>CM065598.1:60354711-60954711 GCA_033119425.1 Bufotes viridis
AAATAACGTGGCCTCCTTAAAGGGCCTGAGCAAACGGCAGGTGTCACGCATAACCTGCCACTGGCAAAAATCGTTTATGGCCTTTCACTGTTCATATAGTCGGTCCAATATATGGAGGGTGGAAACGTCGCATACCAGCCTATGTTGGGGGATGCCGTTCTGCTGCTGCAGCTTAAGGAGGGTCTGCTTTGTGGTGTACGAGTGGTTGAAGTGCATGTAAAGTTTCCTGGCCATTTTTAGGATGTCTTGCAGATGGGTGGAAGACTTTAGGAACAGCTTGACAACCAGATTGAACACGTGTGGCATGCAGGGTGCATGGCTCAGCCCTCCTTGACGTAGCCCCGACACCATGTTCTTACCGTTGTCTGTAACCATGGTTCCGATTTTGAGTTGTCGCGGAGAAAGCCAGGATTCGATTTCTTGATGAAGGACACGGAGCAGTTCCTCCCCTGTGTGACTCCATTAGCTCAGGCAAACGAGTTGCAGAACAGAGTGACACCGCCATGCCCTGCACATGTGGTATGTTGGAGGGGCACTGTGAATTGTCCCTGCAGTGGAGGCTGAGGACACGGTGGAGGATGAGGATGCAGAGGTGGACATTGTTGCAGGACCAACGGCATGAGAACGTGGAGCCAGAAGCGGCGCCACCTGGCCAAGTTGCTGGTGTGGCTGTGCAGGAACCACATTCACCCAGTGGGCCGCAAAGCACATGTATTGTCGTAGTTACAGCTCGACACGTCGGCGCTGCCGTGCACTTTGGCAGACACCAACAGGCTCAAGGACTGGCCTACCTTCTGTTCTACATATGTGTGCAGGGCTGGTACTGCATTTTTGGCAAAGATATGACGGCTTGAGACTCTCCACCTCGGCTCAGCACAAGCCATCAGTTCTCTGAAAGGTGCAGAGTCCACCATGTGGAAAGGGAGGGACTGCAGCACCAGCAACTTGGCCAGGAGCACATTCAGCTTCTTCGCTGTTGGATGAGTCCGCGCATACTGTTGTTTCTTGGCAATCGCTTCGATGATCGATTGCTGACGGAATGACTGACGAGGAGGAGGAGCATCAGCAAATGATGGGAAGGACAGACAGCTCCTTTCGGCTGAGGTGGTGGAGCCTTGACTGCCTGAAATTGGGTGCGTGTCAATGGGTGATGCAGCGGTTGCTGCGGCAGGGTGGACCACCACATCGGAGCCACGGTTCTCCCAGGCCACTTTATGGTGACGCTGCATATGTTCATGCAGGGCCGTGGTGTCAACATTGGCACCCTGGCCACGCTTCACCTTCTGCCCACAAATGACCATGTTCACATCCTCAGGCAGCTTAAAAAAAACTGCCACACCGCCGAGTAGGTGATTTTACCCCCAAACACTCCGCGCTGAACGACTGCTACCACCGCTGCTTTCGTGAACCCGTGAACCACTACTTTCCAGGCAGGTAGGCTCATGCAAAGCGCGTGGTCTACCCTGGGCACGTTTGGCTCCTGACCTCCCACTGTTGCCACCCTGCTGACTCCCGGCCACCCTAACGACTTGCTGGCTCCGCAGCTGCCTCCCAGGCAAGCTCCCACCCTCTTCTCCCGATGATGATGAAGCCCTTAATTCACCTGGCTCCCAAGTGCCATCAGGTACATCATCATCATCGAGTACTGTCTGCATGTCACTGATGTCCTCCTCAACCGTCTCCTGTCTCCAGCTCCCACGTCACTCTCCTCATCACTACTTTCCTGCCTACCGGAGAAAGCGGCAGACGTCTTCTCCACATCTTGGCTGGCCAGTAAATGCTAATTGTCCTCTAGTAGCTTGTCCTCGCTGTATAGTGGAGCTGAGCCCACAGCATATAATACTTGTCTGGCTGAGGGAACATAAAAGGAGAGAGGCAGGTTGAGGACAGGTGAGGGTACAGGGCCAGCTCCCGGGCCATGCCAACTAAGGGTTGTGTCTGAATAACCCACCGACTATTGGCTGGGGTTGCCTGATGTCACTTGGGACGAAGCGGATGACCGAGTCAACCATTCAAAAACCGCTGGTTTGCTGGTCAAGACACGACCGCAAGATGACACCGGGAGCTCAGGCCTCTCACTGCGACTCCTGCTGCCACGCCCCCTTACTCTGCTGCGATCTGTGCCCACAGCATCTAAGCAGCAAAATTCTGGGAGCGCTGCGGTCCAGTGACCAAATGGCTCTCTGCAATGGGATCGCAGGAGCTGCTAGGTTGCTAAGGCAACCTCAGCCTTCTGTCTCTGGCAGAGCTCCATAGGAACATGGGGGGTTGTTTACTAACCAGAAATATGCCTATAGTAGGTGTATTCCTGGAACAAAGGTCCTTTGCGCCGCAATCTGTGACTTTTCCCCGCTCACGCCAGGTCTAAAATAGTGGGGAAGCTGTCGTACATTTAGAAGCAGCGGTGGATTCGCAAAAATTATGTAGAGGCTGGAGTCGCTACATAACTCTTGAAGATCCACTGCCACATATAGGAGATATTAAGGTCGGCATCTAAACCGCCAGCATTAATAAATTACCCCTATAGTGAATCTCCTATAGGCTACAATAGGAAATTATTGCAATCTATGGGAGAAGCTATCAGACAAATTGCATGATCAAAACCAAGGGGTAAAAATAAATGTAAAAAAAAAATAAGTTTTTAAAAATATAATAAACAAGAATACAATAAAAAATAAAGATTAGTATCACAGGTCCCATAATGCCTGAACTATTAATATTAAAAATAATTTATCCTGTACCATTAATGGCATAATGAAAAAAAAAAAAAAAATGGGCAATTTGCTGTTTTTTGGTCACTTCTCACCTTCCCATAAAATAGAATAAAAAGTGATCAAAAAGGCATACACACTCTCAAATGGTATACGAAAACCTACACATAACTGCACAAAAAATGAGCCCTAAGGCCCCTTTCAAACAAACGATACTGATTGTGTCCAGATCTGTTCAGGAAAAAGCTGATGCTTTTGCACACAAGTAGTCAGTTTTTTGTCTGCAATTGCATTCAGTGGTTCAGTTTTTTTCCACATGGATGCAATCAGTTGTGATGAGTTTTTCAGTGCCTTAAAAAAAACCTGAAGAATAACAATCTACACCTCCTGGCAACCATCATATATTTTTCAGAATTGACTGAATGTGATGGATAGTGCAATACTTCAGAATTTGGGCCCCACTTGTACTTTTGCCCAGGGCCACATTTTGGATAAAACCGGCCCTGACAATCACGGATGGAAATCGCTGACCAAAACACCGACTGTGTGAATGATGGATTACTATCTTTTACTCCTGGAAACATGCGCAAAAGTGGAGTAAAAACTATTCCAGTCAGGGGCTGGAGAAGCTTATACCTCAGGCACACATATGAGGACGTTGAATGCGATAAACTCACTGGGGCACATTTACTAAAACCAGCTTTTTACTCTGGTCTTAGTTTCCACTCTGCGCTGCTGCTAAATACGTATAATTTATGACGAGACGTGCACCTCGTCATAGATTAGGCGCATCTGTAGCAGTCCGTGTGTCTGGACTAAAAAACAATTTTTAGCTACTATTTGCGCCTTGAAAGTAATTGCAAGTAAATTTGCCAAAGATGTGTTGCACGGCTGACAGAAAAGTGGTCTTGCAACACTTTTTACATCTAAAAGTGTCGTAAGTCCATTAGTAAATGTACCCCACAGCTTGTTTGAGTGAGAGGTCCAGTTTTCACCTCTGCTCCTCTGACAGAATCGCACAGCACTGATTTATAAGGCTACATGCACACGAACGTTGTTTGTTTCTGTGTCCGTTACGTTTTTTTTGCGGATACGATGCAGACCCATTCATTTCAATGGGTTCGCAAAACATGCGGACAGCACACTGTGTGCTGTGCGCATCAGTCTGTCCGTTCCGTAGCCCTGCAAAAAAAATAGAACATGTCCTATTCTTGTCCATGTTAGGCATTGTTACAATGGATCTGCAAAAAAAACAAAAAAACGGATGGCATATGGATGTCATGCGATTTTTTTTTTTGCGGACCGCAAAACACATACGGTCGTGTGCATGTAGCCTAATGCTGTGTAACCCTTAGGCCTCTTTCACACAAGCATCGCGGGTGAGGGCTGTATGCGATGCGGGTACATTGTGGGAAACCCCCGTGAGTAGGCACGCAATTTCAGTCAGTTTTGTCTGCGATTGCATTCCGTTGTTCAGTTTTTTCCGCACGAGTGCAATGCGTTTTGCATGCGCGTGATAAAAAACTGTACCCAGACCTTAACCCGGACTTCTTCACTGAAGTTCGGGTTTGGGTTAGGTGTTCTGTTGATTTTATTATTTTCCCTTGGTTATAAGGGAAAACAATAGCATTCTTAATACAGAATGCTAACTAAAATGTCCAGTGAGGGGTTAAAAAAAATAAAAAACAAACTCACCTCATCCACTTGATCGCACAGCCGGTATCGTCTTCTTTCTTCTTCTTGCAGAACCTTCGATGACGTCAACGCGCTCACCATGCGGTGAGCGCGGAGATGTCAGCGCAGGTCCTGCTGAATGAAGATAGAAGAGTGCAATGCGTTTTGATGCGTTTTTCACGCGCGTGATAAAAAACTGAGGGTTTACAAAGATCTCCTAGCAACCATCAGTGAAAAACGCATTGCATCTGTACTTGCTTGCGGATGCAATGCGTTTTTCACTGAAGCCCCATTCACTTCTATAGGGCCAGGGCTGTGTGAAAAACGCAGAATATAGAACATGCTGCTCATGTACACAGACTTATTGAAATGAATAGGTCAGGATTCAGTGCGGGTGCTATGTGTTCATGTCACGCATTGCACCCACGCGGAAAGCTCACTCGTGTGAAAGGGGCCTTCCCTTGCTTGCAAAATGGTGCGAGTTTCACTGAACGCACCCTAAACGCATCTGGACCTAATCCGTCACGCTTGTGTGAAAGGGGTCTTAGAGTCCTAGAATCTATTGTATTACAGCATTATGTCAGTGCAAGGCCTAATGCACAGGGCTGTGTTTTGCGTTCTTCAAATCACGAATCCGCAAAACATGGATACCGCCTGAATGCATGCTGCAATTTTTTTTTACTCCTGCAGAACTGTCTTATCCTTGTCCACAAAATGGACAAGAATAGGAAATGTTCTATTTTTCCGCAGGGCCACAAAATGGACGTGCATATGTGCTCTCCGCATTTTTTGCAGCCCCATTGAGATGAATGGGTCCGAATAAAATGCAGATCAGATGCGGACCAAAACTACGGCTGTGTGCATGAGCCCTAATTCAGTAGATTTCAGGACTTCAATGCCTCATTCACATGTCAGTGATTCATGGACGTGTGCTGTACGTGTTCTCCACGGACAGCACACATATTCATTTTAATGAGTGTATTCACACATCCGTGTATTTGCATGGTCTGTGGTTTTAGCACAATAGTCTATGGATCTGTGAAAAACCCATTAAAATGAATGGTTCCGTACGATCCGCAAAAAAACCATGAAGGAAATGGAATGAAAATACGTTCGTGTGCATGAGGCCTTAACAGGAGATGCTATGAAAATCAATTTTCAGCTGTGCAGTGTCCGTGACACAAGGATGACACACGGAGAGAAAAACAAAAAAAAAACGGCACATGGACCAAACACGGATCCTTTACGGATGAATCACTGACCATCCAATCAAAGAATTCATCATGGACATGTGAATGAGGCATAAGTGTTACACAGCATTATAAAACAGTATAATGCTGTAAAATCCTGTCAGTGGAGCAGAGACCAGAAGGGGACTTCTTACTGACACATATTGTGAGTTTCTTGGATTCAACTCTCTTGTGTTTTTCTGGCATTAAGATGAGGCCTGTAACTTGTCATAAATTAGGACTTCTCTCTGCCAGTGCAGGGGGAAATGAAGACTAGCGTGAAAATCCAGTCTTCATAAATGACGCCCATTGTGTACATGTGTAGATATCAATAGAAAGGAGATCCTGCACATTCCTTCAAAACTGCAGATCGCCTACAGTCATGCTTACTCAGGTCATATGACACGCGACCTTTAGCACATGCTACATAACATAACCATCTTATAATAGATAATAATAATTGGAATCCTGGTTATTATCTTACTTAAAAGGGTTTTGTCACTTGAGAAAATGGCATTACTCACGTAGAGAACCTTACTACAAGGTACTTACTAATGTATTGTGATTGTCCATATGGCCTCCTTTGCTGGCTTAATTCATTTTTCTATCACTTGCCATTTTCAGTTATGACAACCCTGCAATCTAAGGCCTCTTTCACACGGGCGTCATGTTTGACGTCCGGATAAGAGGCGAGTGCGTTGCGGGAAAATGCGTGATTTTTCCACGCAAATGCAAAGCGTTTTAATGCATTTTGCTCGCGCGTGGAAAAAAATCGGCATGTTTGGTACCCAGACCCGAACCCAGACTTCATCACTCAAGTTCGGGTTTGGGTTGAGTATTCTGTAGATTTTATTATTTTCCCTTATAACATGGTTATAAGGGAAAATAATAGCATTCTCAATACAGAGTGCTTAGTAAAATGTGGATAGAGGGGTTAAAAATAAAAAAATTAACTCACCTTATCCACTTGATTGCGTAGTTGCCGATCTCTTCTCTCTTCTTCAATCATTAGCTGCCGGCTAAAAGACCTGCGATGATGTCACGGAGCTCATCACATGGTCCATCACCATGGTGATGGACCATGTGATGTGACGTCACCACAGATCTTTTAGCTGGCAGCTAATGCTTGACGAAGGTACGCCGAAACGCGCGTCGGGGTCGGCGCCATCCCTACCTGTGCCCCACTGATTCACACACCAGGCGGTAAGCTTTTGTATAGTTTTTTATGCACCTGCTCTTGTACTTTGCATACCACAGAACCAGGTGACTGTTATTTGCAGTCTTGGCTGGTTTTCTGTGGAATACTTACTGACATTTTTATATAACAATGATACTAATGCTAGATTTTTAGCAGAGTGCGATGTGGTTTTGTATTCAACATCATAGTGTCTGGGTATTCCGTCTCGATGTGTATAAACTATTGTTTTGATATTTCATGAATTATATACCCCACCCTCTATAGTGCATCCATTGTGTTACACGGTATATATTTTTTGGGATCCGCATATTTGCTGTATACCCTTACAGGATTTATATTTGGATGGGGTATTGATACATATTTATGTACTGAAATGAAATTGAGGGCCCAGGCAGGGTGGTGCCTTTTTCCTCTGTCCCCCTTGTCTTTTTAATGTAATTTTTTAGTATATTGTTACAATTGTATTTTGGAATAAAGTATATTTTCTCTACATTTTTTGAGTGTGCTCCAATTGTTTCTTTGAAGAAGAGAGAAGAGATCAGCAACTACGCGATCAAGTGGATAAGGTGAGTTAATTTTTTTTATTTTTAACCCCTTAATCCACATTTTACTAAGCATTCTGTATTGAGAATGCTATTATTTTCCCTTATAACCATGTTATAAGGGAAAATAATAAAGATCGGGTCCCGTCTCTTAGCAACCATGCGGGAAAATCGCACTGCATCCACACTTGATTGCGGATGCTTGCGATTTTCACGCAGCCCCATTCACTTCTATGGGGCCTGCAATGTGTGAAAAACGCACAATATAGAGCATGCTGCGATTTTCACGCAACGCAGAAGTGATGTGTGAAACTCACCGCTCATATGCATAGCCCCATAGGAATGAATGGGTCCGGATTCAGTGCGGGTGCAATGTGTTCACCTCACGCATTGCACCCGCGCAGAAATCACACCCGTGTGAAAGGGGCCTAACAGCAGTGGCCATTAGGGATGAGTAAACTTGTGTTTTCAAGTTTAGCCTACAAGGTTCGGGTTATCTAAGAATTCCGTTATGGATTCTGCTTTGTGAGGATCCGGCAGGCAGCTCCGTTGCTGGAACTGCCTACCGGATCCAGAAATCCATATACAAACGGATATCATTTGTTTCCCGGATCGTCTAACAAATGCATTGAAATGCCGGATCCGTTTCTCCAGTGTCATCCGGTAAAAGGGATCCAGTATTTATTTATTTTCACATTTTTAAAGGTCTGCGCATGCACAGACCAGAAAACCGGATCTGTCAGTGTGGCAATTTCCTGAACACTTGGTACCGGATCTGGCATTAATACATTTCAATGGAAATGAATGCAAGTGTTCTGGAATTTTGGCCAGAGAAAATACCGCAGCAGCCAAATACCATAAAAGTAACGCAACGGAAGACATCCTGATGCATACTGAACGGATTGCTCTCCATCCAGAGTGCATTAGGACAAAACTGATGTTTTTTTTTTCCGGTATTGAGCCCCTATGATGGAACTCAATACCGGAAAACACTAGTGTGAAAGTACCCTAACCCGAACAGTGTACGGCGACCTTGAAAACACAAGTTCGCTCAACACTAGTGGCCACTATAGGCCACTAGTGTTGTTCACTATAGGAAAAAGCACCGGCCTATGCACACTCCCGTGGTCCCGGCCACCAGAGAGATTGCCACCTTTTCCTGTGCAAGCCTGGCGACCTCTGCTGGATTGCAGGGTGGCTGAAACCCCTGAGAATGAGCAGTGTATAATGTGATGGAATAACGAATCAAGCCAGCAAAGGAGGCAATATGGACAATCACAATCCATTAGGAAGTGTTTGTCTACATGATAATGTCATTTGCTGAAGCAAGGCAACTAGTGTTGAGCGAACTTGTGTTTTCAAGTTTGGCGTACAAGGTTCGGGTTATCTAAGAATTAATTTATGGATTCCGCTACCACAGACCATAAATTTTATGGTCCGTGGTAGCGGAATCCATAACAGAATTCTTAGATAACTCGAACATTGTAGGGAGAACTCAAAAACACAAGTACACTCAACCCTGGAGACAACCCCTTTAAAGCCCCTTGCAGACGAGCGTGACAGATTAGGTCCGGATGCGTTCAGTGAAACTCGCACCATTTTGCAAGCAAGATCAGTCAGTTGTGTCTGCGATTGCTTCAGTTCCTCAGTTGTTTCTGCGCGGGTGCAATGCGTTTTGATGCGTGTAAAACTGAAGCTTTACAAACAACATCTCTTAGCAACCATCAGTGAAAAACGCATTGCACCCGCACTTGCTTTCGGATGCAATGCGTTTTTCACTGAAGCCCCATTCACTTCTATGGGGTCAGGGTTGCGTGAAAAATGCAGAACATAGAGCATGCTGCGTTTTTCACGCAACGCAGAACTGATACGTGAAAAAAAAGCTCATGTACACAGCCCCACGCACGCACAGAAAACTTGCTCGTGTGAAAGGGGCCTAAGACTGTAAACCAGGGAACCGCAACCTCCTGCACTCCAGCTGTTCAGAAACTACAACTCCCAGAATGCTTCATTCACTTCTATGGGAGATATAGGAACAGCCAAGTATGTTTGCATGCTGGGAGTTGTAGTTTCACAGCCGGAGTGTAGAAGGTTGCTGTAAACAACCAGAGAAGTAGCAGAATGAGCAGATCTCAGTGTTCAGACCAATGCACAGCGTCCTTACCTCACTCCGGGGTCCATTTGGATTTCTGCAGGTCGCAAATATCTTCTCAGGAGGCTGGGATTTAGCTATAAATTTCTTGATCAGTTCTAAGCCGATCCCACGATTAGAGCCCGTTACAAGGACACTGCTAATCATTCTGTCTGTCCTGGAGACACACTACCCTGAGAGACAGAGGCGAACTGTCCTCACTGCTCGGCCTCCTCCCCCTCTCACTGAGCTTTGCAATCATTGCCAGGCCTCCTGAGCTTGCAAATGCTCGAAAAGAAACCCTTTCATTGCCAGGGACTTCTTTAGCCCTGATTATGTTTCTTTTCTGGAAATGTTTTTTCCATAATAATAACATTCTAATTATTATTTAGAAATACATTCTTTTTGCAATTTTTTTTTATATTCTACCAATAGAATTTACCACACGATTCTCTATCTAATCCATGAGTAATTTCAGTTAAAGAATTATAGGGGTTGTCCCACGCAACACACGTGTGTCCCATCCACAGGATGGGGCCCACGGCAGTCATGAGAGAAGGAGCACTGTCCCCCCATGTAAATGAAGGTCCCACTTTGCTCCATTCATTCTCCATGGGATCCCAGAGATAGCTGATTACAGTGCTTGTTGAGTGGAGCAGTAGCAAGCATGTGCATCTTGCCAATTAATTCATACAGGGGAATGGGAGCTTGTTCTCATGATTGACTGGGGTCCCAGTGGTTGGACCCCACTGATCAGAATGCACTGGTAATCAGTGCAGTCCGGGTTAAGCCTGTTTCACACTGGTGTTACTTATTCCAGCAGGCTGTTTTGGCAGGGTAACAACCTGCCGGATCCGTAACTACCGTGTACAGCCATGCGCTGCCTGAAGTTCGCCCGGCCCTATTCACTAGCAAATATGCCGAGAGGCGGCCGGACAAATACCGCTGCACATATATCAGCATATTTGGACTGATGCTTCTCAACTGATTTTTAATGGGTGACAAATGAATAGTAAAAATAGGGATAAGCGAATCGACTTCGGATAAACATCCGAAGTCGATTCGCATAAAACTTTGTTTTGATACTGTACGGAGTGAGCGCTCCGTACAGTATTAGAATGTATTGGCTCTGATGAGCCGAAGTTATTACTTCGCGAAGTCTCGCGAGACTTCACATAATGACTTCAGGAAATAGTTTTTGACAGTCTAAATCAATTTCTGTTGTTATTATGCGAAGTCTTGCCAGACTTTGCAAAGTAATGCTTTTATGCTTATCAACTTTGGATATTTTATCTGAAATCGATTCGCTCATCCCTAGTTAAAAACTTAGGGTCCATTCACACGTCCATGTGTGTTTTGCGGATCCACAAAACACGGACATCGGCGATGTGCGTTCCGCAATTTGCGGACCGCACATCGCTGGCACTCTCATAGAAAATGCCTTTTCTTGTCCGCAATTGCGGACAAGAATAGGACATGTTCTATTTTTTTCGGGAACGCGATTGCGGACCCGGAAGTGCGGATCCGCAAATCCGGATCCGAGCGGGACAAAGTCTGTCCCCATAGAAATGAATGGGTCCGCAATTCCGTTCCGCAAATGCGGAACGGAATTGCGGACATGTGAATGGACCCTTATAGATAGCCAGGAAATGGATGCACACATGGACGCAAAATGGCTATAGAAAACTGACAGCTTATCCGTTTTTAATGGGTGATATTTATCACTCGTTGTGTGAATGTAGCCTTATCCGCTTTTCATGGCAAGTTCTGACATGACTGAAAAAGCAGTGCAAATATGTGGTTGTGACCAGAAAACTGACCCAAATACAGTGAGGATTGTGCCTCATTGTATGAAATAGGAGTGCAAGCAGGATTTTGTCAGGGGGAGGAGAGAGTTGTTATACACGTGTGTGCACACAATTAGACATGACAGTGCAGGTTCTCTGTAGATCAGTGCATTCACATAAGTGCATAAACATCAAAGCAATACAGTAAACTGAAACAATGCCAACCTACAGTATGGAAAAATAGGACATAACTTTCTTCTGTACACATGAAATGCCAACATAATGTATACATCCTGTACAGTTCCCAAATAATATCAAATACTGAAATACCTCACCACCCAAGTAACACTATCATATAGTGCACAATATTGCCTTACAGGGAACCTGTCATCAACTTTATGCTGACCTTACTGAGGGCTGCATAAAATAGTGACGGTAATGCTGATTTCAGAGGCGTGTCACTCATGAGCCAAAAGTAAGTGGTTGCTGAGAACCAGCATGATAATCATGGCAGCCCAGGCCTTAAAAAGAGTGAAATCTACTTGAGAAGAGTCCTGGTTATTCATAATCTCCTGCTCTCTCACCCATCTGCTGATGATTGGCAGTTCTTTTCTAGAAACACAGGGAGAAAACTAGGTATAAGGCTACATGCACACGACCGTTGCCTGCCTCCGCGTCCGCTCCTCCTTGAAATTTTGCGTCCGTCAAAAAAAACGGATGACGGACCGTTTTTTTTGACGGATCCGATGTTTATGGCAGATCCAATGTAAAAATGCCTATCCTTGTCCGCAAACGTGAAAAAAATAGGACATGCACTATTTTTTTGACGGAATGAAAACACGGATCACGGATGCGGAACCAAAACGGTTAACCATCCGCATTTTTTGACGGACCCATTGAAATGAATGGGGAAGCATCCTATCCGTGAAAAAAAACGTAACGGACGCGGAAACAAACAACGGTCGTGTGCATGAGGCCTTAGGCTTATTGCACACGACCGTATGGTTTTGCGGTCCGTTTTTTACGGATCCGTTGTTCCGTTTTTGTTAGCTGTTGTGTTTCCTGTTTTTCCGTTCCATTTTTCCGTTCCGTTTTTCCGTATGGCATATACAGTATACAGTAATTACATAGAAAAAATTGGGCTGGGCTAAAAATTTTCAATAGTCGCAAAAACGGAACGGATACGGAAGACATACGGATGCATTTCTGTATGCGTTCCGTTTTTTTTGCGGACCCATTGACTTGAATGGAGCCACGGACCGTGATTTGCGGTCAATAATAGGACATGTTCTATCTTTGCACAGAACGGAAAAACGAAAATACGGAAACGGAATGCATACGGAAACACTTCAGTTTTTTTTGCGGACCCATTGAAATGAATGGATCCGTATACGGACCGTATACGGAACTCATAAAAACGGCCCATACACCCGTAAAAAAAACGGTCGTGTGCATGAGGCCTTAGGGTACTTTCACACTAGCGGCATAGCTATCCGGCAGGCTGTTCCAGCGGGTGAACAGCCTGCCGGATCCGCCGTGCTGCAAGTACCCGTGTACTGCCGTGCTGCGGCTCCGTCCCCATTGACTATAATGGGGCGGGGGCAGAGCTACGGCGCAGCACATGTGTGCACGGCAAAGATCGCCGGACTAAAAAGTCAGACCTGCAGTACTTTTAGTCCGGCCGATCTGCGTTTTTCACTGATGGTTGCTAGGAGATGTTGTTTGTAAACCTTCAGTTTTTATCACGTGCGTAAAAAAAGCATCAAAACGCACGATAAAAACTAAACAACTGAACGCAATTGCAGGCAACTGAATGACTTTGCCTGCGAAATCGCACAGTTTTCACTGAACATATCCGCAACGCATCCGGGCCTAATCCGGACATGCATCACGGATTTGGTCAGGATGCGTTCAGGGAAAATCGTGCGATTTTGCTTGCCAGTGCTGTCATTTTTGTATGTGATCGCGTTATTGTATTTTTCCCGCGCGTGTGTCATTCAGATGGCATGCGTTTTTCACTCGCGTGAAAAAAAACTGATCCATCCACTACATTCACCTGTGCCTGCAAACACATATAAATACCCCCAGCATGCATAGTTTTTTTGGACAGCTCCATTTGTTTGGGGATTTTGTGTCATCTGGTTGGTGTTTGTTCTAGGATTTTCCTTTGCAGGATGTCCACTGTCACTTTATCATCCACAGACCATGTGTTCTTGCACTGGCTGGTCTTTCGCTGTTTTGGAGAGCAGCCAGAAATGATTGAGGAGGAATAATCCGATAATTTCGCAGCAAGCCAGCAAAGGTCAATTTGTTGGCTTGTATTCTGACCTCCGTGCGCACCCTCCAAAGATCTTCACTTATTGCCGCATGTCGGTGTCTACGTTTGATTGGCTGTTGGGGGAGTTGAGGCCTGCCTTGACTTTCCAGGAAACCAACATGCGACGGGGTGTGTCACCTGAAGAACATCCTATTATTACTTTAAGGTAAGACTATATATTATCAGACTCATACATGAATGACCCGCTGTTTTCCAATCCATAGCTGTTTGGTCAATGGCCTGTGTTTTCAGAGCTATACCTGTTATATGTATAAGTACTTAATAGTAGTAAACACGTATTTTATATAGTACATTTTATTTATAAAGTGTGTTTGCTTTTGGCCTGGCCACTTTGTATTAAGTCACTTGGTATACTACCAAGTAATTGATTAGTTACACCAGATTTCAGTTCCGCAGGGGTAAATTATTCAAATCCTGGCTGTAATTATGAGGATACGTCACCTGTGTGTATATGGTCATGTTGTTGAAGTTTTTTTATTTTAGCTAAATGCAATTCTTTTCTTTAACCCCTTAAGGACGCATGACGTACCGGTACGTCATGGTTTCCGAGTCCTTAAGGACCCATGACGTATCGGTACGTCATATCTTTAAAATGTAAGTGCGGCGCGACGGGGGTTAATAGTAACAGGATGTCCGCTGAAATCATTCAGCGGGCATCCTGTCACAATGCCGAGGGGGGTCATGTGACCCCCCCCGTATCGGCGATCGCAGAAAACCGCAGGTCAATTCAGACCCGATGAACCGGAAAAGAACGGTGATCGGTGGTGTGATATCACACCACCAATCACCGTTCTTGAATTGGGGGCGGAGGTGGCGGTACTGGGATCTGATTGGTCCGGGGAGAGAGGCGGGAGATTCAAACTCCCGGCGCTCCTCTCTCCCCTCCTCTTCCTGCTGCTGCCGAGTGAGGATCGTTCCCGAACAGCTCCCGCACCGTTCCAGCGCTGCTCTTGTGACCCCCCCCCCCGCCGGCTCCCATCACCCTCCTCCATCAGGTAGGTTAGGGTCTGTGAGGGAGAGGTATCTTAGGCAGGGCTAGAAGGGACAGTTAGTGTTTCAGTGTGTTTCAAAAATTATTTCAGTGCTGCCTGTGGTGGTTGGGGTCCACAGCACTTAGCTGTGAGACCCTAAACCCACCCAGGGGCCTCGTGCTGCACATGGGTCTAGTGCAAAAACCCAGTGTCGGGTATTACTGGAGTGGGGACGTCCTCTACCAGACCCCACTGTACAGTATGGCCATGACACATCCCAGATTCGAGGCCATTCGGAAATGCCTGCATTATGCAGATAATGCAGCATGTCCCCCCGAGGTGATCCTGCCTATGACCGGCTGTATCAGACCGATCATTGATTATTTCAGGGCCAAGTTCGCACAGGCCTACGTACCTGGAAGGGAGGTCGCGGTTGATGAGTCTCTCGTTGCTTTCAAGGGGAGACTCAGTTTCCGCCAATACATTCCCACTAAGCGAGTGAGGTATGGCGTGAAGCTATACAAAATTTGTGAGAGTACCTCAGGGTACACTTACAAATTTCGTGTTTACGAGGGACGAGATTCCCGTATTCAACCCCCAGAATGTCCCCCCACTCTGGGTGTTAGCGGGAAACTCGTGTGGGACCTTGTGCACCCACTGCTGGATAAGGGTTACCACCTGTACGTGGATAACTTTTATACCAGTATTCCCTTGTTTAGGTCCCTTGCCACCAAATCCACGTTCGCTTGTGGGACCGTGCGTCGGGGGCTTGTGCCTCGCTACCTCCCCCCTCCAGGTACCTATCCCCAGGGGTGAGACCCGTGGCCTTACCAGCGACAACCTGTTGCTGGTCAGATATAAGGACAAGAGGGATGTCCTTATCCTGACCACAATCCATGGTAACGGCACCACCCCAGTCTCTGTGCGAGGTACCACGACACGTCCTCAAGCCCGATTGTATCGTCGACTACAATCAGTATATAGGAGGAGTTGATCTATCTGTTCAAGTCCTCAAACCATATAATGCCATGCGGAAAACCCGGGCATGGTACAAAAAGGTTGCGGTCTACATGGTACAGGTTGCAATGTACAACGCTTTTGTACTATCCTGAAGCGCTGGCAGCACAGAGACTTTCCTCCAGTTCTATAAGGCAGTCCTCAAGGACCTGATCTTTTCAGACCGGGAAATAGCAGGTCGGAGTACCTCGGGAATTGGAGGTGCCGGGATCGTCCCTGGCCAACACTTTCCAGGTTCAGTCCCCCATACTGGAAAGAAGGGACGAACCCAAAAAAGATGCAGAGTGTGTCACAGGAGGGGGATATGGAAGGACACCACCACTCAATGTGACACTTGCCCCGATCATCCGGGCCTCTGCATTATCAATTGCTTCAGGGAGTATCACACTTCCATGGAGTACTAAATTTTTATAATTCCCGACAGTCCCCTAGAGAACATAAAAAACGATGGCTCTCAGACTTTGGAGACACGGAGATCCTCAAACTGCGGCCCTCCAGATGTTGTAAAACTACAACTCCCAGCATGCCCAGACAACCTACAGCTATCAGCAGGGCATGGTGGGAATTGTATTTTTACAACATCTGGAGGGCCGCAGTTTGAGGATGCCTGCTTAGTGTCTCCAAAGTATGAGAGCCATACATATTGGGCATCGCCACGTCCGTAAAATACTTGTCTATAAATATACCCCATAAACTAGCCCCTCGATAAATGCCATAAAAAAAATCAAATAAAAACGATGTAAAAAAAGCCAAGTGTAATAAAAAGCCATTAAAAAGTCATATGCAACCCCAAATAGTGCCAATCAAACTGCCATCTCATCCCGCAAAAAATGAGCCCCTAAATTAGATAGTTGCCCAACCAAAAAAAAAAATAATTTTGCTCCCAGGCTATGGAGATACTAAAATAATTTTTTTTGTTCCTCAAATGATGATCTAGTATAATTTGTTTAGATTTTACATGAAGTAGACATATTGGGTATCGCCACATCCGTAACAATCTGCCCTATAAAAATAACATTTACCCCAACCCCCCCGGATGAACAGGGTTAAAAAATAAAATAAAAACCGTGTAAAAAAAAAAGCCATTTTTTGTCACCTAACATCAAAAAAGTGTTATAGCGAGTGATCAAAAAGTCATATGCACCCCCAAGTAGTGCCAATAAAATCGCCATCTCATCCCGCAAAAAATGAGCCCCTATATTAGACAGTCACCCAACCAAAAAAAAAACTGTAGCTCCCAGGCTATGGAGATACTAAAATTATTTAATTTGTGTTCCTCAACTGATAATATAGTGTAAAATCTAAACAAATTATATAAAGTAGACATATTATGTATCTTCACGTCCGTAACAATCTGCCCTATAAATATAACATTTAACCCAACCCCCCCGGATAAACAGCGTAAAAAAAAAAAACGTGTAAAAACTTCCATTTTTCCAGGAATAAAGCAAGGGTTAACAGCCAAACAAAACTAAAACTTTATTGCCCCGATTCTGTAGTTTGCGGAAACACCCCATATGTGGTTGTAAATGGCTATATAGCCACAAGGCAGGGCATAGAATGAAGGGAACGCCATATGGTTTCGTGAAGGCAGATTTTGATGGACTGGTTTATTTACACCATGTCCCATTAGAAGCCCCCCTGATGTAGCCTAGACTAGAAACTCCAAAAAAGTGACCCCATCTAAGAAACTACATCCCTCAAAGTATTCAAAAAATACTTTACAAACTTTATTAACCCTTTAGGTGTTCCACAAAACTTAATGGCGAATGTAGAAACTATTTTAAAATTATATTTTTTTGTTATCTTGCTTCAAAAAAGTGTAATATTGAGCAACCAAAAATCATATTTATCCTAAAATAGTACCAAAACAACAACCACCAAATCCTGTAGTTTCCTAAATGGGGTAACTTTTATGGAGTTTCTACTCAAGGGGTGCAGCAGGGGGCTTGAAAGGGTACATGGTGTAAATAAACCAGTCCTGCAAAATCTGCCTTTCAAAAACCATATGGCGTTCCCCTTCTTCTATGTCCTGCCGTTTAGGCCTCATGCACACGACCGTTTTTTTATGCTGTCCGCAAAAAGGGGTTCCGTTGTTCAGTGATCCGTGTCCGTTTTTGCCTTCCGTTGTGTTTCCGTGTGTCTTCCGTTTTTTTTAGCGGACATGACCCAAAAGATTTTACCAAAAGACAGGCTGACAATTTTTCCCAAGTGCCTGCCAAGGGATCCGCAAAAAAACCGGACACGGAACGCGGATGACACACGGATGCCCATCAGCATTTTTTCACGGACCCATTGACTTGAATGGGTCTGTGAACTGTTTTTCACGGACAAGAATAGGACAGGTTATATTTTTTTGACGGACTGGAATCACGGACCACGGACGCGGAGGACAAACGGTGCATTTGCAGAGGTTTCCACGGACCCATTGAAAACCAATGGGTCCGCAGAAAATCACGAAAAAACGGAGCAACAGACACGGAATCAAACACCGGTCGTGTGCATGAGGCCTTATCCAAATAGTAGTTTAGGACCACATATGGGGTGTTTCTGCAAACTACAGAATCAGGCCAACCCATATTGAGTCTTGTTTGGCAGTTAACCCATTTTGTCCAGTAATAAAGTAAGGGTTAAAATGGAAAATTTTCCAAAACAAATCGAAATTCCAAAATTGTTTCTGCAATTAACTCTAGTGGAACACCTAAAGGGTTAACAAAGTTTGTAAACCCAGTTTTGAATACCTTGAGGGGTGTACTTTCTTAGATGGAGTCCCTTTTTTGGAATTTCTATTCTAGGGGTGCAACAGGGGGCTTGAAATGGGACATGGTATAAACAAAACCAGTCCCGCAAAATCTGCCTTGCAAAACCCATATGGCGTTCCCCTCCTTCTATTTCCTACAGTTTGGCCAAACAGTAGCTTAGGACCACATATGGGGTGTTTCTGAAAACTACAGAATCAGGGCAACCCATATTGAGTTTTGTTTGGCTGTTAACCCTTGCTTTGTTCCTGGAAAACATGGATTATATTGGAAAATTTTCCCAAAAATTGAATTCCTTAAATTTTTTGTCCATTTGCCATGAACTCTTATGGAACACCTAAAGGGTTAACAACGTTTTTAAAATCAGTTTTGAATACCTTGAGGGGTGTAGTTTCTAAAATGGGACTTCAGACCTGGACTGGTCCCTAAAAAGTGGGATTTGGAAAATTTCTAAAAAGTTTCAAAATTTGCTTCTAAACTTCTAAGCTATGTAACATCCCCAAAAAATAAAATGGCATTCCCAATATGCTCCAAAAATGAAGTAGACATATGGGGAATGTGAAGTAATAACTATATTACTGTATTACTATGTATTAGAGAAGTAGAGAAAATGAAACTTTGAAATTTGCTAATTTTTTCACATTTTTGGTAAAAATTTTATTTTTTTTATGCAAAAAAATTAATTTTTTTGACCCAATTTTAGCAGTGTCATGAAGTACAATATGTGACGAAAAAACAATCTCAGAACGGCCTGGGTAAGTAAAGGCGTTTTAAAGTTATTCACACATAGAGTGACACTGGTCAGATTTTAAAAAAATGGCCAAGTCCTAAGGATGAAAGGGTTAAAGTATCTATGAATATAAACTACAGTACATAAACTAAAGTACAAATGTTTGAGTCTGGCCTATTTTAAATGCAACTTGCCATAAACATTGCCATTAGATAATGTATAGTAATGTACTAGATTTATAAACTTGTGATATTTAAAGTATTCATTTTTTTTTGCAGATATCTTGCGACAGGACATTCTTTTTCGTCGTTACATTTTGAGTTTAGAATGGGCACCCCCACAATAGCTGGCGTGGTACGGGCTACATGTGCCGCCATTTGGTTGAGACTGAAGGCTTCAGTGCTGCCACATCCAACTAGTCAGCAGTGGCTTGATATAGCCCAGGGCTTCCTGGAGAGGGCTCAATTCCCAAATTGTATTGGTGCCCTTGACGGGCAACATATACGGGTTAAGAAGCCACCCAACTCAGGGTCCCAATTCTATAATTATAAGCAGTTTTTCTCTGTAGTTTTGTTGGCCTTGGCTGACACAAACTACAGGTTTATAATTCTAGATATTGGGTCCTACGGAAGTTCGTCAAATGCTCGCATCTTCAGGGCTTCCAGAATGGGTCGCTGGCTTCAGTCCAACCAACTGGACGTACCACAGCCAGCAAACCTTCCTGGCTCAACTGGCCCACCAGTGCCTTATGTGGTTGTAGGGGACGAGGGTTTTGCCCTTTCTAGCCACCTCATGCGTCCCTTTCCTAGGCGAGGGTTGGATGCCAAGAGGCGCACTTTTAATTATCGTTTAAGTAGAGCCAGAAGGTTTGGCAGGTTTTCCTGTTGCCAATATAGCTGATCCCACAAAATGTTAATGTGGTGATCAAGGCGTGTGTAGTGCTGCACAATTACATACGCACCCATGAGTCGACACCTGATGAAGACGCCCAAGTCTACAGTCCACCATCAGGAAGCGAAACTATCCAACTTGGGCGAACTGGATCTGTGGACTGAGAGTGACGAAGTTATTTTCTGATTATTTTATGTCCCCTATTGATTCTTTCCCTTTTCAGCAGTAGTGCTTGACAATTTTTTTTTTTGGGCCGGTATTTTGGACGAACCTGGATGGTTATTTTTTAGTTAGTTTTTTGATTTTTTAGTTAGGGACTCACAAGATAATGTGGACCCTTGCTGCGGGTTGCGAGCTTACATATTTTGCTAACAGATCTTTATTTAACTTCTTCCCGACCGCCGAACGCAGGATTGCATCCTGGCGGCGGTCGGTTTGTTCCTCCTGGATGCGCGGGCGCGTCCTCTCGCGAGACGCGCGATTTCCTGTGAATGTGCATGCGCGCTTTCACAGGATCGCGTCGGGGAGAACTTTAACTATAGCCTGGCAGCGCTGATCATGCGCTGGCAGGCTGTAGAAGTTAAAAAATAATCGCATATAAAACGCTGTTTTGTTAACAGCGTCTGATATGCTTGCTGCTCGTTCCTCTGGTGGGACCACCAAAGGAAACTTTTGTAAGTGCACCAATCACCACACAGACCCCCCCATCCACCCCCCCCATCCCTGATTAACCCCCAATTAACCCCTGATCACCCCATGTCACCCCCCTGATCACCCCCTGTCAACCCCCTGTCACTAATCACCCCCCTGTAAGGCTCATTCAGACGTCCGTATGTGTTTTGCGGATCCATGGATCCGCAAAACACGGACACCGGCAATGTGCTTTCCGCATTTTGCGGATCCGCACATTGCCAGAACTATATAGAAAATGCCTTTTCTTGTCCGCAATTGCGGACAAGAATAGGACATGCTCTATCTTTTGCGGAGCTGCGGCCGGATGTTTGGGGGCCGAAACCCGGAAGTTTGCGGCCGCAGCTCCGCAAATGCTGATGCGGCGAGCATATAGTGTGCTCTCCACATCACTGCCGGCCCCATTCACACTGAATGGGTCCGCATCTATTCCGCAGAATTGCGGAATAGATGCGGACATTTTTGCGGACGTGTGAATGGGGCCTTACTACTTTTTTTTTTTTTTGCACTTTTTGGCAGAGATTTTTTCATCTACATTGATCGATGCGAATGAGGAAATCTTTGCCGTTCATTTATTTATTATTTTCAGCCCAGAGGCTGAACGGAAAAAAAAAATCTCATTACCCGTATGCTCAATATAAGGAGAATCGCAGAAACTCCTAATGCTGGCCATACGTGTAATGATTGCGGAGACCCTCAAATGCCAGGGCAGTACAAAAACCTCACATGTGACCCCATTTTAGAAAGAAGACACCCTAAGGTATTTCGTGAGGGGTATGGTGATTTTATGTAAAATTTTATTTTTAGTCACAAGTTAGTGGAATATGAGACTTTGTAAAAAGAAAATTTCGGTGAACTTGCCATGCCCCTCACGGAATACCTTGGGGTGTCTTCTTTCCACAATGGGGTCACATGTGGGGTATTTATACTGCCCTGGCATTTTAGGGGCCCTAAAGCGCGAGAATCCATATGCGTAAAAATGCCCTGTGAAATCCTAAAGGTACTCATTGGAATTTGGGTCCCTTTGTGCATTTTGGCTGCAAAAAAGTGGCACACATGTGGTATCGCCGTACTCAGGAGAAGTAGGGCAATGTGTTTTGGGGTGTATTTTTATATATACCCATACTTGTTTGAGAAATATCGCTGTAAACGACAACTTTTTAATTTTTTTTATACAAAGTTGTCAGTTTACAGAGATATTTCTCTCACCCAACATGGGTATCTGTAAAAATACACCCCAAAACACATTGCTCTACTTCTACTGAGTACGGCGATACCACATGAGTGAAACTTTTTTGCAGCCTAGGTGCGCAAAGGGGCCCAAATTCCAACGAGTACCTTTAGGTTCTAGAGGGTTGCTCACAATTTAGCCCCGCCCTCACATGTGACCCCATTTTAGAAAGAAGACACCCTAAGGTATTCCGTGAGGGGTATGGTGATTTTATGTAAAATTTTATTTTTTGTCACAAGTTAGTGGAATATGAGACTTTGTAAAAAAAAAAAAAAAATCAATTTCCGCTAACTTGTGCCAAAAAAAAAATCTTCTATGAACTCGCCATGCCCCTCACGGAATACCTTGGGGTGTCTTCTTTCCAAAATGGGGTCACATGTGGGGTATTTATACTGCCCTGGCATTTTAGGGGCCCTAAAGCGTGAGAAGAAAAATGCGTAAAAATGCCCTCCTAAAAGGTACTCATTGGTTTTAGGGCCCACTTGCACATCTTGGCTGCAAAAAAGTGTCACACATGTGGTATCGCCGTACTCAGGAGAAGTAGGGCAATGTGTTTTGGGGTGTATTTTTACATATACCCATGTTGGGTGAGAGAAATATCTCTGTAAACTGACAACTTTGTATAAAAAAAATTAAAAAGTTGTCATTTACAGAGCTATTTCTCACACCCAGCATGGGTATATGTAAAAATACACCCCAAAACACATTGCCCTACTTCTCCTGAGTACGGCGATACCACATGAGTGACACTTTTTTGCAGCCAAGATGCGCAAAGGGGCCCTAAAACCAATGAGTACCTTTAGGATTTCACAGGGCATTTTTACGCATTTTGGATTCTCACGCTTTAGGGCCCCTAAAATGCCAGGGCAGTATAAATACCCCACAAGTGACCCCATTTTGGAAAGAAAACACCCCAAGGTATTTTGTGAGGGGCATGGCGAGTTCACAAAAATTTTTTTTTTTGTTTTTTGGCACAAGTTAGCGGAACTTGATATATATATATATTTTTTATTTTTGTTTTTTACAAAGTCTCATATTTCACTAACATGACACTTTTATCAAAAGTTGCAGAAAGGAGACTTTATGAGAAAACAATAAAAATTATCGCTAACTTGTGCCAAAAACTTATGAACTCACCATGCCTCTCACAGAATACCTTGGGGTGTCTTCTTTCTAATATGGGGCCACTTGTGGGGTATTGATACTGCCCTGGCATTTTAGGGGCCCCTAAAGCGTGAGAAGAAGTCTGGAGTTCAAATGTGTAAAAATGCCCTGTGAAATCCTAAAGTTACTCATTGATTTGGGCCCTTGTGCACTAGGCTGCAAAAAGTGTCACACATGTGGTATCGCCGTACTCAGGAGAAGTAGGGCAATGTGTTATGGGTGTATTTTACATATACCCATGCTGGGTTAGAAATATCTCTGTAAATGACAACTTTTAATAATTTTTTATACAAAGTTGTCAGTTTACAGAGATATTTCTCTCACCCAACATGGGTATATGTAAAAATACACCCTAAAACACATTGCCCTACTTCTCCTGAGTACGGCGATACCACATGAGTGACACTTTTTGCAGCCTAGGTGCGCAAGGGGCCCTAAATCCAACGAGTACCTCTAGGTTTTATATGGCTGTTCTACACAATTTAGCTCTAGCCCTAAAATGCCAGAACAGTACAAACACCTCACAAATGACCCCATTTTGGAAAGAAGACACACCAAGGTATTCGCTGAGGGGCATAGTGAGTCTCATGAGAAATGTTACTTTTTGTCAAAAGTTAGCATTGAAATGGAGACTTTTATGAGTAAAAACAATACAAAGTCTCATATTCCACTAACTTGTGACAAAAATAAACTTCTACATGAACTCGCCATGCCTCTCACGGAATACCTTGTGGTGTCTTCTTTCCAAAATGGGGTCACATGTGGGGTATTTATACTGTCCTGGCATTTTAGGGGCCCCTAAAGCGTGAGAAGAAGTCTGGAATCCAAATGCGTAAAAATGCCCTGTGAAATCCTAAAGGTACTCATTAGTTTAGGGCCTTGCGCACCCAGGCTGCAGAAAAGTGGCACACATGTGGTATCGCCGTACTCAGGAGAAGTAGGGCAATGTGTTTTGGGTGTATTTTTATATATACCCATACTTTAGTGTGAAAAATATCTCTGTAAACGACAACTTTTAAAAATTTTTATACAAAGTTGACAATTTACAGAGATATTTCTCTCACCCAACATGGGTATATGTAAAAATACACCCCAAAACACATTGCCCTACTTCTCCTGAGTACTGGCGATACCAAATAAGTGAAACTTTTTGCAGCCTGGGTGCGCAAAGGGGCCCAAATTCCAACGAGTACCTTTAGGTTTTACATGGCGGCTCACAATTTAGCCCCGCCCAAAATGCAAGAACAGTAAACACACCCCACAAATAACCCCATTTCGGACACCCCGAGGTATTCACTGAGGGGCATAGTGAGTCCGTCTGAGATTTCTTTTTTTTTTGCCAGAAGTTAGCAGAAATTGAAACTTTTTTTTTTTTCTCAGAAAGTGTCATTTTCCGCTAACTTGTGAAAAAATTAAATGATACATGAACTCACCATGCCCCTCCGCGAATACTTTGGGGTGTCTTCTTTCTAAAATGGTGTCATTTGGGGGGTATTTATACTATCCTGACATTCTAGCACCTGAAGAAACATAACAGGTGCTCAGAAAGTCAGAGCTGCTTTTCAAAATGCCGAAATTCACTTTTTTGCACCATAGTTTGTAAACGCTATAACTTTTACCCAAACCAATAAATATACACTTATTGGACTTTTTTTTATCAAAGACATGTAGAACAATAAATTTAGAGAAAAATTTATATAGAAATGTAGTTTTTTAAAAAAAAATTTACAACAGAAAGTGAAAAATGTCATTTTTTTGCAAAAATTTCGGTCATTTTTGATTAATAGCAAAAAAAGTAAAAATGTCAGCAGCAATGAAATACCACCAAATGAAAGCTCTATTAGTGAGAAGAAAAGCAGGTAAAATTTATTTGGGTGGTAAGTTGTATGACGGAGCAATAAACGGTGAAATTGTGAATTGTAAAAAGTGGCCTGGTCATTAAGGGTGTTTAAGCTAGGGGGGCTGAAGTGGTTAAAGTCAGTATAAAACTGAGTTTGCTTTATAGAACTTACCAGAAGCCATTTCGTTCCAGGAGAAGTACTAGTGGGCTCAGCATGCATGTTGGTATTTGCATCCCTTGATCTGATGAACGCTGTATGGCACCAGACGGGGTTACAAGCAGAGTGTATCTGGCATGCATGCTGCACCTGCACTCCCTGGATTTTGTGTGGCTGATATGGCCCATAAAAGGTAAGAATTAATGTTAGGGACCACTCATAGAGGCAACCGTGACGTGGTGGGTGGCTTACATAATTTGGCCAAAATATAAACTAATGCCTCTTCTAACATCCAGCATAGTGGCAGGACGGAGCTCTAGCTGCAGTGTGCCATTGCACCTTTGTTTTTACGTTTGTATGTGTATTTCACCATAGCAACGTGCACCTGCGTATTGGGTTGTGCTGACTGCAATCCCCATTTTTTTCCTTTGTAGCATATATGGGAGGCGTGGTGACCTCCATGCAGTCATGCACGCCTGACTAGTGGATCCGCCCTGTAGGCTGGTTTTAAAGTCAGTATAAGGCTACATGCACACGACAGTTGTTTTTTGCTGTCCGCAAATCGCGGATCCGTCTCCCTTTTTTTTTCACATCCACATCCTTTCCTTGTGTCCGCAAATTTTGTAGGTTGTGTTTCCGTGTGTCTTCCGTTTTTTTTGCGGATCCGCAAAAAAAACGGAAGGCTTGAAACAGGTTCTTAAAGTACCTGCACAAGTGCCCTGGTTTGCAAGCAACCATCCGCAAAAAAAACGGATGCGGATGGAAAAACGGAAGGCTTCAGTGTGGCTTCCGCTTTTTTGCGGACCCATTGACTTCTATGGGTCCGCAAACCGTTTTTTGCGGACAAGAATAGGACATGCCATATTTTTTTTGCGGACGTGAAATGCGGAATACGGACGCGGACAGGAAACGGAAGAGGCATCAGTTTTTTTTGCGGATCCATAGAAATGAATGGGATCCGCAAAAAAAACGGAACGGAAGCCGAGAAAAAACACTGTCGTGTGCATGTAGGCTAAAACTGAGTCTGCTTTATAGAACTTACCAGAAGCCATTTGGTTCCAGGAGAAGTACTAGTGGGCTCAGCATGCATGTTGGTATTTGCATCCCTTGATCTGATGCACGCTGTATGGCACCAGACGGGGTTACAAGCAGAGTGTATCTGGCATGCATGCTGCACCTGCACTCCCTGGATTTTGTGTGGCTGATATGGCCCATAAAAGGTAAGAATTAATGTTAGGGACCACTCATAGAGGCAACCGTGATGTGGTGGGTGGCTTACATAATTTGGCCAAAATATAAACTAATGCCTCTTCTAACATCCAGCATAGTGGCAGGACGGAGCTCTAGCTGCAGTGTGCCATTGCACCTTTGTTTTTACGTTTGTATGTGTATTTCACCATAGCAACGTGCACCTGCGTATTGGGTTGTGCTGACTGCAATCCCCATTTTTTTCCTTTGTAGCATATATGGGAGGCGTGGTGACCTCCATGCAGTCATGCACACCTGACTAGTGGATCCGCCCTGTAGGCTGGTTTTAAAGTCAGTATAAAACTGAGTCTGCTTTATACAACTTACCAGAAGCCATTTGGTTCCAGGAGAAGTACTAGTGGGCTCAGCATGCATGTTGGTATTTGCATCCCTTGATCTGATGAACGCTGTATGGCACCAGACGGGGTTACAAGCAGAGTGTATCTGGAATGCATGCTGCACCTGCACTCCCTGGATTTTGTGTGGCTGATATGGCCCATAATAGGTAAGAATTAATGTTAGGGACCACTCATAGAGGCAAACGTGACGTGGTGGGTGGCTTACATAATTTGGCCAAAATATAAACTAATGCCTCTTCTAACATCCAGCATAGTGGCAGGACGGAGCTCTAGCTGCAGTGTGCCATTGCACCTTTGTTTTTACGTTTGTATGTGTATTTCACCATAGCAACGTGCACCTGCGTATTGGGTTGTGCTGACTGCAATCCCCATTTTTTTCCTTTGTAGCATATATGGGAGGCGTGGTGACCTCCATGCAGTCATGCACACCTGACTAGTGGATCCGCCCTGTAGGCTGGTTTTAAAGTCAGTATAAAACTGAGTCTGCTTTATACAACTTACCAGAAGCCATTTGGTTCCAGGAGAAGTACTAGTGGGCTCAGCATGCATGTTGGTATTTGCATCCCTTGATCTGATGAACGCTGTATGGCACTAGACGGGGTTACAAGCAGAGTGTATCTGGCATGCATGCTGCACCTGCACTCCCTGGATTTTGTGTGGCTGATATGGCCCATAAAAGGTAAGAATTAATGTTAGGGACCACTCATAGAGGCAACCGTGACGTGGTGGGTGGCTTACATAATTTGGCCAAAATATAAACTAATGCCTCTTCTAACATCCAGCATAGTGGCAGGACGGAGCTCTAGCTGCAGTGTGCCATTGCACCTTTATTTTTACAGAATTGTAAAAAGTGGCCTTGTCATTAAGGGTGTTTAAGCTAGGGGGGCTGAAGTGGTTAAAAACGTTATGTGAAATATGTACTAATACCTCATAAATTGCAAGTTTTCCTCAAATGTATGTACGGTTTTACATAATTAAAAAAATAATTTTGCCCTCATTATCATATAATAAAAATGATCAATGCATGTGTGATGACGTTTACACTTCAAGTGTAATATTTTGACTATCGTATGCTTAAAGCACATTATATTATGTATAACATGTAATGTATATATGTCAAATATAGGTTATTTGTGAAAAAAGCAGTTGTGTAATTTGGCGAGATTGCTGAAAAGCACAATAATAATATTATTACGTGTGTAAGTGAGAAAGGGTAAAAGGCAAAATATTCATTGGATTTGGGTCATATTAATGTTTAATAAAAGTGTACTATTAGTGTATGTGTTGGCGCAACATAAAGATCATGTTGCAGTGTATATAATAAAGTGAAATCACAATCAAACTTTGGAAAATAAAACTATGTTTATTAACATATTAAATATAGTCTGCTCGACTGATATGTTTTATTTTAATTACCGGAAAAAAAATAATGTAGTCAAACATGAACAAAATTATAAATGGCGAGGGGGGGGCCTGATACTGAGGGCCAGGGTATGGTGCTTGTGACTGTTGCGAGGGGGGCCTGGAGTACTGGGATGGCCCAGCTGTAAGATCATGGGGGAGTAGCTTTCTCAAGAACAATTTCGATGGCCCGTCTTGTTTGGAGCAATCGTTCGGGAGGCAGCTGGTGCATAAAATGGGTGATGATCCTCCTGCCGAGCTCTAGATAAATAATCCAGAACCTGGGTGTTAACATTTGTCTTGGCAGGAGGCACTGGCCGTCATCTTGGCTGGGGCCGGATAGGTTGATCCAAGGGGGGGGGGGGGGGTGGTCGCCTCCAGATGCAGGTAGTGGCCTGGCTTCGGCTGTGCTGGGTCCTGCCCCAGTGGTAGTGGCGCTTGATAACAGCACAGATGACTCTTCCCCTTCCTCCTCTAGGTTGTCCTCCGTTCTGATAAATCAACCAAATAAAAATGGATTACTATATTAACACTAGTTAGGAGTTACAAGATTACAGTTACCTCTTACTATCTAGTGCTGTTTTGGATATTCAAATTACAATAACCAATCTATACTTTTGTCCCAGAAAGGATTAGATCCCAGGATTTGACTTTTATCGATACTGGGCTGCGCTATTGCACAGCCCAGTATCATAGTTAATGGAGCGCGCTACTCTGACAGTGCTCCCTGTTCCCTCACCAGAACAGGGGAGAAGGAGTTACTCTCTCCCTCCACCCTGTGCCGCTGACAATGAGGATAGAGAGCATGAAAATTAACGTCTGAGGCGGGTGCGGTGGCACAATCACATGGCCAGCCGGTCTCTATGACAGGGCGCTGCGATCAGCGACAGGTTAACCCCTCAGTTGCGGCACCTGAGGGGTTAACTGCCGCTGATCGCAGCGCCCTGTCAGAGCCAGCTGTGTGATTCTGCCGGCGCACCAGCATCCTAAACGTTATTTCTCATTGGTGGCGCAGTGTCCCTTCCCCACCCCCATCTCCACGATGAAAAACAATGGGGGCAGTGGCCATAGGGTCCACTCTCCCCTCCCCTCCTTATTGGTAGTTCAATGGCAGCTTGTGTTCGGAGCCCCAGCAGTGTAATCCTGGGGCTCCGATCAGTTACCATGGCAGCCAAGACGCTACTGTAGCCATGGTTACCATGATGATCTCCCTGCTGCTGTGTGCACCAAGAGAACCTATACAATACCACCAACTTAGTCGAATAACTAAATATTTGCAACTGGTATTAATCTACAAAACCAACCACTCAACCAGTGCTTACACAGAATGGAGCGAGCTAAATTGTAATTACAATGAGGGGAGCCATGATGTCATGACGCCCGTCATTGGTAAAGTTTGGTGTGGTTTAAATTACTTACCTGTGGAAAATTGTTTGATGGTCTAAGCCTGGAAACTGTATGTTTGGCAGGTGGCAATTTCAGTAATCTTGATTGGAGGAAGTCCTCAACGGTGTAGGCACGTTGGAGCTATAAAACAAGAGACCTAACGATTAATGCGCATTCATGTAAGTATAATTTTATCTTACAGATCTGCGCTCACCGTCTCCATGGAAGAGCTACTCAAACAATTGATTCTCAAGGCGGAATCAAATGGGGGTGAAGCCTGGCTCCGTTCTTGTTTACAGGACAGCGCTTCGGTCTCTGAAGCAGCTTCTCACTCGGCTGATCCAGCCTGCTGCACAGGCATCAGCGCGAGCTCAGATAATATCGATCCTCACTCGGTCACTGGCGCTCACTTGCGCAGTGACGTGGAGGATTCCCCGCCCAGAAAAAGACCCAGGAGAGATCGCAAGGCTTACTCACCATCACAATACACTCTTTCAGCAATGAAAAGAGCCGCTCACCAGTTTAAAAATGCTGCGCAACCTGCGTGTGCACTTATCACTGACAGCCGACGCCAACGGGCAAAGGACCCAGCTGCAGCAACGTCTGTGACTCCAACTGTCATGCATCTAACGTCTAACTCTGACTTAGGTGAGTCTGTCGTTACTGACATACCATCCACTACTTTAAATTCATCAACTTTGGGTATTTCTGAATTTTTGGACAAGAGTTCTGTGCAAGGAAAGGAACTTTTGTTTAAAGAATTCATGGAATATTTAACAAGGAAGGATAAGAATGGCATAGCTGGAGAAGTTTGGAATGTTTCCACGGATTCTACTAATGCAGCTTTCCAAATTGACTCCAGTCCCTCTTTGCCTGAACCTATTCCATCCTCCTTTTCTAAGGTTGAATTTTCTAATCCGTTTCCTTTGGAATCAGTCTCTGGGATAAAAGAGTCTGCTTTTAAGGAGGCTCTTTCATGCCAGATTTCTCCTTTAGGATTTCACTTGCAACAGAATATTAAGGAAAAAATCTGGAAAAAAGAATATATTGACGTCTTTTCCTTATTACCATCTAATAGTGAGGTCCTTAAATTATATTCAGATAAAGATAAAAAACATGATGATGACAAAAAGAAATTCCCACAAAAAACCTTTCTAAATTGGTTACAATCATTCTGCATTTATGCAGCTGTTTTGGGAGAAAAGTCCCCTAAATTATGCTCTGGTTTGTTTTTTCATGTGAATTCCATCCTCGAAGCCTATAAGAATTTTGGTGGTTCGGGTTGGTACCTATATGACGAATCCTTTAGACAAAAGCTGGCCATTTACCCTTCTTTGAATTGGGGCTGTAAGGATGTTGGACTGTGGTTGAACCTTATGCTCCCACAGAAGAACTTCAATTTTCGTCAATCATCCGTTCCCAATGCAAGAAAGGGCATATGCTTTGCATTTAACGACAGCGTCTGTAAATGGCAATCTAATTGTAAATACAGACACAAGTGCTCATTTTGCACTGGATCACATCCAGTCGCAAAATGTTTTAAAAAGCAAGGAATACATTTCAACTATATCAACAGGGATCAACAACCACATAAAATCAGTGACCCCACTGAATATTCCAAAAATTCTTCTATGGTTAGGAATGTACCCAAACATCAAGATGGCCAAGCTGCTAATTGAAGGTTTTTCTTCGGGTTTTTTCGTACCTAAATATCCGGGCCCAGGTTGTAACATTGTTGAGAATTTAATTTCGGTAAGACAAAATTTATTATTAGTCAGTGAAAAAATTAGTTCGGAAATTGCAGCTGGGAGAATAGCTGGCCCATTTTCAAAACCGCCATTCAAAAACTTTCGCATTTCTCCTCTTGGACTAGTTCCAAAGAAGGAACCCAACTCCTTCAGATTGATTCATAATCTTTCGTACCCACATAAAGAGTCTTTGAATGATTCTATTGATAGGAAGCAAGCTACAGTTAAGTACGCTTCTTTTGATCAGGCATTGCAGCTTTTACGTCAAGCGGGTCGTGGCGCTTTACTAGCGAAAGCGGACATAAAATCTGCTTTCAGACTTCTGCCAATAAATCCTACTGGGTATAATTCTCTTGGCTTTAAATTTCAAGACAAGTTTTATTATGACATGGCGCTCCCCATGGGGTTTACATTATCTTGCCATTACTTTGAAGCATTTTTGACCTTTATACACTGGGTATTGAAGATGCACATAAGTGATGGTTTGATTCTACACTACTTAGACGACTTTTTATTCATAGGCCAAAAAGAGTCCAATTCTTGTTCCATTCTTTTAAACAAATTTTTCGATATTGCTTATTATTTTAACATTCCATTGGCCATGGATAAAACTGTCTACCCTACTACAGAATTGACTTTTTTGGGAATTATTATCAATACGGTCAAAATGGAATTTTGCATTCCTGAGGAAAAATTTTATCCACATTAAAAATTTTGTACGAAATGTACTCCAAAGAAAAAGCTACATTGAGAAAACTACAATCTTTGTTAGGTTCACTCAATTTTATTTCTAGGGTTATTCCTATGGAGAGAGTATTCTCTAAACGGATGTATGCAGCTACAGCTGGCATTTCTTCTCCCAATGCTCATATCCGTTTATCCAAGTCTTTAAAGGAAGATATTTCCATTTGGAAATTATTTTTGAGTGAATTCAATGGTCATACGATTTGGCAAGAAGATTTTGTTGACTCCGATGCTTTGTCTTTTTACACTGATGCAGCTGGATCATGTGGTTATGGTGCCTTTTGCAATGGGAACTGGTCTGCCGAACTATGGCCATTGAATTGGATTCAAAATAAATTTACAAAAATTTGGTTTTCATTGAACTTTTCCCAGTATTAGTGTCATTACATATTTGGACTGATGAATTTAAAAACAGGCGTATTTTACTTCATTCCGATAACCAGGGTGTAGTCTTCGCTATCAATTGCTTGTCTTCTAAGTCTAATATTGTCAACTGCTTGCTTCGTCAATTAGTCTTAATCTGCCTCAATAACAACATATGGCTGAAGGCGAAACATATACCTGGCAAACTTAATATTATTGCTGACCTTTTATCTCGACAGCGTTTCAGAGAGTTTTTTCAAATGATGCCACGTGCTACGAGAAATGGGATTCATTGTCCCTGGCACTTATGGAACCTGATTTAACTGATGCTACAGAATTGATCGCCAATTCTGTAGCGGTCAATACAAGGACTGCTTATTCAGCCGCTTGGTCAAAATGGTGTAATTTCTGTATTATCCGTAAATTTGATGAGAATACTTACAACATTATTCAATTTACTGCTTTCATTTTACATCTTGTCAGCATTGGTACTAAGTCGGCATCTATTAAAAAACAATTGGCTGGTATATCTTTCTATTTTAGACTGCGTGGATTTCAACCGATATTGAGCAATTTTCTTATTAAGCAATTAACTAAAGGCATCCAGAGAAAAACAGCTGTTAGGGATAGAACAAGACCTTTATCTGTCGAATTGTTGGAAAAAATTATTTCTACCCTTTCAAGCATTTGTTCGTCTAGTTTTGAAACTATTCTTTTCTCTGCTGTTTTTTCGTTAGCCTTTTTTGCAGCTCTTCGGATAAGCGAGATATCTGCAATGAATAAACAGTCCTCCCCTCCGTTATATGTATCTGATGTAATTTGTAGTGATTTAGCTATGAAAATATTCATTAGAAAATCCAAAACTGACCAGTTTGGTAAAGGAAAAATTATTTCGCTTAACAAATTCTATATACAAAAGGTTTGCCCTGTCTATACTATGCAGAATTGGCTCCAGCATAGGCTCAGTCAATCTGACTATTTATTTGTACACTGCGATGGATCACCTCTTACTAAGTACCATTTCGACCATTTATTAAAATTATCCCTAAAGAAACTGGATCTGTTAGACAACAAGTTTTCTGCTCATTCATTCCGTATAGGGGCAGCCACATTTGCTGCCCAAATTGGTCTGGAAGCAGATTCTATAAAACGTTTGGGCCGATGGGATTCTGCATGTTTTAAACAATACATCCGCCCTAATTTACTTATTCGTTAATTTTAGGTTTTCAGAGAATGATATGGATCCTGGGAGGCGAATTGTTAAAATTAGCATTAAAAAGATCTACGTTTAGGAAGTCCACTGTCAATTTAGGTTTCTCAGATGAATTTTTTATATTTTGGAAACCTATTTCAGGTCTAAGATCATCCAACATTTTTTCGGAATGTAAAATATTATTAAGGACTTTGCCTGCACCAGATCTCTTGATTCTCCAGCTTGATAACAACGACGTGGGTAGAAGCTCAACTCATTCATTACTTCAGTCTTTAAAGGAAAATATTTTATTGATCCGCAACTTACTAGATAATTCTGTCATTGTGTTTGCTGACATCATTTCCAATTTAACGTGGGTCAACAAGGATCTTGCATTCCTGGAAAAAATAAAGAAGCGGATTAACAAACAGATGGAGAAATTCATGAGTAGCATTGGGGAACAATCTTATAGACACTATGAATTGGAGGGTTTTACAAAAGGACTTTTTCATCATTCCAGAAATGAACTATCCGACATAGGCCTTGACATTCTGATTTCGGACTTCCAGAATATGATTGATATTTGTTATAAAAGTTAATATTGGCTGCTATGCTCTGGGCCAATTCACTGTTCGTTTGTTGGCGGTGGGGTAAAGTCACTCTTTGAGTGGACTGGTTATTTATTTAATTAGTTATATTCAGTAATACTTGGATTATTACGATTATTATAAGCAATTTGATAAGCATAGCGGCCATAAATTATCCCAATGCAACTTAAATTGAAGATTTGAAGATGTTTCAATAAATATTACTATGTTTGAAGGATTCATTGGTGAGTTTAATTATTTTAATGGAAGGATATGGCATCATGGAGCGAGCTAAATTGTAATTACAATGAGGGGAGTCATGAAGCCCGTCATTGGTAAAGTTTGGTGTGGTTTAAATTACTTACCTGTGGAAAATTGTTTGATGGTCTAAGCCTGGAAACTGTATGTTTGGCAGGTGGCAATTTCAGTAATCTTGATTGGAGGAAGTCCTCAACGGTGTAGGCACGTTGGAGCTATAAAACAAGAGACCTAACCATTAATGCGCATTCATGTAAGTATAATTTTATCACCCACCCACCCTTCCCTGTTTTATTTTATTTTAAGCCATTCATTTTGTCGCTTTGCTTATGCAGGGGTAAAGTCACTCTTTGAGTGGACTGGTTATTTATTTAATTAGTTATATTCAGTAATACTTGGATTATTACGATTATTATAAGCAACTTGATAAGCATAGCGGCCATAAATTATCCCAATGCAACTTAAATTGAAGATTTGAAGATGTTTCAATAAATATTACTATGTTTGAAGGATTCATTGGTGAGTTTAATTATTTTAATGGAAGGATATGGCATCATACAGAAGCAAAGTATATGATAAAATATCAAATTCGCTTTATTAAATAGTACAACAAAATTACAAAAGGTGGTGATCCACTGAAAACATCAGAGACTGTGGGTCAGCACACGACCAGGGAGCGGGATTTAAATATATAAATAAATGCAAGCTCAAACATAGTGCCGTCCGTAAGTGTGCATAATACACCTAGTACAGAGAACAGGGTGTCAATAGGTCCAATAAAGATCAGACAGTGCAGGTGACAAAAACGTCAACCATGCAATAGTACACTGCCAGGACCCAACCCCATAAACCATCATAAATAGCACACAAACCCCACAACAGCATATGACAGAACAATAAACATAATGGATGGTAAAGATGACATACCCATAACCCGGTCGGTCCGTTCACCACAACAACTGCCTCGACGCGCGTTTCACCTCACAGGCTTCGTCAGCCCAGGGCAGCAGGGACAGTTTAAAGTCCTATTCACCCTAATTGAGATATATCAGGGTGAATACGACTAGGGATGAAAATATCATTTGCCACATGATTTTATTACTTCATAAAGTTAACTATACATGACATATGGGTTCATTTAGCAACATTTGAGAAATTAGAAGCTGACCAAAGCAAATATTCATTCATAGTTGACCATAGCAAATATTCCAAATCCTATTGTCAGGTTGTTATAATACTTTTGCAAATAAAAGGAGTAATCTAAATGGTTGCTATTGGCAATTTCTACGTTAACAACTGTTAACAATCACAGTACCTACATAGTTTACATACAGTGTGTATAGATAAAGATGTAGTGGTCAGTGTGTAGATTGTACTTACGGAGGCAGCTCCATTACATTACGTAGAAACATCAGTTGCTCCTTGTAGATATAGGGGCTTTTCTTTGTTGGGCCTGAACCACTCCGCCCATGATGTTTCATTTCTTTACGAAATTGATCTCTGCAGCTGCGCCAACGATTCTTGACCTCTTCGCACGGGGCAATGCGTTTTGATGCGTTTTTCACGCGCGTGATAAAAAAACTGAAGGTTTACAAACAACATCTCTTAGCAATCATCAATGAAAAACGCATTGCATCCGCATTTGTAATCTTCTGTGGGGCCAGGGCTGCGTGAAAAACACAGAATATAGAACATGCTGCGATTTTCACGCAAGGCAGAAGTGATGCGTGAAAAACAACGCTCATGTACACAGACCCATTAAAATGAATGGGTCAGGATTCAGCATGGGCGCAATGCATTCACGTCATGCATTGCACAAGCGCCGAATACTCGCCAGTGTGAAAGGGGCCTTACTTTTAACTTTTAAATGACAGACCGCTGAAATCAACTCACCTGTCTCTTCTTTATGCTGCCATTAGTATGGGCAGCATGAAGTTGATGACAGGTTCCCTTCAAACATGATGTATGAAGACTGTCACTATAGGTACAGTAGGCATGCGCAGGAGCACACTGTATACATATGCAGCAAGTACAGAGGATGGAAGTGGTAGTGGCCCTGATGAAGCGTTGTGTCAAGGTTATCTCAAATTTGCAAAATAAGCGTAGCATTAGCACCAGAATGTTTTCTATAATGATGGCATTATTGTACTTTATTTGTGTTTGCAGAGTGCTGTTGAATTGAGTTTTTTTCTTTGTGTTTCTAGCCATGGCGGTATGCACCTGCGCATTGGGATGTGCTGACTGACCCTCTTTTTTTTGAAGTTGTACTGGAGGTGTGGCTGACTCCTGTTGGTCTTGCACCCCGGACTAGCCTGTCTGCCCCATAGGCTGATTTTAATTAGAGTAAGTATAAAGCTGTAGCCTGCTCTCATTGTATTCATTGGAAGATGTTTGGCACCAGGAGAAGTATAGAGTGGGCTCAGCATGCATGTTGGTACCTGCATCCCTGGATTTAATGGAGGCCGTTATGGCACCAAAAGTGGTAAAAAGCAGATGGACCCAGCATGCATGTGGAACCTGCACTCCCTTAATTTTATGGTGGCCATTCTGGCACATTACAGGTAGTATTTAGTGTTAGGTTCCCGTCTTATAGAGATCGCCTTGTCGTTTGTACAAAATGTATTTGCCAAGAATCTCAAATTTGCAAAATAAGCATAGCGTTAGCACCAGAATATTTTCTATCATTATGGCATTATTGTACTTTATTTGTGTTTGCAGAGTGCTGTTGTTTTTTTTTTTTTTTCTTTGTGTTTCTAGCCATGGCAGCGTGCACCTGCACATTGGGATGTGCTAACTGACCCACTTTTTTTTGTAGTTGTACTAGGCATGCGCAGGAGTACACTGTATACATATGCAGCAAATACAGAGGATGGGAGTGGTAGTGGCCCTGATGAAGTGTTGTGTCAAGGTGTACTCCCCTCAGGCCATGACTTTGGCCACTTTTCAGGCACAAGGGAGATGATAAATCTCCCCATTGTCTTGTTGGAAGATCAGTCTGAGCTCGAGAATAGAGATAAGCAAATCGGTTCGTAACAAACTGGGTTTGTAACGAATTTCTAAAACTTTGGTCCAGCAAAGAAGTGAGGAGCTAAGGCAGGGTGTGCCACGCAGTGCCTTCTAGCTGCAGTTACTGTCTTATAACGCAGATTCTGCAGAACCTCAAAAGCAGCTACTTGCAAGAACATTTCTTTTTTCCCATTTTAAAAAAAATGCAGTTTATTTTTTGGTGTGTGTGTGTGTGTGGGGGGGGGGGAATAAGTTCTAAACTGTAAAACACGTGTTTTACCATTCAGAGGATAGATAGTATTTGAAATCTTAGTGAAAACACCTGAAATACTAGTCTGAAATCTGTCTCAGGGAATCCCCAGACAGTTCAAGTACTGGTGTCTGTGGGGGAGGAGGGAATAATCTCATAGTAGGTTGACAACTTGTGTTTTACACTTGAGAAAGCTGTATTCTGAATTTGGGTATTTGAACATACAGAAGACATTAGGCCCAAATCCATTAGTGGGACTGATATTGCATTATTTCCAAAGTCAATTGTCAGTAGTCGTTTCTTCAGTGTATTTGTAGAAAGGGAGGGACATTTCATTGCACCTCTGTGTCTTTAAACAGACTTGTAAACTGTTCCATACTTTGTGGCCCAAAAATGTCATTAATACGGAAGAGTACGAAAGACCCAGGGCCAGGCCTTGTTCTACCAGAGGCAGAATGTGGGTAGTAGCAGCACCAGCTATCTGGCCAGAAGTAGTAGTAGGCTGCAGTTATCCCTGGCTTCAGAAAGGCACAACATTGTCATTGAGAAGAAAGAGTCCCCCCTCTCTTCACTGCCCCTTCCTAGTGGCTGTCTTCCTTTTCCTAAAAAGTGGCAAGAAAACCCCAACACACCCTATAGCAGATAGTCAAGAGAGTCTCCCTTTTGACGACTTGTGTGAGAATAGTCAGCGTTTGGATTGCCCTGAGGAGGAGGTTGGGGACCCCATGCTAGCTGTGTTGGTGGTGGTGATAGTGGCACCCATAGTGGTGGGAGCAGTGACAGTGGCAGTCGGGGCAAATGGAGAGCAGGTAAACGAGAAGGGGGCCAAGGGGCCCACCATAATATCTCACAGTCTGATAAAAGTGTCAGGGAGGGTGAGGATGCTGATGATGATTGTGTGTTGGACAGGACCTGGGAGCTGGACTGTGGTGCTGAGGAGGAGGTATCTTGTCTTTCACGACCCACTGGGTCAATGTTCTTTGCTGCAGCGACGAGGCAGCACGCCAGCAACAAGGCCAGGTCCATTTGACCCCCCTCCATGATTGTGTCGGCCTGGCTCCCACAGTAGGCACCTATCTGCCTCCTCCACTTTCTCCTCCATGGACACTTTCCTGACCTCAACAGCAGCAGGGTTAAGTGTCGCTCCCACTTACCCTTCCTTCCTATCACATGTGTCAAGTCAAGCTTTGCTATGCGGTGTTAGAGCTTATTGGCCTGGGCTAGAATAGCCACACAGGCGAACAGTTGCTAAAGTACATCAAGCAGCAAACATCTCGCTGGCTGTCACTCCGCTGACTTTAACTGGGCAAGATGGTCAGTGACAATGGCCGCAACATCCTGGCCGCCCTGAACCTGTGGGTAATAACACATGCTCCAGTGGTCCTGCAGTTGAGCAATGCTTTTTAAGAAAAAGTACACTGGCTTGTGCAAGGTTCTAGCAATGTCCAGGAGACTGTCCTTGCATTTCAGCCATTCCTACATGGCAAGAATTGCTCCCCTGAACTTGCAGCATTAAAACGTTTTGCTGTTACACTGCTTACCTGAGATGTTCAATTTTGCTTGAATTCAACGTTACACATGCTAGAGCGTCTGTACGAGACACCGAAAGCCATGAACAATTTTGTCATGCATCAGACCACCTCAGCATGCAAGATAAGAAGGGGGAGAAGTAAGCTGTAGGTAGGAAGGACCACTTGGAAGGAAGAACATCTGTAAAGCAGACAGAATGCTGGCCCGCCCTCCATTCCTATTATTACCTCCTCCTCTCCCTCACAAATCTTGTGCCTGCTGGAGGAAAGACAATGCTGCGCTGACCCGCCCCTTTTTTGGCTTCACTGCAGACCTCTGCGCATGCGCTGGGTCACTTCTTCCTGTGCCACTGGTTTTTAAACTACGGACTAGCGCATGCGCAGAGGACTGCAGTGAAGGCATAGAAGGGGCGGGTCAGCGCAGCATCGCCTTTCCTCTAGCAGGAGCGAGATTTGTGAGGGAAAGGAGGAGGTAATAATAGGAATGGAGGGCGTGAAAGAGGTGTGGATTTCTGGGAACATCGGCAGTAACGCCACCCCTGGGCACCTTCCGGACCTAATTGGCATAAGTTTTAAAAGTCTTTTTTGGAACATCTCGTCGAGGGACTGCACAAATAAAGGTACCATTGGAATCAGGGCACAGGAGTCCATAACCTGATCTGAGCGGTCCAAAAAGCTCAGATTAGGTGAAAGACTCCCTTTAAAAGGTTTTTACAACATTTTACTACTGATGACCTATCCTGTGGATTCTGTGGATAAGTCATCAGTATCTGATCGGTGGGGATATAACACCTTGGACCCCCGCTGATCAACAGTAGCGGTGATCGCAGTAGCGCCACGACCTCCTCACAGCTCACCAAGCACAGTGCTGTACATTGTATAGCTACTGTGCTTGGTATCGCAGCTCAGCCCCATTGACTTCTATGGAGACGAGCTGCTACTAGGCCACTTGTTCAATGAACGTGTTGTCACTGGCTAAGGAAAAGCAGAGAGAAGGGCACAGAAAACGGCTCACAGGAGTGCCGGTGCCTTCTCAAACATCTGATCTGCAGAGGTCCTGGGTGTCAGACCCCCACCGATCAGATACTGATGATCTATCTACAGGATAGGTTATCAGTTATGTTGTCTCAGAAAACCCCTTTTAGTATAGTGTATGTTCTGAGACGGATATTTAAAGATGACGCCCACTCGCAAGCGAAGTAGGCGCTATAGCTGCTAAGTGCTTGCTGTTTTAAACAGCAGACACCGAGGGCTAATGTATGCAATTGACAAGAACGTCAGTCACACACATTTAACTCCTCAGATGCCATGGTCAAATGTGACTACAACATCTGGGAGCTGCAAAAACACTCCAAATCTGTCAGATTGCGAGGGCATCTCCTGGGCACAGCCCTCTTCAGATCACCCCACAGATTTTCAAATGGATTCAGGTCTGGGCTCTGGCTGGGCCATTCCAAAACTTTAATCGTCTTCTGGTGAACCCATTCCTTTGTTGATTTGGATGGATGCCTTGGGTCGTTGTCATGCTGAAAGATGAAGTTCCTCTTCATGTTCAGCTTTCTAGCAGAAGCCTGAAGGTTTTGTGCCAATATTGACTGGTATTTGGAACTGTTCATAATTCCCTCTATCTTAACGAAGGCCTCAGTTCCAGCTGAAGAAAAACAGCCCCAAAGCATGATGCTGCCACCACCATGCCTCACTGTGGGGATGGTGTTCTTCTGGTGATGTGCAGTGTTGTTTTTGTGCCAAACATATCTTTCGGCATTATGGCTAAACTGTTCAACCTTGGTTTCATCAGACCATAACCCCTTTTCCCACATGTTTTTGGGAGATTTCAGATGTGTTTTTGCAAAATGTAGCCTGGCTTGGATGTCTTTCTTCGTAAGAAAAGGCTTTCCTCTTGCAATTCTACCCCATAGCCCAGACATATGAAGAATACGGGAGATTGTTGTCACATGTACCACACAGCCAGTACTTGCCAGATATTCCTGTAGCTCCTTTAATGTCGCTGTAGGCCTCTTGGTAGCCTCCAAGACCAGTTTTCTTCTTGTCTTTTCATCAATTTTGGAGGGACGTCCAGTTCTTGGTAATGTCACTGTTGGCCATATTTTCTCCACTTGATGATGACTGTCTTCACTGTGTTCCATGGTATATCTAATGCCTTGGAAATTCTTTTGTACCCTTCTCCTGACTGATACCTTTTAACAATAAGATCCCTCTGATGCTTTAAAAGCTCTCTGTGGACCATGGCTTTTGCTGTGGGATGCGACTAAGAAAATTTCAGGCAAGACCAACTAAAGCAGCTGAACTTTATTTGGGGTTAATCAGAGGCACTGTAAATGATGGCACGTGTATGCTGACTCCTATTTAACATGATTTTGAATGTGATTGCTTAGTTCTGAACACAGCTACATCCCCAGTTATAAGAGGGTGTGTACACCTATGCAACCACATTATTTTCGTTTTTTTTTTTTGTTTTCTTTCCTCCACCTAAAAGATTTCAGTTTGTTTTTCAATTGAGTGGTACAGTTTATAGGTCACATTAAAGGTGGAAAAAGTTCTGAAATGATTTATCTTTGTCTCATTTTTTTACAGCACAGAAACTTGACATTTTAACAGGGGTGTGTAGACTTTTTATATCCACTGTATGTTCCTATGAAGACCCTGCCTGAAACTCTGATAGACTCCAATACTAATGAACTGGAGTCTTTGTCAGAAGCAATCTAATAATTTCTTGTTCAAGTTCCCTAGGGGAATTATTAAAAAGCGTAAAAAAAAAGAAATTATAAAATATTGAATAAGGCTACTTTCACACTAGCATTTTGGCTTTCCATTTCTGAAATCCGTTCAGGGCTCTCAAAAGCGGTAGTGATGAGCGGGAGGTGCCATATTCGAATTCGCGATATATCGCGAATATTCGAATGTATATTCGTAATATATTCGCCGAAGTCGAATATTCGCCATTATTAACCTAATCGCGGTGATACGCGAATATTTATTCGCATATGTGAATATTTTATGCGAATTGAACTTTATCTCCTAATGGCTTGCAAACATGAACGAATACTCTAAGTTATATGCGCATTGCGAAAAAAAATTACCATTTTATTTTATTTTTTTTAAATCAGAATACTTACTTAGAAGTGTTTAACTTCATATTCTGTTCATTGGTGAAAAAAATTTTTTTTCGCATTGCGCATCCAACTTGGAGCTGTGTCAATATAGGCAACTTTCCTATTGCAAATGCATTTTTGAATTCGCGAATAGAATATAGCGATATATTCGCATTCACCATATTCGTTAATTCGATCAAGCCAATTGTATTCGTAGTTCTGTAGCTGTACAACTTGACTTTAATGCGAATAATTTCCATATAAACATTCGTGTGCGTACAGATGTTATTGTTCAAGTTAGGTGGCAATAACAACTCATTCGTATGTGCTCGTGCGCGTTTTTGCGCGCGTGTTATGCGCATGTTCGTGCACATGCGCACATACAGGCGTGGCTTCTTCCTGGGAGCAGTTCCAACACGTTTTCTTGTTGTGCATGCGATCCATGCGAATAAAGATGGTGGGCAGCAACTTTACAAGAGAGGAGGAAGATATCCTGATCACAGTAAGTTATTGAACATTACATTACAGCTATAAGTACATGTGACGCTTGTAACATTCAAATGTATGTTTATGGAGATAAAACATTCTCACATTTTTGCAATACATATAAAATCTCATTTCACATAGTTTGCTTACTGCAGTGCTTACATAGAAATGATTTGTGGAAACAAGTATTGTTGGCATTCAAAAACAATACTTATTGCCCCAAATCATTAATATCTACTGATCTCTTATATATATAAAAATGAGTTTCTGTCTGTTATTTATGGCCGACGAAACGACTGGACCGATCTTCACTAAGTTTGGCAGACGGGTACATCAGGTGTCTGGGAAGGTTTTAGACCGGGGCTCAGCTCTATAGGTCGTATTATTTCTGAGATATTCCCCCAAAAATGACCTGCATAGCAAAAACAAGCCCCCAACTGCCATCCACACGGCCACATGTCCCTTTATCAGCCAATAGAAGCTCACATGTCCCCAGGTTGCCATAACAAGTGATCACGGGTTTCAATAGTTTTCAGGTCCTTAAATGTTCATTTATATCATGTATGACGACAAAACTACACTGTTACATGCATGGGGGGCAGGGGCCACTATTAAAGGGGCGGGCATTGTGGAGTTCACTGTTATTAACCCCTTAACGCAAAACGCTGTGCATGCACGGCTAGATGATCGGGCAGGTGCAGGAGCTGCGCCTGACCAATCACTGCAGGGGTACGGCAGTCCCTGATAGCCAGGCCCCTGCTGTATCCGCCGGCATCGCTGTTTACAGCGATGCTGGCGGATTAAACCCTTCTATGTCGCGGTCAGCGCTGACCGCAACATAGAAGTGTTTTGCGGTTAGTGAACGAGCGCATCGGGTCCCCGTGCTGCTGTGACGGGGACGCGATGTGTGAGAAGGCAGACTGATGCCGTTCAGAGGCTGCCCAATGCCTTGCATGGCATCGGGACCTGCCTTCTACGGGTGCCCAGGGGATCCTGATGCCGGAAATCCGTTGCTGATGGCAAGCAACAGCAAAAAATACATACAGTGGAAGATGCCAGCCAGTCTTTGCTATGGTTATGTTTTTGATTGTTCTCCACATTATCGTTATCGTATGTAGGATGGTTATTGTGGTACTTGTAGTCCGTTCCTGGCATCTTCCATTGTATGCATTTTTGCTGTTGATCGCCATCAGCAACGGACTACAAGTGCAGGATGTGCTCCCTATATATATATATGCACGACCGCATGTGGGTTCGAGCATATCCTGCTTGTTAAACACCACACCACGTTTTCTAATGGTTAAAAAAAAAAGGATAGCAGATAAATCTATATATGATTCACATTGCACATCTAATCTTCCGCCTCACACAATATACCCACACTATATACCCACCACTACATACCACCAGACCCCCCTCAAACCCACACCACCTTTGACCACCCCCCACCCCCAACACACACACACACATACACAGTCTATAGCAGGCATTCTCAAACTGTGGCCCTCCAGCTGTTGTAAAACTACAACTCCCATGATGCCCCACTATAGGATGATAGCTGTAGGATGTCATGGAATGATGTGATTTTTAGTTTGGAAAAAGCTGGAGGGCCGCAGTTTCCTGGAGGCCCGAAGTTTCCTGGAGGGCCGCAGTTTCCTGGAGGGCCGCAGTTTCCTGGAGGGCCTTAGTTTGAGGATGCCTAGTATATAGATTCTAATAAGTGTGCTGTTGGCCAGGAGAAGTAATGTTTGACATTCAGTATTTGCTGGTTCATTTAGCGTTACCCAGGGTGCACCACGGGGAGTCGAACCAGCCTTACACCCCGTACCATCACTTCACTAGACGGGTACATCTCTCCCCAGATGGCCAATATCCAATATCTCATACTACACACACAAACAATTTCAACACAATCCCAGATTTAAAAAAAATAAGATTAGGCGACTTTCACATTAGCGGCAGGGGAGTACGTCTGACTAATCCAGGGGGATGAACAGCCTGTCGGATGTGTACTGCCGCTAGTTCTCCCACGCTTCGTCCCTATTGACTATAATGGTGGCGGGGGCGGCGGTACAGCAGCAGCAATGCAGCGCACGGCGAGAGACAGTCTAACTGAAAGATCTGCATGTCATAGTTTAAGCCCGGGGAACCTCTCGCCATGCGCTGCCTTAGCCATAGTCACCAACATTTATTCATCATCTCAACCACCAAACCAAAAATTATTAGTGTTTGAAAGTGAAATATTAGATTTAAAGTTACCGTTATAAAATCTGATTATATGCTTTTTTTTTATACTGCAGCGCATGTTGGAGAAGGGGTATAACCTCACCCGCTCCCATGAAGAGAAGGCGGCCATTGTGCGCAGGCTCGCCTATGAGCTCTGGACGGAGTTCGGAAAAAAACACCTGCGTCTGGCCATTTTAAAAAAATGGTCAGATATGAAAAGGAGGCACGCGGAAAGAATCCGCGAAATACGGGACGAGAAATGCCCAGGTATAATGATTACTGAGTGTTCGAATAAAGATACAAAAGTAATGTAAAGCATCTGTACATTTTTGTTTTTAGATTTTTTTCTAAAAGTAGTAAAATTTGTTATTATAGGTGTTCCTTTGCCTGCTGTCAGGCGCAGGCCTCCCAGACAGCAGCAGGTGTGGGAGGTCTCTGCGTCAGAGGAGGAGGAAGAGGCCGGACCCTCAGGGCATCTTCATGCCCCTAGCCCCCCAGAGGAGTCAGAGGCAGGAGCGGAGGGTGATAACGGGGACGAGGAGGAGGAGGAGGAAGAAGAGGAGGAGCTGATCACCCCCCACAAGGAGAGTAAGTATGTGCTGTGGCTGTTTTCACTCACTCACTGTTCACACAAACACGTGTCAGTTTAGTCTTCACCATAGACACACTTTTTTGGAGCAAACAATAGGCTTGTTAAAGCTTTACTAATAATCTTTCTTGAGCCCACACATATCGGAGAACCTATAGTCCCACACTTACAGTTCCGTACAAGCGGGATAACAAAGAAGTACTATCTCAACACTCTTTACAGTCTTCCAGAGGTCTGGTTCCCCTCTAGGATTGTTCTGCGTTCCAATCGCCTAGCCAAACTGTACTTTACCAGCCTTTTTAACCACAATGTTATGAAAACCGCAAGATGTAGTACGGGTGTGACCTGTCCCACCCAATGTCTCTGACTATTAAAACCCAGGCCCAAAATAATTTCTAAAGAAAACCTCCCTGAAACCGATAGTTACAGATGTACTGATTCACCGAGGTATACATTCCCATTGAGACATACCGAGCAGCCATGATTATTCCCCAAACTCAGACCAGATATTGTTGTTGTCAACCCAAATAAACGGGTATATTTTGGGGGGGGGGCACCCCAAAGTGGGCGGAGATACCATTGGCCAATGAAAATTTAGCTATTTTCTATACGCTACTCCTCCCACAGTTTTAGGAGTACAATTAACAAACTTTGCTTGTGCTTTGTTAACCGATCCCCCCGTCCGGGCCCCTGGAGCGGCCCCCCGGAGACCCCATTTTGTCCAATCGACTTTCATAGGAAAACTATTAGGTTTTGTCACTCCTTCAGCTTTCAAGTTAAAGTCACCAAACTTGTGTCACTTATTCATGGGGTCACCCTGAAAATTTGTGTCAAATTTGGGGGACATTAAAAAGTGGGCAGAGCCACAAACAACCAAACAAATTTTCACTGTTGACTTCAGTGTGAAAACATTAAAAAGCTGTCATTCCCACAATATTTAAGCCAGGGTCCCCAAACTTGGCACTGTGGGTTACTAGGTGACTGGGATTAAAATTTATAAAAAAGTGGGTGGAGTCTACACTGCCAAATCAAATTTCAGGCATTTGTTTAAAGGTGGGAAATCAAACTGCCGCTGCTCTTAGACTTTTATTGTCACAGTCTTCAAACTTTGCAAAGTTGGTCACTGGAGGACTGGGATTAAAATTCAAAAAAGTGGGTGGAGCCACCAATAGCCAATCAGATTTTAAGCCAACATCATGTGGTTTCTTCAGAAACAACACCGTCTATTTTATTTATTGTTTTTATTTTTTTACAGTATTAAAACAAATGGATTTAAAAATCCAGAAGATGCAGAGGGAGCAACAGGCTGAAATGAAGGCCTTCCGGGAGCATCATCTCGGAAGATGCGGGAGATGAAGCTCCAGTTCTCGGATGGCATAAGAAAAATGGAGGAGAAGAATGCCAAGGACGTGGGGGATTTACAAAAGATGGTGAAAGCTATGAGGGCATTGCCCTAATAACATCTTTGCAATAGTTTTATTTTATTTTTTTGTAATTATATTGTTTATTTTATTTTATTTTTTATTAAAAAACTTTAAAGTTTTCATTACAATGGTTCAACATTTATTTTTTAGTGAAGGCCCATAGAGTACATTCCCAAACTAATCAGTATCCTGACATATAGCATCCGCAGGTATATAGAAATAGGGTAGTATGAGGCCTACACATAACTCAAATGGATCACGATAGTAGTAGTCATTGGTAATGGTTGTGTTTTAAATATTAAGTACAAAGCAAAGCATTCTAATAGTCCAGAGTTACATTTAAAATATTTTTTCCCCTCACCCATGACGGCACCCTGTGCGACTCAGGACCTCCCATCCCGGACAGGAAACCTGAGAAGATAAAAGTGGACACACCCCCACCAAACACCAGTTCAGGTTTCCTGTCCTCCGGGATGGGAGATCCTGAGAAGTACCTCAGCGTTCTGGAGGAAATAGGACATACCTTTCACGGAGCACCGGTCGCTGGGGAGGGTCTGGGGCCAGAGCCGTGGGAAGACCTATCCCGGGGGAGCGGTAGTTCTGTGGCCGTGCCGGAAGCCGCTCCCCACCAGTCTGCCTGCGCCTACACTCTCTTCCGGACCTGCGGGGGAGCCGCTGTGGCCAGTGTTCAGGCGGCTCCCACCTTCTACCTAGCCGGAGTTCCTCTGCCAGGCTCCAAGATGGCGCCGCGCGTTTGAGCGCTTATGCGCATGCGCGCGGCCGCCTTGTCAGTGGCGCCGGAAGTGACGTCGGAGGGGCGGGGTTTTTACTCCTGGCTCGCAGGAGCCGGAACTGGGAGGCCATAAGCGCGTCTTTAATATATAAATATGGCGGCAGGTTCAGGCAGCCAGCGGACACACAGTTCCTTAATGGCAGTGAGTAGGTGGATCTTGGCTGTAAGATGTCGGAACCTACGGAAGGACGCGCTGAACCCATGGATCCTTTGAGGCCTGCAAGTCCGGTATTGACCTAAAGGAGGGAAAAGGAAAAGTTTCATTTGGGTGAGAATGTTCCTTTTTTTTACTAATGAGGTGTTTAATGTGATTGTTTCTAGACCTCAAAACCACCTAAAAAATCGTCTAGCAAGACAAGGCATAAAGAGTGTCCAGGATGTAAAACACCCCTTTCATCATCATATCAGAAACCGTTATGTTCTACGTGTATAGATAATCTTGTAGCAGAAAAATCCCACAGCCTTACTAAATCAATGAGATCGTTAATAAAGTCCGAAGTAAGGGCATCCTTTAAGTCATTCAGTAAAAGCCGTGTCAGGTCCCCAGAAAGATCTTCAGAGCATGACAGTTTAGAAGTGGACTCTTCAGATAATGAAGACAGAGAAGCTGGCCAATTATTTTCTGGTACGTCTGATTCTTCGGGCGACGAATATACAGGAAGATCCTTTTTTCCCCCTGAAGATACGCAGCCGTTGCTGAAGGCGGTCAGGGCCACTATGCAGTTGGAGGACATTAAACAGACCAGATCAGTTGCGGACCAGGCCTTCCAGGCATTAGGCCCTAAAAAGCATAGAGTTTTTACTATGCACGAAAATATGCAAGCAATTATTAAAAAAGAATGGAAGAATCCTGACAGAAAATTCTTTATACCCTCCTCTGTTAAGAGGAAATATCCATATGACGAACAGGTTTCCTCTACCTGGGATAAGGCTCCTACGGTTGATGCTCCCGTGGCCAAAATAGCGAAAAAGTCTGCTCTCCCTTTTGACGATCTTGGCTGTCTTTCCGAACCGTTAGATAAAAGAGCAGACATATACTTAAAGCGGGCGTGGGAAACTTCTGCTACTTGTCTCAGACCGGCGGTTGCGGCTACCTGGGTATCCCGGTCCCTGCGGTTATGGATAGACCAATTGGAAACACACTTAAAAGAGAAGAAGCCGCGAGAAGAAATATTAGCCTCGCTTCCCACATTTTCTAAAGCTGCAGACTTTTCAACGGATGCCTCCACGGATGTCATACGGTTTGCAGCCAGATCCTCAGCCATGACAAATGTGGCTAGAAGAGCCATATGGCTAAAATCCTGGAAGGGGGACCAGGGCTCTAAGTCCAGACTATGTGCCCTTCCATGTGAGGGCGATAGGTTATTTGGGTCTTCCCTAGATGACATCTTGGAGAAGGCATCTGACAAGAAAAGAGGCTTTCCCGTTCCACAGAGGACCCCCTTTTTTCGTAGGCCCCAGCAGGGTTTCAGAAGACAGAGGGGCAAACCATATGACAAAAAAGAAAGAGACAAGTTTCAAAAAAGATCTACCGGTTACCTTTTTAAAACCCAGGATAACAAACCAAAAGACAAACAATGACGCCATCCACCAGGAAGACTGTCCTCCTTTCTCCCAGCTTGGTCAGAAATTACCAAGAACAGATGGGTGTTGGGGGGGATAGCGGAGGGATTCAGATTAGAGTTCCTCTCCTATCCCCAAAATTATTTCTCTATCACTCCAGTCCCCAGGGATCCTCAAAGATCTTCAATTCTAGAAGCAGAGGTCCAATTGTTGCTAGACAAGAGGGTGGTATGCCAAGTTCCAAAGGAAGAGGAGGGCAGGGGGTTTTACTCCCCACTTTTTTTAGTCAGAAAACCCAATGGGACCTTTCGGATGATACTGAACCTGAAACGCTTAAACAAATTCCTGAAGTACAAAAAGTTCCGGATGGAAACAATAAAGTCGGCAATATGCCTATTATTCAAGGATTGTTGGATGGCAAGTGTAGATCTAGAAGATGCGTACTATCACATCCCAATCCACCCCTCCTCCCAAAGGTTTTTGAGAACGGCCGTCCAGGTGAAGGGTCAGATACAACACCTTCAGTACAGGGCCCTTCCCTTCGGGGTCGTACAAGCCCCGAGAATCTTCACAAAGGTGGTAGCAGAGATGGTGGCATTCCTCAGATTGTCCCGAATTGTACTAGTGCCCTATCTGGACGATTTTTTGTTTATAGCGCACACAAGGGAACAGTTAAAGAAGGACTTGACGTTTGTATGTTCTCTTCTAAAGAAACTAGGATGGAGGATGAATCAGGAAAAATCTTGTTTAAACCCCTCTCAGAATTGTGTCTTTTTAGGGATGCAACTGGATTCTATGGCTCAGAAGACTTATCTTCCTCAGAAAAAGGTCTCCTCAACAATAGAACATGTCTGGACCCTCTTCCGTTCCTTCAAATGTTCTCTCAGGAAGGCGATGACAGTACTGGGACACCTGACGGCTGCAATTCCCGCTGTACCATTCGCTCAGATCCACACACGATTATTACAGTTGGAAATTTTAAAGAATTGGAATGGTCTTCCGCAGTCGTTGGAGGAAAAATTCCACCTCTCCTCCAAAGCAAGGTATTCTCTCCTGTGGTGGACATCCGTGAGGAACCTTTCAGCAGGGGTGCCTTGGTCCTTCACAGAGCCCATACTGGTTACAACAGACGCCAGTCCATGGGGTTGGGGGCTCACTCAGATGGGAAATACTGGCAGGGAAGATGGGATTTAAGTACCAGGGCCCACTCATCAAATTACAAGGAGCTCAAAGCGGTAGAGAGAGTTCTAAGAATTGCATTGCCAGATGTCTGGAACAAGAAGTTAATCTTCTATTCAGACAATTCAACAACGGTGGCGTACATAAACCATCAGGGCGGAACAAGAGCACCAGCCCTTATCTTCCTCTGCCAGGAGATTTTCAGAATAGCAGAAGCAAGGAGCCTGACCCTGTCGGCTATACATCTGAAAGGCAAGGAAAACTCTCTGGCCGATTTTTAAGCCGAGTCAGACTCAGGCAGACGGAATGGAGTCTGGACGAAACAACTTTCTCCCAGATTGTGTCAAAATTTGGAACCCCAACTATAGACCTCTTTGCCTCTCGAAAGAACAGGAAGACAGAGAGATTCTATTCCCTAAATTATGCAGACAATCCTACGGCGGTAGACGGTTTGGCTCAGGACTGGAGCCAGGAAATGGGATATGCCTTCCCGCCTATTTCCCTAATTCCCCAAGTACTGAAAAAGGTACAGAAGGAAAGAGCTTCTGTTATTCTGGTAGCCCCAAAGTGGCCCAAGAGAGTTTGGTTCTCCACCCTGTTGAGTTTAGCCAGGGATCCCCCGTGGATGATTCCTCCAAGGGAGAATCTCCTTTCCCAGGGACCCGTATTGCATCCCAACCCAGAGATTCTGCAGTTGGCGGTATGGAGATTGACAGGGGCATCTGGTTGAATAGGGGACTGTCTGACAAAGTTGTTTCCACACTTCTACATAGCAGAAAGTCTACGACAGCCAGGAAATATAATCGAGTTTGGAACGTCTTCTCCTCCTTTCTAGGCTCCAGTCCTGACCCATTTAGTCCCCCAAAAATTCCAGAAATTTTAGATTTTCTTCAGGCAGGTTTGGACAAGGGGCTCAGGGCCTCCACCTTAAGGGTCCAGGTGGCAGCCTTGAGCTACTTTTTCGATTACCAATTAGCCATTCACCCCTGGGTCAGACGTTTTCTTTCTGCTGCTGCCAGAATCCGTCCTTCTGTAAGACCTCTTTCTCCTCCCTGGGATCTAAACAAGGTCCTGACAGCCTTGACGGATAAGCCCTTTGAACCCTTATCAGAAATTCCGACGGAGATGCTATCCATAAAGATGGCTTTCCTTCTGGCCATTACCTCGGCTAGGAGGATATCAGAGATCCAGTCTTTTTCTGCCTTTCCTCCCTATACTGTAATCCAGGACAGTCAAGTAGTAATCAGGCCCCTGCCTTCTTTCCTTCCCAAGGTTGTCTCTGACTTTCACCGGAGCCAAGACATTGTGCTACCTTCCTTTTTCCTAATCCCTCCTCCAATTCGGAAAAAAGGTTTCATTGCTTAGATGTTAAAAGATGTTTGTTGATCTACCTGGAGGTCACGGCTCCTTGGAGGAAGGATGAAAACCTCTTGGTTCAGTTCTTAGGCAGAAATAAGGGTAAAAAGCCTCCTCTGGGGTCATTGCAAGATGGGTGAAGAAGGCCATAGTTAAATCCTATATCTCTTTAGGTCTCTCCCCTCCGTCAGGCTTCGGGGCTCATTCTACCAGAGCAGTCTCCACTTCTTGGGCTGAAAGAGCGGATGTATCCTTGGCCCAAATTTGCAGGGCAGCTACCTGGAGCTCCCCCATACCTTTCTAAAGCATTATAGGCTTCAGCTTCATTCGGATGCCTCATTTGGGGAGAAGGTTCTCCAGGCTGTGGCCCCCTTAGTTCTACTTATAGTTTAGTCTCGCACAGGGTGCCGTCATGGGTGAGGGAAAACAATATTGCTTACCGGTAATCGTTTTTCTCGATACCCATGACGGCACCCGATGTTTTCCCTCCCAAGATCTTCTAAGAAGGATAGAAATTTAAAACAATTTTATACGTCTATATGAAGTAATATAGAAAAAAAAAAAAAAAAAAAAGAGAGGCCTTTCTCTTCTCTCCGGAGGACAATTTATTTCTTTCACTGGTGTTTGGTGGGGGTGTGTCCACTTTTATCTTCTCAGGTTTCCTGTCCGGGATGGGAGGTCCTGAGTCGCACAGGGTGCCGTCATGGGTATCGAGAAAAACGATTACCGGTAAGCAATATTGTTTTTTGGTTAATTTCCCTAGTAACTAAATTATTTTATGTAGTAACATAAATTTCAAATTATCGTGAATAATAAATGTATTTTTTCATCAAACAATTAACTACTAAAATACAAAACTTGAACAGAGTAATAATACCTACAAAAAACCTTGTTTGATTTATCAAATTAGCAAAATTATAAACTTTTACTAATTCAAAAAATTTCTTTACAATCTTATTATCAGAAATATAAAAAAAAAAAAAAGGAACAATGTTGGAACAATAAAATGGTAGGGGTAAGAACTAACCAGCATGGTTCTTCGATAGCGTCCAATTTTTTAATAATTTGCATGTTGTAGCATTGCTTCCGCCGTACACATAGAAACATATGATTGATTACATGACTATGATTATATAAATTCTCTAACCGGTGACATGTCTCCAAGAACATCATATAGTACACAGTTTATACTTAAAATCTTAAAGCAGTGGTTTTATATAATTAGCATGTGCAAATCCTTATTACATAATTGCCAATAAGTGACATAAACAAGAAAAGTACCTATACATATTTACATGTTGCTACATGGCTCCATTCACAAAACCGGATTTCCACACGGATGAGTATAACGCCAGTCACACCCAACCATGTAGAGAGGTCAACACGGAAGTCAGCCATCCCTCCCAGAACGACAGACAACACCGTGTTGGATCCTAAATCCGTGTGACAACAAAAAAAATAAAAATAAAATATATAAATTTTCGTAGGTTCATCAATCAGTCCTGTACAATGCCAACTGCACAAGACCTTTTGACAAGGGAAGGCCACATGCGGTCCACACCGTGCTAAAGCGTGAACCACAACATAGCCACCCCAAACCACACTTAATTTAAAATAAAAAATAACAAAATAAAGTAAAATCATTTCATTTTGTGAATGAAGCCAAACAACGCTAGATAAAATGTCTTTTTAAAAAGATTATTTAAATTAATATTTGTATGTCGAAATATTGACAATATATAAAGAAGCTGAGCACATGCGAGAATACGAAACATGCAAACCAGGTTAAGAGAATTCATAATTCTATACTTGTTAAAGTGCAAAAGATAAAACAAGGTCCATGATGGTTGTCTACACTACATCAGGACATACAGCATCTAGAGTTAACACAGTACTAGAATGCTGACTCATAAGTTTCCATTTGTAACTAGGCAGAATAACGCCAGGCATTGGCAGGTAAGCACACTTTTATAATACAGTTTATAATACAAAATTAAATAACCCAATCGAAATTTTACTTTAAAAAAAGTGTGAAGGTCTGGACTCTATGATTATTCCCTGTGCGATCAAATGTCACTAAAAATTTTCATGACATGCAGCAGCATTAACGGCAGGATTTAGGGAGTGGTGTATTATCAGGGCAACATGTAGCTAGGCCCGATTCGGCATCACAGGCAGCAGCAGACGTTATGTTAAAAGGATCAAATGTAAGTCAAATTTTTCATGACATGCAGCAGCATCAACGGCAGGATTTAGGGAGTGGTGTATTATCAGGCCAACATGTAGCTTGGCCCCATTCTGCTTCACAGGCAGCAGCAGACATTATGTTAAAAGGATCAAATGTAAGTCAAATTTTTCATGACATGCAGCAGCATCAACGGCAGTGTGGCGGAACCAACCTGGCCAATGGGTGCTTGAGAAGCCTTGTTGCCAGCTTCTTGATCTTGACCCAGGATTATGGCCCCTCTCATCAGCCCATGCTAAAATTAAACCACATGGTGATTTGACTGTGTTTGTGGCATCTGAGCGCTGTTTGGATATATTGAGCGCTCAGATCCAAGCCATCTGGGGATATGTTAAATGTCTGTGTGTACTGTAAAGGGTGGGACATTGTGTATTAAATAGTGATGTTTTTCCTATTGTCCCCACATGTGTATTGGAGATTTCCCTTTGTCCTGAGAGATAATTGAATGACTCCTCTGTTGTCTCCAGGACAGAAGACATTGTTTAAAACTATGTATTCTCCTGCCTGTGATTGATAATTACATCAACCCATTGTGTAAAGTAATTTTATCACAGGCAGAGGGGAGAATTTCGTAGGGGAGTGTTTAAACTGTAAAGCTGTAAAGGATTGGCTGCTAGGTCATGTTCTCAGTTCCCAACCAGGATTTTAGAAGTGGTCTATTATCATGGCCACATGTAGCTTGGCCAAATTCAGCAGCACAGGCAACAGCAGACATTATGTTTAAAGGCCCAAATGTAACTCAACATGTTCAAAACAAATTCATAATTAAAAAATTAAATTAATATATACATGATACAAACTAGACAAAAAATATCGATCAAATAAATATCAATAAATAACTAAAAAAAAGTAATTCATATAAAGTTAAAAACAGAGGGAACAATTAAAAAACAACGGAATTTGGGAGGGAGAGCAAAGGAGAGGGATGGACAAGGGACCCTTCAGCGCCCTAAACCGACAGCGGGGGCCATGAAGTCACTGCCGATCCAGGACTCATTCATCCAGTGACCACCTTACCTGCCGCGCTAAATGCCCGCTCAGACAGTACGCTGGAGGGAGGGCAAGATAGTAACTCCAGCGCATACTGAGCGAGCTCACGGCAGGTGTCCAGCCTGGCAACCCAGTACTCCATGGGGTCGTCGGTGGTCATGCTGTCAGAAGCACCGACCGACCCCATGTAGTCTGCCACCATGCGGGCCAGCCGCTGGTGGTGACTGATGCTACTGCTGCTGGTACTGGGTCGCGCAGACTGGTAGAAGAGCCTCATCTCACCCAGAAGGTCACCTGCTCGGCTGGTGCTGCTGGTGCTGCTAGTGCCAGCCGCCTGCTGCGTGAGATGGGCGGGGAGAACTGGAGCTTGAGGCCGAGGGTTTGCCTCTTCCAGCCGGTGGATAAGACAGGCCCGCAATTTTTCGAGACGGGCCTGCCTCCGGCTGGCTGGGATGAACTGCTCCAGTTTCCCTTGCAGCGAGGGTCTAAAAGGGTGGCCAACCAAATGTCTTCCCTCTCCTTAAAATTTTTGATCCGGGGTCCCTCTGAGGCATCGCAGCATATGGGCAGCCATGGGGAAGAGCACAGCCCGCTGTGACTCTTCACGACTGCCCGGGACCATGACCTCTTGGTCCTCCTGCTGCTCATGCTGCTGCTCCCGGTCGGAGATGCCCCACCCCCGGACTAACGGTGCCCCCAGCACCGGCTCTCCCTCCTGACCAGGCCCAGACTCCTGGACGTACACAGATTCCTCCTCCTCCTCCTCGTCCTGGGCCTGGTCCTGGCGGAGCAAGGCCGCCTCATCTTGCTCCACCAAGGCACTCTCCCCAGCTTCGAGCAGGCGATCTAGTGTCCTGTCCAGCAGGAACACTAGGGGGAGCACGTCATTCAGACCGACATGCTCTGCGCTGACCATCTTTGTCGCCTGCTCGAATGGGGCCAGCACGTGGCAGACCTGCTGTATCTGCCCCCACTCCGCATTGGTGATGTAGGGGAGTGGGTGTGATGGCCCTGAAGTGCCTAGGTCCAGCAGGTATTCCCTCACCGACCGTCGCTGCTCCCACAACCTCTCCAGCATGTGGAGGGTGGAGTTCCACCGCGTCACACTGTCCACAATCAGCCTGTGGTGGGGCAGGCTGTTGTCCCTCTGTAGTTTGGACAGGGACGCGGCGGCAGTTGGGGAGCGTCTGAAGTGGCTGGCAATCCTACGTACCCTCAGCACAATGTCACTCAACCCTGGGTACGTACGAAGGAACTTCTGTACCACTAGGTTGAGGACATGTGCCATGCAGGGCATGTGGGTCAGACTGCCAGCATGAAAGGCGGCGAGTAGGTTGCTGCCGTTGTCACAGACAACCATACCTGCTTGGAGCCTTCGGGGTGTCAGCCTCTTCTGAACCTGAGCCTGTAGTGCGGACAGAACATCAGGTCCAGTGTTTCTTCGGTCCCCTAAGCTCACAAGCTGGAGCACGGCCTGGCAGCGGACGTGCCCCACACTTGCGTAGCAATGGGGACGCTTGCTGGGGGGCTCAGCAGCTGTGGAGACAGTGGCTTGCGGGAGAGCAGCAGTTCTCCCCTGGACACCCCGGGGCGGCACCACAAAATCAGATGCCGCCAATCCCTCCCCGGCGCCTCGGAGGGACACCCAATAGGCTGTGAAGCTTATATAGCGTCCCTGCCCATGCCTGCTGGTCCAGGCATCCATTGTGAGATGCACCCTGTCGCTGACAGTATGATCCAGCGACAGGGATACATTCCGCACAATGTGCTGGTGAAGGGCAGGGACGCCGGTCCTGGCAAAGTAATGGCGGCTGGGGACACGCCATGTGGTTTGGGCCTGCTCCAACATCTGCCTAAATGGATTGCTATCCACCAGATTGTAAGGCAGCAGATGTTGGGCGATAACCCTTGCCAGGAGCCCATTGAGTGAACGCACGCGACGGTCCCCGGGGGCGTAGGGCGCGGTGCGTTCAAAAGCATCTGCAATAGATGGCTGGTGCCGGACGGCAGAGGAGGGTGCAGTGGAGGCAGAGGTATGGCTGCCGGTACCAGTACCTCTATTAGAGGGAGCGGGAATGAGTTGGTGGAACGGGTTGGGGTGGCTGCAGTACAGTGGCAGGAGCTGCTGTCTCCTGCACACTGCTGGTGGCGCTGCTGCTTTGACCACCCCGCATCTGTTCCCACTCCTGCCAGTGGTTGACTCGGATGTGCTGGTTGAGGGCCGTGGTACCCAGCCGAGCCATAGATCTCCCTCTCCTCACCCTGGCATTGCACAGCTTACAAATGCCAACTGTGACATCATCTGCTGCCAGGGTGAAGTAAGCCCAAACAGGCGACTTCCGCACCGACCTCCTGTCAGATGGAGTGGTGCTGGCTTGCGCCTGTTCGGGCTCGGTGCGCTCAGGTGGAGCTGGCTGCTGCTGCCTACTCCTGCTGCCATTAGCAGTGGAGCCCCTGACACTGGGCTCCCTGGTGACCTGGCACACCATTTGCCTCGGGTGCCTACCTTCATCGGTACTGCCGTCACCTGACAAAGGAGGTGGCACCCATTCGGGGTCACCCTCCTCTTCACCCCCTGATATGTCAGACCCAAGGCCAACCTGTGGTGGACTGACGGGAACAGCTGACATAGAGCCCCTGACCGGGCTCCGCTGTCCCCTTGCTGGCGCCTGGGTCTGAATAGGTGCAGGGGTTGTGTGGCTAACACCACCTGCACCAGTTGGAAGGGATCTCATAGGGGGATTTATAGGCCCCTCCTCCTCCTCATCCCCAATCCCTTCCAACAGGTCCTGCCCATCCTCAGGGCTGAACACTAATTCCGCCTCCTGCATTGCCTCCCCCAAGATGTCCCTCTCAGTCTCAAAGTCTTCAAACATGAGAGGGGACAAATCTTGGGAGCTGGGGGTTGGTTCTACAGGAGGCGGTGTGCTGCAGTTGCTGGCAGCCGGGGCAGAGGACTCTGTGGCACTCGAATCGGCCACGAGAGCCAAGACAGCCTCTGCATCCTGGGAAGTTATGGGCCGGCTGCCACTTGTGAAAAAGTCACGGATCAGGCGGACACCCCTGCCACCTGCGCCTGCCTGTCCGTGGCTTGTTGAGCGGCCCCGTGCTGGGAGTGGTCCAGTGCGGGAACCAACTCCCTGTTACCCCGACCACGCCCACGACTGCCTGCACTCATACTGGGGATTAGGGGAAAACTTTATTGGGGTGGGGACGATGGGTGAAAAAAGAAAGGACGAAAACTGTAACACAGGACACTAAACACGTAAAGCTATCAAACCTAAGACTAAACTAACAGACACAGAAACAAAAAATTTTTTTTTTTTTTTTTTAACGGAGGACTGACAAAACTACACTAAACACAAAAAATTTAAAACTTTAAAACTTTTTTTTTTTTTACCTAAGACAGACACTAACTGACACAGAGACTAACAAACGTTTTTTTCTTAACGGACGACTAACAAAACTACACTAAATGCAAAACACTTAAAACGTACACTCAATATTTAACCTGACACAAACAGTAACTGACACACAGAGATTACAAGACGGGTTTTTTTTAACGTAAGACAGAAAAAACTACACTAAACACGTAAACCTATAAACTTTTTTTTGGAGTTTTTTTGTTTTTAAACCTAAGACAGACACTGACACACAGACAAAAAAAAAAGTTTTTTTTTTTGTCTGAGGACAGACAGAATTAGACTAAACAAAGAACATATAAAACTTAAATTATTATTTTTTTCTTAAACTAAACACAGACACTAACTTAGACTAAAACACTTTTTAAAATTAACAAACAATGAAAAAAAAAAAAAAAAACTAATACACTAACTGGACGGACACTAACTGACAGACAAAACAGACAGATAGACCCTACACTATACTATATCAGTAACTAACCTAAACTACACGCTGCCCTGAAAAAATCGAAACTTTACTATTCCCTATTAGTGATGTCGCGAACATAAAATTTTCAGTTCGCGAACAGCGAACGCGAACTTCCGCAAATGTTCGCGAACAGGCGAACCGGGCGAACCGCCATAGACTTCAATAGACAGGCGAATTTTAAAAACCAAAGGGACTCTTTCTGGCCACAATGGTGATGGAAAAGTTGTTTCAAGGGGACTAACACCTGGACTGTGGCATGCCGGAGGGGGATCCATGGCAAAACTCCAGTGGAAAATTACGTAGTGGACGCAGAGTCGGGTTTTAATCCATAAAGGGCATAAATCACGTAACATTCCTAAATTGTTTGGAATAACATGCTTTAAAACATCCAGTGTGTGTATACGATCAGGTATGATGTTGTATCGATCAGGTAGTGTAAGGGTTACGCCCGCTTCACAGACATTGACAGACCAAACTCCTCTTTTAATGCACCGCAAACAGTCCATTTGCACAACCGCAAACTCCCCATTTGCACAAGGTTGGATACCAAGCTAGCCACGTCCCTGTGATGTAATTGAAGGTTTCTTCCTCCACCCAGCCACGTACAACACCAAGGGTCCCCGAAAGGTCAATTGAATTGATTTTTCGAACAGGGAGATGGTTAAAAAAACGCTGGCTCCCTCCACTCTGTTTTAATCCACGGTCACTGCTTCTGCGCTGTGCAATTTACTGCCACACCCGATATGAGTGGTATTTTCTGTAGTACTATTCTCATCAGTTTAATCCCTCTAACGTCCCCAATCTGGGGGCCATTTATTGAATAGATTTTTCGAACGGGAGATGGTTAAAAAACGCTGGCTCCCTCCCCTTTGTTTTAATCCACGGTCACTGCGCCTGCGCCGTGCAATTTACTGTCACACCCGATATGAGTGGTATTTTCTGTAGTACTATTCTCATCAGTTTAATCCCTGTTACATCCCATATCAGGGATTGCCTTTTGTGAAAAAATTTAGGTCTGGTACCTTCGACTGCCTTCACAATGACAGACCAAACTCTCATACACCAAACTGAATTGATTTCAGGAACCGGGAGATGGAAAAAGCAGCTTGGTCGGTCCTCATACTCCCAAATTGGGGCACTGCGCGTGCACAGAGCAATGTGCTGTGACACCCTATATGAGTGGTGTCTTAACTAGTACTATTCCTATCAGCGGCGGGCGGGTGCGTGGTAACTTGAGAGCAGGTGACCAAAGCTGAGCTGGAGGAAGATGGTGCGTCAAGGTTCTTAGCGGAAGCTGTTGAAGATTGGGTGTCCTGTCTAAGCCAGTCAACTACGTCCTCAGAATTTTTCGGGTTCAGGGTACATGGCCTCTGAACACTAGGCATTATTCCAGGGACAGTGGAAATCACAGCACCACGACCACGACGGCCCCTGCGAGGTGGCCTGCCTCTGCCTGTCATTTTTTTCGATAAGTGGTACTGTGCCACCCTGTATCAGTGGTGGGCACTGGCAGTGGGCACACTACAGTCTGTGGAAGTGGGCCTGACACACACTGGCAGCAGGCAAGCAACTGAAATTAGACTAATGTGTAAAAATTAAATGCCTTATTTATCGTCAAGCTACTGTGCCACCCGGTATCAGTGGTTGGCACTGGCAGTGGGCACACTACAGTCTGTGGAAGTGGGCCTGACACACACTGGCAGGAGGCAAGCAACTGAAATTAGACTAATGTGTAAAAATGAAATGCCTTATTTATTCGCAAGCTGCTGTGCCACCCGGTATCAGTGGTTGACACTGGCAGTGGGCACACTACAGTCAGTGGAAGTGGGCCTGACACGCACTGGCAGCAGGCAAGCAACTGAAATTAGACTAAAGTGTAAAAATTAAATGCCTATTTTTAAGCAAAGTCCTCTGCCAGCCGGGTATGAGTGGTAGGCACTGGCAGTGGGCACACTACAGTCACTGGAAGTCAGCCTGACACACACTGGCAGGCAACTAACCTTAGATTAAAGTGTAAAAATTAAATGCCTTTTTTGATGCAAAGTCCTGTGCCACATGGGATGACAGGGGTGGGCACTGGCAGTGGGCACACTACAGTCAGTGGAAGTCGGCCTGACACACACTAGCAGCAGGCAAGCAGCTGAAATTACACTAAAGTGTAAAAATTAAATGCCTTTTTTGATGCAAAGTCCTGTGTCAGCCGGTATGAGTGGTGGGCACTGGCAGTGGGCACACTACAGTCACTGGAAGTCAGCCTGACACACACTGGCAGGCAACTAAACTTAGATTAAAGTGTAAAAATTAAATGCCTTTTTTGATGCAAAGTCCTGTGCCACACGGGATGACAGGGGTGGGCACTGGCAGTGGGCACACTACAGTCTGTGGGCCTGCAGCTCCTCACACACAGGCAGGCCAGGCAACTGCAATATGTATATAAAGGAAACAAAAAGCAGACTAATGTTGCAGCCCTAAAAGGGCTTTTTGGGGTGCTGTCAGGACGCTGTCCTTACAGCAGAGATCAGATGAGTCTTTCAGGACTGGAGTGGACACTGAATACACTAGCCTAGCTATCGATTTCCCAATTAAATCAGCAGCAATTACACTCTCCCTCCTCTCATTAAGACTGCAGCTTCAGAATGAATCTAAAATGGATGCTGTTCAGGAGGTGGGAGGGTCTGGGAGGGAGGGTATGCTGCTGATTGGCTGGAATGTGTCTGCTGACTGTGAGGTACAGGGTCAAAGTTTGCTCAATGATGATGTATAGGGGGCGGACCGAACATCGCATATGTTCGCCCGGCAGAGGCGAACGCGAACAAGCTATGTTCGCCGGGAACTGTTCGCCGGCGAATAGTTCGGGCCATCTCTATTCCCTAACTGTAGCCCTAATACCTAACCTAAACTATCAAGCACTATCTATCTATCTATCTATCTATCTATCTATCTATCTATCTATCTATCTATCTATCTATATTATATATTACAGCTGCCTACCTAACTCAATGCCCTACACTTAACCCTGCACTGAACCCTATCTGCTACACTAGGCCCTAACACTAACTATATTTTTCTCCTAACTCTACTAAACTACTAAACTATCTCAAATTATTTCGACCCTATCAGCTATAAAACTAAACTACACTATTCCCTAATCGGCAATTACATATGCGCATGAATCGGATCGCACAATGCCAGTATACTATTAGGTTTGCTTGCTGGGTCGAATAGACGAAGATAAAGAAAATAGCGAATGTAGTGCTATATTCGCAATATTCGTCTATTCGAGTAGACCAACCAAGATAACCCATTGAATGAACACAATATCATACTGCCCTTGTGCTGTGCGATTCACGCGCATATGTAATTGCCGAATTTTCGCATGACACAAACTTATCTTACATACAGAGGACAATTATAAATCAGTAATGAGAATTGTTACTGTGATGTATAATTTCCCTCTTCTTGTAGTAAACTGTATTTTAAGTCATGTGAAAAATCGGTAATTACATATGCGCATGAATCGGATCGCACAATGCCAGTATACTATTAGGTTGGCTTGCTGGGTCGAATAGACGAAGATAAAGAAAATAGCGAATGTAGTGCTATATTCGCAATATTCGTCTATTCGAGTAGACCAACCAAGACAACCCATTGAATGAACACAATATCATACTGCCATTATGCGGTGCGATTCACGCGCATAGGTGATTGCCGATTTTTCGCATGATATAAAATACAGTTTACTACAAGAAGAGGCAAATTATACATCACAGTAACAATTCTCATTACTAATTTATAATTGTCTTCTGTATGTAAGATAGTTTGTGTAGTGCGAAAAATCGGCAATTACATATGCGCGTAAATCGCACCGCATAAGGGCAGTATACTATTAGGTTGGCTTGTTGGGTCGAATATAGAGAAGATAGTGAATGTAGTGCTATATTCGCAATATTCGTCTATTCGAGTAGACCAAGATAACCCATTGAATGAACACAATATCATACTCTCTAATGCTGTGCGATTCACGCACATATGTAATTGCAGATTTTTCGCACTACACAAACTATCTTACATACAGAGGACAATTATAAATCAGTAATGAGAATTGTTACTGTGATGTATAATCTGCCTCTTCTTGTAGTAAACTGTATTTTACATCATGCGAAAAATCGGCAATCACCTATGCGCGTGAATCGCACCGCATAAGGGCAGTATGATATTGTGTTCATTCAATGGGTTGTCTTGGTTGGTCTACTCGAATAGACGAATATTGCGAATATAGCACTACATTCGCTATTTTCTTTATCTTCGTCTATTCGACCCAGCAAGCCAACCTAATAGTATACTGGCATTATGCGATCAGATTCACGCGCATATGCAATTATAGATTTTTTTCGCATGACTTAAAATACAGTTTACTACAAGAAGAGGCAAATTATACATCACAGTAACAATTCTCATTACTGATTTATAATTGTCCTCTGTATGTAAGATATATGTCATGTCATGCGACAAATTGGCAATTACATATGCGCGTGAATCGCACCGCATAAGGGAAATATACTATTAGGTTCATTTCATGGGTTGTCTTGGTCGTCTAGGTCATAAGATCTAAGTTGAATTCGCATTGCGATTAATATAACCTGTAATGCTCGCATAGCGAATTCAACTTAGAGCTGGGTTCCTAAATGGTTGGCAATGGCTTGCTAGAATATTACGATTATAACGAATTCACGAATATAGCACTATATTCACAATCTTCGTTATATTTCAGCAAGTAGCAAGTTCAACCAACCATTAGAGCTCAGCTCAAAGTTTAATTCGCGATGCGAGTATATTTCAAGCATCGCGAATTAAACTTTGAGCTGAGCTCCTAACGGTTGCATTGCTACAATTGACGAAGATTGAGGATATAGCGCTATATTCTCAATCATCTTCTAGCAACAACCATGAGGAACCCAGATCCAAGTTTAATTCGCGATGCGAACATATGCGCGCATTGAGAATTAACGTCAGAGTTGAGTTGATGGATTCCCATTTACAATGAAAACATGATTCCTTCCTGCTTAACTTGCTTGTGGCCCAATGACTCATTGGCCCACAAGAAGGAAGCAGGGACAAGTCCTGTTTTCGCTTTTCAGATATTGGAAAATGGCGAATATTCGAATTAGCGAATATATAGCATCATATTCTAAATATTTGCGAATTCTCGAAGTTGCGATATTCGCAATAAAAATTCGCAATTCGAATATTCGCGCTCAACACTAAAAAGCGGTCCAAAATACATCAGTTTTGCCCTAATGCATTCTGAAAGGAAAAGGATCCGCTCAGAATAAATCAGTTTGCCTCCGTTCAGTCACCATTCCGCTCTGGAGGAGGACACCAAAACGCTGCCTTCAGCATCCCCATTGGCACACAATGTAAGTCAATGGGGACGGATCCATTTTCTCTGACACAATCTGGCACAATAGAAAACGGATCCGTCTCCCATTGACTTTCAATGGTGTTCAAGATCCGTCATGGCTATAGAAGACATAATACAACTGGATCTGTTCATGATGGATGCATGCGGTTGTATTATTGTAACGGAAACAGTCGTACACACTCCAACATGGTATCAATAAAAACTAGATTGTTCCGCAAAAAATAAGCCCTAACAAAGCTCCATAGATATAAAAACAAAAGGGTTATTGGTGCCAGCATGACGATGCAAAGAAAGAAATATTTTTTTTCAGTTTTTTCCCCAGTATGAAATCTAAGCATATGTGGTATAGATGTAATCATACTGCCCGAGAGAATGAAAGTAACAAGTCAGTTTTACCGCATAGAAAATTATCTAAAAACAAAACTCATAAAACTGTAGTGGAACTGTTTTTTTTTTTTTTGTTATAATTTTATGCCAGTTAAAAAACAATTCCTGTTTCCCACTACATTGTATGCAACCGTAAATTGTGCCGTTAAAAAGTACAACTTGTCCGGCAAAAAACAAGCCTTTATGCAGCTATATAAATGGAAAATAAAAAAGTTATTGCTCTGGGAAGGCTGGGAGTAAAAAAAGTGAAAAAATAGAAAATAGCCCTGTCCTAAAGGGGTTAAACCCGCAACTGTCCCAAGAAGAGACGTGTCCACTTTTCGTGTCCTGTCATGGCTTAGCTCCATTCAATATAGCCGATGGCCGATGTTTTTATCCCTGCACAGGGAGAAGCAGCAGAGGTGGTACGAGGACCAAAAGCAGAGCAGGGAGCGGGGACCCAGGTAAGTATATTCAGTGTGGGGGGCCCGGCATATTGGGGGGCTTTTTATAGGCTTGGATAACCCCCCTAAGGATTTGATAGGGGAAAACCTAAGCCAGTTATCCATCCACAGACAGCTGTTTCGGGGTGTTGCTCCTCATCAGGGAGCAGCTAAATTAAAGCAATGCCACGGAGATTACACAAACAAAACAATAGTTGATCATAGGGAGACCAGCTGCAGAAAACATCAACAGTGAAAAAGAACAGATGCACAGCAAAAGGTAGGGTAAAAAGGGGCGTGTACACAGACAAGGTAAAACTCGCACATGACAAATTAAAGTACATAGTGGCAATATGATGTCTATATTCGTTTCAAATTGTGAATTTTTATATCAAAATGTATTAATAGATAATAAATAACTAATTAAGTAAATACATAGAATAGCCCACCATTGTAAATGAACTATAAAAGCCCTTGGTGAACAGTATATTAGTAGGCAACTGGAGACTTATAAAATAAGCAATAAAAATAATAGACATCATTAAAAAACAATTACATTATTGTTGGATTAGTAGATGTAAATATAAATAAAGTTGAATTAGTGGACAGTTAATATTAACCTCTTAAGGATACAGAGCGTACCCATACGTCCTGAATAAAATCACATGTAAAAAAAAATAAAAAATCGCGATAGAAACATGATTCCTGCTGCGACCGTGCAGCAGGAACCATGTTCACATGCCGAGGGGGGTCCTGTGACCCCCCTGTATCGGCGATCGCTGCAAACCGCAGGTCAATTCAGACCTGCGGTTTGCAGTGCTTTGCGATGTGTCTGATCAGAGACTTAAAATGCTGCCAAATATGTTTTTTTTATTTCTGTAACCTCCCCCCCTGTGCCCTCATTGGGGGAGGCTTGCGGGCGGTGCGTGGGCGGTGCGGAAAGCGGTGCGGGGGGCGGCGTGCATTCCTCTGCCCACCCCCCCGCTCATTTTCAGGATGGCCGAGCTTAGCAAGCAGAGTGTCAGCACATTGCCGACACTCTGCATGTAATGGCTGACAGCCTTTTAACCCCTTCCATGCCATGGTCCATAGGGACCGCTGTATAGAAGGGGTTAAGAGGGAGGGAGCTGCTGTGGGGATCTGCTGTGTCTGGTGCAGCCCCCCTAGCTCCAGTCCCCAGCTTCCCTCCCTCCCCATCCTCCGCTGCTCTGTTATTGCAGCGGAGGAGGGTAACCATGGCAACAGGATGCCTTCAAAGGCATCCTGCTTGCCATGGTAACAGAACTCTGATCAGACTTCTGCTAAAGACAAAAGTCTGATCAGACTAAGGCCTCTTTCACACGGGTGAGTTTTCCGCGCGGGTGCAATGCGTGAGGTGGATGCATTGCACCCACACTGAATCCGGACCCATTCATTTCTATGGTGCTGTGCACATGAGCGGTGATTTTCACGCATCACTTCTGCGTTGCGTGAAAATCGCAGCATGCTCCAGTTTCTGCGTTTTTCATGCAACGCAGACCCCATAGAAGTGAATGGGGCTGCGGGAAAATCGCAAGCATCCGCAAGCAAGTGCGGATGCGGTGCGATTTTCCCGCATGGTTGCTAAGCGACGAGACCCAATCTTCATTATTTTCCCTTATAACATGGTTATAATGGAAAATAATAGCATTCTTAATAAAGAATGCTTTGTATATTGTTGATTAAGGGGTTAAAAATAAAAAAAAGTAACTTACCTTAGCCACTTGATTGCGTAGTTGGCGATCTGTCTTCTCTCTTCAAGCTTTAGCTACCAGCTAAAGGACCTGTGATGACGTCACATCACATGGTCCAATCACATGGTCCATCTTACCATGGTGATGGACCATGTAATTGGACCATGTGATGTGACGTCATCAAAGGTCCTTTAGCTGGTAGCTAAAGCTTGAAGAGAGAAGACAGATCGCCAACTACGCAATCAAGTGGCTAAGGTAAGTTAAGTTTTTTTATTTTTAACCCCTTAATCAACATTATACAAAGCATTCTTTATTAAGAATGCTATTATTTTCCCTTATAACCATGTTATAAGGGAAAATAATAAAATCTTCAGAATACTCAACCCGAAACCGGACTTCAGTGATGAAGTCCGGCTTCGGGTCTGGGTACCAAACATGGCGATTTTTTCAACGCGCGTGCAAAACGCATTTCAAAAGTTTGCACACGCACGGAAAAATCGCGCATATTCCCGCAACGCACCTGCATCCTATCCGGGCGTCCGTGTGAAAGAGGCCTAAGTGTCAAGTAAAAAATACAGTACAGTACATTACAACCTAAAGGGTTAACAAGGTTTGTAAAATAAGTTTTGAATACCTTGAGGGGTTTAGTTTCTAGAATGGGGTCATTTTTGGGTGGTTTCTTTTATGTAAGCATCACAAAGTGACTTCAGACCTGAACTGGTCCTTAAAAAGTGGGTTTTTGAAATTTTCAGAAGATTTGCTTCTAAACTTCTAAGCCTTGTAACGTCACCAAAAAATAAAATGGCGCTTCCAAAATGATCCAAACATGAAGTAGACATTTGGAGAAAGTAAAGTAATAACTATTTTTGGAGGTATTACTATGTATTATAGAAGTGGAGAAATTGAAACCTGAAAATTTGCAAATTTTTCAACATTTTTGGTAAATTTCATTTTTTTTATACAAAAATCCAAACTTTTTTGTCAAAATGTTACCAGTGTCATAAAGTACAATATGTGATGAAAAAAAAAATCTCAGAATGGCCTGGATGAGTAAAAGTGTTTTAAAGTTATCACCACATAAAGTGACCTTGGTCAGATTTGCAAAAAAATGGCCTGGTCCCTAAGGTGAAATAGTGTGCGTGTCCTTAAGGGGTTAAAAACTAACACTAAGGGCTCATTGAGACGACCGTATGAACGAGTCCGCATACGTTCCGCAATTTTGCAGAACGGGTACAAAGCCGTTCATTTCAATGGGACCGCAAAGGATGCGGACAGCACACCGTGTGCTTTCCGCATCCGTCTTTCCGTTCCATGGCCCAGCAAAAAAAAAAAAATAGAGCATATCCTATTCTTGTCCTCAATCGTGGACAAGAATAGGCATTTCTATAATTTCCATAAATTGCGACATCCGTGTTTTGCCCTTATTGTCACTCACTTGTAAGATAATTTTATATGGGGGATGTAATTTTCCAGAAAGGCCACTAGATGGTACCACGAGACCTGTAGAGAAATAGAGAATAAATTATTAAACGATTTAGGGTACTTTTACACTTGTGTTGCTGGATTCCGGCAGGCAGTTCCGTTGCTGGCAATCTGTATGCAAATGAAAAGAATTTGTAGATGCGGATCCGTCTCATGCATTGCAATACCGGATCCGTCTCTCTGGTTGTCATCCGGAAAAAAGGATCTGGTATTTATTTTTTTCACATTTTTAAAGGTCTGCGCATGCGCAAACAGGAAGAACAGATCCGTCAATGCGGTAATTTTAATGCCGGGTCCGGTATTTTGGCACATGATTGGGGGGGGGGGGGAGAGGCACTTGTTACTGGCACATGATGGGGGGGCATGGAGAGGCACCTGTTACTGGCACATGATTGGGGGGGCATGGAGAGGCACTTGTTACTAGCACATGATTTGGGGGGGGGGCATGGAGAGGCACTTGTTACTGGCACATGATTGGGGGGCATCTATGGTGGACACTTTTGTATTTGGGGGTCGGGCCCGGGGAGGGGGCGGGGCCCAATTTAAAGTTTGCCCTGGGGCCCATAGAACTCTAGTTACGCCACTGGGAAAGGCTGAACGGTGATGTGAACGAAGGAGAGAGGACCCTGCTCGCGAGGGTTTACAATCTACAAGGTATAGGGCAGGGGTAGGCAACCTTTGGCTCCCAGCTGTTGTGAAACTACAACTCCCAGCATGCATAGTTGCTCTGCTCCTCTAAGAACTTACATAGAAATGAATGGAGCATGCTGGGAATTGTAGTTTCACAACAGCTAGGAGCCGAAGGTTGCTGATGCCTGGTATAGGGGAAGGACACAGTAGGTGATAAACCAGCAATGACTTCAGAAATTGTCAGAAAAGTACAGAACTAAATGTTGTTAATTAAGATGACATATTATATAAACCTTTTGTGTGTTTAGTATGTAACTATAAAATCTGTAATTAGAACATAGTTTCTGTAATTTAATTTAAGTGCTTCTGCAGCATGGCCCAATTGAGCCCCCAGCAGTTCATTTTCACATCAGCTACTTAGACTTGAGAAAGGGGGCCTACGTAACCTGAATCGCGTTGTCCTGAAGCAAAATGAAAAGAAAACTGCATTCATCTTGATACTTCACGTCTGGTTGTGTCCTGCGCCTCATACTATCTACTACAAGCTTGACTACCATAGCCAGCCACACTCCAGTGCTATATTTCATTAAACCTGTGGTCTGGCTCCGGCGCTAGAGATTCCAGATAGTTCTGGCTGCCACGACCAGTGGTCGGTTCCTCTGCCTTCACTGGTGCCCAGGTTTGCGCAACAAAAACAGGTGAGCAGACTACATTTTGAGGGTCTCTGTAGCCTTACATACTTACCCTATAAGCGCCTCTCTCCTTTTTTGGCCACATATTACTACACATTTTAGGGTGTTCAAGTTCTATTATACATAAGTATATCCGTTAATCCCTAATTGTGGAATTGAGGTGAAATTGTGGCCTAATATTACAAGTTTTAGGGTGCTCGTGTTTTATTATACATAAGTATATCCGTTAATCCCTATTTGTGGAATTGGTGTGAAATTGCAGCCTGATACATTTTAGGGCTCGGAGATGCTAGGTAACACTCCAGGTGGTGGAACTGCTGTCACATCCACTCTTTGTGGGGTGCCAGGTGGCCCTGTCACTCCAGAGGGGGAGGAAGAGGCCGAGATCGCAGCAGAAGAGGGAGCAGGAGGATCCTCAAATCTTTCGTGGTTTTTCAGGTGTCCACTGCAACTCATGCTTTGCATATAGAAGCCTGGTCATGCAGGTGGTGCTCAGATTTAGAACATTTATGCCTCCATTCTGGCTCTGATTGCAGAGCGTGCAAACCACCTGTGCCTTGTCGTCAGCACATTGTCTGAAGAACTGTCCTCTTACCCTAGGTACACACCTAAGCGTTTTACAGCGCGTTCAAACGCGCTGTAAAACGCACAACATGTGAAAAGCCATGCTTCCCTATGGGCATGGTTCACATTTGGGCGTTTTACAGCGCGTTTGAACGCGCTGTAAAACGCCCCACGCCCAAAGAAGTACATGAGCTTCTTTGGGGCGTTTTAACGCGCCTATGGACAATGATGCCATAGGGGAGAATCACTGAATCGCGCGTATGACGCGCGTTTCTTAGTTACAAAAACGCGCATCCAAAAACGCGCGTAAAACGCCCGTCAAACGCGCGATTCAGAAACGCCTAGGTGTGTTCCCAGCCTTAGGGAACTCCTTTTAGCTGGCTTTAGTGTGCTATGTCCCTCGGCATGGTGGGCAGTAGCAGGCATCTTCGCTAGGGGCTAGCCGCTGTGTTTTTGCACTCTGCTTCCTCTTGTACTCTGCGGCTGGCGCTGCATGACCACCACCTCTTCCTCCAAACAGCACACATCACTTGATTCCATGTGGAGTCTAGGACCTCATTATCCTCCACATCGTCTTCCACTAACTCGTCACCCCTGCCCTCCTTGCCAGTCTGCACACTGCAGAAAGCCTGTGTCTCGTCATCATCATCAGAGACGTGCTGCGGTGGTCCTCCAAAGTCCTCATCCTCAAATGTAAGTGGTTGGGCATCAGTGAACTCAATCTCTTCCATCTCTGGAGCAGGGTTAGGTGGATGGCCCACGGAACCCCTGCCAGCAGAGTCATCAAAAAACATAATTGACTGCTGCATGTGTAATGACCTGGAGTGCCATTACCACTTCCGCACCGCTCTACTGTCTCCTATGGTCTAATATAATGTCAACTTCTGTATTTATTTCAGAACTCTCACACTGTGCATATTTATTTCTTGTAACTGTTATGTTCAGATGTAATGTACCTGGTTCACCAGAGTTGGCAGCAAACATGGCAGTGCTACTTTTATAGAGGATGGAACCCTTCTTTCCATTCTAAACTCTCTAAGGAGAGGAGAAGACTAGTTAGTTAGAGTGGAGTTGAGAGTATCCCCTGCTTGGGGAAGGAATCAGTTCCATGTCCCTCCTGGATGTGTCCTGCCTAAGCCAGCTAGAGCACCTTTAGCTGTGCTGGACACAGAGGCCAAAGCCTGAAGCCTCTGAACCCAGGAGGAGTTTTCCCTCGACAAATCCTAAAGAGTAAAGAGAGAAGTTGCAGCATATAGCAAAGTAAAAGATTATATTTAAGCCTGTTAGCACAGCAGAGCCAGAGAGCAACAGATGTAGTAGAGTCAAGTTTGTTTGCCTGCCAGAGTTTATGCTAATGCCTGCTGGAACCAAGATAAAGTCTGTAAATCGTTTGGAGAGATATTTAATGAATGTAGAGCTGCTGTTGAACTTCATTTAAGGTCTGGACTCAATTTATTCTTTTGCACGCAACGATGCTGGCTTCACGAACACCAGGGACCCTGCCGCCAAGGCACCTTAAAACCATACCACCGGGGCACCTCGACCACCATCTGGCAGGAATCCCTGGACAAACAGAGTGTGCCCCGAAGGAACTGGTGCTGTCCTTCTCTTCACTGCACGCCAGCCCAGGGAGGCTCTTCTAACCATGAGTAAATTGACTACTACCTCCGTCGGCCCACTGTGCCTCGCGTATCGCCCCTGCAGACCCGGTCGCTGCACATGACTTGGGGCTCAGACTGCTTGGCTGATGTGCAAAGGGTCAACTCTGTGCTTTCAGCAGTGGACTGGGTGGGAAACAATGTGCAGGAACTGGAGGCACTGTTAGCCATCCAATCTAATACCGCCTCTACTTGTTCTGGCCTCACCATTCGTACAGTGGTATTCGGGCCTACAAAATTACACAGAAAGTCCTCTCGTCTGCGTGCATCAGAGGAAGGTGTTTCATTTGGGCGTGTAGCTGGCACAGATTGACAACGCCCTCTCCCTGCAGCAGGAGCTCCAAGACCAACAGCACTACGACCATGGCCATGTCCCTTATTTGATGCTCTCCTCATTCTTTTTTGACACCAACAAAATTATAAGACTGATTAACTATACTATTACAGTGTGACAGATGTAAAGGAGGTGTTTTGCAACCCAAAAAATAGGTTTAGGTCACCGACAGAATTAACAAAATGATTAACTATTCTATCTCCATGTGACGGATGCAAAGGTAGTGTTTTGCACCCCCAAAAATGGCTATAGGTCACAGACAGAATTAACAGTCAGATTAATAAATTGTTTTTCTGTGTCACGTATGCAAAGGTGATGTTTTGCACCCCAAAAAATGGATTTATTTCACCCACAAAATTAACAGAATAATTAACTATTCTATTACAGTGTGACGGATGCAAAGCAAGTGTTTTGCACCCCAAAAAATGGGTTTATGTCACCGACAGAATTAATAGACTGATTAACTATTTTATTTCTGTGTGACGGATGCAAAGGAAGTGTTTTGCACCCCAAGATATGGGTTTATGTAATCCACAAAATTAGCAGACTGATAATTCTATTACAGTGTGATGGATGCAAAGGAGGTCTTTTGCACCCTAAAAATGGGTTTTTGTCACTGACAGAATTAACAGACGGATTAACTATTCTATTTCTGTGTTTTACACCCCAAAAAATGGCTATAGGTCACCATTAGAATTAACAGCCAGATTAAATATTGTAGCGACCTGTCCCTACACTAGTTAGAGCAGAATGGCGATGCAACATGTCATCCGGCATTTATGCATGATGCAGAGTCACGTGCTGCTCAGGTAGCGCACAGCAGTCGAAGTCAGCATCTTCTTTCTGCCATGACCAGGTAGCGTTTCAACAGTGCCCTTTGCCTTGAATTTGCGAATGATGCTTCCTATGGTGTCTCTTGGTATGTTTAACATCTTTGCAATCTTCTTATAGCCATTGCCCTTCCTGTGAAGAGAAATCACCTCTTCTCTTGTCTTCTCTTGTTTCTTGACATTTGTGGTTATTTCATTATAAATGTTATGTTATATTTGTCTGACTTACAAGTGCCTCTTTGATTTAATTGTAAACAAGATGACTGAAATGATCAAAATCAATGTCAAACTGGCTAAAACACTCAATTTCAGTGGGGGTTCAATAATTTTGAACACAACTGTATATGTCTTTTTACAATTTTGTCACTTGTCTTGACTTTTGTTAATTGTGTACAACAGCTTGATAAAGGGCTATAAAATGATATAGGCCCGAAACGTCGGTATACTGATGTGCACTAACCTGTCTGGCTGAATAAATATTCCACTTTGCAATCACTACTGGAGTGCTGTCTGAATATGTGATATACTCTGAAGAAATCTGATCCTGAGGTGGAGAAGGAATCTATAAGGGACGTACACTCGGGATAAGCCATATAATTGATGAGTGCTGTGGCCTCCTCTATTAGATCATTAAAGATGGACACATTCCTCTGTAACAGTAAAAAATGCAAAACCTGTACCCACATCGTATCAATGGACACCGTCCACATACCCAACACACAATGGAACTACAAAACCGCTGGGATTTTCTCATGGGCATCCTCCAAAGTGGTGTACATGATACAATGCACAAAATGCCACAATGACGGCATCTATATTGGAGAAAGCATTGCAAATGGAGTGAATTGGCCAGTGTAAAGGTGCCCTAAAGGGGTTTTCCAACCTCTATAACAACACCTCCCCCCACCTCGCCCAATGCCCAGGCACCTCATATAGATTATACTTACCCTGCTCCCTGGCACCCACGTCACTTCTGATCCCCTCACGACCGCCGTTGCACCTCCCTGTTGCGTGGATCAAAACGTCCGGCATGTGGGGGGTGGGGTCAGCCAAGAGCATCATGACAGGCACGAGCCTCCCTCGCATTGCGGGTGACGTTAGGGAGGCTCGTGCCCATCGCAGCCTGAGCTGGCGAACTGGAGGCTGTGTGTTTAATATTAGCATCACAGACCAGAGGCATTGAGCAGAAGCCTTGATCTGTGATGATGAGAAGTAATGCAGCTGCCAAGGGTCAAGAAGTTCTCTGCCCTACTGCAGTTAATAGCTTACTCATTAATAAAATCGGAGGTATTATGGGGGAGATTTATCAAGACTGGAGTTGCCAGAGTGAGATGTACCTAATTTTTTAAGAGACAGATTAAAAAATTAGGTATCAAATTAGCACAAGGGGCACACACCTATATATAGATAAAATCGTACATACAATATTCAAAAATATAATAATCTTTATTAAAGCCACAAGAAAAGTTCAAATATTATATACAATTTAAAACCCTTTGAGATATGCATATATGTATTAATAATGCAATGAAACATGACATTCAATATCAAATGTCAGAGAATATACCCATAATAGTGCATGAAATGTCCAGGCGGGTTTATAGTGACGAGCAAATTAATAAAAAGTACATTTCGGCTGCTTCGCCTTTTGCAAAAAAATTTGCTTTGTGACAAATTACTTCATTACGAAGCACATTTCTTTGTAAGTAGTGGTTGCAATGACAGGGAGCTGCACTTGCGTCGCTCTCTTTCATTGTACCACTCAGATCAGATGCCTCATTTATACATGATTTCGGCATCTGATATAAATAACAGGGTGTACACTTCATGGACTTTGATTCACTCAACACTAGTGTACACCTATCCTGCCGGCCATAGCCATAATTTACTGTCAACTGATATTCCTAAGTCTTTTTCCATATCGGTTTTACCCAGTGTCTTCCCATGAATATCCTTATATTTATCAGTACTAACCTTTTTTGGACCTCCACCGTATATATACAGCAAATGTCCGGCACCATACGGCGAACGGCGTAACAGAACAAAAGGGTCAAAATGGACAATTTGCGATTTTTTCATTGCTTCTCTTACCCAAAAAAGTTATAAAATGTGACCAAAAAGTCACACACACTCCAAAATGGTATCAATAAAAACTACAGATTGTCCCACAAAAAGTGAACCCCCACACAGCTCAGTAGATATAACTATAATAAAGTTCTGGGGTTAGGGTTAGAATATGGTGATATAAAAATTCTTTTTTTTTTCAAAGGTTAAATTTATTTTTACACTATTTAGACATAAAAAAAACCTGACCGTATAATCATACTGACCCAGACAATGAAGGGCACAGGTCAGTTTTGCTGCAAAGGCAACGTTGTGGAAACAAAACCAGTAACCCTGGGAACACACCTGAGCGTTTTTCAGTGCGTTCATACGCACTGAAAAACGCTCAACATGTGAAAAGCCATGCATCCCTATGGGCATGGTTCACATTTGGGCGTTTTACAGCCGCTTGAGCGGCTGTAAACGCCCAACGCCCAAACAAGTACATGAGCTTCTTTGGGGCGTTTTAACGCGCCTATGGACAATGATGCCATAGGGGAGAATCACTGAATCGCGCGTATGACGCGCGTTTCTTAGTTACGAAAACGCGCATCCAAAAACGCGCGTAAAACGTGCGTTTTACGCGCGATTCAGAAACGCCTAGGTGTGTTCCCAGCCTAAAACTGTACAGGAATTGCGTTTTTTTCCAATTTCACCGTGCGTGTGTGCCAATTAATGAAGTTCACATGCGCGGTCACCAATCAACACACGGCACTCCGCACGCACCACCCAAACCTGCGCGCCGGCCCGGAGGGAAGCAAGTTGGGGGGCGGGGGGGAGGAGGAGGCACAGCAGCGGGCTGACACGCAGGTGTGGGCGGCGTGTGGAGTGCTGTGTGCTGATAGGCCCCTGCGCCGCGCATGCCCAGTATACCAAACGGCACACGGACACAGGGCACTCACACAGGGCTTTTATTAAGTAGGATGATGGGGGCTGGAGTGTAATCCTACATAATAAAATCCCTGTGTGATATGTATACAATAATGGGGGTTGGAGTGTAATACGTGTGTAATGTTTCCTGCCTGTGACAGCTTGCCTCACTTGCTACTGTGCGGCCATTTCCTGATTTTGGTGGGCAGGGTTAGGGCGAAATAGGAGCGAGGAGGATGTGGCCGCTGCAGGGACTAACATGTGCCCCCTGTGCTGACAGATACCTCGTTTCCAGAATCAGAGGTCCCCAGTGCTCCCAGCTTTGTCCTCCCAGGCTCCTTGGGCGTTCTCTGAACTCTAGGATGCGATGCCGCAGCAGGTACGGGGCCACTCTCTGCCCGCTGCGCAGGTGTGGGAGGTGCGTAAGGGTGTCCGGTGAAAGATTCACTGTGACAGGCGGCGGTTGCAGGGCCCGGATCCTGGGGTGTGAGTCGGCTGCAGAGGAAGCGGGAGGGGGAGGAGGCACAGTGCGCATGCACACTTCACTAATTGACACACACGCAAGGACACGCACGCACAGGGATTTTATTATAGAGGATATATATCTACTATAATAAAAGCCCTGTGTGTGTGCTCAGGGCTGCGTTCCGTGCGTGTGCGCCATTATCTGAACTGCGCATGGTCGGCGCACCATCCAGTCAACCAACGGCGTTCCAGAAGACGCTCACACCAGCACGCCGCCCAATCACCGCTCCCCCATGCAACCCCGCCGACCAAACCAGCGCGCCTGGCTCACCAACCAATCATCACACAGCACTCTGCACACCACCCGCACAGCCCACACCTGCACGCCCGCCAATCACCGCCGCCGCTCGCAGGTTATGGTGTGCTCTCCACATCAGAGCGCCCGCATTACTGTTCATGCATCACACAGCCACACAGTCCCAGCACTCTCAGACACAGTCTCAGCACCACCAGTCAGTGCCAGCCTTCTCAGCCATCAGTTAGTGCCACCAGCCACAGCCACCAGTCATAGTGCCAGCAGTCTCAGACAGCAGTCAGTGCCAACCGTCTCAGCCATCAGTCAGTGCCACCAGTCACAGTGCCAGCAGTCTCAGCCACCAGTCAGTGCCAGCCATCTCAGCCATCAGTCAGTGTCACCAGCCACAGCCACCAGTCGCAGTGCCAGCAGTCTCAGCCACCAGTCAGTGCCAAGATCCACAGGCACCAGTCACAGTGCCAACTATCTCAGCCACCAGTCAGTGCCAGCAGTCTCAGCCATCAGTCAGTGCCACTAGCCACAGAAACCAGTCACAGTGCCAGCAGTCTCAGCCACAAGTCAGTGCTAGCCATCATAGCCATCAGTCAATGCCACCAACCACCAGTCAGTGCCAGCAGTCGCTGCCAGCAGTCTCAGCACCACCAGTTAGTGCTAGCCATCTCAGCCATCAGTCAGTGCCACCAGCCACAGCCACCAGTCACAGTGCCAGCAGCCTCAGCCACAGTCAACAGTCTCAGCCACCAGCCACAGCCACCAGTCTCGGCCACCAGTCAGTGCCAGCAGTCTCAGCCACCAGTCAGTGCCAGTGCCATTTAATATAGACTGTTCCTACTAATGTTTATGCAGTAATGTTCTACCGCCCGTTATAGTAACGAGCTTAACCACTTCAGCCCCCCTAGCTTAAACACCCTTAATGACCAGGCCACTTTTTACAATTCTGCACTACACTACTTTCCCCGTTTATTGCTCCGTCATACAACTTACCACCCAAATGAATTTTACCTCCTTTTCTTCTCCCTAATACAGCTTTCATTTGGTGGTATTTCATTGCTGCTGACATTTTTCACTTTCTGTTGTAATTTTTTTTTTTTTAAACGACATTTCTATATAAATTTTTCGCAAAATTTATTGTTCTACATGTCTTTGATAAAAAAAAAATCCAATAAGTGTGTATTTATTGGTTTGGGTAAAAGTTATAGCGTTTACAAACTATGGTGCAAAAAAGTGAATTTCGGCATTTTGAAGCAGCTCTGACTTTCTGAGCACCTGTCATGTTTCTTCAGGTGCTAGAATGCCAGGAAAGTATAAATACCCCCCAAATGACACCATTTTAGAAAGAAGACACCCCAAAGTATTCGCGTAGGGGCATGGTGAGTTCATGTATCATTTCATTATTTTTCACAAGTTAGCGGAAAATGACACTTTCTGAGGAAAAAAATAAAAATAATAAAGTTTCCATTTCTGCTAACTTCTGGCAAAAAAAAAAAAAATCTCCCACGGACTCACTATGCCCCTCGGTGAATACCTTGGGGTGTCTACTTTCCGAAATGGGGTCATTTGTGGGGTGTGCTTACTGTTCTGGCATTTTGGGCGGGGCTAAATTGTGTAGCAGCCATGTAAAAGCTAAAGGTACTCGTTGGAATTTGGGCCCCTTTGCGCACCCAGGCTGCAAAAAAGTTTCACTCATGTGCTATCGCCGTACTCAGGAGAAGTAGGGCAATGTGTTTTGGGGTGTATTTTTACATATACCCATGTTGGGTGAGAGAAATATCTCTGTAAACTGACAACTTTGTATAAAAATTTTTAAAAAGTTGTCGTTTACAGAGATATTTCTCACACCCAGCATGGTTACATGTAAAAATACACCCCAAAACTCATTGCCCTACTTCTCCTGAGTATGGCGATACCACATGTGTGACACTTTTTTGCAGCCAAGATGCGCAAAGGGGCCCAAATGCCAATGAGTACCTTTAGGATTTCACAGGGCATTTTTACACATTTGGATTCCAGACTTCTTCTCACGCCTTAGGGGCCCCTAAAATGCCAGGGCAGTATAAATACCCCACAAGTGACCCCATTTTAGAAAGAAGACACGCCAAGGTATTCCGTGAGAGGCATGGCGAGTTCATGTAAAATTTTATTTTTTGTCACAAGTTAGTGAAATATGAGACTTTGTAAAAAAACAAACAAAAAAAAAATATATATCAATTTCCGCTAACTTGTGCCAAAAAAAAAAAAATTTCTGTGAACTCGCCATGCCCCTCACGGAATACCTTGGGGTGTCTTCTTTCCAAAATGGGGTCACATGTGGGGTATTTATACTGCCCTGGCATTTTAGGGGCCCTAAAGCTTGAGAATCTAAAATGCGTAAAAATGTCCTGTGAAATCCTAAAGGTACTCATTGGTTTTAGGGCCCCTTTGCGCATCTTGGCTGCAAACAAAATGGCACACATGTGGTATCGCCGTACTCAGGAGAAGTAGGGCAATGTGTTTTGGGGTGTATTTTTACATATACCCATGCTGGGTGTGAGAAATATCTCTGTAAATGACAACTTTTTTTAAAAATGTATACAAAGTTGTCAATTTTACATGTATATGTAAAAATACACCCCAAAGCACATTGCCCTACTTCTCCTGAGTACGGCGATACCACATGAGTGACACTTTTTTGCAGCCAAGATGTGCAAAGAGCGCCTAAAACCAATGAGTACCTTTTAGGAGGGCATTTTTACGCATAAATACCCCACATGTGACCCCATTTTGGAAAGAAGACACCCCAAGGTATTCCGTGAGGGGCATGGCGAGTTCATAGAAGATTTTTTTTTTTGGCACAAGTTAGCGGAAATTGATTTTTTATTGTTTTTTCTCACAAAGTCTACCTTTCTGCTAACTTTTGACAAAAAGTTCAATTTGTCATCGACTCACTATGCCCCTCAGCGAATACCTTGGGGTGTCTTCTTTCCAAAATGGGGTCAATTGTGGGGTGTTTGTACTGTTCTGGCATTTTGATTTTAGCCCTCATACAGCTATGCACACATAACTTCAAAAAAGTTATAGGAGTCAGAATATGACCAAAACATTTATTTTCAAGTTTTTTATATATTTTTTTCATCATCAAAACATCAGGAAAATTATACATATGTGGTATCGCCTGATTCGTACTGACCTGGAGAATGAAGATCACAAGTCAGTTTTACCAAATAAGGAATGCCGTAAAAAAAAATCCACCACCTTTGGAATTCTTTTTCCCACTTCCCACTACATTCTATGCAATATTAAATGGTGGCGTTGGAAAATACAACTTCTGCTCCATGCCACCATCTACAATGCATTTCTACAACCTGTGTTCCCTGGTGCATGGTGCAGGAGGTCTTCACAACTTACTATGCTGGGTCTCATTGGTGCGATGGCGTTGTCGCTTCTGCCTGCATCAAGATGCAGGCGGACATCATGACTGACATCATCACGCCGACTAAGATCCAACATAGGAGGTCACAATGACCATTTCTGCCATTATACGGCAATTGCGTAGTTTGCTTGTATTATATCTTGCTAGAGAAAATGGTTTCTGTGAGACCTAGAAGTCAGCCCATATTTGAATTATCATTGCCCAGGGTAGGGCAACAGCTGCCCAGTCCATGGCAGAGGATCTCATCTGTTTTACGCCTGTTACCACTCAAGTGTTGCTGTAGCTGGTTTTCACATTGAGTCAACCTCCACACCCCAGCACTTCTCTCTTGCCTGCTCTTCAGTCTTTGTACAGTGCATCCTTTCTTCTCCATACTCCAGCTGAGTCTTCCTGTCTGCCACCATGGCTACTCCTCCTGCTATAGGAGGCTGCTATAGTTAGGACTTAGTCCTCTGCTCCTCAGGTGGCTGTATTTCATAATCATGCAGTGTGCCACATGCTGCTCCTCTCATGCTCAGGCCCCCCAGAGCGGGACACATGGGGGCATTGACACCCTAAATTTTTTGTATTTTGTGTATAGTTTTTGCTCCCCCCCCCTTCTTGTTTTTTCCCGCTCTTTTATTTCAGATTTACCTCAAGTGTTAAAGTTTCTGACAGAATCAGCTGGTTTTATCCGGTCTCACCTTGGATGACAGAGAGGGGTCTTCTCTGATTGGTGCAGCTGGTTGCTGAGGGAGATTTTCAGACAGCTGATTGGTGTTGATGTAAATGGCGGGAAAGTATGGTCCTTAAAAAGAGGGTTTTGGCCGCACTTATGGGCCAGTTTTATTAAGACTGGATCGCCGCCCTCCCTCCCTATTCTTATGCTTTATGTCGCTTTGCTTTATTAGAGGGGCTGTATCACTCAGCTATTGCTGAGTGGATTTCGGTAATTATTGGAGTTTTTAATGGGGTTATTAATTTAATAAAATAGAAGTTTTAATTATTTATTAGTTTATTCACCCTTAATAAAGCATTGCGGCCATTTTTATTCCAACACAAGGTGTAATGTCGTTATTTTTATAGGGGCCTCCATGACCGACATTTGTGGGATGTTGTATGGGGATGAATAGTGGCTGAATCGGCAGGTGCTTTGTCAAAAAGGGAAACCCAGTTCTTGTTTTGGGGACCACCATGGTATTCACTGGAATTTACTAGTGCCCTTAATGGCCAGTCCAAGCCTTCCTCATATTGGGATTCATGAACTTGGGTACAGATTACCTTTAATGGCTAAGTTGTATGCAGGAAGAAAACCAGCTGTGCTTTTCTTCTATCATCTGTTTCTCCCACACAAATTTTCCTCTATGTCATGTGTTTACATTTTCAATATTACAGCACTTCAAGGTCTGATAACACTATTGCTACTCTTATCGCATGTTGACTGCTGTTTGATTGGCTGCTTGAGTGAATATAAACTGCACAAACCCTGTTCATGCTCACCTAATCACTATGGCATTTTTGTGGTTTTTGTCCTGCCTTGCCCTGCTAGGGGGTGCCTACGGTAGGTAGAGTCACGTCAGTATTATAGTATTTAATGGAGATCACTATTTCCTTACATTTATACCTATTGTTATGCACTTATTCCTCAGGTTGTGGTGTGCCAAGCATTAAGCCCATCGTTTCTGGTTATGCCAGGGTTGTGAATGGTGAAAATGCAGTTTCTGGTTCTTGGCCATGGCAGGTGTCTCTGCAGGTACAGTACTATGATTATATTAACTATAATGCTTACTAATTTTAATCTTCTCACTGAAAAAACCTTCAATATGCCCATAACTTGAGCTTAGATTTAAAGTTTTGCATATGCTGTGAAGCAGTATAGACTAAGGGGGTCATTTATCAAACTGGTGTAAAGTAGAACTGGAAAGTTGCTGTCCAAAATGAAAGGTGGAATCTACTTTTACAGTTCTACTTTACACCAATTTGATCAATGACCCCCTAAATGCCTTCAGTGCGATAACATAATAATGTGCAAATATTACATAATTGGTTATTGAAAGGGACTGTGATTGAATTTGTGTTGGCTACCTAAACATGAACGCCTACACAGATGTCAGAATGAGCTTGTACATTGTTAGTTCAACTTAGCCATAAACTCAAATAAGTTGCCTATACATTTGAGACACGTTTATCACGTCAGCATCCTTTTAGAAGTCCATGCTTGTGTTATTTATACCTTTAATATTTATTATAAAGCGACATTAATTCTAAAATTTAAAAGGGGTTTAGAAACATAGGGGGTCATTTATCATGCTGAAATACTCCTATATTAGGCGTTTTTCAGACACCAATAGCGGCATAGTGGTTTGTTGCGCCGTTATCTGTGACTTCGCCCCACTCATGCCAAGTCTAAAATTGTTGGTGTGGCGTGGGAAGGGAATGGGCAGGCAGTCCAGTCTCATTCATCTTTTTCTATGACTATTTCAGGTATAGAAAAAGGTCTAAATGTAAGACAGCTAGGAGGTTGTCTTACATTTAGAAAGGGCGCTGGATGCACTAAAGTTATGGAGAGGCCTGCGCCTCTTCATAACGTTGGGGGATCCACCGGCAGTTTAGGCCTTTATTAAGAATGGAGTTTTAAAACGCCGATCTTAATAAATGTGCCCCATAGCATACTGATGTAGCTATCCCTTTCAGTGTCTTTTGAGATATCACACTGCAGAAAGTTGTACAGAGCTCTGCAACTAAGTGCCTAGAATCTACAAAGGAAGGAGGACAGGTGAGGGTAGAAGCTGCTCATAATAGTTTAGTGGCAGTAGGTTTATTGTCGGTTGTAGGTTGTACTAAAGAGGTAGATTTTCAGGTTGGTTTTAAAAATTTGGGGGAAAGTCAGTTGTCCTGAGGTAGCAAATTTCAGAGTCTGTGGGTTTTCCTAGAGATATTTTGGAGGCTGATTTTGAGAGCAGCATACAAGAGGAGAAAGCAAAGAAGGAGGTCCTTCGAGTATCTGAGATTCTGTTTGGGCAGAGGTGTAGATAGGGGTTTAGCACAGGTGGGCAAAACACATTTGAGTCAGCTAAAACCCAGTGGGTCCCCCAATGAGTGTTTACATCTGCAGAGGCTCATGCTAAAGCTGGGTTTTCTTATTGATGTTTTTTAGGTCAAAACCAGATGTGGATCATAAAGGGGGAGAAAGTACTGTATATCAGACAGGTGCACCTACTCCTCTTTTATTCAGTCTGGCTTTTCTATTCTTCTGGCTTTGTCTTCAAAAACATCAACAAATAATCTAAACCAAACCTGAGTGTGGATACTCAACCTAATCATATTTGTTATATTGCATTCTGAATGAATTCTGCTATATTATCCATTATACATTAGAAGAAAAAAGGTCACTACTACGTTAAGCAGAGCTAGAATAATGTATTTTGGTGCCCCTGAATCAATTGAACCCATTGCTGATGGAGGGGTTTAAATTTTTTTTTACTCCCTTTACTTCTCATCACCATATTCTGACCCCTATAACTTTTTTGTGTATGGAGTTGTGTGAGGGCTCATTTCTTGTGGGGCTATCTATACTTTTCATCGATATCTATTTTGGGATGTGACTTTTTGATCACTTTTTATTAAATTTTTTGTGGGAGGTGAACCAACCAAAATACAGCAAATCGGACATTTTGACTTTTTTTTGCCATTTCGCCATTTGTTTTATGGGATAAACATTTTTATATTTTAATAGGACAGGCATTTTCACATGCAGCAGTGGCCATGATGTTTATTTTTTATTGTTTATTTTTAATTGCCATAGGCAGGATCTATATGAACCTTTGTGTGGCAACCTCGGATCATTCAGGACGACCAAGGCTGCCGCACACACCATCTGGCTCCCCCAATCCTCACACTGGTAGGGGAGCCAGTACACATCCGGAAGCGTGCACTTCCGGGTTTTTGCGCTCCCAGATCTGAGGGGTTAAATGTCTACGATTGGCTCTTCCTCGATCCCAGAATTTATATAGACCCCAAGACGAGACCCCAGAATTATTGTAGATCCCAAAACCAGATCCTAGAATTAATACAGGCTGACAGATAAACCTTGAAATTAATACAGACCTCTAGATCCCAAAATTAACAGAGCCCAAAATTAACAAATCCTCAGACCCCAATGTTAATAGATTCCGAGGCCAGACTCCAAATTTAATACAGAAATCCAGACAGAGCCCAAAATTAATGCAGACCTTCAGACAAACTCAAGAATAAACAGATGTCAAAATTAATAAAGATCTCCAGATCAAACCCTAAAATGAATTGAGGGGACATCCTCTGCGTCTGGAGGAAAGAAGGTTTGCACACAAACATAAGTAAGAGCAGTGAGACTATGGAACTCTCTGCCTGAGGAGGTGGTGATGGTGAGTACAATTAAGGAATTCAAGAGGGGCCTGGATGTATTTCTGGAGTGTAATAATATTACAGACTATAGCTACTAGAGATGGGTCGTTGATCCAGGCAGTTATTCTGATTGCCTGATTGGAGTCAGGAAGGAATTTTTTATACCCCTTAAGTGGAGAAAATTGGCTTCTACCTATTTTACTACCCCAAATCAGCCCACAAATTCATACAGAGCACATATTAGACCCCGAATCAGCCCCAAATTCATTCAGACCCCAAATAAGCCCTGAAATCAGACCTCAAATTCATACAGACCACAGATCAGACCCCAAATTCATACAAACCCCAAATCAGAGCGCCAAACTTCAGGTGAGACCACAAATCTATACAGACCCCTGTTATGTTGCTGCCTTCTGCTAAAAAAAAATTCAAAATAAAGTTTTCCCCCATCAATCCTTACACGATACCTTATAATGAGAAAGTGAAAACAGAATTTTAGAAATGTTTGTAAATATATTAAAAAAGGAAAAACTAACATTTCACATGGCTATAAATATTCAGACCCTTTGATATGGCACTTGAAATTTATCTGAGGGGACTTCCCATTTCTCCTGATCAGCTTTGATATTTTTCTATACCTCGATTGGAGTCCACCGTTGGTAAATTCAGTTGATTCAACATACGAGCTGACAATGCAGATCAAAGCAAAAAAGAAGCCATGAGAAGGAAAAAACTGCCTGTAGACCTCAGAGACAGGATTGCATGGAGGCACAGATTTAGAGAAGTGTACAAACAATTTCTGCTGCACTGAAAGCTCCCAAGAGCACAGTGGCCTCCATAATTCTTAAGTGGCACAAGTTTGAAACAACCAGGACTCTTTCTAGAGATGGCCACCACATAAACTAAGTAATCAGGGGACAAGGGTGTTGGTGAAAGAGTGAACCAAAAACACAATGGTCACTCTGGCTGAACCCCAGAGATCCTGTGTGTAGAAACTTCCAGAATATCAACCATCACTGCAGCACTTCACCAATCTTGGCTTTATGGAAGAGTCGTCAGAAAGAAGCCTCTTTTCAGTAAAAGGCACTCTCAGACTGTGAGAAACAACTTTCTCTGTTCTGATGAAACCAAAATGAACCTTTTCTCCTTAGTTCTAAGCGTCATGTTTTGAGGAAGCCAGGCACTGCTTATCACCTTTCGAGTTCTATCCCTAGAGCAGCATCATGCTGTGGGAGTGTTTTTCAGTGGCTGGTACAGGGAGACTGGTCAGGGTTGAGGGAGAACTGAATAGATCCTTAACTTGAACCCAATTGAACATCTCTGAAGAGACCTGAAAATGGCTGGCTACCAATGGTTCCCATCCAACCTGACAGAGCGTGAGAGGATCTATAGAGAAGAATGGCAAAAATCCCCAAATCCAGATGTACCAATCTTATGGTATTGTGCCCAAGAATACTGGAGGTTTTAATCATTGCCAAAAGTGCTTCAACTGAGTAAAGGGTCTAAAAACTTATGTCAAAGTAAAATTTTAGATTTTCCTTTTCAATAAATTAGAAAACATTTCAAACGTACTGTATTCACATTGTCATTATGGGGTATTCAGTACAAAATGATGGACAAATACTTGAATTGTTTTTATCTTACCATAAGGCCCCCACATAAAATATGAAAAAAGTGAGATGGTTTTAAGACTTCCTGAATGCATTGTATGTACAGTAACATCAGATGTGCAATAGTCCCAAACCAGAAGACTTCACCTCCTTTTAGGACTATTGGATGTTTTCTCCTTGTAAAGATCACTTGGAGTGTACTTTGTTTTTTACTGTACTCTATATATACTAGTATTTTGGAAATTTAGGGAATTAGAGTAAATAGTATATTTAGCAATCTAAAATACTTGGTGCTAAAGCTTTACATTGATTTGATGGTTTTATATATCTACAGGACTACACTGGATTCCACTTCTGTGGTGGTTCTCTGATCAACAGTCTCTGGGTGGTCACTGCTGCCCACTGCGGTGTCACGTAAGCAATTTATAAGACAATAATGTATTGTTTAGTATAGCTCTTTTGAAATGATATTAATCCCTGGAGAAGACAGCATTGATGGATATATATGAGCTGGAACCCCAACAAGTTGTTAGAATAAAGATGCCCATGGTACCCTACCAAGTATTATGACATTCACCATGCTATCTTTTAGTATATGTGTATATTGAATAAATGGATTCTCACATAATGGAAACAATTGATGTGCATCAAAAATATGCATACATTCAAAAAGTGAAGAAGTAGCAGCATTTCCACAGTCAGCAAATTTACAGGGACAATTACTGTTTCGATGTCAAAAATAATTTTCATTCTACAGTAATTGCCCTGTGTAAATGTCGATTGTTGGGTACCTTTGAATTCTTACATAGGTATTTATGACTATTTTATGTAAAGTATGAATTGGTTTCCATGGAATATGTTTGTAGATTTCATTAATGTTTACAATAAATCTTATTGAAGCAGCTAAAATAGTTGTACCTGTTTGATACACAGAACCTCCCACCGTGTAATTCTGGGTGAATATGACCGTTCCTCCTCTGCTGAACCTATTCAAACCAAGACCATTGCCAGGGTAAGCAGAAACATGGGATGTGTGTTCTTTAAGTTTGTGGACTTTTTCCTATAAATGACATTTTATAAATAGTATTTTTATGGCATATGTTATTTAACAGGTCTTCAGACACCCCAGCTACAGCTCCTTTACCATTGCAAATGACATCACTCTCCTGAAGCTCACCAGTGCTGCTACATTCAACACCCGGGTCTCCCTGTGTGCGTTGCTGCTAACGTTGATGTATTCAATGGAGGAGAGAGATGTGTTACTACTGGATGGGGCTATGTAAATGCTGCATGTAAGAAAATGTAATGTATGTTATTCTGTAGGAGTATGTAGGTTTGCATATTGCATAATGTGCAACCAAGCGATACCAAGCAGAGTGCAGTATAACATGACCTCACTTTGTTCTCCAGAATTCTGGATAAATCATGTACAATATATAAAAGAGATTAATTTGAGCTTTGTCTTTTAGCACAAACTACTCCAAGCAAACTGCAGCAGGTTTCTTTGCCTCTTCTGACCAACACAGACTGTCAGAGATACTGGGGATCCAAAATCCTTAGCACCATGATCTGCGCTGGAGCATCTGGGGCCTCCTCCTGCATGGTATGACATGACATATAATTCTCGTTATTTCCCGTCTATTGTCTTAATGGAAAGTATTTACATTACTGCAGGCAAATGTAAGGAACGTCAATAACATTTAAACTAACTGTATTTCTGACACCTTTCTGTGCATTCCCAGACATGGTAACTGATGACATGCACGTGAAAGAAAATCATTTTAATTATTTTCAGTTTCTTAGTAATTATTAAACTGCTAACAACATCAGTTCAACTCTAATAAACATATCATTTACATTGAGCCATTGCTCTGACGATTCACATTATGTGAAAGAAAATTAGATTTATTAGACCAGGCCATCTTCTTTGATTGCTCCATGATCCAATTCTGCTGCTCACATGCCTAATGTAAGCACTTTTGCTGGTATAAAGGGGTCAGAATGGATACTCTAGTTTCTGGCTATAGCATTTGGGATGTACTGTGACACCTTTCTATCATAAAGTAGCAATGTTTTTCAGTAATTTGTGCTGCAATACTTTTGTTGCACTTTTGTGGGATCAGACCAGATGGGCTAGCATTTATTCCTTTTGAACATCAAGGAGACCAGAATTGCTCCTTGTACTGTATATTCCACTCTTTGACAATTCACTTTACCAGTCAGTGAATTTAATGTTATGGCTGATTGTGGTGTATGGGTCATGGATATATGAATTCAGGAAACAAATATAGCTATTGAGAATGATTACCTGTCTTTGATAAATCTCTAAACATACTGCATTAGCATAAGCCATCTTGCTTGTGTGTATATATACACTCACCTAAAGAATTATTACGAACACCTGTTCTATTTCTCATTAATGCAATTATTTAGTCAACCAATCACATGGCAGTTGCTTCAATGCATTTAGGGGTGTGGTCCTGGTCAAGACAATCTCCTGAACTCCAAACTGAATGTCAGAATGGGAAAGAAAGGTGATTTAAGCAATTTTGAGAGTGGCATGGTTGTTGGTGCCAGACGGGCCGGTCTGAGTATTTCACAATCTGCTCAGTTACTGGGATTTTCACACACAACCATTTCTAGGGTTTACAAAGAATGGTGTGAAAAGGGAAAAACATCCAGTATGCGGCAGTCCTGTGGGCAAAAACGCCTTGTTAATGCTAGAGGTCAGAGCGGAATGGGCCGACTGATTCAACTGATAGAAGAGCAACGTTGACTGAAATAACCACTCGTTACAACCGAGGTATGCAGCAAAGCATTTGTGAAGCCACAACACGCACAATCTTAAGGCGGATGGGCTACAACAGCAGAAGACCCCACTGGGTACCACTCATCTCTACTACAAATAGGAAAAAGAGGCTATAATTTGCACGAGCTCACCAAAATTGGACTGTTGAAGACTGGAAAAATGTTGCCTGGTCTGATGAGTCTTGATTTCTGTTGAGACATTCAAATGGTAGAGTCCGAATTTGGCGTAAACAGAATGAGAACATGTATCCATCATGCCTTGTTACCACTGTGCAGGCTGGTGGTGGTGGTGTAATGGTGTGGGGGATGTTTTCTGGGCACACTTTAGGCCCCTTAGTGCCAATTGGGCATCGTTTAAATGCCACGGGCTACCTGAGCATTGTTTCTGACCATGTCCATCCCTTTATGACCACCATGTACCCATCCTCTGATGGCTACTTCCAGCAGGATAATGCACCATGTCACAAAGCTCGAATCATTTCAAATTGGTTTCTTGAACATGACAATGAGTTCACTGTACTAAAATGGCCCCCACAGTCACCAGATCTCAACCCAATAGAGCATCTTTGGGATGTGGTGGAACGGGAGCTTCGTGCCCTGGATGTGCATCCCTCAAATCTCCATCAACTGCAAGATGCTATCCTATAAATATGGGCCAACATTTCTAAAGAATGCTATCAGCACCTTGTTGAATCAATGCCACGTAGATTTAAGGCAGTTCTGAAGGCAAAAGGGGGTCCAACACCGTATTAGTATGGTGTTCCTAATAATTCTTTAGGTGAGTGAATATATATATATATATATATATATATTTATAGGTATATATTCACACACACACACGTTACCTCTTGCAGCATATGATAATGAAATGCAAGTATTGTATACATTTCCTAGGCATTCTATAGAATGTATAACGTATTTAGGCAAACTATGAAATGTCTGTGTTATTTCAGTCTTTTATATACTTTGCCTAGGCAATATAGAGAATGACGAGCACTCTTTAGGAAAAGTATTAAATTAAATGTAAACAAGTTAATACAGTTATTTTGCATATTACTGTTTCCCAGGGAGCTTTGCACTTTGGATTGCTGTGTTGAGACTCTTAAATGAGGCTCCGCGGTGTTTCTTGTAGCTGGTCTCCCTAAGATCAGCTATTGGTTTGTTTGAGTAGTCTCCAAGGCAGGCATCCTCAAACTGCGGCCCTCCAGCTGTTGAAAAACTACAACTCCCAGCATGCCCGAACAGCCTACAGGTATCAGCCTACAGCATGGCATTGTGGGAGTTGTAGTTTTACAACAGCTGGAGGGCCACAGTTTGAGGATGCCTGCTCCAAGGCATTGCTCTCAGTTAGCCAGAATCCTACTCCACACTGATGAGGGGCAACACCCTTAAACAGCTGGCTGTGGATGGATAACTGGCTTAGGTCTTCCCCATCACATCCTTAAGGCTTGTAAAAGAGCTGGATCTTGACGTAGGGGCCATTTAATATGGTGGATTTGGTGATCTCTGTAATGCAGACACCCCTTTGCTCGGTTTTTCTTCCTTTGAGGGATATCTGGCTTTCACTGTGTTGAAGACACATAACTTAGGCTCCACAGTTATTTTGCATATTACTGTTTCCCAGGGAGCTTTGCACTTTGGACTGCTGTGTTGAGACTCTTAAATGAGGCTCCGGTGTTTTTTTGCAGCTGGTCTCCCTGAGATCAACTATTGTTTTCTTTGAAATGTAAACAAGTATTAGCTTTTTGCCTATATTGATGTGAACATGAAAGAAAGCAATTCAAATAAACTACACTTCTTATAAAATAGTGTAAGAATATAACTTTGGGGCATATTTAATAAGACCGGCATTTCAGACGCCTGTCTTAATAAAGCCCTAAGCTGGTCCAGGCCTCTTCATAACTTTGGCGGATCCTCCACCAGTTCTAAGCTGTCTTACATTTAGACCTTTTTCTACGCCTGAAATAGGCGTTGAAACTGATGAATGAGACAGTCCTGCCGGTCTGTCCCCTTCCAGACCCACTCCCAAGATTTTAGACCAGGCATGAGCGTTGCGCTGCCATCTATGCCTGAAATACGCCTAATGTAGGTGTATTTCAGTATAAAAAATGACCACCTTTGTTACTAAAAAAACAAGAGAAAGAGACCATTATCGTCTTCAATTCCATATGTTAAAAATATATAACTGGGCGACACAGCCTCTGTCCCAACCAACAACAAAATGTAGACGTCCCCATCTCTCCGTGACAAATAGTACTGTGGTGCTCCAGACAAAAACACATTGTATAGTCCACAAATAGGTAGAATATAGTAGACGGCCCTCACCAATGTAGAAAAATATTTCCATTATTATCTTTAAAGGCATCAACAATAAAAGGCAGGGGCAGAACAGCTCTCACACAGCCAGAAAAGCAGTGACGGCCGTTTCGCGCTCTCGCGCTTCCTCAGGCCACTGACCATTGCGCCGCCATCTGTGCCGGAAATACGCCTAATATAGGCGTATTTCAGTATAATAAATGACCCCCTTTGTTACTAAAAAAAAAACAAGAAAAAAAAGACCATTATCGTCTGTTTTTTAACATTTCCCACTCAGAAAAGGTTAGTAAAAGTTAATCAGAAAGTTATGTGTACCCCAAAGTAGCACCATAAAAACTAAAACTTGTCCTGCAAAAAACAAGCCCTTATACAGCTACATAGACAGAAAAATAAAAAAGTTATAGCTCTTGGAAGGTGACAATGAAAAAAGAAGAAAAATGCTTGGTCAGCAAGGCCAAAAACAGGCACTTTTGGGTTGAGAGATGCAAATTTCATCAATAAACAACACTGGTTCTCATAACATAGGAGAACAGAACTTTCTTCCAGAAAATCAAGAGAAACAGACTAGTATTGTCCACACCTGTGTTATGGCATTGTCACTCTAGGGGGGGATTTTATGGCGCTGTTGTTGTGCCACAACCTCTGGAAGGGAATATTTTATACTTTTGCAGGTTTCCCCAACAACGACCTCCGGAAGGGAATATTTTATACTATGCCTGAATACTTGTATATTTTTATGCAATGATTGGTTTCATGCATTACCTGTAATATATACATACATTTATTTATTTTCTTTTGATTTTCAGGGTGACTCTGGTGGACCTCTTGTATGCCAGAGAAACGGGGCTTGGACCTTGGCTGGCATTGTGTCCTGGGGAAGCTCTACCTGCTCTACATCAAGTCCTGGAGTTTATGCTAGAGTTACAGCTCTCAGATCCTGGCTGGATCAGACTGTTGCAGCTAACTAAATATTTAAATATTACATGTGTCCTGTTAATAAAATATCTTTAATATCAAATAACAGTTGGTTGCTTTTTTTAATACTATCATGTTTTACCTCCAGACACCCTATTTTATTTAGCTATCAAAACCAATTAGCTAGCTTAAGACTCTTTAGGCATTCATATATCTGACCAGTACCATGTAAAAGGATAAGGCTACATTCACATGACCGTATGTGTTTTGCGGTCTGCAAAAAAAACCCAGATAACTTCTGTATGGCATCTGTTGTTTTTTTTTTGCGGATCCATTGTAAATGGACAAGAATAGGACATGTACTTTTTCTTTTGCGGGGTTATGGAACGGACATACAGATGCGGAAAGCGCATGGTGTGCTGTCCGCATTTTTTGTGGACCCATTGAAAAGAATGGGTCTGCATCCTACCTGCAAAAAAAAAAAAGAAAACATGGAAACAAAATACGTTGGTGTGAATGTAGCCTAATTCAGTGCTTTGTTAGACAAATGTAAATTATATGATATATATATAAAATTAAAAGTAGTAAATAATATTATACAAAATAACAACACAGCAGTAAAACAAATATATACAGAAAAAAAGAATATTTGCCTATTTTAGGAAAATAATTTGCAAGATTATTTAATTAAAAAAGTGTAGAAGATCTTTCTTTTATGAAGCATTACATGCATGAAAGACATGACAGATATTAGCACTGCATTAGAAACTCTAATACAGCACACTCTAGTAATTTGCTTACAACTTAAGGCCACATTCACTTGGTTAATATTTATTCAGTATTTAGTGTCAGTTAGAGATGAGCGAACCCAAACTGCAAAGTTCATACCGATTATCGGGGTTCTGGCACCAGAAGTCACAGAAGTTCGTGTTCGGATGCTGAATAAAGTTTGTTGAAAGGCTGCAGCCAATCAGCAAGCTTTTCAGCTGTGGGCACTTAGAAGCCACCACAGTCATGCCTAGTATTGGCATGGCTGTGATTCGCCAGCACAGCATGTGACCCGGCCAAATCGAGTGAGAGACAGTGTTAGGCTGTTAATCAGTCTGATAATTCTGTGGGTGACCTATAGCATTTTTCTTTAGGGTTCAATACACCTCCTTTGCATCCGTGACACAGAAATACAATAGTTATTCTGTCTGTTAATTCTGTGGGTGACATAAGGGAGATAAGATCCCCTTCATCAGGTTGCAATTGAAGACAATCTCATGGGGTACATGTAGAGATATATAAGCAGAAAAAAATGCCAAAAAAACGCATCTGTGGGTGGTTCCAGGGCTGTGGAACCACCCCCAGGTGTTACCCGCCTCCCAAGTGCAATCAGCCACATCATCATCTACATCTGTTTGGTCATTATTTGTGTTACCCTCACATCTCTCTTGTGCACGTCCATGACTTTTTGCAACATGTGCTCCCACCCAACTGTCTTTATCGGTAGTTGCACACCTAGAGGAGCCCACAGCTGACCTCTCTTCCAAGTCTGTGGTGGCCTGTAACTGCTGACTATCCTCACAAAACAATACAGGAGGTGTGGTGCGTAATGGAGGCATGGATCCCCGCGGAAGCACTATCGAGTGCTTCCATGGGGTTTCTCTGCATGCCTCCACACCACAAAATAAAGAACATGTTTGTTTTTTTGTGGTGCATACAGGTCACAGACCCATTCAAATAAATGGGTCTGCATCTGTGTGCGGAATCCACACAGATGTTGCCCGTGCATTGGGACCGTGAATTGCTGTCCACAATGTACGGAACAGCCGGCACACATTTGTGTGCATGTGCCTTAATCTGTTATTTTATATATAGACTTAGGGTCCATTCACACGTCTGCAATTCTGTTCCGCATTTCAATAGGAACAGACGATGTCCCGCCCGGGTCCGCAATTGCCAATTGCGGATCCGCACTTCCGGGTCCGCAATCGAAACATAGAACATGTCCTATTCTTGTCCGCAATTGCGGATAAGGAAAGGCATTTTCTATATAGTTCCAGTGATGTGCGGTCCGCAAATTGCGGAACGCACATCGCCGATGTCCTTGTTTTGCGGATCTGCGGATCCGTAAAACACACACGGACGTGTGAATGGACCCTTACAGTGCCTCAGTATTAAAGGGCTGTCTAATATATCACATGTGCATCTTGTTCAACTGTTACAACATTCAAATTTAGGGTACATTCACACAACCGTATATTTCTGTCCGCATCTGTTCTGCAATTTAGCAGAATACATGTGGACCCATTCATTTTCATGGGGCCACAAAAGAAGCGGACGGCACAAAGTTTGCTGTCCGCATCTGTACTTCCGGTCCATGGCCCCACAAAAAAAATAAACATGTCCTATTCTTGTCCTGTAATTTTAGACAAGAATAGGCATTTCTACACAGGAGAAAGATTATCCAATCTGCAAAATACGGTATGCACATAGCTAGTATCCGTGTTTTGTGGATCACAATTTGTGGACCACAAAAACTGATATGGTCATGTGAATGAGCTCTTAATCTGTTACATTAATGATATGGTTACTATACACTATGATCAACAAACAGTAGCCTAGGCCCTCCATAGGAATGGCAAAAATGTTGCTGTAGCCGCTACAAGTAGCAGCAGAAGAAGGGGTGGTGGTAGCAGTCGTAGCTACAAGCCACAGCGGCCACTGTCATCCAGCGGTCATGTTTTTACCGGCAATCCAGCTGTACTGGAATAGTTGTCTCACTCTTCAACATCATCTCAACAGATACACAGCCAGGAATTAGTTAACATGGCCCAGGAACTGCCTTACCTGTCCTGAACCTACCTGTCCTGAACTTGGAAGAGAGGTCAGCTGTGGACTCCTCTAGGTGTGCAACTACCGATAAAGACAGTTGGGTGGGAGCACATGTTGCAAAAAGTCAGGGACGTGCACAAGAGAGATGTGAGGGTAACACAAATAATGACCAAACAGATGTAGATGATGATGTGGCTGATTGCACTTGGGAGGCGGGTGAAGAGGGGGATCATGATCCTGAGGGGGGTTCACCTACGAGAGCAGGGTGGAAGAAATGGGAGACCTGTAGCTTCATGAGATTCATGAAAGGAGCAGCAGACAGGCATCTTACAGTGGTGGAGGGAAAATGTCATACTCATCATTGTGGGATTTTTTCACCAGTGTGGGAATCTTTCACTGCATACCGGGTCCCCATGGTGGACCCGGTATGTAGAGATGTCCCAAACTATTCGCTAGCGTCATAATTACACGTCATACAAAACTATATGTCATAATTGAGCAACCTTTGACATTGTACCTCACAGTCAGCAGACACATTCCAGCCAATCAGCAGCATACCCTCCCTCCCAGACCCTCCCACCTCCTATCAAAAGCAAGGACAGCATCCATCTTAGGCCTCTTTCACATCTGCGTTTTTGCTTTTCGTTCTAGAGTTCCGTCCTCGGGGCTCTAGGATGGAAAGATACTGATCAGGATTATCCCAATGCATTCTGAATAGAGTGAAATCCATTCAGGATGCATCAGGATGTCTTCTGTTCAGTATGTGAACGTTTTTTGGACGTTGACAAAACCGCAGCATGCTGCGGATTTGTATCCGTCCAAAAATCTGGAAGACATGCCGCCAAGACGGATCCAGAATTAATGCCCATTGGAAAGCATTAATCTGGATCCGACTTTAAGCTAAACGTCATTTCGGCGCATCGCCGGATCCGACGTTTAGCTTTAAAGAATGGTAACCATGGCAGCCAGGACGCTACTAAAGTCCCGGCTGCCATGGAAAAGCAGCGGGGAGCCGGGGGAGAAGCTACTTACCTTCCGTGCGGCGGCCGGGGCACTCCTCAATGAAGTCAATGGGTCCCTGCGTCGCATGGTTCACGTAGCTATTCTATGTGATCCATGTGACTCAGGGACCTGGTGACGTCATCGAGGAGCGCCCTGGCCACCGCACAGAATGTAAGTAGCTTCTCCCCCGGCTCCCCGCTTCTTTTCCATGGCAGCCGGGACTTTAGTAGCGTCCTGGCTGCCATGGTTACTTGAAAGCATATTGAAGACTGATCAGTCTTTAATATGCTTTCAGTTGTCTTGCGTTGTGACGGATACAGCGGGCATTTACGGCGACGGAAGTGCACGCCGGATCCTTACAACGCAAATGTGAAAGAGGCCTTATATTCATTCTGAAGCTGCAGTGTTAGTTAGAGCAGGGAGAGTGCTGCTGCTGTTGAATTAATAGGGAAAGCGTTAGCTACTAGTGTTCTGTGTCCACTCCAGTCCTCAAAGACTCATCTGCTGTAAGGACAGCGTCCTGACAGCACCCCAAAAAGCCCTTTTTAGGGCTGGTACATCAGTCTGCTTTTATTTATTTTTTCTATATATGTATTGCAGTTGCCTGCCTGTGTGTGAGAGGCCATAGGCCCACAGACTGTACTGTGTGCACACCACTCATATAGGGTGGCATAGTACCTTGCAGATAAAAAAGTCATTTCATTTTTACCCTTTAATATAATTGCAGTTGCCTGCCAGTGTGTGTCAGGCCCACAAACTGTACTGTGCCCACTGCCCACAACTCATATAGGGTGGCACAGTACGTTGCAGATAAAAAAGTAATTTAATTTTTACCCTTTAATAAAATTTCAGTTGGCTGCCAGTGTGTGTCAGGCCCACAGACTGTACTGTGCCCACTGCCCACCACTCATATAGGGTGTCACAGTACATTGCACGGCGCACTCGCAGTGACCTAAAATTCAAACGAAGAGGACCGAGCATGGGTCTTTTTCCATCTCCCGGTTCCAAAAATCTATTCACTACACCAGCCCTGGCCCTGATAAGGGACAAAACAGAGATTAAACTGATAGGAATAGTACTTAGTTAACACTAGTTGCATTGGTGGCAAATTCCATTGCAAGTGCCCAAAATTAGAAGGAAGCGGACAGAGCAAGCTTTTTTCTCTATCTCTCCATGCAAAGATTCAATTCAATACACGTCCCCTGATAGGGGACTTAACAAAGATTAAAATGGTAAGAATAGCAGTTCACGCTATTTGTATTGGTGGCACTGTACATTGCATGGCGCACGCGCAGTGCCCCAAATTGGGAGGAAGAGGGCCAACCAACCATCTTTTTCCATCTCCTGGTTCCTAAAATCTATTCCATACACCGCCCTCTGATAGGGGACAAAACAGAGATTCAACTGGTAAGAACAGATTTTTTAATTTAAAAAAAAGAGGACAGCCTCTGCGGAAGTGGGTATTTTTGGCCGCGTTACTGAACGCTCATGCACAATGGCTGTAGGCTCATGCGTCCTTTTGCGGAGGTGACAAACCTGGTCAGTCAAACCCAAGGCAACATCATCGACGTCATCCCATATGCGTTTTTTCTGGAGCGTGCCCTGTGAAGAGTGCGGGATCAGGCCGTAGATGAGCATTAAGAGGAAGAGTTGTGGTCACCATCACCACCAGAAGCAGCCTTGTCATCGTCGATTGCTGGACCTGCGGAAACGCAGAGAGAGGAGTCTGAAGAAGAGGAGTCAGAGGAGGAAGGTGGGTTTGAGGAGGTGGAAGACCAACCACAGCAGGCGTCCCAGGGGGCTAGTTGTCACCTTTCGGGGACCCTTAGTGTTGTACATGGCTGGGTGGAGGAATAGACCTTCAATAACGTCAGTGAGGACAAGGAACGGGACATGGCTAGCTTGGTATCCAACCTTGTGTAAATGGGGAGTTTGCGGTTGTGCAAATGGACTGTTTGCGGTTGTTTGCGGTGCGTTAAACGGGGAGTTTGGTCTGTCAGAGTTTGGTCTGTCACTGTGAAGCGGGTGTAACCCTTACACTACTTGATCGATACAACATCATACCTGTTCGTATACACACACTGGATGTTTTAAAGCACGTTATTGCAAACAATTTAGGAATGTTAGGTGATTTATGCCCTTTATGGATTAAAACCAGACTCTGCGTCAACTACATAATTTTCCATGGGAGTTTTGCCATGGATCCCCCTCCAGTATGCCACAGTCCAGGTGTTAGTCCCGTATTGTGGCCAGAAAGAGTCCCTGTGGGTCTTAAAATTCGCCTGCCTATTGAAGTCTATGGCGGTTCGCCCGTTTGCAAACATTTGCGAAAATTCGCTTTCGCCGTTCGTGAACGGAAAATTTTATACTCTACCGGTATGCATTATGTTTGGGCAGAAGGTGAGGCACTGCTAGAGTCCTAATGTTGACACAATAGCCCTGCATCAATGCGTGGAGTGTCACCATAAAGTGGTGTGGGAAAAACTGAGCCACTTGTTTAGTGTTACAGCCTGATGCAGAATTCGTTATTTTTCGTAATGTCTTGTCTGCTGCATAATGCCCACCCACGGGATGTGAATGAAAGATTTGGAAAAATTGTCCCACACAATTTGGAGGTACACAAAGCACAGGAAAATGTACATCCTTCTGATACATTAATATTGGTTCACCTGACGTACAAGGAATCACTTCAGTAGACTCTGCCCATGCTGTGGGTCTGGGTAATGGCTTCACAGCAAGATGCCATTCTCTAGCTATATTATATGGCCCAAATTATTTCAGTAGAGACACTAGATCAGGAGGTACACCTTTTGTCACCACATAAATCTCAGGAAACTCTGGAGGTTCCCACAAACTCGCCTATTTAGCTGCTTTCTTGGCACATTGGTCTGTTCCTGTTCCTTACTGCATGTATTGAATCTTTAGAATGACCTTTGACCTAAATTATCGCACATGGGGCCTTCCTTTCTTGCAGCAAGTTCCAAATATAACAACAAACTTGCATGTACTAAAGGTTTGCCATCTGTAGATCTGAATCCATTGGCAACATAAAGAGGTAGCCTGGTCAATGTATTCAGTTCACCACATAAGCACTGTCACTGTAAATGTTTATACCCATCTCCGGACACTCCTGCAAAATACTTGCAATCACCGCTAACTCTGCATACTGAGCCGAATGAATCTTACATGAGTGCATTGATACCCGATGTGGAAACACAGTATACACCTTACCTCGATCATGGTAAGAAGAACCGTCACAATATATATCTATGCCTGGCATAGGTATCAGAGAGAAGATAGGAGGGAAAGGAAAGGTTAGAGGGTAAAGGGCATTCATGTGGATCTTCTGGGTATAACAAGAAAGTCGGAAGCAACATTGTCTGTTTTGGGGTAATGTTCACGTTTCTCTGCATCAACATTAATGTCCATCGCGATAATTGGGCTGAGGAAATCATGGTTTCTCCTGGTCTCAACAACAAATTCAAAGGTGTATGTGGACTGTGAAGAGTGACACCGTGTAGTCCTGTAATATAAGTAAAATGCTGCAGGGCCCAGAAGGTCGCCAAAAGATTTATTTCGCCAAAAGATTTATTATACTTAATTCTCACAGGAGTTAAAACTTGAGACACATAGGCAATGGGGCGCAAGCGTCCATGTTTTTCCTGGTATAAGACCGCTGATAATGCTTGATCTGTGGTCTCAATTCAACACTTACAATCAAGCAGAGAACCTGACTGCTGAGAAGGGCGCGATGAACGTCCTGCATGCCAATGCGCATGCGCTAATTACCTTTCACGATACTGAACAAAACTATCTACGGTCATGTGATCAACATAGCGGTCACATGAACGGAAACCCAGGAAACGACCAAACACCCTCAATCACCTGAGTAACACTAGTCATGTGATAGGATGCTTAGTTCGCATCCAAGCAACCACAGGTCCTAAACCAAAATAACCATATTGGTAAAGTTTAATACAGGGACCCTGTGGATAATGAATTCTAAACCACTATATTAGTATAGGAAAAAACCTGAACATGCCGTTCTCCCTAGCCCTACACATTATCATAAAACATATTCAACTGTGGCAAATATTACACACAAAATCCTGCGCATCAGCACCAGACGGACCAGCTATAACAGGGTGTCCATTATATAAAGGGTCATTACTAGGACTGTAATCTAGCTGGATATATACCAGGGGTAAACTCTGAACTATAAACCCAACTCCAAAACAATTCCATTTCCCCCATGTTTAATAAAGTAACAACATCACGACCTGCGGGTAAAAGGTAGACATGTTTCTGGTGCATCCCACATGAGAAAGGGGACAAAGCATGCACAAAAATATCCCATGGTTCAAAACTAGGGTCCCCATGCTAAAATCTATACAAATATACGTGCTAACCCGCACAAACCCAATAGTTCCCACTGCTGGGAAGCCGCAAACATAACAACTCATACCAAGGAAATAAAGGGCCAGCACACCACCAACCCCGGTCAAGGGGAGGTAAGATATTTCAGCCCTTGCATGGTCTGGGTCCAACTCCAATATGGAGAGTCCCCCTACCCTGCCTATCTCGCTTATTTTTATAGATTAAAAGCATAGTCGTTCCCATGGGATAACATGGTGCTGCCCCTAATATGCCCCACATGCCACAAAAAAAACCACAATGCTAGATGTGTTAATCCTCAACAGAGTAGGGGGAGAAGGGAAGAGAGGGTTAGAAAAAAAGCAACAATTGCTTAATATAGCAAGTGACTACTTCCCCAGTGCACAAATACAGCAGATAAGAACATAAGTTAAATTAATACTGGTATAATCAAATTATTCAAATAGCAGGCTCCTTGGTTGCATACGTTCAGGACTATGTGTAGTTCTCTGTTCAAATTACATGGGACGGCAGAATATGTGAATTATAGAAAAAAAAGAAGAGAAAACAAATAAACAAATAAATAATCATGACTTCATATCGAGTAATAAAGCTTATGTTACAATAAAAACACCTCAATTCCAAACCCTGAATGTTCAAAGATCCATTTAAGTTCCAAGTGTTTCAGGAATCGCTCCCGGTCACTCCCTCTTCGCAATGGGGGAATGCCGTCAATGATTCTGAACCTCAACTGCGCCACATTGTGTCTACACATGAAAAAGTGCTCTGGAACAGGGAGTTCTCCCTCAAAATCCCCTGGTTGACTGTGCATTTTTGTAAACAGTTTCCGGATCGAATATCTGTGCTGGTTGATCCTTAATTTGAAGGCTTGTGTAGTCTCGCCTACCTAGATGACGCCACACGGACACTGCAACGTATAAACTACGAAGTCAAAGGAACAAGTGTAGAAACCTTTCATACTGTATTTTTTCCCTGTATGGGGATGGGAGAAAGTATCCCCCTTCAACATATTGTTACAGTTACAACAATTGAGGCAGGGATAACAGCCCTTTCTACAAGTATGTTGTTTCTCTGGCTTCCGTAATACAGAGTGTACAAGACTGTCCCCTAAATTCCTTGACCTTTTATAAGACATAAGTGGTGGCGACTGGAATTCCTTAATGTCTGGAAAAGACTGTGCTAGGATCTGCCAGTTATGTTCGAGTGTGCCTGCTACCTGTCTACTCTTTGTTGAATATGTGGACACAAATGGTAACCTCCCGCTATATGACAGTCTTCTCTCTGTCGTCAACAGCTGTGATCGTGCCTGTTGTTTGACCTTGTCCAAATGTCTCCTAACGAAATTCCTTGGGTACTTCCTAGCTACAAATTTGAATCCCATCACCTGTAACCTGTCATCCCCAACCTCCTCGTCCGAGATGATGCTTCTCGTCCTGAGTAGTTGGCTGTAAGGGAGGGAATCCAAAATATTCTTGGGGTGGGCACTGTCAGAACGTAACATGTAGTTCCTGTCTGTAGGTTTTACATAAAGATCTGTCTGTAACCCTTCCTCTGTCACATAGACCAGGGTGTCCAGGAATTGTAAGGATTGCACTGAGTCCACCCTGGAAAATTTCAATTGGGCATGAATGTTATTTATGAGATCATGGAATTCCTCCAAATTTGCATCCGTCCCTGTCCATATGAGGAAGATGTCGTCTATATACCTCATCTACCCCCTCACAAACTGGTAGAGGGTGGATGGGTATATAAACGATCCCTCCACATATGACATATTAATATTTGCATACGTTGGGGCCATGTTCGACCCCATAGCGGTCCCTCGACTCTGTATAAAAAAATCTGTCCTCAAAACAGAAATAGTTGCAAGTCAATAGTATTTCCAATAAGGAGCTCACAAAGTCACATAACTCTGTTGGATAATTCGTATGTCCCAATGCCCACTGTATCGCCTCCAGGCCTAGTTCATGGTCCATACTAGTATATAGACTAGTGACATCAAAGGACACCAACCCATTGTTTGTACCAAATGCAATAGTTTTAAGTTTATTCAAAAAGTCAGTCATGTCCCTCACATATGATGAAGCCCCTGTGGCTGAAGATCTTAATAATTTATCAAGAAAAATTGCCGCAGGAGCAAAAACTGAGTCACCCCTGCCACTATGGGACATCCAGGCGGGTTATAAAGGTCTTTGTGGATCTTAGAGAGGGTGCACAAAATTAGTGTAACTGGATGTTTCTGTATAAGGTAGGAATGGAGATTACCATCTATGATATAAACCAAATGTAGAAGAAAGAAGAGAGAAAGGAGGGCGGCACTCACCACTTTGTAAAATCGTAACCTTTATTCGTCCATTGTGGACATCACGGCAGGGGCAGACAAACTTTCCTGCAGACAGGCGATGGCCGTTTTGAGCAATCAAATGTGCCTCCTCAGGCCCATGACGCACATACGTCCTACAGCTGCTCATTTATACCTTAATTACAGCATATACAAATACATTCAATTGTTCATGCGAAAAAAATCGCTATATATAAAACAGTACAAACACTTGTCAATGAAGAAGGATGCGCTGTGTTGCCGACTTCATTTGTTGTCACATTATAAAAATACTCCCCTGAGTCTCTGTGTCCTGCATTTTCTCTGAGGTTTGGGTTTCATGTTGTCTGTCTGTTGTCTTTTGTAGACATTTCCCTTGGCATAGTCTTCCTGGTCTCTGAACCATTTCTGTCTCTTTGTATCCTCAATGTGTAGGCGATATTTATTCAAGTCCATTTTTGATTGTTCCATAAATTTCAGGAGGTCCTAATCACTAAATAGTAGTTTCAACTGACCCTCATAGTCCTTTATCCTCCTATTGTTGCAAACTATGTCATTTTGCAAAAACTCCAATGATATCATGATGTTTTATCCTTTAATTATGGAATTTTGAAACACTATTGGGACGATGTACAGGGGGTGGGGCTGAACTTTTCGAGGGACAACCCCTCAACCAATCCGGATTAAATTAAGTGTATATATATATATATATATTGAAGTTTACTTGTAAACCACATATAGCTTGAAAAAGACTTTTGTGTCGAAACGTTGCTTCTTTTCAGTGTTAATAAACACAAGAAATGGACGCAAGATAGAGAGTGCTGTGATTTTCTTGAAACTTTCTTTTTGTTCAGCCTTTGTATGATTTCTACTTTGGGCTGATCAGGTCCTTTACCATCATGTGTGATGTTGACCCCTGGAAAAGTTAGTGAGATTTGCATTAACTGACATTTCTTGGGATTTACCTTCAGTCCAGCTTTCCCCAGCAATTCCAGCAACTCTTAACAATCACAAATGTTCCTCTTCACTCTCAGTAGCCAAGAGCAGATGATCGACATACTGCAGGACTGCTTCAGGTTTGTAAAATCTTGTCAACCCAGCAGCCATCTTCTTATGGAAAGTTGTTGGTGAATTGTGTAAACCTTGTGGTAATCGAGTCCATGTATACAGTGGGTCTTTCCAGGTATAAAAAAATCTTGTACTGTGATCGTTCAGCAACAGGAATGCTCCAGAAATCAGTACAGGTGTCTAATGTGCTGAATACCTTCACCTACCTTCAATACCTGAATACCTGTCTCTCTGACATATGGGGCGCAAGCAGGAGTGACCAGGTTCAATTTGCGATACTCCAGACGGAGTCGCCATGATCCATCTGGTTTCCTGATTGGGTATAAAGGCGAATTTGTTATTGATTCACATTCTCATAATATTCCCTGCTCTAACAATTGTGACACAGTGAGAGGTTTGGTGGTAAAAAACAGGTATTTTCCCCTCAGCCTGTGCTGCTGGGTTGATTGCAGCCAGGTGAGGGCAAATACTGGACCGGATTTTAGGTGCCGGTCCGGGTTTTTTGGGGGATTACCTAGCTGCACTTAAGACAGCTAGCTTCATGCAAGGGGGTCTCTCTGTGTTTGGGATCTGAGCCCTGTGCTGGGCTGAGACCTGTGTGTCAGAAGAGCAGGCCATTTAAAGACGGTCAGTGGACTTTTTGTGTTGCTGAGCATTCAGCCAGGTATGAACTAACACCTAGGATTTGAGGTGATTTAACCTGGAAACTGCTGGTGTTCCGTGGAGCTCTCAGGGCTGGAAGCAAGAGCTTACAAAGAGGCGTGCAGTCTGCCTGGAAGCCTGAGGTTGGACTTTCCTGCGGCTGGGCTGACAGCCGGGTGTGAACACGCACCTAAACCACACAGGTGAATTTGATTCAGTCTTGGACTTTTGTTTTGCCTCAAGTTTTTGCTGTGAGTGTGAAGTAACACTAAGTGACTGTTTTGAACTTTTTGTTTGTGCAAGTGTGAAATAAAACACTGTTTGCTGCACTACCTGGACTCTCTTTGCCTCTATACTGCACCCGCACCGCTGTCTGCCAGAGCAACTCCCCACATTTTGGTGTCGGATGCGGGCAATTGCAGTGAGGCTGGCGTGAAGCTAAAACTTTTTGTAGCATTTTTTTTTTCTTTTGGGCACTGTTGTATGTCCTGGATTAAGCCTGCCAAGCTGCAACCACCAACACAGGACAAGATGGAGGAGATGATAAAGCAGCTTGTCCAGGCCAACTTAAAGCAACAGCAGGCCATGGATGTCCAACAGCAGGCCATCGCACAACAGCAAAAGAGACATGAGGAAGCCTTACTTGCCCAACAGCAGGCCATCGCACAACAGCAAGAGACGAACAGACAGCTGCTAGAGGCTAATCAGCGACAGCAGGACACGAACCAGCGGCTGCTGCAACACGTAATGGTGCTAGAAAAGTCAGGGATGCCTCAGGGAGTGCACGATGCCCGGAAAGCAGTCCGCACCGCCGTTCCCAAGATGACACCGACAGATGATGTTGAAACCTACTTGGCGATGTTCGAAAAGGTGGCCGTGAGAGAGAGACTACCCCGAGACCAGTGGGCGGAGGTCATCGCTCCGTTTCTGGCGTCAGGACCCCAACAGGTATACTTTGATTTACCGGACGACCAAGCGGCAGACTACTCTGTGGTCAAGGGTGAGATCCTGGCGAGACTGGGGGTGAATGTGTTGGTTAGGGCCCAGCGGGTACATCAGTGGGAGTTTAACCCAGCTGAGCCAGCACGACCCCAGTATTACAATTTGCTAAAACTCTTACAAAAATGGCTACCGCCTGACATACTTAGTCCCACTGCTATGCTGGACCGTATTGTAGCTGACAAATTCTGGAGGGCATTGCCACTATCCCTCCAGCGCTGGGTTGGCCAGACATCTCCTACTAGTGCCCTGGAGATGGTGGACCTGGTCGAACGTTATGGGGCTACTGAGGAACTTAAGGGGGGGGACTCTGGGGAAGGGAGTAATAAAACCCAGAAAATCCCCTTCCCAGACCCTGCGGCCTGAGCTGAGAAAGACTGCACGGGATGTGCCCTTTGGGGATCAGGACTCTATAATCTGCTGGCGGTGCCAGGAGCCTGGCCATGTACGGGCCAACTGTCCCCTCCTGGGTGAGCCCATGGATGTGAACTTTGGGTATCGACAGTCATTGTATGCCAGAAGGGTCGATGTGTCAGAGGTTAACCATGATGACCATTTGTGTCGGGTGGAGGTGGGAGACACTCCAGTGGCAGCTCTGCTGGATTCGGGGAGTCAGGTGACCCTGGTGAGGGCTTCCCTGGTGCGACCCACAGAGTTTACAGGCCGGAGAGTCGGGGTTTTCAGCATTCATGGAGATTTAAAAGAATACCCCACTGCTCTGTTGTCTGTAAGCACGTGTGTCGGCAGGCAGGTCCATGAGGTAGCTGTAACCACGAGTATGCCCTATGATGTGATAATAGGAAGAGACTTTCCATTGTTCCCAGCCCTGTGGCCGGCCATTGTACATACAGTTCCCAGACAGGTAGGAAAACTTCCAGTAGTGAGGCCTAGCCCAGGTGAGGTGTTAGAGCCCCAGAAACGCAAGGCAGAGGGACCCACAGTAGGTCCGCTGGGTGAGGAGAAGACAGTCCCCCTAAATAGGATAGGTAGAAAACATAGGAAGGTGGCTCAGCAAGGCCAAAGCCGGACCTGCAATCGAGTGTCTGGGGTCCGTAGCCAAAGGGACCCGGTTTTGGTTGTTGGGCCACCTGTGAACAGTAAGGACAGCGCTAGGGGGAAGGGGACCTATAAAATAGCACAGAAAGTTGGAGACCCAAATTACAAGGTACACCAGCCAGGACTGCAAAAGCCGGAGCCGGTCTACCATGTAAATTTACGGAAACCTTGGAAGGTTAGAGAGACTTGTATTGAGAACAACCCGCGGCCGGTTTGTCTAGGGAAAGAGATTCCGGTCCCTCTGTCTGCTAACAGGGAAGCGGCTGCCATTGATAGAATTACTGGCAGCCTTTCCACTGAACAGACTCAAAGAGCCAAGGAGTTTGTTAGTCGGACCACAGAGGTGTTCTGTGATTTCCCTGAATGCCCTTCCATAACTCACCGTGATATTGTCACTGAGCCCCAGGCAAAAGTCTGGTTAAAGCCGTACCAGGTGCCCGTGGCTCGGCGACAAGCCATCTCTGAAAGAGTGATATGGGGTTGGCCGCAGCCTGTCCCCATCTGGACAAAGAAGGAAAGTCCTGGGTCACCAGAGGGTTCGGGTGACTTCAGAACTTTAGATTTTCAGTGGAACACAGAGCAGGGCAGTTACAGGGAAATGCGAGTGCCCGGTTCTGGATATACTGTCTGGTGTGTGTTCACCCCCTCAGGGTTGAACAAAGGGGGGGGGTATGTGACACAGTGAGAGGTTTGGTGGTAAAAAACAGGTATTTTCCCCTCAGCCTGTGCTGCTGGGTTGATTGCAGCCAGGTGAGGGCAAATACTGGACCGGATTTTAGGTGCCGGTCCGGGTTTTTTGGGTGATTACCTAGCTGCACTTAAGACAGCTAGCTTCATGCAAGGGGGTCTCTCTGTGTTTGGTATCTGAGCCCTGTGCTGGGCTGAAAAGCTGAGACCTGTGTGTCAGAAGAGCAGGCCATTTAAAGACGGTCAGTGGACTTTTTGTGTTGCTGAGCATTCAGCCAGGTGTGAACTAACACCTAGGATTTGAGGTGATTTAACCTGGAAACTGCTGGTGTTCCGTGGAGCTCTCAGGGCTGGAAGCAAGAGCTTACAAAGAGGCGTGCAGTCTGCCTGGAAGCCTGAGGTTGGACTTTCCTGCGGCTGGGCTGACAGCCGGGTGTGAACACGCACCTAAACCACACAGGTGAATTTGATTCAGTCTTGGACTTTTGTTTTGCCTCAAGTTTTTGCTGTGAGTGTGAAGTAACACTAAGTGACTGTTTTGAACTTTTTGTTTGTGCAAGTGTGAAATAAAACACTGTTTGCTGCACTACCTGGACTCTCTTTGCCTCTATACTGCACCCGCACCGCTGTCTGCCAGAGCAACTCCCCACACAATGAATCAACAGTTTCCTGAATATATTCCTCACTATCTTTTGGAAGAGGGTATTGCTTTTAAGGGCTCATGAGCTCTCCCTGAAATAACCTCCTCACCATCCATTTTACCACAGTCATGCTTATGTTTAGCAAACACATATTCATGCTCTTATATTATCTTTGACACCCTTGCATCATCATGGCTAGGTAGTTCAAAAACCTCTGATTTCTTAATTGCGTACACAGTAAGGGAATTAGAGTCAACACAATGCTCTTTATTACCATGAAACCAGATCCTCTCATTTGCATAGTCAACAACAGCTCCATGTTGTCCAAGAAAATCAGAACCTAAAATAGAGACAGAGTCAGGTAAATTCATCAAATATGCATGTAAATCAAATTCCTGTTTGTCTATCTTTAACACAGTATCTTTTGCTTAAATGGCCACAGCATGGGATACCTGAAAAGCGTATAAACTTAGGCTCCGCCCTGTAGACAAGGGATGCATTTGGGGTTGTGGGGGGCATGTAAAATTGAGATAGAGGCTCCGGTATCAATCAACATTTTCTGCTGTGGGCCTCGTTCTATGGCAGCAAATATAATAGGTCTATTGCTTCCATCTCTCTTGAACTCCACAACAGGAGCGATGGATGCAACAATTTCCTATGCTGAGCTTGTTTGAGGAGAGCTATTAATGACACCTTGAGAGCAATTGGTTATATTAGATTTAACAGTTTGCCGAGCTCTTTGAATTGCTTTCAACTTCTCAATATCTCTTAAGGCATTTGACAATTTAAGCTGCAACTCTTTGACTGAGTTATCAGCTCATGGTACAGGGGCTTTTGCTTTCCTATATGTACAATTCCTTGAGTTATGACCCACCTGACCACATACAAAACATGTGAAGGCTTGTCCCTTTTCATAGGGTCCTTTAAAATATTGTGAGGACTTCCTAACATTATCGTGCCTAGGGGCAGGACCTTCAACCGCAGCTACTCTAGCTCTATGAGTCTTTTCTTGGTCCTTTGTCATTGTTTCAACCCTCTTAACCCCTTAAGGACACGGCCCTATTTCACCTTAAGGACCAGGCCATTTTTTCAAAATCTGACCACTGTCACTTTAAGTGTGGATAACTTTAAAACGCTTTTACTTACCCTGGCCGTTCTGAGATTGTTTTTTCGTCACATATTGTATTTCACGACACTACTAAAATTGGGTCAAAAAAGTCAATTTTTTTGCATAAAAAAATACAATTTTTACAAAAAATTTGGAAAATTTAGCAAATTTTAAAGTTTCAGTTTCTCTACTTCTAGAATACACAGTAATACCCCCCCAAAAAGGGATGATTTTACATTTCCCATATGTCTCCTTTATTTTTGGAGCATTTGGGGAATGTCATTTTATTTTTGAGATGTTACATAGCTTAGAAGTTTAGAAGCAAATTTTGAAATTTTTCCGAAATTTCCCAAATTACACTTTTTATGGACCAGTCCAGGTCTGGAGTCACTTTGTGAGGCTCACATAATAGAAACCACCCAAAAATGACCCCATTTTAGAAACTACACCCCTCAAGGTATTCAAAGCTGGGTTTACAAACGTTGTTAACCCTTTAGGTGTTCCACAACAGTTTGTGGAAGATGGAGAAACAATTTTGAAATTTGGAATTTTTGGAAAAATTTCCATTATAATCCATTTTTTCCAGTCATAAAGTGAGGGTTACCTTCCAAACAAAACTCAATATGGGTTGCCCTGATTCTCTAGTTTACAGAAGCACCCCATGTGTGGTCCTAAACTACTGTTTGGCCAAACGGGAGGACATTGAAGGAGGGGAACGCCATATGGGTTTTGAATGGCAGATTTTGCAGGACTGGTTTTTTTTACACCATGTCCTATTGCAAGCCCCCCTGATGCACCCTAGCATACAAATTCCAAAAAAGTGACTCCATCTAAGAAAGTACACCCCTCAAGGTATTCAAAGCTGGGTTTACAAACGTTGTTAACCCTTTAGGTGTTCCACAACAGTTTGTGGAAGATGGAGAAACTGTTTTGAAATTTGGAATTTTTGGAAAAATTTCCATTATAATCCATTTTTTCCAGTCATAAAGTGAGGGTTACCTGCCAAACAAAACTCAATATGGGTTGCCCAGATTCTCTAGTTTACAGAAACACCCCATGTGTGGTCCTAAACTACTGTTTGGCCAAACGGGAGGACATTGAAGGAGGGGAACGCCATATGGGTTTTGAATGGCAGATTTTGCGGGACTGTTTTTTTACACCATGTCCTATTGCAAGCCCCCTGATGCACCCTAGCATACAAATTCCAAAAAAGTGACTCCATCTAAGAAAGTACACCCCTCAAGGTATTCAAAGCTGGGTTTACAAACGTTGTTAACCCTTTAGGTGTTCCACAACAGTTTGTGGAAGATGGAGAAACTGTTTTGAAATTTGGAATTTTTGGAAAAATTTCCATTATAATCCATTTTTCCAGTTATAAAGTGAGGGTTACCTGCCAAACAAAACTCAATATGGGTTGCCCAGATTCTCTAGTTTACAGAAACACCCCATGTGTGGTCCTAAACTACTGTTTGGCCAAACGGGAGGACATTGAAGGAGGGGAACGCCATATGGGTTTTGAATGGCAGATTTTGCAGGACTGGTTTTTTTTACACCATGTCCTATTGCAAGCCCCCCTGATGCACCCTAGCATACAAATTCCAAAAAAGTGACTCCATCTAAGAAAGTACACCCCTCAAGGTATTCAAAGCTGGGTCTACAAACGTTGTTAACCCTTTAGGTGTTCCACAACAGTTTGTGGAAGATGGAGAAACTGTTTTGAAATTTGGAATTTTTGGAAAAATTTCCATTATAATCAATTTTTTCCAGTCATAAAGTGAGGGTTACCTGCCAAACAAAACTCAATATGGGTTGCCCAGATTCTCTAGTTTACAGAAACACCCCATGTGTGGTCCTAAACTACTGTTTGGCCAAACGGGAGGACATTGAAGGAGGGGAACGCCATATGGCTTTTGGAAGGCAGATTTTGCGGGACTGGTTTATTTATACCATGTACCCTTTCAAGCCCCCTGCTGCACCCCTAGAGTAGAAACTCCATAAAAGTGACCCCATCCAGGAAACTACAGGATATGGTGGTTGTTGTTTTGGGACTATTTTAGGGTAAATTTTTTTTGGGTTGCTCTATATTATACTTTTTGAGGCAATATAACAAAAAATTGAAATTCTAAAATTGTTAATACATTTGCCATTAATTTTTGTGGAACGCCTAAAGGGTTAACAAAGTTTGTAAAGTAATTTTTGAATACCTTGAGGGGTGTAGTTTTTAGATGGGGTCACTTTTTTGGAGTTTCTAGTCTAGGCTACATCAGGGGACTTCTAATGGGCCATGGTGTAAATAAACCAGTCCATCAAAATCTGCCTTCCAGAAATCATATGGCGTTCCCTTCATTCTGTGCCCTGCCTTGTGGCTATATAGCCATTTACGACCACATATGGGGTGTTTCTGCAAAGTACAGAATTGGGGCAATAAATAATATATATTTTTTAATGTTAACCCTTGCTTTATTACTGGAAAATATGGATTAAAACGGAAATTTTGGCCAAAAATTATTTTTTTGCACAGTTTTTTTTTTTTTTTTTAACACCGCTCCTGTAAGGGGTTGGGTCTAATGTTATTTTTATAGGGGAGATTATTACGGACGCGCCAATACCTAATATGTCTACTTTCTTTGAATTATTCAGATTTGACACTAGATTATCATTTTAGGAACAAAAAATAGATAATTTTACTATCTCCATAGCCTGGCTGCTGCATTTTTTTGGGGGTGGTTTCTATATAATGTAGGGGCTCATTTTTGCAGGATGAGTTGGCGGTTTTATTGGCACTATTTGGGGTGCATACGATTTTTTGATCGCTCGCTATTACACTTTTTGTAGTGTTAGGAGACATAAATGGCTTTTTTTAACACTGTTTTTATTTTTTATTTTTAACGCCGTTCATCCGAGGGGTTGGTTCTAATGTTATTTTTATAGGGCAAATTATTACGGACGCGCCGATACCTAATATGTCTACATTTTTTGATTTATTCAGATTTGACACTAGATTATCATTTTAGGAAACAAAAAGATAATTTTACTATCTAAATAGCCTGGTAGCTGCATTTTTTTTTTTTGGGGGGAATATATAATGTAGGGGCTCATTTTTGCAGGATGAGATGGTGGTTTTATTGGCACTATTTGGGGTGCATACAACTTTTTGATCGCTCGCTATTACAATTTTTGTAGTGTTAGGTAATAACACAAATGTCTTTTGGACATAGTTTTTTTTTTTTTTTTTTAAGAAGTTTTTCAAAGAGGTTAGGTCAAATTTTATTTTTATAGAGCAGATTTTTACGGACGCGGCGATGCCCAATATGTATGGCTCTCAGACTTAGGTGACACTAAAACAGGCATCCTCAAAAGCGGCCCTCAGATGTTGTAAAACTACAATTCCCACTATGCCCTGCTGATACCTGTAGCTGGGCATGCTGGGAGTTGTAGTTTTACAACATCTGGAAGGCCGCATTTTGAGGATGCCTGCACTAAAACTAATATTTTTGGGGAAAAAAATGTTTATGTGCCTCCAAAGTCTTAGAGCCATACTTTTATGTTTTCTAGGGGACTGTCGGAACTTATAAAAATTTAGTACTCCATGGAAGTGTGATACTCCCTGAAGCAATTGATGACGCAGAGGCCCGGATGATCGGGGCAAGTGTCACATTGAGTGGTGGTGTCCTTCCGAATCCCCCTCTTGTGACACACTCTGCATCTTTTTTGGGTTCGTCCCTTTTTTCCAGTATGGGGGACCACACCTGGAAAATGTTGGCCAGGGACGACCCGGGCGCCTCAATTCCCGAGGTACTCCGACCTGCTCTTTCCCAGTCTGAAAAGATCAGGTCCTTGAGGACTGCCTCATAGAACTGGAGGAAAGTCCCTGTGCTGCCAGCGCTCGGCATAGTACAAAAGCGTTGTACATGGCAACCTGCACCATGTTGACCGCAGCCTTTTTGTACCATGCCCGGGTTTTCCGCATGGCATTATATGGTTGGAGAACTTGATCAGACAGATCAACTCCACCCATATACCGATTGTAGTCGACGATACAATCGGGTTTGAGGACCGTTGCCGTGGTACCTCGCACAGAGACTGGGGTGGTGCCATTACCGTGGATTGTGGTCAGCATAAGGACATCCCTCTTGTCCTTATACCTGACCAACAGCAGGTTTCCACAAGTAAGGGCACGGGTCTCACCCCTGGGGATAGGTACCTGGAGGGGTGGGCAGGGAGGCCGCGCTGATTTTTCCGCACGGTCCCACAAGCGAACGTGGATCTGGCGTAGAGGGCCTGGTACAAGGGTATACTGGTATAAAAGTTATCCACGTACAGGTGGTAACCCTTATCCAGTAGTGGGTACATAAGGTCCCACACGAGTTTCCCGCTAACATCCAGAGTGGGGGGACATTCTGGGGTTCAATACGGGAATCTCGTCCTCGTACACACGAAATTTGTAAGTGTACCCTGAGGCACTCTCACAAATTTTGTACATTTTGACGCCATACCTCGCCCGCTTAGTGGGAATGTATTGGCGGAAACTGAGTCTCCCCTTGAACGCAACGAGAGACTCATCAACCGCGACCTCCCTTCCAGGTACGTAGGCCTGCGCGAATGCGGCCCCAAAGTGATCGATGATCGGCCGTATCTTGTACAGCCGGTCATAGGCGGGATCACCTTGGGGGGGACATGCTGCATTATCTGCATAATGCCGGCATTTCCGGATGGCCTCAAACCTTGAGCGCGTCATGGCCATACTGTACAGTGGGGTCTGGTAGAGGACGTCCCCACTCCAGTATTGCCTGACGCTTGGTTTTTGCACTAGGCCCATGTGCAGCACGAGGCCCCAAAACGTCCCAAAAATATATGGAGTCCGTACAAAAAATGATTGTTGTGCAGTGAGGATTAAGATAAACAGTGGCAGTGCAATTGCTTGATTTGGCAAACCTGTAAAGAAGAAAGTCTCTGGCAATTCCTATAAGAAAAACTCCGTGCCCAAAAAAATGTCCTGTGCAATAAAGAATCCCTTGTCCTTATAGTGATGTGAATACTCTCCGTTTGTTGGGAGAAGTAATAATGTGCAGTGACCGTCTCCGTTTGTTGGGAGAAATATGTGCGGTAAGCCTGTAAAAAAAAAATTAGCATTCGGCTCTGTACTTAGTGCGGACACTCAGTGTAGTTACTTTGTTTGTTGTTGATACTTGCAAACTTTGTAATGCACTGGTGGGAAAGAAGAGGTACCTCTACTCCTATTGCGGCTTGCGGTGACTCCTTGCTGCTGCGGGCGCTTGTCTCTGCAGTCCGCCTGTATCTTCTTCCTCAGCGTCCGCGCGCCGGCCCGTGCACGTGGAGGGCTTCGGCATCCGCGGGAGAGGATTCCTTTGGAGGTTTGAAAGGAGAAGTTGGAGCGCTCCTGTTTCTTTGTTATTTCTATATTGATCCTCTATTTCAAATCCTGCTTGAGACGTCTTTTTGGGGGGGCAGCTTCTCAAACGCTTTTCGGGGGAACTCTGCCCCCTTCCTCAGTGAGTGCCCCCTCATTGTCACGATGTTCTTTAAATACAAGTGGGATCCCAGGTCTCCAAAGATCTCAGGTTTTCAGCAAAACCCGGATTGGATTCAAATGGGATCCGGTATCATATAGTGGTTCCTTCTCTCCGGTTGCTATTGGCAAACCACTTATATCTCAGTACCTATTTTACAAAAAATTGTGTAACAATAAACATATAAAGATCTGTATAAACAAGAAGAAAAAAAGAAGAAAAAAGAAGAATATATAAAAAAGAGGGATCTATGGCTTCAGCATGGTTGCTGGTAGTAACCTGCACTACATCACAAAAAAAAAAAAAAAAAAAAAAAAAATAGTATATATATTTATTTGTATAGAAGAAGAGTCCCAATCATGGGATAAGGGATTATAGTTTCTTCCCAAGAGTATATGGTTTCAGCATGGTTGCCGATAGTAGCATGTTTCCGAGATATCACATTTATTCATTGTTATGGAATGGTAAGATAGCAAAAAATAAAAAATAAAAATAAAAAATAAAAGATAAGAAGGAACCCAATGATGATATAAGGGATTGAAATCTACTATGGGTATATAGTTTTGTAACGGACCGTTGCTGCAGACAAGGGGTAAAAACCGTTTAGGCGATCGGCCCCCTTTACAGAGATATAGGCACAGCTACTGCAGAACACCAAACTCCCGAACTGGATACAAAATAGCACTCCAACTCCCGTACTGGAACCTCCCAAATAGCTGCTAGCAGACGAACAGGAAAAGCAGACAATCAGCTTACACTCCTGGCAATCAGTCTCTAACAGCATGCAGTGAATCCCCCCAAGAACGAGACAAGGCTCCGTATTGATGGTAAACAGGAATTGTAAGTTTTATTAAGGGCTACCTGCCCGGTATTTATGCAGGTCTCCCACCTGGTGGACACTCCCCTAGAGGACCAGAAGGAAGACTGCGACACGGGATACAGCAGCCAATCACACACATTGGGACAATACAGACACCCCCAGCATATCCCTCCCCTCTGCCTGTGATACAATCACCCTACATGGGTAATGCAATCACCACAGGCAGGAGAATACACAATGTCTTCTGTCCTGGAGACAATTGAGGAGTCATTCAATTATCTCTCAGGACAAAGGGAAATCGCCAATACACATGTGGGGACAATAGGACAGACATCACTATTCAATATACAATGTCCCACCCTTTACAATACACACAGACATTTCAGAGACAAGACTCCATTATGCACATGGGGACACAGAACAAGCATTACTGTTAAAATACACCAGGTAAGACACATTACATTAAAACTATACATTTAACATATCCCCAGATAGCTCAGGTCTGAGCGCACATTATTAAGTGAATGGCGCTCAGACCACACGAATACAGTTTAATCGCCATGGAGCCAAAGTCTTTACAGTCAGTTTCATACGAATGGGCTCCATGGGATTCCTATCTGGGGTATAACACATTCAACCAAAACTACCGAACCCCAGGCAGAAAAGCACGAATTAAGCTTTTCTGCAGGTAAAAAAGATGTCTTTTAACAGGGGGCCATAGTCCAAAGGCAGCAGGCGAGCAACCAGGTTTCTCCAATGCAATGTGGCGAGATTGGTCTCGTCACAAGTTTCTTCCCTCATCTATTTATTTATACATTTGTGTGTTTATTTATTTTCCACTACTATATTGGTCTTCCTTGATCTGGGTTCATAAAAATTAAAATTAAAATCTTTTTCTAAAAGAAGGAATTGCTAGGAGATTATAGTGAGGACTGTGATAGGAGATACTATATTATTCAAAAAGGAAGATCCACTTGATCTAGGACTGATAATAATTTTTTTTAAATTTTTATTTTTATTTTTTTTTAATTTTTTAATAAAAGGCAAATCTACCTGATTGTAACGTATACGTGATTTTAGTAACATTTATCCAATAAATTTATACCAAACCTCACGTCTAGGAGTGCCAGCTGGTAGTTTGTACAATTTGATATTATTTAGCTGTTTGGGGTGTATCAGTACAGCTAGAGCACCCTCTAGCATCTTTTGTGTACAGGTAGAGCTATTCACTCCTAATTAAGTTCTTAATCCAAATACACCCACTACGTGAATTTAGCTCCTTGTCCACAAAAATGGACGTGTGGAACTACATAGAAACTAAGAAAAACAAAGCCGATACCTTTTCATTTGACACTATAGAGACACAAGATGGTGCACTAGGACCAGACAGATGTGTAGCAGATATTTTCAGAGAACTAGAGGATCTAGTCACTAAACAGTTAAAACAACACTGGGAAATCAGATCCCTGAAACAATATCTAGAGCAAAATAAAATCCCAAAAGGCCTAAAACTTATAAAAACCCCAGCACAAGATCTGGATGGGGGGGATTTCAATAAAGAGTGGGAGGATCTCCTAAACACACAATCTAGAGCCCTGGTAGAATTGATTATTAAAAGAAGAGGCCAAATTTTAATGACAATTACAGAGAAAATTATGAAATTAAAAGAGAAGGTAGACCAACTGCCAAAAAACGATGAATTTGAAACATGGCAAAATCGAATTTGTAGAGGCCTAGATAAAACAGAACAGGAAATCATTGCAAAAAAAAGTAAGAAACATAGGAACACTCCCAGATATAATAGACAGAGAGAACAGAGTGTGGGAGGAAGAGAGACCAATATGGTAGAACACACAAAAGAGACTCCCAGAGAACAACCTAAATACAATATCCCTATCAAGAACCGTTTTGAGAATCTGACTCAGGAGCCTTTTTTAGACAAAACCCCACCCCACCACCCACCAAGGATCAGACGCAGGAGATCACAAACACCAGAACAAAACAGGATACCACAAAGGATACAGAAACATCCATACAATCTGAGACCAAACAATACACAACAGAGGATAGAACAAGAATATTACCAACAGAGATCACCACGGATACACAGACATCAGGAACAAGACAACACACCATACAAACAGAAACAGAAACACAAGGACAATACATATCACAACGATTACCGAGAAACAAGAAGAAAACACGGAGAGGTAGAAGGGTGGGAACACAGAAGACAGAACAACTATTACTAGATAGTGAAAAGAATGCAGTAGTGAATGTGAGTGAAACCATACTTACCACAGCACAAATCTCACTTCTGAACAAGGGCTTGAAGTTTGCTCCAACAGCCAGACTAGACAAATTCGGGACCTATATAGGAATACAAAAATTCATCAGAAATCTCTGTCTAAAGAAATATTATCAAAAAAACCCTATAACCAATGAGATCCAAGAAAACAAAAAGGAATACACACATACGAACTTAAAAATGAAATCAAAAAAATTCCCTAGGAATGAAATAGGCCCCGAGATAGCCAGTTTCCAAAAAAACGTAGAGACGGATTTAAGAAGAATTAAAAATAAACAATATGGGAAATCTAATTTAACCAACAAAGAGATCGAGGCCATTAAAGAATTACAGAAAAACGAAAAAGTGACGATCCGTCCAGCGGATAAAGGAGGTGCGATAGTAGTCTTAAGTACAGAAAAATATAATATAGAATGCAGAAGGCAATTGTCAGATCACACCACATATAGAAAGCTATCAAAAGACCCAACCCCCGAATATGAGGAAGACCTCCGAAATTACTGTAAGAAAGGTCTTGAATCCGAGATCCTAACAAAACAAGAACATGATTATATTATGGGTACTCCGGGACGACTCCCAGTGTTTTATTGCTTACCAAAAATTCACAAGAGCCTGGAGAGCCCCCCCGGCCGACCCATAGTGTCGGGGATCGGATCTTTAACATCAAACCTATCAGGGTATCTAGACAATTGGCTACAACCAATAGTCAAACAGACTAGATCCTATCTGAAGGATACAACTCAGATTATTAAGCTACTGGAACAACTGAAAGCAGAGCCAAATTGGGCTATGGTAACATTAGACATCCAATCGCTCTATACAGTTATCGATCATGACCAAGGTACCACAGCTGTAATGAACCAACTAAAAGAAAAAAGCAACCTAAAACAAGAGCAAATCGATTATATAATAGAGGGGATTCGTCACATTTTAGAACACAATTACTTCTTCTTTGAAAACGAATACTTTGTACAGATCAAGGGTACCGCCATGGGCACCAGGTTCGCCCCCAGCTATGCAAACTTATTTCTAGCACAATGGGAAAAAGAATTTATTGACCCAAAACTTGGGGGCGACCTGGTGCTCTGGCAGAGGTACATCGATGATGTGATCTTAATCTGGAGAGGACAGGAAGAGGGCCTGCAAACTTTCCTGAGAGAATTAAATATAAATAACTACAATTTATCCTTTACAGCAAACACAGACAGACAGACGGTAGAATACCTAGACCTTCAAATTACACGGAAAGATGAGAGATATATATGCAACACATTCCATAAACCCACGTCCAAAAATGGGTTCATTCTATATACGAGCTGTCACTTACCGAATTGGCTACTTAACGTTCTGTATGGCCAATTCAGACGAATAAAACGGAATTGCACAGAGGACCTAGAATTTGAAAAGGAAGCAAATGAGATGAGAAGTAAATTCTTAGAAAAGAAATACCCTGAAAACGTTATCAATGAAGCATTAGAAAAAGTGAGACTAGCACCGAGAAATACTTTCTTTTCAGATAGGATTCCATATATCACATCGACTGATTCAAGTTTTAGACTGATATTGCCATATTCAATCCAACACAGACAAGTAGAAACCATAATCAGACGCCACTGGCACCATATACAACAAGACAAAGTCCTAGGACCCTTAATACCTGTAAGACCCCAGATTACCTATACAAAAGCCCCAAACCTAGGGATCAAAGTAGCACCATCCATTAGATCTAGAAAGACAAGAAATGCAGACCTAATGAATTGGTCAAACATGAAAGGTTTCTACAGATGCGGAACATGTATGGGTTGCCGCAACACCAAGTTCTCAAAAAGAACCCTACAAGTGACCTCCACACAGAACAATTACAAATTAGAAATTAAACAGGCCCTGACATGTGATACCAAGAGTGTGATCTATTTACTTCAATGCCCCTGCGGGAAACAATATGTCGGCCGCACCAAACGAGCGCTCAAGGTTAGAATTGCGGAACATATAACAAACATTAAAAAGGGCTACCTAAAACACTCTGTATCCAAACATTTTAAGGAGGTGCACAATAAGGATGTCTCTGGACTGACATTCACAGCATTAGAACAAGTAGAATACCATTGGCGAGGTGGCAAGCATATAGAAAGGATGTCCAGAGCTGAATCTAGAAAAATATATGAATTCGGTAGCCTGATCCCGAATGGCCTCAACGCGGACCTGGAGATTTTTGTTTTTTTGTAGAGTTTTTTGGGCCCATCACCCGATGTAGAGTCACATGTCCGGCTGTCTACCAGCACTGTGACCCTCCCTCGGGGTCGGGCCTGAATCACTATAATCTCCTAGCAATTCCTTCTTTTAGAAAAAGATTTAAATTTTAATTTTTATGAACCCAGATCAAGGAAGACCAATATAGTAGTGGAAAATAAATAAACACACAAATGTATAAATAAATAGATGAGGGAAGAAACTATATACCCATAGTAGATTTCAATCCCTTATATCATCATTGGGTTCCTTCTTATCTTTTATTTTTTATTTTTTATTATTTATTTTTTATTTTTTATTTTTTGCTATCTTACCATTCCATAACAATGAATAAATGTGATATCTCGGAAACATGCTACTATCGGCAACCATGCTGAAACCATATACTCTTGGGAAGAAACTATAATCCCTTATCCCATGATTGGGACTCTTCTTCTATACAAATAAATATATATACTATTTTTTTTTTTTTGTGATGTAGTGCAGGTTACTACCAGCAACCATGCTGAAGCCATAGATCCCTCTTTTTTTATATATTCTTCTTTTTTCTTCTTTTTTTCTTCTTGTTTATACAGATCTTTATATGTTTATTGTTACACAATTTTTTGTAAAATAGGTACTGAGATATAAGTGGGTTGCCAATAGCAACCGGAGAGAAGGAACCACTATATGATACCGGATCCCATTTGAATCCAATCCGGGTTTTGCTGAAAACCTGAGATCTTTGGAGACCTGGGATCCCACTTGTATTTAAAGAACATCGTGACAATGAGGGGGCACTCACTGAGGAAGGGGGCAGAGTTCCCCGAAACGCGCTTGAGAAGCTGCCCCCCCAAAAAGACGTCTCAAGCAGGATTTGAAATAGAGGATCAATATAGAAATAACAAAGAAACAGGAGCGCTCCAACTTCTCCTTTCAAACCTCCAAAGGAATCCTCTCCCGCGGATGCCGAAGCCCTCCACGTGCCCTGGCCTGCGCGCGGACGCTGAGGAAGAAGATACAGGCGGACTGCAGAGACAAGCGCCCGCAGCAGCAAGGAGTCACCGCAAGCCGCAATAGGAGTAGAGGTACCTCTTCTTTCCCACCAGTGCATTACAAAGTTTGCAAGTATCAACAACAAACAAAGTAACTACACTGAGTGTCCGCACTAAGTACAGAGCCGAATGCTAATTTTTTCTTTTACAGGCTTACCGCACATATTTCTCCCAACAAACGGAGACGGTCACTGCACATTATTACTTCTCCCAACAAACGGAGAGTATTCACATCACTATAAGGACAAGGGATTCTTTATTGCACAGGACATTTTTTTGGGCACGGAGTTTTTCTTATAGGAATTGCCAGAGACTTTCTTCTTTACAGGTTTGCCAAATCAAGCAATTGCACTGCCACTGTTTATCTTAATCCTCACTGCACAACAATCATTTTTTGTACGGACTCCATATATTTTTCTTTTCAGGAACCACCAAAGACTATATATATTTTTCTTTTCAGGAACCACTACAGACTGTACTATATTTGCAGCATTTGCACATTGCTCATTTTGCACAACTTTTTGCACCACAGTGATCTATGAACTGAACCATATGAATTATAGCGATACAAAAAACTTAGTGGGACTGTGATAGGAGATACTATATTATCCAAAAAGGAAGATCCACTTGATCTAGGACTGATAATAAATTTTTTTTAAATTTTTTTTTTTTTTTTTTTTTTTTTTTAATAAAAGGCAAATCTACCTGATTGTAACGTATACGTGATTTTAGTAACATTTATCCAATAAATTTATACCAAACCTCACGTCTAGGAGTGCCAGCTGGTAGTTTGTACAATTTGATATTATTTAGCTGTTTGGGGTGTATCAGTACAGCTAGAGCACCCTCTAGCATCTTTTGTGTACAGGTAGAGCTATTCACTCCTAATTAAACTGTTAATGATCAGCCTCAGATTGATTACAAGAAGTATCCAAAACTCTAATAGCAGCCTCCGAATCTCTCAATCTTTCCCTTAGCCTCTCATTTTTCATTCGCAATTTATTATTCCCCTCTAAAGTTTTCTGATGCCTCTTACCTAAAGCTGCAACATTTTGAGAAGAAATATATAACAAATCAATTCGCTTATTCAGTTCTTTTACTTGGTTCTCCAGCTGCTCTTTCTGCACCATCACCATCTTGGACTGTTCAGCAATCCAATAAGAAGCCGATTTTCCCTTATTTTTTGACAACTTTTTCTCACTAATCATCAAATTAATATTCTCCTGGGCCTGACTCCAGGGGTCATTGGACTTTATCATTACCTTAACAATATCTTCAGTATTCTTTTTTTTTTTTTTAATAGTTTTTTTATTTATCAAAAAACAAACCATAATACTTCCATACAATTTCAAGCATCAATAATTATTATTTCCATTTTTTAACCCTAACCCAAATTCTTTACCAAGCCCACCCCCCTTTTGTGATGCGTCTCCCAGTTCCCCCATAAAAAAAAAAAAAAGACATACGGGGGAAAAGAGAAGGAGGTAGAAGGCAAGAAATTTAACAATTGAATTCTCCCCATATCTTAAACCATTTATCCTAAGAGTTTCTCTGTTTATATAGAATGTTTTTATATCTTTTAATCTTATTAACGAGATTTAGCGATATGTTTGTAGTTGGAGTATTAGGTGAAAACCAAGCCCGTGCAATCAAAAGCCTGGCCAAAAACAAAATTCTTGCTAAAAGAGTCTTTTTATATTTATGGCACCGAACCTTAGAAAGGTCACACAAAATCCATGACTCTACCGTGATTGGAATCTCCACTCTCAACTTACCAATAATGTATTTGTACTGTAGATTGCCCCCCAGTATTCTTTTAATTTCTTATATGTCCAAAACATATGGATATAGTCTGCCTCAGGTCAATTGCACCATGGACAGTTGGAAGTGTTTCTTAAACCCCGTTTATATAACCATATTGGTGTGTATTATAAATCCTTTGGAATATGTTAAACCTAAATTCCCCATCATATTATCCCAGTGATCCGATTGAATCTTTGGGCAATCCCTTGCCCACACCTTTTCCGCCGGAGAGTGTATATTATTAAATCGTGCTTCAGGTAAAGCTTTATAGCAGTGAGAAATCCTAACTCTCTGTGCTGAGCTTACTATCAAACCATTAAAAAATGTGGAAGTATCTATGTGAAGCAAAGAATTTTCTTTTACACTAGAAAGAGCAGAACGTAATTGAAAATACCTAAACCAAGAAAGATTCAATATATTTTCCCTTTGTGCTAAGTCTAAAAACAAAAGAATATGTCCATTTTCAACCACCTGAGTAAGATAAGAAATATTATTCTTTTGCCAATATTGATCCGCAGTCAGTTCAACTAAGGCCTGTAAGTAATAATTATACCATAGAGCGTACAACAAAAAGATCCCTTTATTCCTAACAATTCTCTAATAGTACCTCAGGACTTACTAAATAACTTTGCAGTGACTCTATAGTCCTGTCGGGGACTAATTAGTTGTCCAGATTCCAATAAAGTAACAAAATTATCATATGGGGAAATCTTCACCAGAGTCTTACAAAGTTGGCTTTTCTCCCATTCACGATATATCCATAGATGTGATAGTAAAAATATCCCTTGAAACAAGGAAGGTTTAATCCTCCCTGTTCCATGGGCTTGTAGTAATACTCCAATTTAAGCCTAACTCGCTTCCTCCCCCAAAGTAGATTGTTAATGATTCTTTCGATAAGTTAAAAAAACTTATCTTCAATCCATACTGGGGAATTTACTAAGGATATATAATAATTGGGGCAGGGTCACCATCTTCACCAGGGAAATTCTATTGGCTCTAAATAGCGAAAGTTGGAGCCATATTGCAGTTTTTGATCTCAGTTTAAACATCAATGGAATTAAATTAATCTGCAAAAAATCTTCAGTCTTAGGGGAAATAGTAAAAATACCCAGATATTCCAATGAATCAGAGATCATCAGATGGCTGGAAAGGTCCTCAATAAGAGGTGCAATTCTATCTAAAGGAATAAGGGCAGTTTTGGACCAGTTGATATCAAAACCCGAGACTTCACCGAAAGAGTACCCTGTTAGTATGTTGTATATAAAATAAAATGTCATCAGTATATAGGGATATTTACGATCTTCTAATCTGAGTGTTCCAAGCCCTTCAATAGTAGGATCCTGCCTAATCCTAGCAGCAAGAGGCTCAATATATAGGCCAAATGGTAATGGGGAGAGTGGACATCCTTGTCGGGTACCTCTCCTCAAGGAAATACACCTTGTCAACATCCTATTAATATTCAGTCTGGCCTTGGGGGATTTGTACAAAAGCCTAACCATATTTATAAACTTGCTACTAAATCTCATCCTTCCCAGTACCCTCCAGAGGAATCTGCACTCCACCCGGTCAAAGGCCTTGGAAGCGTCCGGGGGGACTGAATATTAGCAAAAAGAAGATGTAAATTATAATGAGTTCCCTTATTGGGGATAAACCCATTTTGATCAGGATGTATAATATATAAAATTACTTTAGACAGCCTTGTAGTTAGAATCCTTGAGAGAAGCTTAATATCAGTGTTAATTAAAGAAACCGGCCTCTATGAGCCGATATCTAATGGGTCTTTGCCTTTTTTCAATATCAACACTATAAATGCTTCTGTCATTGACTCCGTAAGATTGCCATACTCTATTGACTCCGTAAATACCTTCATAACCTCCCCGTATTTACAATAAAATTGATATGGGAGTCCATCGGATCCTGAAGAGGAGTTTCCAGCACAGGTTTTCAAAGCGGCCTCCAACTCCTGCAAGGATAGGTCCGCATCCAGGGATTCTTTTTGAATATTTGTAAGGACTGGAAGGGAGATGGAGTCCAAATATGAATCGATTGTATCATCTAAGACACTATTATGTGATTTATATAAATCCAAAAAGTATTTCAGAAATTCTGCTTTAATACATTCCTGAGTTTGAGTAATTATACCTTCCAAGGATTGAATAGCATCTCTTTTTTTGGATCCTGATTAGTGATCACCCTGGCCAGTAATTTCCCTGGACGACCTGATTCAGAAAAATATTTTTGTCCCCTAAAGAACAGCTGTTTGATTATTTCATTGTTATCCATTATAGAAATCCAGTGAGAATTTCATCTAAATGGGGGCCTAGTCTTAAATTTGAAAAAGTAAGTAAGACGGCTCCACCTGTCAGTATTGATGGTGGAGGTGCAACAGCTGGGTGTACTGACTCACCCTGTCAGCAATAGTAGGAGAAAATGAAAAGAGGAGCAGCTGGCACACTCTTATCTGGGATAAAATTATAAGGTTTTATTGAATCGATTAAAATAGAAGATAAAAAGGGATAATATTACATAAAGAGTTAAAAGGTAATGTTAAAAGGACAATTGTGTCTTGGTATTCAGAGATACATCTGGTACAGTAACGTAAGAAAGGAATGGGTTAATATTGAATGATGGGTATAGACTAAAATTAGTGTAAAGTTGTTGTTAGTCATATAAAGGTAAAATGGCCAGAGTAAAAAAGCTTAGTCCTTTTTAGTCAGAGTCCGCTGGGGCAGCTGAGATATGTCTCTATTAACTGTAGTCTGTAGATAGGGGATATAGCAGGACTCATACTATCATATCTAAAACACGCATGAATACAAGACCGATACGAAGTCAAAAAGTGCCGGAAGAAAAAAGCGCGCGAACGGGAACCACGAGGACGCCGAGATCAAGCTGCAAGGGAATAAGCCACATACAGGAAGATTGGAACCCCACGAGGACGCCGAAGACCGCGATCAACTACACCACAGAAGGAAGCACCGGCCGGTAAGTGAGCTCTGCGCCATAGACAGTGTGGGACGCCGCACCGAGGCGCAGTACACCGTCTTCCTTCTACAGACTACAGTTAATAGAGACATATCTCAGCTGCCCCAGTGGACTCTGACTAAAAAGGACTAAGCTTTTTTACTCTGGCCATTTTACCTTTATATGACTAACAACAACTTTACACTAATTTTAGTCTATACCCATCATTCAATATTAACCCATTCCTTTCTTACGTTACTGTACCAGATGTATCTCTGAATACCAAGACATAATTGTCCTTTTAACATTACCTTTTAACTCTTTATGTAATATTATCCCTTTTTATCTTCTATTTTAATCGATTCAATAAAACCTTATAATTTTATCCCAGATAAGAGTGTGCCAGCTGCTCCTCTTTTCACTAGTCTTAAATTTATCTTCCATCATACATCGCTCAATAGAGAGGGGTAGATGATCCAGTAGAGACCCAACCTCGCATTTTATACGTTTTATATAATTCAAATACTTTTTATTTATCAAGATTAGATCTATCCTAGACATGGACTTACGGGATTTACTGACACAAGAATATACCTGCCCAACCCCCCTCCTCCCAAATGTCCCCATACATCCACAAAACCAGATTCCTGGCAAAAAAAGGACAAAGAGGACCCCCGGCCCGGAGTACAAGCATCCCTTTCCATAAAGATCCTATCCTTTTCTGGATTAATCCCACAGGTACAATTTCCATTCCCAATGGAAGGGCATTCAGGTCACTGATCCATAAAGGTTAGTAAACAATTGAGAACATAAAGAGTGAAAGAAGGTGGAATATAAATAAAGGCCAAGATGCAAAGTTTCCCAAATAAATTTCCATAAAGGAAAACAAATCTCCCTTGCTTATCGATGGAGGATGCCCGGCAGACAAAACCAATCCCTTTATGAATAAGCACTGTTACTCTTCTTGAATTACTAGTAAAAGTAGAGTGATAAGTTTGCGCGGCCCATCCCCCGCCAATACATAGGATTTCCCCCTCAGTAAAATGGGTTTCCAGTAAGCTAACTATTGCTGGAAAAGACCTATAAACTCTATCACAAACTGCCTGTCTTTTAATTTTACCACCTAGACCCCGAACATTCCAAGTTAAAATTTTAACCGACATCAATCAACCCGGGGGAAATAAAAAATCTTCCCTAAGTGAAGAGATTCATTTTTCCTACCTTTTCCTACTTCCAACTTGGGAGACGCATAGCAACCCACCCCTTAGAATAAATACCAAACCCCAACCCTCCATCACTTGATTCGCCAACTTTTTGGGACAAATCTCTCACCTAAGACCACCCGCCCTCCTCTCCTCATCCTGCCACTATGAAGAAAAAAACAATCAGATATTATTCTGGTCTACCACCAGGTCAGGAGAGTCAAAGAAATGAGTCCTATTGTTGAAAACAATATGTAGTTTAGCCGGACAAACAAATGAATATTTAATGCCCTTTTCGTGAAGTCGTTTCTTAATGTCGATGTAGTTTCGTCTCTTTTCTTGAGTATCCTTAGAAAAGTCAGGAAAAAAGGACAATCTATTTCTATTATATACGATAGGGGGCACTCTCTGACCTGTCCCTATGCCAAATTTTGTCCATGTTTTATACTAATTTTTGGATCTTGGAACTCACTCTCCCTCCCATCAGCAAATATTTCCTACTTCAAATCTGTGTTTTTGATCTCTGTGTGTTCCCTCTCAATATGCACCAGGGGAATAAATGGTGTCACGTTTTCCCACACCTTGGATATTATGAGAACTCTATTCTCTTGCACATTGTGAGGAGATCACACCGACTAGAGATAACACGACTGGTTGTGATACAATCTAATATTCGCATTTGAATGGGAGAGTCCATCTGCCCTCAAGATGCCTTAGAAATGTAAATGATTGTATGTAAACACTACTGTAGACATCCTGATTAACAATACCGAAGGCTTCTCTACAACAATTGACCACAAGAATATTAATTAGAATACCTTTTCATCTGCTTTATCAATAACACAAATCTGATATAGTTCACTCAATTCATTAAATTATAACTCAACCCATAAGACATTTTATATGGCCATATCTTACACAAGGACTCCTTAACGCATTTGATGCCTTCTTAGTATATAAACTAGAGACATTCATGGTAACTAGAAAACAATTATCCCAGTTTGGGTGTATATCTTTAATTTTGTTCAGGAAATGGATAGTGTCCTGGATAAAAGATCTGCCATTCTGGGCGTATGGTCTTAAGGTAGTCCAGCATTTTAGACGCTGGTTGAAAAAGATTAAGTCATACCTAGATACGATCAGTCTACCTGGAGGATGTTGCAGGTTCTTATGTACCTTGAGCAGTATATATTTCCTGGAGATTCGGGGGTATTTGGGGATAAGAAATTCAGCTAGTTTCTTATTGATTATACCCCTCTCAAGGCATCTCCCACATTTTTGGACAGTTCTCTCATTAGGTCTCCTGTGGGATGGTCATCAATGGGTATTCTCATCGCTAAGTTGCCGTAGGATTTCCTTCCTATAATCAGTTTTGTTCATGATAACAATACCGGACCCTTTATCTGCAGGTTTTATCACTATATTTTTGTTATTACTTAAATTAGTAAAGGACATGGTTTGTTTCTTAACTTCCCTCGTGGGACTCTTATTTTACAATTTCATTAGGTCTTCCTGGACACAGGCGATGTAGGATTCCACTATATCGTATTTTCTCGGTTGGTCATAGGAACTAGGTGGTTTTCACATCACGGTTCGTTCCTGGAAAGAGGAGATGGAAGCACATAGGGATCAGTAAAACTTTTTGGTGCGAACCCCAAGCCCCTATTTAGTGCTGTAGTCTCGTCACCAGTGAGAACAATATTAGACAATTTTATTATCAGATTGTTGGGAGGTTTGTTTCATATTTCCGAGGATTCGGTAACACTCAGGGTTGGGTCCTGTAAGACGACCTGGTCTGAATTGGGTCTCTCTGTTGATGAAAACTCTTGTCTTCGCCTTGAGTGTTTCCTCCCTGCCCTCCTTGGCGACCTCTACTTCTTATTCTTGGCCAGCCTTTGGATAAAAAAAATCGAAGTCACCACTGGTGCTAGAAGATCCAGACGACCTGGAGGATATCGGTGGTTGTTGAGGGTGGCTCTGGGAGGTGGTTCGGTAAACTTGGTTTGTAGCATAATCCTGTAGGTCTCTGGAATTTTAATCTCTTCCGATCTTCCAGGTTTCTTCGGAAGAAGTTGAGCTTCAGCAAGAAGAGATTAATATCCTGGAACAAAACCTATAACAAAACATATCATCAGAAGAGAGTACTTCCATAAAAAACAACCTCTCGCAGAAACTCAACTTCTCAACTCCAAGAGATGTCCAATAAATTCAAGACACGAGGATTCCCCAATGACATTCTACAGGGCCACTTGTCCAACATGCAGGAACTACTTAGGGAGAATTTACTAAATCCCAAGGCCCCAATAAAACCACTACCCAAATGACCATCACATCTTCCTCGAACAAGGGAACATACCCTTGTTTGGCTTGCGCCCAATGTGGGAATGTCACGTAAGGCTCTACCTTTACACATCCGTCGACTGGAAAAATATTCCACATCAGGGGCAATTTCTCTTGTCACACCAACTTTGTAGTTTATCTAATTAAATGCCCCTGTGGTTTGGGCTATGTAGGGGAGACCACCCAGAAAATAAAAGACAGGATTTGTCAACACAAATCCAACATACGTACAAAGAAAATAAAAACCCCACTGGTGGAACATTTCTCCCAACATAAACACATGGGGAGCCAGCTATGTTTCCAGGTAATTGACTGGGCCCCCCCTGCAAGACAAGGTGGGGATAGAGAACTGATGCTCAGAGACAGAAAAATGAAATGGATCCGACGTCCCAATACCCTTCAACCTGGGGTCTAAATAAGGACTATTGCCACACATGACATAAGTATTCAGAATATGTTGACTTCCATGTATCTATAGAGACCTATATTAAGAATGTATATATAATTAGCTGAACTAGTATCGTCACATGACTATAGTTAGTTCAATATTTGTATACTTATATATTAATCTGAGTGTATTTCCCTTCCCTTGCAGGGCTTTGGACATCCAGTATCAGGTGGAGACACCCAGGAAGCACGATTGATGTTCCTATATTCGTATTCTATGTATGCCTAGTCTACAGTTGTGATTTCTTTTTTGAATCTTGGTCACACCCACCGCTTTTCCTTACAAGATCTATTCTGACGGCATGAATATCTCCAAATCTGTCTCCAATGTATTTAGATAATGCCCCCACTATAGGCATAGTATAGGCATTTCTCAAGATGGCCACCGGCCTCCAGGCACCAAGCACGCATGCACGGGATTCCACAAACAAGATGGCGACTTCACCATGTAGCACGCATGCACCTAACGTCTTATGCGGCCACGCTTATTCCCCGCCCCCTCATGGGAGCCGAGGCAATCCTGGGCACTCTGCGCACCTCCTCTTTCTATTTAAAATGGCGCCGGCCCATGTGTATTAACATGGTGGCCAGCGTTTGGGAGTGCAACTAGACATTTTGGTAAGTGTTGCCCAAGCATTGTTATCATGCCTCTTTGCTGCATTTGATGTACTCTCTACTAAATTGGCCTATGTAGACCATAGTCCACTATGGTCCTTTTTTGGACTTTCTGATTAGAGCCTCTATAGTCACGCTATTCTACCTAACTTCACCCATTTACTCTAATGACAACTAGAATAGTTCCAGAATTCTCATCTCTGGAACATGTTGTGGTATACCATACTTACCTGAGATAACATCCCGATTGCGGTGAGTTACTCACATGGGAATTGATAGTCAATTGATGTTGAGCATGACGTGCTTCCACATATATGTATAATATATACAATCATGGACTATGATAAATTGATTACATTTATGAATTATCTATACAATCATGTCGCCATAATAATTGGTTTCATAATTATGCAATGTATATGTCAATTACGAATCATCCTTGGAATTATGGTCTAGTCACATTCACCTATTTTGTTTCCCACTTGCAGAGGCTTCCTTGTCGTGGAAAGTGGGCTTATGCTCTTTGATCAAACTGTAAACTAATGCCTCTTATGCACAGCATATAATGTATTACAAATTGTGCGGATACGCCACGTAATTATGCTGATACAGTCATTACATCAAAAGCATAGTGTTGAGGATGTGCGATCCAGATTCACTCTCTAGAATATATCCAAATTACTCATTCGCTTTTTTTCTTTTCTGGTATCAGCACTCCTCCCATTTGGACTAGGTGTTTTTAATTAGCCTTAGCTGCAAGGGGTTTAAAAACTCCCACTATCTCTCAGATGCATTTCCTGAGGGTCGTGACTGGGTGAGCTCTTTGCACTCGTTCACATGGTGCAGTACTGCGTGTCTGCCATTGCTGCCTCAGCGCTGTGCTGGCGGGGCGGTGGGTCCCAGAGCCAAGGAGGCTTTGCTGCACAGTGGGGTTGCTGTGTGGCTCCTGGGTCCCGCTGTCTGCTGCTGGTGCGGTGCTGGGGCGCCGGTGGTCGCCGCGCACGTCTGCGCCATTTATAGGTTAGAGTAGTTTCCCACTTGCAGAGGCTTCCTTGTCGTGGAAAGTGGGCTTATGCTCTTTGATCAAACTGTAAACTAATGCCTCTTATGCACAGCATATAATGTATTACAAATTGTGCGGATACGCCACGTAATTATGCTGATACAGTCATTACATCAAAAGCATAGTGTTGAGGATGTGCGATCCAGATTCACTCTCTAGAATATATCCAAATTACTCATTCGCTTTTTTTCTTTTCTGGTATCAGCACTCCTCCCATTTGGACTAGGTGTTTTTAATTAGCCTTAGCTGCAAGGGGTTTAAAAACTCCCACTATCTCTCAGATGCATTTCCTGAGGGTCGTGACTGGGTGAGCTCTTTGCACTCGTTCACATGGTGCAGTACTGCGTGTCTGCCATTGCTGCCTCAGCGCTGTGCTGGCGGGCGGTGGGTCCCAGAGCCAAGGAGGCTTTGCTGCACAGTGGGGTTGCTGTGTGGCTCCTGGGTCCCGCTGTCTGCTGCTGGTGCGGTGCTGGGGCGCCGGTGGTCGCCGCGCACGTCTGCGCCATTTATAGGTTAGAGTAGTTTCCCACTTGCAGAGGCTTCCTTGTCGTGGAAAGTGGGCTTATGCTCTTTGATCAAACTGTAAACTAATGCCTCTTATGCACAGCATATAATGTATTACAAATTGTGCGGATACGCCACGTAATTATGCTGATACAGTCATTACATCAAAAGCATAGTGTTGAGGATGTGCGATCCAGATTCACTCTCTAGAATATATCCAAATTACTCATTCGCTTTTTTTCTTTTCTGGTATCAGCACTCCTCCCATTTGGACTAGGTGTTTTTAATTAGCCTTAGCTGCAAGGGGTTTAAAAACTCCCACTATCTCTCAGATGCATTTCCTGAGGGTCGTGACTGGGTGAGCTCTTTGCACTCGTTCACATGGTGCAGTACTGCGTGTCTGCCATTGCTGCCTCAGCGCTGTGCTGGCGGGGCGGTGGGTCCCAGAGCCAAGGAGGCTTTGCTGCACAGTGGGGTTGCTGTGTGGCTCCTGGGTCCCGCTGTCTGCTGCTGGTGCGGTGCTGGGGCGCCGGTGGTCGCCGCGCACGTCTGCGCCATTTATAGGTTAGAGTAGTTTCCCACTTGCAGAGGCTTCCTTGTCGTGGAAAGTGGGCTTATGCTCTTTGATCAAACTGTAAACTAATGCCTCTTATGCACAGCATATAATGTATTACAAATTGTGCGGATACGCCACGTAATTATGCTGATACAGTCATTACATCAAAAGCATAGTGTTGAGGATGTGCGATCCAGATTCACTCTCTAGAATATATCCAAATTACTCATTCGCTTTTTTTCTTTTCTGGTATCAGCACTCCTCCCATTTGGACTAGGTGTTTTTAATTAGCCTTAGCTGCAAGGGGTTTAAAAACTCCCACTATCTCTCAGATGCATTTCCTGAGGGTCGTGACTGGGTGAGCTCTTTGCACTCGTTCACATGGTGCAGTACTGCGTGTCTGCCATTGCTGCCTCAGCGCTGTGCTGGCGGGGCGGTGGGTCCCAGAGCCAAGGAGGCTTTGCTGCACAGTGGGGTTGCTGTGTGGCTCCTGGGTCCCGCTGTCTGCTGCTGGTGCGGTGCTGGGGCGCCGGTGGTCGCCGCGCACGTCTGCGCCATTTATAGGTTAGAGTAGTTTCCCACTTGCAGAGGCTTCCTTGTCGTGGAAAGTGGGCTTATGCTCTTTGATCAAACTGTAAACTAATGCCTCTTATGCACAGCATATAATGTATTACAAATTGTGCGGATACGCCACGTAATTATGCTGATACAGTCATTACATCAAAAGCATAGTGTTGAGGATGTGCGATCCAGATTCACTCTCTAGAATATATCCAAATTACTCATTCGCTTTTTTTCTTTTCTGGTATCAGCACTCCTCCCATTTGGACTAGGTGTTTTTAATTAGCCTTAGCTGCAAGGGGTTTAAAAACTCCCACTATCTCTCAGATGCATTTCCTGAGGGTCGTGACTGGGTGAGCTCTTTGCACTCGTTCACATGGTGCAGTACTGCGTGTCTGCCATTGCTGCCTCAGCGCTGTGCTGGCGGGGCGGTGGGTCCCAGAGCCAAGGAGGCTTTGCTGCACAGTGGGGTTGCTGTGTGGCTCCTGGGTCCCGCTGTCTGCTGCTGGTGCGGTGCTGGGGCGCCGGTGGTCGCCGCGCACGTCTGCGCCATTTATAGGTTAGAGTAGTTTCCCACTTGCAGAGGCTTCCTTGTCGTGGAAAGTGGGCTTATGCTCTTTGATCAAACTGTAAACTAATGCCTCTTATGCACAGCATATAATGTATTACAAATTGTGCGGATACGCCACGTAATTATGCTGATACAGTCATTACATCAAAAGCATAGTGTTGAGGATGTGCGATCCAGATTCACTCTCTAGAATATATCCAAATTACTCATTCGCTTTTTTTCTTTTCTGGTATCAGCACTCCTCCCATTTGGACTAGGTGTTTTTAATTAGCCTTAGCTGCAAGGGGTTTAAAAACTCCCACTATCTCTCAGATGCATTTCCTGAGGGTCGTGACTGGGTGAGCTCTTTGCACTCGTTCACATGGTGCAGTACTGCGTGTCTGCCATTGCTGCCTCAGCGCTGTGCTGGCGGGCGGTGGGTCCCAGAGCCAAGGAGGCTTTGCTGCACAGTGGGGTTGCTGTGTGGCTCCTGGGTCCCGCTGTCTGCTGCTGGTGCGGTGCTGGGGCGCCGGTGGTCGCCCGCGCACGTCTGCGCCATTTATAGGTTAGAGTAGTTTCCCACTTGCAGAGGCTTCCTTGTCGTGGAAAGTGGGCTTATGCTCTTTGATCAAACTGTAAACTAATGCCTCTTATGCACAGCATATAATGTATTACAAATTGTGCGGATACGCCACGTAATTATGCTGATACAGTCATTACATCAAAAGCATAGTGTTGAGGATGTGCGATCCAGATTCACTCTCTAGAATATATCCAAATTACTCATTCGCTTTTTTTCTTTTCTGGTATCAGCACTCCTCCCATTTGGACTAGGTGTTTTTAATTAGCCTTAGCTGCAAGGGGTTTAAAAACTCCCACTATCTCTCAGATGCATTTCCTGAGGGTCGTGACTGGGTGAGCTCTTTGCACTCGTTCACATGGTGCAGTACTGCGTGTCTGCCATTGCTGCCTCAGCGCTGTGCTGGCGGGCGGTGGGTCCCAGAGCCAAGGAGGCTTTGCTGCACAGTGGGGTTGCTGTGTGGCTCCTGGGTCCCGCTGTCTGCTGCTGGTGCGGTGCTGGGGCGCCGGTGGTCGCCGCGCACGTCTGCGCCATTTATAGGTTAGAGTAGTTTCCCACTTGCAGAGGCTTCCTTGTCGTGGAAAGTGGGCTTATGCTCTTTGATCAAACTGTAAACTAATGCCTCTTATGCACAGCATATAATGTATTACAAATTGTGCGGATACGCCACGTAATTATGCTGATACAGTCATTACATCAAAAGCATAGTGTTGAGGATGTGCGATCCAGATTCACTCTCTAGAATATATGACAACTAGAATAGTTCCAGAATTCTCATCTCTGGAACATGTTGTGGTATACCATACTTACCTGAGATAACATCCCGATTGCGGTGAGTTACTCACATGGGAATTGATAGTCAATTAATGTTGAGCATGACATGCTTCCACATATATGTATAATATATACAATCATGGACTATGATAAATTGATTACATTTATGAATTATCTATACAATCATGTCGCCATAATAATTGGTTTCATAATTATGCAATGTATATGTCAATTACGAATCATCCTTGGAATTATGGTCTAGTCACATTCACCTATTTTGTATGATCTATGACCATCCTTTCATATTAGTTATGTACAGATCAATTTATGTTCAGATAATCATGTCGTCCTCATACATTAACTGATCATGCGAGAATTCATATTATCAATCCATCTAGAGTATCTATACACAATATTTTTATCTATATCTATCTACAGGTATATGTCTTTTTACAATTTTGTCACTTGTCTTGACTTTTACTATTTGTTATTTGTGTACAACAGCTTGGTGAAGGGCTCCAAAATGATATAGGCCCGAAACATTACTATACTGATGTGCACTAACCTGTCTGGCTGAATAAATATTCCACTTTGCAATCACTACTGGAGTGCTGTCTGAATATGTGATATACTCTGATCCTGAGGTGGAGAAGGAATCTTTAAGGGACGTACACTTGGGATAAGCCATATAATTGATGAGAGCTGTGGCCTCCTCTATTAGATCATTAAAGATGGACACATTCATCTGTAACAGTAAAAAATGCAAAACCTGTACCCACATCGTATCAACGGACACCGTCCACATACCCAACACACAACGGAACTACAAAACCGCCGGGATTTTCTCATGGGCATCCTCCAAAGTGGTATACATGATATAATGCACAAAATGCCACAATGACGGCATCTATATTGGAGAAAACATTGCAAATGGAGTGAATTGGCCAGTGTAAAGGTGTCTTAAAGGGGTTATCCAACCTCTATAACACCCCCCCCCCCCAATGCCCAGGCACCTCATATAGGTTATACTTACCCTGCTCCCCGGCACCTGCGCCGCTTCTGATCCCCTCATGGCCACCGATGCATCTCCATGTTGCGCGTATTAAAACATCCTGCGACGAAGACGTGGGGGTCAGCAAAGAGCGTCACGTCAGGCACGAGCCTCCCTAGCATTGCGGGTGATGTTAGGGAGGCTCGTGCCCATCGCAGCCTGGGCTGGCAAATCGGAGGCTGTGAGTTTAATATTAGCATCACAGACCAGAGGCATTGAGCAGAAGCCTTGATCTGTGATGATGAGAAGTAATGCAGCTGCCAAGGGTCAAGAAGTTCTCTGCCCTACTGCAGCTAATAGCTTACTCATTAATAAAATCGGAGGTATTATGGGGGAGATTTATCAAGACTGGAGTTGCCAGAGTGAGATGTACCTAATTTTTTAAGAGACAGACGCTGCTTAATAAATTAGGTATATAATTAGCACAAAGGGCACACACCTATTTATAGATAAAATCGCACATACAATATCCAAAAATATAATAATCTTTATTAAAGCCACAAGAAAGGTTCAAATATTATATACAATGTAAAACCCTTTGAGATATGCATATATGTATTAATAATGCAATGAAACATGACATTCAATATGAAATGTCAGAGAATATACCCATAATGTTGCATGAAATGTCCAGGTGGTTTTATAGTGATGAGTAAATTATTGAAAAGTACGATTCGGCAATTTCGCCTAATTTTACAAAAAAATTTGCTTTGTGACGAATTACTTCATCACGAAGCACATTTCTTTGTAAGTAGTGGGTGCAATGACAGAGAGCTGCGATTGCGCCGCTCTCTGTCATTGTACCACTCAGATGCCTTATTCATGATTTCGGCATCTGATATAAATAACAGGGTGTATGTAATGGACTGTTAAGCACACAACTCCATTTAGACGATATTCCCCTTTCAGACACACCGGCAGTTACTACAAGCACCAATTTCCCTAAATGCAAGCACATGAATGCTCCATACTCCCCAACAGGAAACACAAGAATGCTGTATACAGGAAAAACCCTACAAACAGTTTACACTCCTGGCAGTCGCACTGTAACAGCATACTCTCCAATTCCCCCCAAGAACGAGACAACACTTCGCTTGAGGGTTAAGCAGACCTGCATGTACAGGCCCATACAGCCTCTTTTATGTCCATGTTTAGTCCAGAGGAACACCCCCTGGACTTCTACATTAACCAATCATAAAATAACAAAGGAATGACACTCCCGCACACAGTACACATTCCCTCCCCTCTGCCTATGATATAATTACTAAACACAATAGCCTAACTTATTATCACCGGCATGAAAATGTACAGTTTTACAAAACATTCATAACTTCAAAACTATGCATGGAATTTCAATAAAAATTACATATTCACCATCAATCCATTCAGGAGAACAACATATCCAAAAATGGTACGAGTAAGACCAGGGGTTCAGAAATTAGTAAAAAGTGTCTTTGTGACCTACTGCCAGCAGCATTTCCAGCCCAAACCAGTTCTACAGAGTCCTCTATCCTGGAGACAATTGGGAAGTAATCCAATTATCTCCCAGGACAGAGGCAAAACTCCATTGAGCACATGTTAGTAAAAATGACACAAAAATACATAACTCTTATTATATTGAACAGAACCCCCACATTCAGCCTATCCCCGATGTCTTGGATCCGAGCGCTCAATATATCCGAACATCGCTCACATGCCACAAACACAGTCAAATAGTCATGGAGTTTAAGCTTAGTATGGACTGATGAGAGGGGCCATAATCCTGGGGCAGCAGGTGGGCAACCAGGCTTCTCCAGCACCCAGTGGCGTGGTTGGTTTCACCACAGTGTACACTTCATGGGCCTTGATTCACTCAACACTAGTGTACACCTATCCTGCCGGGCCATAGCCATAATTTACTGTAAACTAAATATTTTTCCATATCGGTTTTACCCAGTGTCTTCCCATGAATAACCTTATATTTATCAGTACTAACCTTTTTTGGACCTCCACCGGATATATACAGCAAAAGTCCGGCACCATAGCCACCAGGTTTCTGCTGTTTTAAACTGCAGACACCTGGGGCTAGTGTCTACGATAATGCAGATTGCAGAAATGTAACCCCTCAGAACCCGGGGTCAATTGGATTTCCCTGGGGGGACTGTGCTCCCAGGGCCCGAACTGTTTCCCTGTGCGGAGAATGGGAAGGCATTCATTCTCTCTAATATACTGGTTCTCGCTAAAGAGTTCCAGGCTAAAATAATCTTAGCTCCTATTGAGCAATGTAGGTGCAAGTGCTGCATAGGGAAATCACTTACATTGCAATATTAATTGATTGCAGTGTGAGGGACAAGTGATACAAGGATCGCATGTCAAAAGCCACCTAAGGGGGCTTCACCCGTTCTTTACCAGCGCCGTAAATGTAGTGGGCGTCTCTGCTGTTTCATAATGCCAATCACGGTCATTAAAGCTTTTAGATGCCGTGATCAAGTGAGATCATGGCATCTAAAGGGCAATTCTTATTTTGGCCAGCATAAGAAATTAGCAATTCTCCTCAAAAGACCCATAAGGGTTCAGAATAAAAATAGAAAAAAAGAGTTTTGTAAGCTCAAATACAAGCTTCAAAATCATAAAAAAGTAAACTGTTACAATATAGAAAACAATAAATAAAAAAGTACATATAAAAATACATAAATAACAAAAAATATAACCATCATGGGTAACACCGCATCTGAAAACGACTGTACTATTAAAATCTAAAAATATTTTTCCAATACGGCGAATGGCGTAACAGAACAAAAGGGTCAAAATGGCCAATTTTCCATTTTTTCATCGCTTCTCTTACCCAAAAAAGGTTATAAAATGTGACCAAAAAAGTCACACACACTCCAAAATGGTATCATTAAAAACTACAGATTGTCCCACAAAAAATTATATACCAGTGACATGCACATTGCATCTGCATGATATTAAAGGGATTCTGTGATGAAAGAAAGAGCAAGCGGCACTCCACACTACTCCGCTATGGAGCGGTTCCTGTATCCCGAGTCGGTGTACTCACAGGTAGTAGTATTTAAAGGATCGGCACTCAAAACGATGATTCTTCAAGATTCTCTTTTATTCGCCATAAGATGAGGTAAAATACTACACGTGTTTCGGCTCTATGAGCCTTTCTGAAGTGTACTTATTAAAGGGATTCTGTCACCACATATAAGTTATATGTGGTGACAGAATCTCTTTAATATCATGCAGATGTAATGTGCATGTCACTGGTATTTTGTTCCAATTATTCACTTTTAAATACAGAAAAGAAGATATGAAGCTCTAACAGGAAAGGGTGGTGCCTAAAAAGGAAGGGGTGGGGTTTACAGAGGAAGGGGTTTGGCCTTGACAGGAAGGGGTGGGTCAAATTTATATTAGGGAGGTGCCTGAGTTTAGTCTTGCCTAGGGCAGCACAAAACCAAGATACACCACTGGCCTATGGCGGCAAAAATCCTTGCACCGGCCCTGCTTCACTGTAGGTAGCTCTAGTCCCAGTGCCACACATACGCCATCTGCTAGCCTAACATTACATGACATCGAAAACATTACAATAGCATTACAAAGCAAACAATTTGCAAATACCCTCTCTTGGGCATTGCAACCTCAGTTATCGAGAAGGAACACTCCCTTCCCAATGATTAGTTGCTAGTTAGTGCAGTGTAAATGCACATTTACCCACATACACATATTTTACCCCAGTCCAAGCGTTCTTATTTTATGTACTAACCATTTATGCTGTACTGTAGAAATACTTTGGAAAAGTCAAGATATATACATCCTCTGACTCACGCTGGTCCAATCTAAACGATATCTGCTCATAGAAACTGATGAAATTCATTTTAAAGGAGCAATCCTCATAAACCAGTGCTGATATGGCATTATACACCTATTTTCATTTACATACTCCAGGATAGCATCTCTTAGGCCTCTTTCACATGAGTGATGCAGAACTCATCTGAGTTCTGTTAGTGAAAAGCTAATGTTTTTCCCTTAGTTTTCCTTCAGTTTTCTCCAGTGTTTTCTGCAAAATTGTTAAGTTCTCTAGTTTTTTTTCCGCAATCAGTTTTTGATTTTTGATTCGCATCTCCTAGAAACCACTGGTGAAAAACAGACTGTATCCAAATGTTATGTGTGAGATGTTAGTTTTATTGTCACTGAACCATTAACTTGAATGGACCAGTCCTGTATAGACAATGGATGAAGATAGAACATGCTGCGATTTTTCCTGAATGGACAGATAGTCAGTGAAAAACAATGCTCATGTGATGCAACATACCCATTGAAGTGAATGGGTTAGGGTTCAGTCCAGATACTATCCATTGTGAACATGGATCACGTCCACGACGGAAACTCGCTCTTGTGAAAAATAACTTAGGGTACCTTCACACTGGTGTTTTTGTTTTGCGGCATAGAGTTCCGTCGTCGGGGCTTTAGGCCGGAAAAAAACGCTTCAGTTAGGATAATACAACCGCATGCATTCGTTTGAACGGATCCGCTTGTATTAACTTTAACTACTTTTTAACATTGTCAAAACGGATCCGTTTTGAACTCCACTGAAAGTCAATAGAGGACGGATCTGTTTTCTATTGTGGCAGAATGTGCAAGAGAAAACGGATCCGTCCCCGTTGACTTACATGGGGGGTCATGATGGATCCATTTTACTCCGCATCCCAGGAAGGAAAGAAAACCGCAGCATGCATACTGAACAGATTTCTCTCCATTCAGAATGCATGGGGATAATCCTGATCAGTCTTTTCCCGGCATAGAGCCCCGACAACAGAACTCTATGCCAGAAAACAAAAACGCCAGTGTGAAGGTACCCTTAGAAAACCTTTAAACAGTTTGCCCGCAATAGATTCTGGGACCTTTAAACAGCCTATAGATTCTGGGACATTTTTGAATATTGGCACCACTTTTGTTATGTGCCAGTCCTGTAAACAATCCCTGTCATTAAAGATTACTTAAATATTAGAAACTATTATATAGCCCGTCTCAGGACGGTGATTGTAATAGAATGTTATAGAAATGATAGAAAATGCATCCACTTAACCCCTTAAATAGGACCTTTCATCAGGGAAAAAAATATGAACTAAGTATGCTGACATGGAGAGCGGCGCCCAGGGATCTCCATGCACTTACTGCTATCCCTGGGCATCACTTCGTTCTCCCGGTATTGGCTCTGGTAACTTCGCTCACTTGGTTATACTAGGCGGAGCCTGACCTTGTTCTCCTGGGCGTCTCCATCTCCCAGGCTGTATCGCTGGCCAATCGCTGCGCAGAGCTCACAGCCTGGGAAATGGAGATGCCCAGGAGAACAAGGGCAGGCTCTGCCTAGTATAACCAAGTGAGCGAAGATACCAGAGCCAATACCGGGAGAACGGAGTGACGCCCAGGGATAATAGTAAGTGCATGGAGATCCCTGGGCGCCACTCTCCATGTCAGCATACTTAGTTCATATATTTTTCCCTCATGAAAGGTCCTATTTAAGGACTCAGCCCTATTTTACCTTAAGGACCCGGCCATTTTTTGTGTGATAACTTTTAAACGCTTTTACTTATGCAGGCCATTCTGAGATTTTTTTTTGTCACATATTGTACTTCATGACACTGGTAAAATGGAGTTAAAAAAGTTCATTTTTATTCATAGAAAAATACCAAATTTACAAAAAATTTGGAAAAATTTGCAATTTTCCAAGTTTCAATTTCTTTATTTCTATAATACATAGTAATACCTCCAAAATAGTTATTACTTTGCATTCCCCATATGTCTACTTCATGTCTAGATCATTTTGGGAATGATATTTTATTTTTTGGGGATGTTACAAGGCGTAGAAGTTTAGAAGCAAATCCTGAAATTTTTCAGAAATTTTCAAAAACCCACTTTTTAAGGACCAGTTCAGGTCTGAAGTCACTATGTGAGGCTTACGTAATAGAAACCACCCAAAATGACCCCATCCTAGAAAGTACATCCCTCAAGGTATTTAAAACTAATTTTACAAACTTTGTTAACCCTTTAGGTGTTCCACAAGAATTAATGTAAAATAGAGATAACATTTCAAAATTTCACTTTTTTGGCTTGGTTACAAAGCTAGGGTTAACAGCCAAACAAAACTCTATATTTATTGCCCTGATTCTGTAGTTTACAGAAACACCCCATATGTGATCGTAAACTGCTGTACGGGCACACGGCAGGGCACAGAAAGAAAGGAATGCCATATGGTTTTTGGAAGGCAGAATTTGCTGGACTGGTTTTTTGACACCATGTCCCATTTGAAGCCCCCCTGATGCACCCCTAGAGTAGAAACTCCAAAAAAGTAACCCCATTTTAGAAACTACACCCCTCAAGGTATTCAAAACTGATTTTATAAACTTTGTTAACCCTTTAGGTGTTCCACAAGAATTAATGGGAAATAGAGATAAAATGTAACAATTTCACTTTTTTGGCAGATTTTCCATTTTAATAATTTTTTTCCAGTTACAAAGCAAGGGTTAACAGCCAAACAAAACTCAATATTTATTGCCCTGATTCTGTAGTTTACAGAAACACCCCATATGTTATCGTAAACTGCTGTACGGGCACACGGCAGGGCGCAGAATGAACCGAGGAAATAAGTGCTAAGAAAAATTGTTTCAATTGGTGTGGTTTCTGTAGTGCCTGTAAAAACCGAAAAAGAACGGAGAGATCACAAAATAAAACAAAGATAAATAGTAATGTGAAGGATAAGGAATTAGAAGTAGTGGGAGAGATGTCTTGTCACAGTAAAGGGGTCGTGTATGTACTGGAGTGCCCATGTGGCCTGCAGTACGTAGGACGTACCATCAGAACCCTAAAAATTCGGGTACAAGAACACATAAGAAATATCAAGAAAGGACTAGAGAGCCATGGAGTTTGCACATTATAAAATATTTCACCAAAAAAATCCGAAAGGACTAAAGTTCATGGCAGTAGAATTAGTTAGAAGCCATTGGAGAGGAGGGAATTTTTTGGAAAAAAAAAATAAAAAAAAAAGCTAGTGGATATATGAACTAAAAACGTTGCAACCATGGGGTTTAAATGTAGATTTTGATTTATTAGCTGTATTGAATTAATTATATTGGTTGGGAATATGACAGTTTGTATGTGAATGAGGGCTTGCAGCATTGCGGTTCCCCACGGACATGGTGGACACGAATTATAGGCGATTTTGCGCTGTTGGTAAGAATCGCATGAAAAGAGGAAAGAAAATGTGGTTAATGAATACAACAGGTGTGTGAGGAGTGTTACCTGAATAAAAAAGGAAGAGGGAGGGTGATGATACCCCTGACAAAGCTTTAGGAGCGAAACCCGGGTCGGGAGAGAGAAGAGACGCTGGGATTGTTACTGTGATTTTAAAAGAATATGTTTGTAAGTACATACAAAATAAAAGTTTTATAAAATTACCGGAGCTTCACTATGGTAGGAGCGGCTCTTGTTCACAGAAAATTTTGAGTAAGAAGAACCACTTGAGGCAAAAGAAGTTCCCCTCGGTGTTGATGTGAACAATTCCGTGGCTGACCCCGCTTTTGCCAGTGTGGTATTGAGAACTTGTACTTCAGAAGACACAGCGAGTGACAGCCTGATACGCCTGCAATCAATGAGTTTTCTGTGAGTACAATCTGTACAAAAAAGGTTATACAGCCCTATGGAATTTCACTACTGGTTGTCTTTTAACAAGTTGCAGGATACCTGAAGAAAGGATATCTGCAGACCTCGGTATATTCTGAAGGGAGAGAAAAAAAACAGCTTTGGGATCATCTATTCCAGCGCGCGGCCCGAACCTTGTTTGCAAAAATTCCAAAAGTGTGATCGTACCTACAACACTTCTCGGACTCGCAGCGTTTTAGCCTGTGGACTGGTGATAATTTGTGTTTTTTACTTTTTCCATTACACTTTTTGTGATGTCAAAAAATGTGTGACAAAAAATTGCTTTTTTTACACCGTTTTTATTTATATTTTTTACGGTGTTCACCTGAAGTCATGTGATAATTTTATAGAGCAGGTTATTACAGATATGGCGATACATAATATGTATACTTTTTTTTATTTATGTAAGTTTTACACAATGATTTCATTTTTGAAACTAAAAAAATCATGTTTTAGTGTCTTCATAGTTTGAGAGCCATAGTTTTTTTCAGTTTTTGGGCGATTATCTTGGGTAGGGTATGATTTTTGTGGGATGAGATGACAGTTTGATACGGACGTACAGACCGCGGCATGGAAAGGGTTAAAACTGCTGACATCTTGAGACACTCTGCTAAAACCACTGGACCACCAGGGAAACATTACAGAGGAGGCGGGCGGGGGTCCCGCCTGCCGCACCGCCCGCAACCACCCCCCTGCACCCCCGCAGCCACAATCAGAGATCGCAGAAAGCGCTGCAAACCGCAGGTCTTAATTGACCTGCGGTTTGCTGTGATCGCCGATACGGGGGTCATATGACCCCCCCGGCGTTGTGACAGGATACCCGCTGAATGATTTCAGCGGACATCCTGTTCCTATTAACCCACACTCTCGTTTTAAAGATATGACGTACTGGTACGTCATGGGTCCTTAAGTACTCGGGAACCATGATGTACCGATACGTCATGCGTCCTTAAGGGGTTAAGCAATGTCAGACTGGGGTGTCTAGTGCCCAGGATACTGGCTGTCCTGCTTCTATACCTATAAGCCATCTCAGCCACATGAATGTGTCTATAATTATAAACTGGATAGTTTCTTAAATATTGTACCCAGTTTTTAGGTGGTTGAGGTGCTGTACACTGCCTACCTATATATGTAGTGCAGTAAGTCTACTGTGCTATGTGCTACTTGTGCAGGGGGTGGAAGACATGTGACCCATATTGCTCAGGGGTCCACCAGAGGATTCACTTGTATCCCTGTGGGCCAGTCCGAGCTTGCACTTAAGGGCAGATATTTTGTTTCAGGACTGCAGTCTATATATATAGAAATATCTATGCTCACAAAAATTACTTAGTGGAATTAGGAATAATAATTTAAACACAAAGCTATTTCAAATATACAAAATATCCAGGACAAGCCAACGTGGAGGTCCCTTTGCTTATTGCCCAACTGGCCTACATTAGTAGACACTGGTGGAATTCTCCACTCTGTTCTCCTTGCTTGGACAGCAGGAACCGCTTGGCACAGGAGCTGCTAAGCATTGACCCCCTTGTTAGCACCCACATCATGCTGATCATTCCTGTACAGCACTTCCATGTGGGCGCTTAATGGGCAGCGTCCCACTACCCACGTGGGTACTGCAAAGTTGTCGTATTATGCTTTGTATGCTTTATATAACCTGTTTTATGCTGCAGTGCATCTTTAGGCATAATCCCTGCCTACAGGTGTGTTAGATTACATTACACTGAGCCTACCATTAGGGGGAGACGACACATCTCATATATAGCCCAGCTCAGGCCTAGTCAGTAGTAAAGTCAGTATTCAGCCCTGAGCTGAAGTGTCCACATCCTGTTCAGGACTCAGCTAAGAGTTAGTGGACATAAGATAGAAGTTTAGCTTCAAAAAGAATATTAATCCACAAAGAACTAAAGAAACATAGAAAGGGTTACGGCCATCTCTACAAGCGCCTTAGGACCTTTGGAGTTAACTAGTGAAGGAATTACCAGCCTCCGGCAGCCTCACTAACCTGCACTGGAATAACAGGGACCAGCTTTGAAGTCACCTACCAGTAAGCACAAATCTAAACCAATATTAACTTGAAACATAAATATCACACCTGTCAGCAGTGGATCATTGCAGCTTTACCTCTGTTCATCTTAAAGAGACTGTATTTCATATCTGGATGTACTAGAGACTGTTTTGTACTTATGGGGAGGAGGAGGAACGGCGGACCTGGGCACAGCAGCGGGCCATCGCGCAGGTGCCGTCGGTGTGTGGAGTGCTGTGTGCTGATAGGCCGCCGCGCCGCGCATGCACAGTATAACAAATGGCACACGGACACAGGGCACTCACACAAGGCTTTTATTATGTAGGATGATGGGGGCTGGAGTGTAATCCTACATAATAAAATCCCTGTGTGATATGTATACAATGATGTGGGTTGGAGTGTAATACGTGTGTAATTCTCCCTGCCTCTCATAGCTGCCCTCACCTGCTACTGTGCGGCCATTTCCTGACTTTGGTGGATGGGGTTAGGGCGAATTAGGAGCGAGGAGGATGCGGCCGCTGCGGAGACTAACATGTGCCCCCTGTGCTGACAGATCCCTGGTTTCCAGAATCAGAGGTCCCCAGTGCTCCCAGCTTTGTCCTCCCAGGCTCTTTGGGAGTTCTATGAACTCCAGGATGCGATGCTGAATCAGGTAGGGGACCACTGAAGGATTCACTGTGGCAGGCGGTTGCAGGGCTCAGATCCCGGGGTGTGAGTCGGCTGCAGAGGAAGCGGGAGGGGGAGGAGGAGGCACGGCTGAGCTGGGCACAGCGCGCATGCACACTTCACTAATCAGCACACACGCACGGACTCATATGCACACAGGGATTTTATTATAGAGGAAATATATCTACTATAATAAAAGCCCTGTGCGTGTGCTCAGGGCTGCCTTGCCTGTGCGTGTGTGCCGATAATCAACACAGTCAACACACGGCGCTCCACACGATGCCCGCACCGCCCACACCAGCGCGCCGCCCAATCACCACCGCCCCCAAGCAAACGGGCCAACCTCACCAGTGCGCACGGTGCACCAACTAATCATCACACGGTGCTCTTCACACCGTCAGCACAGCCCACACCTGCGCGCCGGCCTATTACCGCTGCCACTCGCAGGTTATGGTGTGCTCTCCATGTTGGAGCGCCCCCATTACTGTTCATGCATCACACAGCCAAACAGTGCCAGCACTCTCAGACACAGACAGCAGCCACTGCCAGCAGTCTCTGCCACCAGCCGCTGCCAGCAGTCTCAGCCACCAGTCAGTGCCAGCCGTCTCAGCCACCAGTCAGTGCCAGTGCTATTTAATATAGACTGTTCCTACTAATGTTTATGCACTAATGTTCTACCGCCCGTTATTGTAACAGGCTTGATGTCTAGTCATGCTATATAGCCCTGTACAGGGATTCCATCAGGAGAGAATGACCACAGATTGGTGAAGCAGGAACAGCTGAGCCAATGCTCAAGTTACCATAGTGGGAGCTGCTCTCCTCTACACTCCTGAGTGCAGAGCACAGTGGAGTGAGTTTGGATGAGAAGATTTCCTTCTCTCCCTCCAACTTGGTACTGCGTACAGTATAAATAGGTGTCAAGTCCCCTTCTATTGCCCACATATATACTGTATTTTCTTGACTATAGGATGCACCTGACTATAAGGCCTCATGCACACGACCGTTCCGTTTTTCGCGGTCCGAACATTGCGGATCCGCAAAACACGGAAGCCGCCCGTGTGCCTTCCACAATTTGCGGAACGGAACGGGCGGCCCATAATAGAGATGCCTATTCTTGTCCGCAAAACGGACAAGAATAGGAAATGTTATATTTTTTTTTGCGGTGTTACGGAACGGAGCAACGGATGTGGACAGCATACAGAGTGCTGTCCGCATCTTTTGTGGCCCCATTTAAGTGAATGGATCCGCACCTGAGCCGCAAAAACTGCGGCTCAGATACAGACCAGAACAATAGTCGTGTGCATGAGCCCTAAGACAAATGCCAGGTTTATATAGCAGAAAATTAGAAAAAAAAGTATTTCCTACTAATTAAACCTTCTCTTGTAGTTTAATGAGGTGGTTTAATAGAATATCTTCTCTGCAGAGTTTGTTTCTCACTTCATCATCCTCCCCCTCCTGGTGCCCTACCTGTACTTCATACTGTACTGCTTCAACTCCTACAACAGTGTCCACTGTGCTCCTCAAATACTCTACTTATGAAATAACAATGCCATACAGATAGTCCCCAAAGTGCTTCCAAACCAATAGTAATGTTTCTTCCAGAGTGCCCTCATTAGTAATAGTGCACCCTACAGTGATAATGATCCTCGAGAGTGCCCCTATTAGTAGTAGTGCCCTCACCTATTGTTTCCAATAATAATAATGCTAAAGTATTTATAACGGTCCCCAAAAGTGCGGCCAGTATTTATAAGGGCCCACAGCAGTTCCCCCAGTATTTAATGCCTCCTTGTATTTCCCCCAGTATGTTTAACCCCTTCCCGACATTGACATGCTATTACATCACATGTCGGGTCTTTAAAGATTGCGCCCGCTCCCGAGTGGATCGAGTGCCATAGCAACCCGGAGCCTGCTGTTTCCTACAGCAGACACCGACAGCCAATGTCCACGACCGGCGGTAATGCCGATTGCAGACATTTAACCCCTCAGATGGAAGAGCTGGAGCTTGTGTGCAGCAGCCCCTATCTTTCTGAATGACAGGACGCTGCTGCATAGTATTTCCTATGGAGCCCTTGTCTGTAATAGGGCTCCATAGGAAAGTAATGAAATCATCATAGACCCCAATGCAAGTGCATTGATAATAGCAATCAAGTGGTTGATTGTTATGGTTCCCTATGGGAACTATAAAAAAGTTTTAAAAAAATTCATAAAGTTTTTATAAATTGAATTGAAAATAATATATTAAAGTTCAAATCACCCCCTTTCCACAAAATGAGAATAAAAAATGTAAAAATAAATATAAAAAATACACATCATGGGTATCGCTGCATTTTCCATTTTTGGCTTTTCCTCTCACAAAAAATTTAAAAGTGATCAAAAAGCCGTACACGCCCCAGAATAGTATAACTAAAAAGTACACATCGTCCGGCAAAAAATTAACCCTTGTATAGCTCTGCACACATAACTACAAAAAAGTTATAGGAGTCAGAATATGACCAAAACATTTTTTTCTTCAAGTTTTTTTTTTTTTCAGCATCAAAACGCCTGGAAAATTATACATATGTGGTATTGACAGATTCGTACTGACCTGGAGAATGAAGATAACAAGTCAGTTTCACCGAATAATGAATGCTGTAAAAAAAAAAAAATCCATCAGTACTTATAATGGCCCCAGTATATTTAATGTCCACCAGTAGTGTCCCCTGTGTTATAATGCCCACTATAGTGTCCCCAGCGTTTACAATGTCCCCCATCCTCTGCATTTTCTCTAGTAGTAACATTAAAGGGAAAAAAAAAAAAAAAGTACCTCAGTCCCGTTCCATGCCACCATCTACAATGCAATTGCATAGTTTGCATGTATCATACCTTCCTAGGGAAAATGGTTTCTGTGAGACCTAAAAGTCAGCCCATATCTAAATTATCTTTGACCAGGGTAGGGCAACAGCTGCCCAGTCCATGGCATAGGACCTCATCTGTTTTACGCCTGTTACAACTCAAGTGTTGCTGTAGCTGGTTTTCACATTGAGTCAACCTCCACACCCCAGCACTTCACTATTGCCTGCTCTTCAGTCTTTGCACAGTGCATCCTTCCTTTCTCCTCCATACTCCAGCTGAGTCTTCCTGTCTGCCACCATGGCTACTCCTCCTGCTATAGGAGGCTGCTATAATTAGGACTTAGTCCTCTGCTCCTCAGGTGGCTGTATCTCATAATCATGCAGTGTGCCACATGCTGCTCCTCTCATGACTGACATTTGTGGGATGTTGTATGGGGATGAATAGTGGCTAAATCGGCAGGTGATTTTGTCAAAAAGGGAAACCCAGTTCTTGTTTTGGGGACCACCATGGTATTCACTGGTATTTACTGGTGCCCTTAATGGCCAGTCCAAGCCTTCCTCATATTGGGATTCATGAACTTGGGTACAGATTACCTTTAATGGCTAAGTTGTATGCAGGAAGAAAACCAGCTGTGCTTTTCTTCTATCATCTGTTTCTCCCACACAAATTTTCCTCTATGTCATGTGTTTACATTTTCAATATTACAGCACTTCAAGGTCTGATAACACTATTGCTACTCTTATCGCATGTTGACTGCTGTTTGATTGGCTGCTTGAGTGAATATAAACTGCACAAACCCTGTTCATGCTCACCTAATCACTATGGCATTTTTGTGGTTTTTGTCCTGCCTTGCCCTGCTAGGGGGTGCCTACGGTAGGTAGAGTCACGTCAGTATTATAGTATTTAATGGAGATCACTATTTCCTTACATTTATACCTATTATTATGCACTTATTCCTCAGGTTGTGGTGTGCCAAGCATTAAGCCCATCGTTTCTGGTTATGCCAGGGTTGTGAATGGTGAAAATGCAGTTTCTGGTTCTTGGCCATGGCAGGTGTCTCTGCAGGTACAGTACTATGATTATATTAACTATAATGCTTACTAATTTTAATCTTCTCACTGAAAAAACCTTCAATATGCCCATAACTTGAGCTTAGATTTAAAGTTTTGCATATGCTGTGAAGCAGTTTAGACTAAGGGGGTCATTTATCAAACTGGTATAAAGTAGAAAAGGCAAGTTGCTGTCCAAAATGAAAAGTGAAATCTACTTTTACAGTTCAACGTTACAGCAATTTGATCAATGACCCCCTAAATGCCTTCAGTGCGATAACATAATAATGTGCAAATATTACATAATTGGTTATTGAAAGGGACTGTGATTGAATTTGTGTTGGCTAGTTACCTAAACATGAACGCCTACACAGATGTCAGAATGAGCTTGTACATTGTTAGTTCAACTTAGCCATAAACTCAAATAAGTTGCCTATACATTTGAGACACGTTTATCACGTCAGCATCCTTTTAGAAGTCCATGCTTGTGTTATTTATACCTTTAATATTTATTATAAAGCAACATTAATTCTAAAATTTAAAAGGGGTTTAGAAACATAGGGGGTCATTTATCATGCTGAAATACTCCTATACTAGGCTTTTTCAGATGCCAATAGCGGCACAGCGGTTAGTTGCGGCGTTATCTGTGACTTGGTGTGGCGTGGGAAAGCAATGGGCAGGCAGGCCAGTCTCATTCATCTTTTTCTATGCCTATTTCAGGCATAGAAAAAGGTCTAAATGTAAGACAGGCCAGACTCCAAATTTAATACAGAAATCAAGACAGAGCCCAAAATTAATGCACACCTTCGGACAAACTCAAGTATAAACAGACACCCAAATTAATAAAGATCTACAGATCAAACCCTAAAAGGAATAGAGACCCCAAATCAGCCCACAGATTCATACTGAGCACATCTTAGACCCCAAATCAGCCACAAATTCATTCAGACCCCAAATAAGCCCTGAAATCAGATCCTAAATTCATACAGATCCAAGATCAGACCCCAACTTCATACAGACCACAGATCAGCCCCTTTTTCATAAAAACTCCAGGTGAGATCCCAAATTTATACAGACTCCTAATTAGGTGCCAAAGTAGTCCAAAAATTCATACAGACCCCAGATTAGAGCACTAAATTAATTCTGAACTCTGATTCATTAAGACCCCAGATTCAACCCCAAATTCATTTAAACTGCTGTTGTGCCCATATAACTCCCATCACACTGTATCCTAAATGGAGACCTCAGACCAGACAAAAAAAATGTCACTTCTTGCCCACTGTGCTCTTCTGCAGGTGCCTGCACTGCACCGTTACCTGCCCTAACGCAATCTATGCCTCTTCATGCGGGCATATATGGGGAGGTATGCACGGAGGTTGTGGACAACCTTGTAAAATGTTAATTTTAACTGAATTCATTGGGTGAACGGTAGCCAGTGAAGGGGTTAGCAAAGGGGAGAGGCAGATTTAACAGGTACCAGAGTTAAGGATTGATTGGAAGGATGCAAAATTGTGAGATGGGAGGCCACAGTGGAGGATGTTGCATTAGTCTAGGTCGAAGATGATGACAGGCATGCACTAGACATTTTATTGACTTAGGGCTAAGAAAAGAGATAATACAAGAAATGTCGAGTTGGGGCCAGCAGAAGGCGCAATTGCTAAGATGTGGGCAGAATGAAATGTAATCCTAATGTAGCTCATTTATACTGTGTCAGATATTAGAAGATGAGATTGAAATTTACTTAAGCAGCGCATGCTGTTAAACACCTCTACCTTCTGAGAATACAAGTACTTTCCATTGTTCATTTCAGATCAGCATGTGAGGAACCCAAAACTGTCTCCTTTTCCTCATTGTGTTCTTTATACAGAACTATACAGTATTACAAACATAGCTTATTACCATGCCATTGTTATGGCTAGTGATACTGCAGCTTGCACAATCATATACAAGTAAATAGTTAAGGAGGCATTCTCAGCAAGAAATGTTCTCTTTTACTAAGTGAGAACGTATACATAATTATTTACCACATTTGAATATTGATTCATTTATGGACTTTCAACCTCCATTACTTTTGCCAGTTAGATCATGTGACCAGGAGTCACATTGAAGGACAAGAAGTCCGTTACTCTATTAATTCCTATGACAGCTTCAATGTCAGTCTCACTGGTAGTTCAGTACAATCTGCAGACGTTTTATAGAGCAGGAGAAGCTGAGCAGATTGATATATAGTTCTGTGGGAAAAGATTCAGTAAAAGGCTAGGTTCACATTTTTGTCATATGTTTAACGTACACAAAAATTTGTTAAACTTTAATGGATGCCTCGGACAGATGGCATACAGTGGCATCCGTCACCATAAAGTTCCATTGCATTTCCACACTGTCTGATGCATTCACTTTTTTTTGTGTATGTTAAATGTATGACAAAAACACGAAGTGAACCCACTCAAACTTGAATTTTTTTAAACTCAAACCTATGCTATTTCTCAGGTGGGCTGTTCTATGAGGGATTGGCAGCTAAGGCTGGATTCACATCACTGTTGCATCTTCCATTGTTCTGATCCATCACAAGAGCAGAAAAAAAATGGATCCCGTAAAAAACAAAACAAAACAAAAAAACAATCCTGAGCTTCCGTTATGCACATTTTGCATCTGATATAGCTATTTCTGATCTGTTTTTTGTTTTTTTACACAGAAATGGCTAAAAAGGATCCGTAGTTTTTTTCTGCTCTCCTGACAGATCAGAAGAACAGAAAATAAAACAGTGATGTGAACCCTAAGCATACAAGGAAAGCTGTTAATAACTGAAGAGCACTACCCACATGACTCCTAAGCACAGAAAGTGACAGGTTCCCTTTGCTGAAGAGTAAATTAGCTGTTTTAAATGAAAAGAAACACGACAGAAAAGAGACCATAGATATTATGTATCTTAACAGATCATGTACAAATACAAAATCAAACTATTGTATGCCACAATGGTTATTTAGAATTCAATGCACAAACTTAATGCATGTAGAGATGAGCAAAGTTCACAAAATTTGATTCGGCTGCTTTGCCGAATTTTACAAAATAATTAGCTTTCCTTTGTAAATGGTGGGTGCAATGACATTGAACGGCGATTAAGCCACTCCACGTCATTGAACCCCTCAGATTGCGGTCGTTGAGCTCCATATTAAAGCATTTTGGTGTTTGCTAATTTAATAAAATATCTTATTTACCTCATCCATTTGATCGCAAAGATCTCGCTGCAACTATCTTGCTTGAAGATCCAGCATGAAATCTTGTGTGGCACGTGATGACATCACCACGGTGATCAAGTGCCATACGTCACTGTGCATGAGATTTCGCATGGGATCTTTGAGCAAGGTGGCCGCTGTGGCCTCATTGCAGGGAAAATCGATTTGTTGCCAAAAAGCACAAGGAATTTGTAAACTTTGATTCGCTCAACACTAGTTGCATGCATAGAAACAAGGATTTATAAAGAACATTTTTAGCTATAATGTGCATTCCAGATATTACAAATGGTATATAATGGTTTGTCAAATATATAGAACATAATAAATTATTTTAATTTAAAGAATGTTTTTACATTCCCAGTGCAGATCATGATAGTAAAAACCTGACAGGCACTGAGCAGTGAGAAATGCTATAAAACAAGTAGAGTACATTTGGAAAGTCTTCAGACCCTTTCACTTTTTTTAAATTTTGTTATGTTGCTGCCTTCTGCTAAAATAAAAAATAAAAAAAAGTTTTCCCCCATCAATTCTCACACGATATCTTCACTGAGAAAGTGAAAACAGAATTTTAGAAATGTTTGGAAATATATTAAAAAAGGAAAAACTAACATTTCACATGGCTATAAATATTCAGACCCTTTGATATGGCACTTGAAATTTATCTGAGGGGACTTCCCATTTCTCCTGATCAGCTTTGATATTTTTCTATACCTCGATTGGAGTCCACCGTTGGGAAATTCAGTTGATTCACCATAGAGCTGACAATGCAGATCAAAGCAAAAAAGAGGCCATGAGAAGGAAAAAACTGCCTGTAGACCTCAGAGACAGGATTGTATGGAGGCACAGATTTGGAGAAGTGTACAAACAATTTCTGCTGCACTGAAGGTTCTCAAGAGCACAGTGGCCTCCATAATTCTTAAGTGGCACAAGTTTGGAACAACCAGGACTCTTCCTAGAGATGGCCACCACATAAACTAAGTAATCAGGGACAAGGCTGTTGGTGAAAGAGTGAACCAAAAACACAATGGTCACTCTGGCTGAACCCCAGAGATCCTGTGTGTAGAAACTTCCAGAATATCAACCATCACTGCAGCACTTCACCAATCTTGGCTTTATGGAAGAGTCGTCAGAAAGAAGCCTCTCTTCAGTAAAAGGCACTCTCAGACTGTGAGAAACAACTTTCTCTGTTCTGATGAAACTAAAATGAACCTTTTCTCCTTAGTTCTAAGCCTCATGTTTTGAGGAAGCCAGGCACTACTTATCACCTTTCGAGTTCTATCCCTAGAGCAGCATCATGCTGTGGGAGTGTTTTTCAGTGGGTGGTACAGGGAGACTGGTCAGGGTTGAGGGAGAACTGAATAGATCCTTAACTTGAACCCAATTGAACATCTCTGGAGAGACCTAAAAATGGCTGGCTACCAATGGTTCCCATCCAACCTGACAGAGCGTGAGAGGATCTATAGAGAAGAATGGCAAAAATCCCCAAATCCAGATGTACCAATCTTATGGTATTGTGCCCAAGAATACTGGAGGCTGTAATCACTGTCAAAAGTGCTTCAACTGAGTAAAGGGTCTAAAAACTTATGTCAAAGTAAGATTTTAGTTTTTCATTTTCAATAAATTAAAAAACATTTTAAGCGTACTGTATTCACATTGTCATTATGGGGTATTCAGTTCAAAATGATGGAAAAATACTTGAATTGTTTTTATCTTACCATAAGGCCCCCACATAAAATATGAAAAAAGTGAGATGGTTTTAAGACTTCCTGAATGCATTGTATGTACAGTAACATCAGATGTGCAAAAGTCCCAAACCAGAAGACTTCACCTCCTTTTAGGACTATTGGATGTTTTCTCCTTGTAAAGATCACTTGGAGTGTACTTTTTTTTTTACTGTACTCTATATATACTAGTATTTTGGAAATTTAGGGAATTAGAGTAAATAGTATATTTAGCAATCTAAAATACTTGGTGCTAAAGCTTTACATTGATTTGATGGTTTTATATATCTACAGGACTACACTGGATTCCACTTCTGTGGTGGTTCTCTGATCAACAGTCTCTGGGTGGTCACTGCTGCTCACTGCGGTGTCACGTAAGCAATTTATAAGACAATAATGTATTGTTTAGTATAGCTCTTTTGAAATGATATTAATCCCTGGAGAAGACAGCATTGATGGATATATATGAGCTGGAACCCCAACAAGTTGTTAGAATAAAGATGCCCATGGTACCCTACCAAGTATTATGACATTCACCATGCTATCTTTTAGTATATGTGTATATTGAATAAATGGATTCTCACATAATGGAAACAATTGATGTGCATCAAAAATATGCATACATTCATAAAGTGAAGAAGTAGCAGCATTTCCACAGTCAGCAAATTTACAGGGACAATTACTGTTTCGATGTCAAAAATAATTTTCATTCTACAGTAATTGCCCTGTGTAAATGTCGATTGTTGGGTACCTTTGAATTCTTACATATGTATTTATGACTATTTTATGTATAGTAATAATTGGTTTCCATGGAATATGTTTGTAGATTTCATTAATGTTTACAATAAATCTTACTGAAGCAGCTAAAATAGTTGTACCTGTTTAATACACAGAACCTCCCACCGTGTAATTCTGGGTGAATATGACCGTTCCTCCTCTGCTGAACCTATTCAAACCAAGACCATTGCCAGGGTAAGCAGAAACATGGGATGTGTGTTCTTTAAGTTTGTGGACTTTTTCCTATAAATGACATTTTATAAATAGTATTTTTATGGCATATGTTATTTAACAGGTCTTCAGACACCCCAGCTACAGCTCCTTTACCATTGCAAATGACATCACTCTCCTGAAGCTCACCAGTGCTGCTACATTCAACACCCGGGTCTCCCCTGTGTGCGTTGCTGCTAACGTTGATGTATTCAATGGAGGAGAGAGATGTGTTACTACTGGATGGGGCTATGTAAATGCTGCATGTAAGAAAATGTAATGTATGTTATTCTGTAGGAGTATGTAGGTTTGCATATTGCATAATGTGCAACCAAGCGATACCAAGCAGAGTGCAGTATAACATGACCTCACTTTGTTCTCCAGAATTCTGGATAAATCATGTACAATATATAAAAGAGATTAATTTGAGCTTTGTCTTTTAGCACAAACTACTCCAAGCAAACTGCAGCAGGTTTCTTTGCCTCTTCTGACCAACACAGACTGTCAGAGATACTGGGGATCCAAAATCCTTAGCACCATGATCTGCGCTGGAGCATCTGGGGCCTCCTCCTGCATGGTATGACATGACATATAATTCTCGTTATTTCCCGTCTATTGTCTTAATGGAAAGTATTTACATTACTGCAGCAAATGTAAGGAACGTCAATAACATTTAAACTAACTGTATTTCTGACACCTTTCTGTGCATTCCCAGACATGGTAACTGATGACATGCACGTGAAAGAAAATCATTTTTCAGTTTCTTAGTAATTATTAAACTGCTAACAACATCAGTTCAACTCTAATGAACATATCATTTACATTGAGCCATTGCTCTGACCATTCACATTATGTGAAAGAAAATTAGATTCATTAGACCAGGCCATCTTCTTTGATTGCTCCATGATCCAATTCTGCTGCTCACACGCCTAATGTAAGCACTTTTGGTGGTATAAAGGGGTCAGAATGGATACTCTAGTTTCTGGCTATAGCATTCTGGATGTACTGTGACACCTTTCTATCACATAGTAGCTAGCATGAATGTTTTTCAGTAATTTGTGCTACAGTACTTTTGTGGGATCAGACCAGATGGGCTAGCATTTATTCCTTTTGAACATCAAGGAGGCCAGAATTGCTCCTTGTACTGTATATTCCACTCTTTGACAATTCACTTTACCAGTAAATTTTATGTTATGGCTGATTGTGGTGTATGGGTGATGGATATATGAATTCAGGAAACAAATATAGCTATTGAAAATGATTACCTGTCTTTGATAAATCTCTAAACATACTGCATTAGCATAAGCCATCTTGCTTGTGTATATATCTATATATATATTCACACACATGTTACCTCCTGCAGTATATGAAAATGAAATGCAGGTACTGTATAAGATTTCTAGGCATTCTATAGAATATCACTGTTTTGGAGGGGCACTTAGATCTGAGATCAACCAGGCAAGATTACTACACTATATTTAATTTATTACACAACATAGTGCACACCTAAAAAATGAATAAAATCACATATAAAACATTATTTCATCTTTAGTGATATAAATTAATTTCACTGTTGGCCAACAATGTTCCAAATTGATCAGGAGTGAATAAATGACACCCCATATATGAAATCTATCCAGCAGATGGCTCTGGCATCTCTGCCGGGTAGAGACACAAGGTATAAGAGACTCACTATTCTATAGAATGCCTAAAGTATTTAGGCAAACAATGAAATGTCTGTGTTATTTCAGTCTTTTATATACTTTGCCTAGGCAATATAGAGAATGACGAGCACTCTTTAGGCAAAATATTAAATGAAATGTAAACAAGTATTAACTATTTGCATATATTGATGTGAACATGAAAGAAAGCAATGCAAAATTAATGAAGCCCGAAGCTGGCGGTGGTTCCACCGAAATTATAAAGAGGCGCAGGCCTCTTCATAACGTTGGCAAATCCTCCACCAATTCTAAGCTGTCTTACATATAGACCTTTTTCTAGGCCTAAAACAGGCGTTGAAAATGATGAATGAGACGTGCCTGCCGGCCTGTCCCCTTCCATGCTGATGCCCACAATTTTAGACCTGGCATGACCGTTGCGCCTCCATCTGTATAATAAATGACCCCCTTTGTTACTAAAAAAACAAGAGAAAGAGACCATTATCGTCTTCAATTTCATATGTTAAAAATATATAACTGGGTGGCACAGCCTCTGTCCCAACCAACAACAAAATGTAGGCATCCCCTCACTCCGTCTCAAATAGTACTGTGGTGCTCCACATTGTATAGTCCACAAATAGGTAGAATATAGTAGGCGGCCCTCACCAATGTAGAAAATAAGTTTCATTATTATCTTCAAAGGCCTCAACAATAAAAGGCAGGGGCAGAACAGTTTTCACACAGCCAGAAAAGCAGCGACAGACGTTTTGCAATCTCGCACTTCCTCAGGCCACTGACCATTGCGCCGCCACCTGTGCCTGAAACACAACTAATATAGGCATATTTCAGTGTAATAAATGACCCCCTTTGTTACAAAAAAAAACAAGGGAAATAGACCATTATCGTCTTCAATTGTTGCAACAATAAAGTCTAGAAGGCCATTTTGAAATGCAACAAACGAAAAGTAAAATAAATTTGTTACTTTCTTACATAAGGCAATTGTTCATGCACAGAAGAAATTCAAATGTCCTAAAAAAAACTATACATCTTGTTAAAAAATAGCAGACGAACAGAATTTTCTTACTGAAAAACAAAAGACAGAGACCATAGAAGGCTGGAATGGAATTTTAAACTTAGTTTCTAAAAAAATAAGAGAATGAGACCAATATCGTCTTCAATTGTTGCAACAAGAAAGGCTAGAATATCATTTTAAATGGCAATAACCGAAATGCTAAATAAACTACACTTGCTATAAAATAGTGGAAAAACAGAACTTTATTACTAAAAAACAAGAGAAAAATACCAGTATTGTTCTCACGTATTGCTTCAAGGAAGGCTAGAATGGCATTTTGAATGGCATGTATTGTCTTCCTCACACAACTGCATTAACCTCTCAGTGACCACCCATACGCCTTTTTATGACGGTCACTAAAGGGTCTTAGGCTTTTCACGGCAGCTCGGTCTAAGCACTGCACAGTTCCCCGTGCAGCAGAGAGCGGGGGCTCAGCTTTTACATGATAGACCCGCTCCTAATATAAGAGCCCGGACCAGTAGGAATGCAATGGCGTCTGCTGCATCTAAGCGTTGACAGAAGGAGCGGACTCCCTCTGTCTTCCATCGCCCCCCCACCCCCCAAATGCGATCATGTGGTGCCAATGTGTGTATAGGCAGGCTGTGCTTCTATGCCACAGCCTGCTGGTCAATGTCAGTAGAGCACTGACATTAAAGTGCAATGCACTATAGAGATAGTATTGCATTGTATTGTATTTGCGTTGTATTTTAAAAGCTATCAAAAGATTGCCTGTTTTACTCTCCTTGTGGGTCTATTAAGTGGTTAAAAATAGTTAAAAAACATTTATTTATTTAAAAAATTCTAATTAAAAATACCCTTTTTATTCCATTGAAAATAAGCTTTTCAATGCAAAAAATTACAAAAATAAAATCTCCCAACATGTTTGGTATCGTCGCATCCATAACGATCTACACTACACAAATATAAAGTAAATTATCCCCTACGGTGAACGCCATGGAAAAAAAAACACACAAGTAGTAAACTGTATTTGGTACTACTGTAATCATACTGACCTGGAGAATAAAGATTTTATGTTATTTATGTGAAAAATAAACGCTGCAAAATTTATAACGTAAAAACTCACTGGCAGTATTTCTGTTTTTTCACATTTCCCACTCAGAAAAGGTTAGTAAAAGTTAATCAGAAAGTTATGTGTACCCCAAAATAGCACCATAAAAACTAAAACTTGTCCTGCAAAAAACAAGCCCTCATGCAGCTACATAGACAGAAAAATAAAAAAAGTTATAGCTCTTGGAAGGTGACAATGAAAAAAGAAGAAAAATGCTTGGTCAGCAAGGCCAAATACAGGCACTTTTGGGTTGAGAAATGCAAATGTCATCAATAAACTACACTGGTTCTTATAAAATAGCAGAACAGAACTTTCTTCCTGAAAAACAAGAGAAACAGACTAGTATTGTCCACACTTGTGTTATGGCATTGTCACTGTAGGGGGGGATTTTATGGCGCTGTTGCTGTGCCACAACCTCTGGAAGGGAATATTTTATATTATGCCTGAATACTTGTATAATTTTATGCAATGATTGGTTTCATGCATTACCTGTAACATATACATACATTTATTTATTTTGATTTTCAGGGTGACTCTGGTGGACCTCTTGTATGCCAGAGAAACGGGGCTTGGACCTTGGCTGGCATTGTGTCCTGGGGAAGCTCTACCTGCTCTACATCAAGTCCTGGAGTTTATGCTAGAGTTACAGTTCTCAGATCCTGGCTGGATCAGACTGTTGCAGCTAACTAAATATTTAAATATTACATATGTCATGTTAATAAAATATCTTTAATATCAAATAACAGTTGGATGCTTTTTTTAAATTGATGCTATCATGTTTTACCTCTAGACACCTTATTTTCTCTAGCTATCAAAACCAATTAGCCCTATTCACCTTAAGGACCCGACCATTTTTTGCAAATCTGACCAGTGTCACTTTATGTGGTGATAACTTTAAAACGCTTTTTCTTATCCAGGCCATTCTAAGATTGTTTTTTTCGTCACATATTGTACTTCATAACAGTGGTAAAATGGAGTCGAAAAATTTCATTTTTATTTATAAAAAAATACCAAATTTACCAAAAATTTTGAAAAATTAGCAATTTTCCAAGTTTCAATTTCTATACTTCTATAATACATAGTAATACCGCCCAAAAATCATGTTTTAGTGTCTCCATAGTCTGAGAGCCATATTTTTTTTAGTTTTTTTGGCGATTGTCCTATGTAGGGCATAATTTTTTGCAGGATGAGATGGCGGTTTCATTGGCACTATTTTTGGGTGCATATAACTTTTTGATCGCTTGCTATAACAGTTTTTGAGATGTGAGGTGACAAATGTTTTTTTTACATTGTTTTTATTTTTTACGGTATTTACCTGAGGGGTTAGATCATGTGATATTATTATAGAGCAGGTTTTGACGGACGAGGCGATATAAATATGTATACTTTTTTGTAATTCATTTTACTTTAACACAATAACAGAATTTTAGAAAACAAAAATAATGTTTGTGTCTCCATAGTCTGAGCCATATTTTTTTTCTTTTTTTGGGCCATTGTCCTATGTAGGGCCTCATTTTTTGCAGGATGAGATGGCGGTTTGATTGCTACTATGTTGAGAGGCATACGCCTTTTTGATCGCTTGGTATTACACTTTTGTGATGTAAGGTGACAAAAAATGACTTTTTTCGCACCATTGTTTTTTTAACGGTATTTACTTGAGGGGTTAGGTCATGTGATATTTTTATAGAGACGTTTTTTACGGACACGGCGATACCTAATATGTGTAGTGTATTTTTTTTTTTTTTTTTATTCAGTGATATGTGTTTTTTTAATTTTTCACTTTTTTACTTTTTTTTTTTTTACCCAGACTCACTTTGTTCTTGTAGATCCAGTGGATCTGGTGTCTATATAACACACTATAGTGTACTGTACTGTATTTTTTACTTTAGACTGATCAGACTCTGAAAGCATCCTGCTGCCATGGTAACCATCACCCACTGCCAGAACAGAGCAGCGGGTGATGGGGAGGGAGGGGAGCTCCCTCCCTCTGCGATCCCATCAAGAATCGGGGGCTGCAAGGGCACAGCAGCCCCTGATGGCAGAGGGAGGGAGCTCCCTCCCTGTTAGCCCCTTCCATACAGCGGTCCGTATGGACCGTGGCATGGAAGGGGTTAAAACTGTCAGCAGTTTTTAGCAGAGTGTCAGCACATTGCCACTAGCCACCAGGGAAGCATTAGAAAGGAGGCACCGCCCGCAACCACCCCCCCTGCACCCCTGCAGCCACAATATGATTGGGGGCTGCAGGGGGGGTTAAAATCTAACACTTTGGGAACATTAAGTCTCTGATCCCCGTAAATCAGAGATTGCAGAAAGCGCTGCAAACCGCAGGTCTGAATTGACCTGCGGTTTGCAGTGATCACCGATACGGCGGGTCACAGGACCCCCCTGGGCATTGTAACAAGGTCCCTGCTGAATGATTTCAGCATGGTACCTTGTTCCGATCACTGCTGGCTGAGCAGCAGTGATCGGAAATACTCATGACATACTAGTACGTCATGGGTCCTTAAGGACTCGGGAAACATGCCGTACCGGTATGTCCTAAGTACCTCCTTAAGGCTGCATTCACAAGAGCGTGATTTCCGCGCGGGTGCAATGTGTGATGTGAACGCATTGCACCCGCACTGAATCCTGACCCATTCATTTCTATAGGGCTGTGTACATGAGCGTTTTTTTTCACGCATCACTTCTGCAACGCGTGTAAATCGCAGCATGCTCCATCTTATGCGTTATAAACGCATCCGCAGCCTCATAGAAGTGAATGGGGCTGCTTTAATAACGCATAGCATCCGCAAGCAAGTGCGAGTGCGTTGCGTTTTTCACTGATGGTTGCTAGGTGATGTTGTTTGTAAACCTTCAGTTTTTTATCACGCGCGTGAAAAACGCATCAAAACGCATTCACTGCATTCACAACGTTTTCACTGAACGCATCCGCAACGCATCCGGATCTAATCCGGACACGCTTGTGTGAACCCAGCCTATGGAGTTAAGACTCCTTAGGCATTCCCATATCTGACCAGTACCATGCAAAAGGATAAGGCTACATTCACATGACCGTATGTGTTTTGCGGTCCATTGTAACAATGCTTATCCTTGTCCGCAAAATAGGACTATGGAACGGACATGCAGATGCGGACCCATTTTTTGCGGACTCATTGAAATGAATGGGTCTGCATCCTATCCGCAAAAATAAGTAGAACAGACATAGAAACAAAATATGTTGGTGTGAATGTAGCCTAATTCAGTGCTTTGTTAGATAAATGTAAATTATATTATATGTATATAAAATTAAAAGTAATAAATAACATTATACAAAATAACAACGCAGCAGTAAAACAAATATATACATAAAAAAAGAATATTTGCCTATTTTAGGAAACTGCTTTGCAAGACTATTTAATTAAAAAAGTATAGAAGACCTTTCTTCTATGAAGCATTGAAAGACATGACAGATATTAGCACTGCATTAGAAACTCTAATACAGCACACTCTAGTAATTTACTTACAACTTAAGACCACATTCACTTGGTTAATATTTATTCAGTATTTAGTGTCAGTTAAAGATAAGCAAACTCGAACTGCAAAGTTCACACTGAACATCGACGGTTCAGAATCAGGCCCCAGAAGTCAAGGAAGTTCGTGTTCGGGTTCAGTGTTCGGATGCTGAATAAAGTTTGTAGAAAGGCTGCGGCGCAGCCAATCAGCAAGCTTTTCAGCTGTGGGCACTTAAAAGCCATCACAGTCATGCCTAGTATTGGCATGGCTGTGATTCGTCAGCGCAGCATGTGACCCTGCCTGTATAAATGCCGGATCACATGTGGCGCCACCATTCTGCTCTAACTAGTGTAGGAACAGAAAGCAGATCGAGTGAGAGAAAGTGTTAGGCTGTTAATCAGACGATACACCTACCAAAGAGGACAGCATGTTGATGCCTCTGAATGAAGAAATGAAGATCCTGCTTCGGCGCTTCAAGACCATCTTGAGTTTTAAAATCTTCTTTATTCCATTTAAAATGTATTCAGTATAAAAACAACACGTTTCGGGGAATTAAGATCCTCTTCATCAGGTTCACAATTGAAGACAATCTCATGGGGTACATGTAGAGATATATAGGCAGAAAAAAAAGCCCAATAAAACGCATCTGTGGGTGGTTCCAGGGCTGTGGAACTACCCCCAGGTGTTACCTCATTAACATAGAAACATAGAAACATAGAATGTGTCAGCAGATTAGAACCATTTGGCCCATCTAGTCTGCCCAATATGCTGAATACTATGAATAGCCCCAGGCCCTATATTATATGAAGGATGGCCTTATGCCTATCCCATGCATGCTTAAACTCCTTCACTATATTTGCAGCTACCACTTCTGCAGGAACACACCGAAATATGGCGCTGGGCAAGCGCCTATCACCGGACCGCCCACTTAAATAGGACACCAAAAAATACATCCGAAATAAACAAAATAATCTTTATTAATATATTCGTATATATAAAAACATGATAAAGACATAGAAATAGCAGTAAACAAGAACTGGTGGTATAAAGAGCACCAGAGGAATATCAGGAGAACAATAATGTGCAAATAACAGCGTATAGCGTATGGTAATCAACCTATATAAGGAAACACATGATACAATGTAAAGTGCCTAGTGCAACATAAGTAAAATGAGAATAACCTCAAAAAAGGTCAGACTACCTGATGTAAACACGTGACAATCTCCTGCGTCCCCAACTCGACGTACGTTTCACCAAAGCGGCTTCTTAGAGCCGGCTTCTTAGAGCGGCTTCTTAGAGTGCTGTGAGGATACTGCATCCCTCTCCCCTGTTTATATCCCCCACCCTTCACACTGATAGGTCACTAAGATTAGGCACACCTGAGTCAGATCGTCTGGTTGTAAAACGCCAGATGTGACGTCATGAGGCTCAAACTGGAGCGCACACGTCACTTCCTGGAAACGGCAGGCGTGCGTCTCAGCATGGAGCGCACGCCAGCCGGACCAGGTAACGGCGAACCACAACGATCATGGAGTGGCCGCCCCGATCTAAGCATATAATGGGCTACTCAAATAACAAATAACACTATAAGAACCTGCGGCTTTTCATCATATATGAACTCATACCCTTCGTTTGATGTGTAATAAAAATAAATATAAAAATAAAAATAAAATGTGCAAGTTGGTGCAAAAATAAATAGTGCAAGTGCCGTGAAAAGTTAATAAAATCATGCTAGTGAGAGTGCTCAAGTGACAAGCAGTGAGTCGGAGATTGGCCACTTCAATTAAATTAAATAGCGCATGACAAAGCGATGTAATCACATATATGTGCGATAGTGCACAAAGACAATATTAATAACATAATTATGTGATCATAATGAAGTTCAAAAATTCCACAAAATACATGATTAAGTATAGTAAACATGATGTAAATAACTACAAAATAATGTGCAAATACACGTGTAATCATGGAAAAAAAATAAATAAATAGGGGGAGGGAAAAGAAAAATCTCGCAGTTAGATGTCATCAATTCATGGTTCTAGAGTGCCAGGATACGGGACGACCGGATATCTATAATAATAAAAAATCTTCTGCAGGAGGCTATTCCATGCGTCCACTACTCTCTCAGTAAAGTAATTCTTCCTGATATTACTTTTAAACCTTTGCCCCTCTAATTTAAAACTATGTCCTCTTGTAGCAGTTTTTCTTCTTTTAAATATTCTCTCCTCTTTTACCGTGTTGATTCCCTTTATGTATTTAAAGTTTCTATTATATCCCCTCTGTCTCTTCTTACTTCCAAGCTATACATGTTAAGGTCCTTTAACCTTTCCTGGTAAGTTTTGTTCTGCAATCCATGTACTAGTTTAGTAGCTCTTCTCTGAATATCCTTCTGCAGATATGGTCTCCAGTACTGCACACAATACTCCAAATGAGGTCTCACTAGTGCTCTGTAAAGCGGCACGAGCACCTCCCTCCTTCTACTGTTAATGCCTCTCCCTATACACCCAAGCATTCTGCTGGCATTACCTGCTGCTCTATGACATTGTCTGCCCACCTTTAGGTCGTCTGATATAATGACCCCTAAATCCCTTTCCTCAGATACTGAGGTTAGTACTGTATCACTGATTTTATATTCTGCTCTTGGGTTTTTACGCCCCAGGTGCATTATCATGCACTTATCGACATTAAATTTTAGTTTTATCGACATTAAATTTTAGTTTTATCGACATTAAACATTTGTCATAGTATTCCTGGAAATAAAATCAAATGCTATCATTTGTCGGTATATTGTTTTTAATAAACTCTCATTTGTGAGTATATTGTTTTTAATAAACTCTCTCATGTGTTGTTGTTTTTTTGGGGCGATTGATTTAACTTATTTGCATTCCTTATTTACTATGGTAGTGTGAAAAAGGACCTAGGTCACGTGATCACATTCTGTGGGTCATGTGATCTTTATTTTGAATCTTAATAGAAAGGGGAGGGAGCCCATATTTTAGGAGGTGGGCAAGAGATAGATGAGGGAAGCTATTTGTTGTTGACTCTGGCCTGGCACACGAGTGACTAGTACATGCTGCAATGCCTGTGCAACGGCTACCAAGTTGCCCCCTTTCTTACCTTTTGCAGCCCTCTCTATGACTACAGCATTAAAGTTCGGGTCCCAACTGATTTCTAAGGCATTTGGGTCAAGTTCTGAACCCGTTGAACTCGAACATCCACTGGTTCGCTCATTCCTATTCAACTACTGCGACATTCATAGTTAGGGCTCATCCACATTAAAGTTTGCAGATTGTGGCCCGAAAATAGTGGGTCTGCAACATACGGGCTTGAGCCGCTTGTCCACTGCATCACTGATGTGGACCCATTTAGATGAATGGGTCAGCAATCTAGAAGCTGTGGTGTGTAATGGAGGCATGGATCCCCACGGAAGCACTACCGAGTGCACACATCCTTACTAGTTCTGGGACCACATCCGTTTCCTCAATTTCGCAGGACGGGAGAGACCCATTCATTTCAATGGGGCCACAAAAGATGCGGACAAAAGATGCTGTCTGCATCTGTAATTACATTCCACGGCCCTGCAAAAAAGAAAGAGCATGTCCTTTTCTTGTCCGCAATCATGGACAAGAATAGGCATTTCTATCATAGGGCTGGCCATGTGCGGTCCGCAAAATACAGAAAAGCACATGTCCGGTATCCGTGCTTTGTGGATCTGCAATTTGTGGACCACAACACACTTACACTTACAGACATGTGAATGGACCCTTATCCATAGACTTACTGTGCGTCAGACTCAATATTAAAGGATAGTCTAATATTTTGCCGTGTGCCTCTTGTTTAACTGTTACAACATTCATATGTAGGGTACATTCACACAACCGTATATTTCTGTCTGCATTTGTTCTGCAATTTTGCAGAATAGATGCGGACCCATTCATTTTCATGGGGCAATAAAAGAAGCGGATGGCACAAAGTTTGCTGTCCGCATCTGTACTTCCGGTCCATGGCCCCACAAAACCCGCCGCCCAGAAAACATGTCCTATTCTTGTCCTGTAATTGCAGACAAGAATAGGCATTTCTACACAGGAGAAATATGATCCAATCTGCAAAATGCGGAATGCACATGGCCAGTATCCGTGTTTTGTGGATCACAATTTGAGGACCACAAAAACTGATATGGTCATGTGAATGACCCCTATTCCATTACATTAATGATACAGTTACTATACACTAGGATCAACAAACAGTAGCCTAGGCCCTCCATTCGAATGGCAGTGGCAAAAATGGTGCTGTAGCCGCTACTAGTAGCAGCAGAAGAAGGGGTGGTGGTAGCAGCCGCACCTACAAGCCACAGCTGCCACTGTCATCCAGCGGTCATGATTTTACCAACAATCCAGCTGTACTGGAATGGTTGTCTCACTCTTCAACATCATCTCAACAGATACACAGCCAGGAACTAATGGGTTTCTCTGACACCAGTTTTAGTTGGCATGGCCCAGGAACAGCCTCTGTGTCCTTACCTGTCCTGAACCTGCCTCATTTTTTTGCTGTTTCTTCTGCTAGCCAAGTAATGTATGCCTCCGGCTCTGCTCTGCTTTTCAGCGAGGATGAACTTTGTGAGGATAGTCAGCAGTTACAGGCCACCACAGACTTCGAGGAGAGGTCAGCTGTGGACTCTTCTAGATGTGCAACTACTGATAAAGACAGTTGGGTGGGAGCACATGTTGCGAGAGGTCAGGGACGTCCACAAGAGAGATGTGAGGGTGACACAAATAACGACTAAACAGATATAGATGATGATGTGGCCGATTGCACTTGGAAGAGGGGGATCGTCATCATCAGGGGGGCGACGGTGGGAGAGTTCCCCTTAGAGAGAGCAGGGTGGAAGCAGTAAGTGCATGGTAAAGCAGGCGCCGTGATGACGTGAGCAAGGCACGTCGCGCTCCTCTCCTCTGCTTCGCCCCCCCCCTCCGCCTCGCTCTCCGGCTGATACTGGAGGCTCTGATGTGGCCGGCTCCCGACGCACGCTGATCTCCTGACCTTAGCCTCCGTCCCTGTCTGCTCCTGTCTGCCGCTGTGAGAGCCTTCTGGGGGCCCGCTGTGTTACCTGCCGTGCCTGGCCGTCTCTGCTGGCTCCGTCACTGGGCATCTTCCCTGGCTGGTGTTCGCTCGACTACGAGCTTGACTCCCTCGTCTGTTTGCCTCCCCGCCTCCTCCGGACCCGGCTCCCTCTCGGCTTCAAACCGCCCCTCTTTTGCCTCCTTCTCCTGCTCCTGGCCGTCTACTGCTGTGTCGATTGGGCTGCAGTGGATGTTTCTGGTGCCTCTGGTGGTGAGCTGATCTCTTCTTTGTTCCCCATAACTGATATTGTTTGGCTTTGTGAAGACGCCTATTAAACTAACCACATTGTAACATATTAATTGTGGTTGTGCAATTGACTTGACTTGGGTTTCCATCCTGCACCTTGTTGGGACTCTCCTGTTCCCTCTATTCCCTCTGTGACGTGCCATTCAGTAACAGAGGAGAGGGGGGGAGAGAGAAAATTGGGAAACGGAAAAAGAGAAGAAAAGGAAAGAAAAGGAAGGATTTTTCTAAAAAGATAAAAAGATAAAAATAGAGGTTTTTTTTTTTTTTTTTTTCTCTTTAAATTATAAATAAGAACGAAAGAAAGGAAATCAAGCAGGAAAGGGGGATCTATTTTAAAGGAATAATAGAGGGGGAGGGGGGAAGATAAAAAGGAGAGAGGAAAGAAAGGGAAAATAACAAGGAAGGAGAAGAAAAAGAAAAAAAAAAAATAAAATATATATAAGGGACAATGGCTCCGAAACGGCGGTCAGTGGACTCTTCCGGAGTAAAGACGGGGGCTAAGGCTCCAGAGGGGAAAATTGATAAATATCTAAAGTCCCCTGCTCCAAATGAAAAAGGACTTCTCAGGGGAAAACCAAGTGTAATCCTGAAGAAAAACATAACTACCCCTCAAACAGATGAACTTTCTGAGGACGGGTTATCAGAGGTAGAGCAGGAAAGAGGGGAGGTGAGCTTGCCAACACAGACCGAGACTGAGTCTGAACACGACCCCCTGACGCTAGAAAAAATCTTGGAGGCCGTAAAAAGTAACGGCATCCTAATGCAGGGGATGGCTACCCAACTGGGTTCAATGCAAAATGACATATCTTTAATAAGGGAGGACTTGGCCAAAATTCGGGAGCGAGTTCTCAATGTGGAGAAGCTGGCGGACTCTCCGCAATCTGATGTTGATACGCTGAAATTAAAAATGGGAACGCTTGCCTCAGAAAACCACAGCCTACAGGTTAAGCTGGAGGACCTGGAAAATAGATCGAGGCGATATAATATCCGTATTATTGGATATCCAGAAGGAGCGGAAGGCCGGCAGTTGATTGAACAACTTAAAGATGTGATTTTTAAAAATCTCGGAAATTAACATTTCTCCTCCATGTTCCAAATAGAAAGAGCTCATCGTATCCCCGGGGGGAAATTTACCCCTGGAAGACCACCTCGAGCAATTCTAATAAAGCTGTTACTGTCTATGGACAGAGATACGATATTGAGAAGAGCAAGGGAATGTTCACCCATCGAACATCAGGGCACGAGGCTATTATTCTTTCCAGACTTTGCCCGGGGACCCAAGAAAAAGAAGAAGCTTTATGGAAATCAAGAAGTATTTGGCTTCCAAGGACATTGGATACTCGTTGTTGTATCCAGCTAAGCTGCGAGTGATCTATAATGGGTCTACCCATTTTTTGAAAAATCAGAACAAGCACGAGACTGGATTGATCGAATAGGCATTTGAAATTTGGCGTACGGGAGATGGGGGAGAGGGGGGTTGGGGTAGAGGGAGGAGAAGGGCTGGAAGGTAGAGGTTCGCTGACAGGATCGGGTGGACCAGTGGAGGGGGAATGGGGAGGGACTCTGTCTTGCAGGGGATTGGGTTTTTTTTTTTTTTTTTCTTTTTTTTTTTTTGATCAATGGTAACTAGAATCGTTGCGTGGAATATCAGAGGGATTGGGGAAAGGGCCAAGAGACAAGCTATCATGGATGCAATAAAAGATTTCTACCGGCAATTATTTGCCTTGTGGAAACCCACCTCACTAAGGAAACTTTGTCCCGTTTGACAACGGGTTGGCAAGCTCAATCATACCACTCGATTTTTAGTAGCACGTCAAGGGGTGTCTCGGTTTTAGTTCATCATTCTGTGGAATTTGTCTTGGTAGAATCTTCTATAGATGAACAGGGCAGATTTATTTTTCTATATGGTAGACTTTATGGACAAAATTACACTTTAGCTTTTTTATATACCCCCGCCCTTCTCGATATACCCACTCAGTCAACTGTTAGTATTTCTGGAGAAAAGGCCAGAAAGTCAGCTTGTTCTGATGGGAGACTTTAACGCTGTGATGGATCCTAAAATAGACAGACTGACTCTGGATGCAGAGGTAGGGAGGAACACTGGTTCTTCTTCGCTACGTCAGTTTTGCCTTGAGGTTGGCTTAGTGGATATATGGGGTCATCTTGGTGGAGGTAAGAGAGTGTACTCCTGTGTGAGTAGGGGCGGTAGAGCAATGTCCAGAATTGATTTAGCATTCACAAACGAGGATAATTTGAAAAATATTAAAAGGATACGATATGGAGTAAGAACCATCTCAGACCATGCACCCGTACTGATTGAGGTTTGCACGGGAGAGAACAAAGATAATAGGGGCTCGGCTTTAAGCTGAACCCCTACTGGCTTACCATCATGGACAACTACCACTCTACCAAGCTGCTCATATCTTCCTTTTGGGAGGTAAACCTCCCCTCTGCCAACATCAACTCAGTATGGGATGCTCTGAAGGCCTATTTGAGAGGGGTACTTATAAGCGATATCACCAGTAGCAGGAGAACTTTTAGGGAGAAAGAGGAGGAATTGGTTAGGATGATGTCAACCTCAACAGAGCGATTTATCAATTTACCCTCTGATTTTAACAAGGAAGAGATGCAGAAAGCTAGTCGTTCTCTTGAGGAATATCTACTTGATAAAGCAAATCATAGATTATTTTTCAAAGGACAAAAGTATTTCTCAGAGTCTGGGCGCCCTGGCAAGCTTTTAGCCAGAATAGTTTCACAGCAGGAGAGGAAAAAGAAGGCTATTGTTTCTATTCGTAATCTAGATGGGACGATCATATGTGATCCAGAGGGAATCAGAGATGCATTCCTGCAGCACTTTGTTCAGATATATAAGGCCTCCCCTGCTATTTCATCTGACCGGGCGAGGTTGTTCCTGGAGAGAATCTCTCTTCCAATGTTAACAGAGACTCAAAAAATTCTTTGGAGAAAGAAGTGACCCTCTTGGAGATCCAGGAAGCCCTAAAGGCTATTTCTGGGAACTCATCGCCCGGCCCTGATGGCCTTCCCTATGAACTCTATCGTAAATATGGTGATTTTATTCTCCCTCATCTATTGGAAGTGTTCTCTCAAGCATTAGATAGAGGAGATCTTCCAAAGTCCATGATGGAAGCGGTAATAGTCTTGATCCCAAAAAGGATAAAGACCCGATAGAGTTGAGTTCCTATAGACCAATTTCTTTGCTAAATACGGATGTCAAAATATTGTCAAAAGTTCTGGCAAAGAGGCTCTCTAGGGTTTTGCCCTCTCTCATTCATCCAGATCAAAATGGTTTTATGCCAAAAGGGGCACCCATTACAATTTACACAGGTTCTTTACTAATATTCAGTCTCCTGGGGACGGCGCCCGCTCCGTTCTGTCACTGGATGCCACTAAGGCGTTCGACAGAGTGGAGTGGGCGTTTCTCTGGGAGGTGATGAATAAAATGGGTTTTGGTCCTAAATTTATTGCAATGATTCAGTTGCTATATAACTCCCCGGCCGCCAGGATTAGGATTAATAATATGCAGACCGAGAGCTTCGAACTAGAGAGAGGCACCCGTCAAGGCTGTCCTCTCTCTCCACTCCTTTTCAACATCTATATCGAACCTCTTGCGGTTAGTATAAGGCAGGATCTGAGGGTGGCGGGCTTTGGGGTCATGGGGAAGCAGGACCGCATATCTTTATATGCGGATGACATCCAATTATTCCTCCATCAAACAGACAGTACACTTCCCCGAGTTATGGAGTTGGTTAATTCATTTTGTCACTCCTCCGGTTTGGAGATCAACTGGGCAAAGACCACTCTTCTTCCAATAGATGAATTGCGAGGACTCCCTGATGATCTGATTAATAGATTATCAACCTCTGAGACAATGAAGTACCTGGGGATAGTAACCTCCGCTAAGGTTCAAGACTATGTACAACTGAACTTGATCCCTTTATTACAAACACTGAGATCAAAAATTAAAATATGGCAAAGAATTTTGTCAGCTAGAGCAGACAGAATCTCGATAATAAAAATGGTAATGTTGCCCCAGGTCCTTTATGTTCTTCGCAATTCCCTATATGGATTGAAGATAAATATTTTAGATTGATAGAGCGGCTGATTAACGATCTATTATGGGGGAGGAAACGGGTAAGACTAAAGGCAGTTTATTTCTCTATGCCCTATAAACAGGGAGGTCTCAATCTTCCCTACTTTAAAGGTTACTTTTTGGCATCTCAACTCTGCCTTTTTGACGACTGGGAAAATAGCTATCTCTGCAGGAAATTGGTTCAAGATTCAGGCTTTCCGGACTTTTTTACAGTACTGGAGTCTGACTATTTATTTAATTTGCAGAATTATTATAAACCTTTCTGCAAAATGGCTATGAAAGCCTGGACGGTCATTAAGAGTTGGTTTAAGGTTAGGGCATCACTTATCTGTACCCCCTGTGGCATAATTTGAAGCTTTTGAATCTCGAGGATCTGAACTGTCAGCAATATTGGAGGAATAAAGGGATCAACTATCTGAGTCAAGTGGTCGAAAACGGACAAATTTTGACCCTTGTGGAGCTAAAGGAAAGGGTAAATGTAGGTGAGGTGGCTTGGTATGCATACTTTCAACTGCGATCTGCACTTTTCATATTTCTCAGACTCACACACTTAATATAGATACCCGGTATTTTTGCACAATTTGATTCAAAATAAGGAGGTTATGAAAGTTAAGATTTCGCATTGTTACAGACACTTGATGGAAAATTTTTTTGGACACCCTTTCTCCAGGACAAAAATCCTGGTCCTCTTCACTCTTAGGTTTGGGCCTCCCGAATTGGGAGAAGATAGGTAATAGTTTAAGTCAAGTTTCACATAATTTTAACCACACCGTGGTTCAGTTTAACATAATGCATAAAATATATATCACACCCCTGTGGCTCCACAGGAGAGGACTTGCAGCATCCTCTGGGTGCCCCGTTGTGGGGTCCCAGGAGCAGATCATTTGCATTTGTTCTGGGAATGCCCGACGGTGAGCAAGTACTGGAAGTCAGTTCAAAGAACCTTAACACAAAGACTCACTATCGATATTCCCCATCTCCCAGATTATGGGTCCTGGGGGATTTATCGGAGATCAACTGTCAGGATTTGAAGGGTCGATTGCTGATAAAGCTGATTTTTTTAGCTAGACTTCTCATATCTAGAAAATGGCTTTCCCCCTCAGCCCCAGATTGCACCAACTGGCTTAACTTGGCCAATAAGGTTAGAAGTTATGAGAAGATCCTGTATAGACAGCGAGGATCTCTTGAAAAGTGGCATAATATATGGAAGTGCTGGGACGATAGTTAAACGGTTTATTAATAATTCCTTATTTTATGTTATTTTTTTTTTTTTTTTTCTCTCTGCAAGGCAGGGGGGGAGGGAAGGGTTGGGGGAGTTTTCTTTTTCATGTCTTCTTTTTTACTTGTAATATGATGCAAATTGAAAATTAAAGATTTATAAAGGAAAAAAAAAAAAAATAACGACTAAACAGATATAGATGATGATGTGGCCGATTGCACTTGGAAGAGGGGGATCGTCATCATCAGGGGGGCGACGGTGGGAGAGTTCCCCTTAGAGAGAGCAGGGTGGAAGCAATGAGAGACCTGTAGCCAAAAGCGGGAGGGGTACACGTCTGCTACTTGGGAGACTACCTGTGAGGAACACATTAGCAGTGCATAGGTTCATAAAAGCAGCAGCAGACAGGCATCTTGCAGTGGTGGAGGGAAAATGTCATACTCACCAGTGTGGGAATTTTTCACCAAGTCACTGGGGGGCATTACCACGTGACGGACCCAGTATGCAGTATGTGTGGGCAGAAAGTGAGGCACGGCCAGGGTCCTAATGTTGACACAATGGCCCTGCAAGAAGACGTGGAGTGTCACCATAAAGAGGTGTGGGAAAAACTAAGCAACTAATTTAGTGTTACAGCCTGATGCAGCAACCGCTACATCTCCCATCAGCCCGCACCCCATCTCCACCAGTCAGGGCTTGTCAACATCAGCAAAAGGAAGCTGTTGTTCCTTCCCATCGACTTCAATGTCGTCTATTGTTCCTGATGCTCCTCCTTGTCACTTGTTTTGACAGCAATTGATCACTGAGGTGATTGCAAAAAGACAACAGTATGCGTGCACTCATCCAACAGCGCAGAAGCTGAACGTGCACCTGGCCAAGTTGCTGGTACTCTACAGTCCCTCCCTGTCCATGTAGTTGACTATGGAAGTCAATTCTTTTGACAGAAATCGATCACTGAGGTGATTGCAAAAAGACGAAAGTATGTGTACACTTATCAAAAGGTGCAGAAGCTGAACGTGCACCTGGCGAAATTGCTGGTACTACAGTCCCTTGATATCCATTTAGTTGACTATGGAAGTAGCATGTAGTAGAATAGGGAAATCCTTTTTTTTATGCACCAGGACTCAATGATGACCATCTCATCCTTTGACGTCTCCATGTCCAAGAAAAGAAAGCAAGATGCAGAGAGAGGAGGAGCTGGATATTCCTGATGACATATCATCAGTATTAGATGATGTGGAAAAGGAGGAAAAGCAGATGGCAGAAAAAGGATCTTCCACTTGTACGGTGGGTTGGTGATTTTCATCATGTGTCACTCAGAGAATGCCCCATGACCACTTTTCTCCTCTTTTATCAGTTCTAGAGTTGAGAGAGTTGGCAAAGTGGAAATCAATGCGAATTTCAGGAAAAATATAAGTCAAATTTCCTTGCACTTTGTTGTAACAAATCAGATTTTTTCTAAAATGGCTGCTGCACATGTTAGAAAGAGGACGTAAGAAGCCCAGGAATGAGGGATCACCCATAATTTCAGGCAGCCAGCCAATCAGCAGATAGCCAGCCCTTGTGATGTCAAAGCCCTATAACTACTATCCTCCTGTCCGGTCTTCACAGTTTTCCATTGAACTTATTGCAGGGAGAGATGTTACAGGCACTAGAGACAGTGATTAGGAAATACTTTATCCACAAAATATTACTATTGAGCAGTTCAGGGACAGCTTAGAGATAGTCATAAACAGATGGCTGGCTTACAGCTGTGAGCCAGCCATCTGTTTATGATTATTTATTGCAGATAAGTGGTTATAGCAGGCTGAGCACCAGCGCATGTTCTAGTGAGTTTCCCCTGTCTATTATTTGAGCTTAGAGGTAGTTTAGGCATATAATAAGGAGGCATTTTCCCCACTATTGTGAGTGAACAGGGGCCAATTGAACATTATAAAGATTGGCTAATAGAAGTTATTTTATTACACCTTGCTGCACTAATTTGGGTTAAAAAGTGTTCTAATACTACTGATTTCAGGTTCTTTGCAATTTTTTCTATATATAAGTAATTCCATTGATCCTTGAATCTGTTATTGAGGTGAAATTGCAGTCTGATACTAAAGATTTGGGGATCGTTCATGTTTAGAGTTGAGCGAACACCCTGAAGTTCGGGTTCACCGGGTTCAGCCGAACTTCGTCGCAAAGGGACCCGAACTTGACCCCGGAACTGAACCCCATTGAAGTCAATGGGGACCCGAACTTTGGGGCACTAAAATGACTCTAAAAAAGTAATGGAAAGGGCTAGAGGGCTGCAAAAGGAAGAAAAATGGGGGTAAGAGCTGGACAATTGCCCTGCAAACAAATGTGGATAGGGAAATGACTTAAAGTAACAAAATACATAAAAATTAAAAATAATAATGTTGAGCTAGGAAGAGGAGGTCCATATGGAGTAGGGGGTTGAGGAGGCAGTGGATGTGGCGGTGTAGGTGGAAGTAATGGTTTTGGGTAGACCCCAAAACATTGGGAAATATGGAAAACAAAACAAAGAGAAAGTACGCTGGAGTATAACAAAGGCCAGGTGAGGCCGGTATACATGTCTATTCTGCACAAGGTACGGACAAGTCTTGTGGGATTCATGCCTGGTTCATTTTAATGAACGTGAGCTTGTCCACTTTGGCTGTGGACAGGCGGCTGTGCTTTTCTGTGATAGCGATCCCTGCCGTGCTAAACATTCAGACAATACACTGGCTGCAGGCCAGCATCTCCAAGGCATAAAGGGCAAGCTCAGGCCATGTGCCCAATTTGGAGACCCAGAAGTTGAATGGGGCAGACCCATCAGTCAGTACATTTAGGCGTGTGCACACATACTGTTTCACCATGTTTCACCCCAGCTGTGCTGGTGACTTCTTCCTCCTCCTCTGCCTTCACCTTGTGCTTCCACTGAGGCCCCGCTGTCAGGTGTGAATGCCATCAGCAGTGCATCTACCAGCGTGCGCTTGTAGTCGTGCATCTTCCAATCATGCTCCAGTGAGGGAATTAAGGACTGCACATTGTCCTTGTAACGAAGATCCAGCAGGGTGGCCACCCAGTAATCAGCACTGGTTAGAATGTGGGCAAGTCGGCAGTCGTTGCGCAGGCAATACAGCATGTAGTCGCTGATGTGTGCCAGGCTGCCTAAAAGCAACGACAAGCTGTCCACTGTGGGAGGTGTATGGTCTGTGTCCTCGGTATTCCCCCAGCCACGCTGCAGTGATGGCCCTGAGCTGCTTTGGGTGCCACCCTGCTGTGAACACGGTTCCTCCTCCTCCCCCCCTCCTCCTCATCCTCCAGAACTGTGCCCTGGCTAGACAATTGTGTACCTGGCCTATGTTGGTGCAGGAACCCACCCTCCGAGCCACATGTGAATGACTGGCCTGATAACTGTGGAGATGATCCCTCTTTCTCCTTTGCCACATCCTCTTCCATCATCGCCGAAAGTGTTTTTTCAAGGAGACATAGAAGTGGGATAGTAACGCTGATCACAGCGTTATCGGCACTGGCCATGTTGGTGGAGTACTCGAAACAGTGCAACATGGCACACAGGTCTCACATGGAGGCCCACTCATTGGTGGTGAAGTGGTGCTGTTCCGCAGAGTGACTCACCCGTGCATGCTGCAGATGAAACTCCACTATCGCCTACTGCTGCACGCACAGTCTCTCCAGCATGTGCAAGGTGGAGTTCCACCTTGTGGGCATGTCGCATATGAGGCGGTGAGCGGGAAGGCCGAAGTTATGCTGCAGCTCAGACAGGCGAGCAGCAGCAGGGTGAGAACGACGATGGCGAAGTGACAGGAGAGAAGCAGGAGGAGCAGGATGAGCTTGAGGAGCTAGAGGGCGATGAGGAAGATGACCCTGAATTACCGTGGCAGTATGCAGTGGAGATGGAGGCAGGGAATCCCTCCGAGTCCCTTGTGCAAATGGCCAAATGCATGCTGAGTTGCTTGAGTAGTAACATAGTAACATAGTACATAAGGCTGAAAATAGACATCTGTCCATCCAGTTCAGCCTGTCATCCTACTAGTTGATCCAGAGTGACAGCCACATTATCACTATTCGGCAGAAGGACTACTGGCTTCCCAACATGTTAGACCATCCCTACTACTCCAAAATGGGGCCCTATTTCAACATGCTGAGTGGGAGGATAAATGTAGCATCCCCAAGTCAGGGGAGTGTGAGGGACTGACCTGGGGAATGCCAGTGATGGAGAGGCTGGCACGTGGATCCTCTGGGGCACTCTCTGGGTTCTTGAGGGACACAGCCAGGTGTAGTGTGAGGTGCCCTTGGTGTTGGTAGATTAATGTGCCTGTGGCTGGGTGTCCCTGATGTCCGTGACGCCAGTGCCAGTAACGGTGGCACACTGAATTGATAGGAGGAATAATTGAGGTGCAGACTTGGATAGTAAACCAGAACTTCACTTTACTGAACAGTAATAAACAGCAAACACTTTCTTGACAGTTCCTCAGAAGACGATTGGTTTCAGCAGGCTTTAAGTTACACTACATTAATGGCAGGCTTATATTTAGCAAGGTGATTCACAGAGGGTTAAAGCAGGATTTCTACAGTACAAGCGACTTTACTTTCTTCTTGACTTATCCTGGCTGGCAAATATACTCCAAGGCCCCAATGCCCTATCTCTGGCTTTTATTCTTGGGATTACAATTACTGAGTACCTCCTCTGGTATTTGTAGAACCTCTTGCGTTCTGGAATGGTACAGCTTGGCTCCTGCTGACCTGCCTAGGCCTGAGACATGTGGCCTTCACAGACTCCTGGGTCTAGACTGAACTCTAGCCTGCTCTGGCCTAGCTATTTATATCCTAGTTCTCTAGCTCCCCTTGTGGCCTATAATCTACATAACGCTCCTGCAGGCCTGTACATGGAAGCACATTAAAGGTAAATGACACTTCAATATATTTGTGTCAGGGGCTTATGATAGTACAGTGTAAGATACCGTGAATGTTGGATGAAACAAAGAGCGAGTCGGTTGTAGTGTGCCGAAACCAACGATGAGGTAGGCCTGAGAAAGAAGAGGGCCCACCAGGAAAGTTTTAAGGAAAAGAAGGAAAATATTATTCTGATGTGGTGTGGTGGGAGGGTCATTCAGCGCTGACCTCGCACGGTAAGGTGCCAGGTCGGGGGAGCGCTTAAATAGGCCAGGGGTAGCATACCAGCCCCTCCCACAAATCCAGGCAATTGCCTTAATACTTGTGTCAGGGGCTTATGATAGTACAGTGTAAGATACCGTGAATGTAGGATGAAACAAAGCGCGAGTCGGTTGTGGTGTGCCGAAACCGACGATGAGGTAGGCCTGAGAAAGAAGAGGGCAAAATTAAGTGAACATATTTATTACATACAATCTAATACAGATATACTCCATCAATCAGTCATGTTTCTGAAAGCATCCCTTAATTCCTGTACTGGGTTCGGTATGTAGCGAGAGTAAGCGGATCACTTCCAGCGCCCCAGTGTTTTTATAACATGCGTTGGGATGTTGACCCTGGAGGCTGTGGACGCTGCTCCTATGCGGAAGGAGTGGCCGGAGTAGTTAGCTACGTTAAGGCCCAGTTGTGTGAGCAAGGACCTGATGCAGGTCATGAAGGTCGTGGTAGTGAGTACAGAACCCTGTATTTTAAGTAAAGGCTGTGAGGACCGCAAGTTGTGAGGCTGTATGTATGCATCCAGTACCCTGACGGGACACCATCTGTTGTGTGTGGGATAGTATGGAATGTTTACTGGTGTGTGCTGACTGGTTTTGGAGTGAGGGAGTGTCAGGACATAATGATCATCGTGTTTTGTCAAGTGAGAATAGAGGAGGTACGGAGTGGTTGGGGTCGTGGTTGTGGTAGTGAACTCCCTAGGCCTCAGAAATCCATAGAAGGCTAGGTATATCGCTGTCTTAATGATGGAATTGGTGTCAGTGTCAAATGGTTTTAAGTCCAGCAGGTTTGATAATGCTTTGAAAATATGGTTGTCTATAGGTAGCCTTTGGGTCGTATGTGTGGGTTCTGATTTCTAAATGCCTCTAAGTATGGTCTTGATCTGGTGAGAGGCCATGAAACTGTTGTTATTGGGGTGTAAGATCAGCATATGGTGTTGAATGCCCGTGAGGTAGAGCTTGATGGTGTTGTATGACATGGTTAGTTTGAGGTGGCAAAAGGAAGCGAATCCCAAAATAGACGTCATGATGAATGGTTGTCTGATGTCATGGTCCCAAAGGAATCTTTTGAAGAGTGTGAAAGCCCTGTTGTATGTTTTGTGTGTATTGTGTGATAGTGCCAATTGGGACAGTGCCCTACTGTGCTGCATGATGGTTTCTAGTCCAGTATGAGCTGTTGAAATGTTGGGGTGATGGTGGCCGTGGGCGCGGCTGACGGGAGTGATTGGTGAAATGCCTGAAATTTAAAGCGAGACAAGTTGTCAGCAGCTGTGTTACATACACCTGGAATGTGGAAACAACATAGGAAAAAATTGTGACAAGCCACCAACCAAGTGAGTTTCCTCAGAAATCTCATGATCGTGAGGGATTTGGAGCGGCCTTTGTTAATGATGTGACAGGTTGCCTGGTTGTCTGAGTAACAACGGACTGGCATGTTGGCATGACTGTGGTAGATGCCGCATCTGACCAAATGGTAGGAGACGCATCGGACAATTGAGGGAGGAACATGCTTTTACCATTCCAGATGGTTAAAAATCTCTTACACATGTTTAGGTCTGCCGTAGCTTGGGTATCCAAGGTGTGGGGAGTCGCTCTGGTAGACGGCGGTGCGGGTGCAGTACAGAGGCAAAGGGAGTCCAGGAAATGCAGTAAAGAGTGTTTATTTCACACTTGCATAAATAAACTCCAGACAGTCACTTAGTGTTAATTCACACCCAGCAAAAACTTAAGGCAAAACACAAGAGTCCAAACCAGGATCCAATCACCTGTGAGATGTAGGTGCGTGTTCGCACCTGGCTGTCAGCCCAGCCGCAGGAAAATCCACACCTTAGGCTTCCAGGCCGACTGCACGCCTCTTTGCTGGGCTCTTGCTTCCAGGTCAGAGAGCTCCACAGAACTGTTAGCAGCTCCAGGACAATCACACCTCCACCTGCTGATGTGGCTGCCTTTTTAAAGGCCCGGGAAAAGTCAGGCCTGGACCGTGGGGAATAGGCACCCACCCAACTCTTTGCCTACTCCCAGTAAGAGCCGGCCTGGATTGGCTTCGCAGCTAAACTAAATACCAAGGTATCAAGCAGCACTAGCTGCTGCTGACACACAAAAACCTGGCTCTTACCTCACCGAGGCCAGGAACCTCGGTGACACGTACCTCCCGTCGACAACGGTACCTTGCACCCTCTTACAAAGGACAACCTGTGCGAATCATGTAGAAAAAGTGGGAACAAATGCAATAGCCGTGATATGAAGGAGCGGCCTTGAGGTATGATGTGCATAGCAAAATTCAGTGATCCCAGCAGAGATTGAAGCTCCTTGCGATTGCAAGTACCGCGTTGAAGGTAGTTGTCGATGAGGGTGAGAATGTTCTCTATTCTGTCCTGTGGTAAGCTCGCTTGCATTGTGGCTAAGTCTAACTGGATACCCAGAAAGGTGATGACCATGTCTGGCCCCTCTGTTTTCTTGGGGGAGATAGGAACGCCTAGTTGTTTGAATAGAAGTATTCCCCTCCACCAGTAGGAAATCGTCCAGTTAATGTAGTACAGTAGGGCATCCGACCACGTTCAATAGTAACCAGCACAAAGCTTCTGCAAATGTGTCAAAAATAGCTGGGCTACTTTTGGACCCAAACGTTAGACGGGAGAAAAAATAGTAATACCTGGACCATTTAAAGCCATGTAGGTACCACAGAGTGGGGTGGATTGGAAGTAGCTTAAAAGCGTTAGCAATGTCAGTCTTACTAAGCCAGCTTGTATGATAGCGGTAATGGCGTGATCTATGGTGGTGTATTGCAGGGAGAATTCCTCGGAAGGTATGAGAGAGTTGAGACTGGGGTTGGCAGATGAGTGGGGTGCTGATAGATCAATGATGAGTCTCTGTTTTAGGGAGGATTTCCCTGTGACAACACCAATGGGGTTTGTGCGCCATTCTATGAATGGAGGAGTGTTAAAAGGCCCTAGTACGAAGCCCTCAGCCACTTCTTGAGCTATGAAGGTGTCAACTGCTGTGGGGTTCTGTTTTGCGGATTGTAGATTAGGTCATTCCAGAGTTCCCGTGGGTATGTGTAGGATACCCGTGTGGAAGCCTTCTGTCAAACCCGAGATGAGAAAGTCTGTTAGATGTCTGGATGGGTGTTGTGAAATGAGGGCCGTGAATTCTGGCAAATTAATGGACGTTAAGTAAGGCTTGGAATACATTTTATTTGGACACATGGACTTTGCATGTGCCCTGAAACATTGTGAGCAGACATGCAATAGTCTGCATCCATTATAATTGCACGACCCAACATTGAAATTGTTGCATATCTGGGATTTGCCCAAGAACTTGATTGGGCGTCCCAGTTTGTCTCTTGACAATCTCTCTGGAGCCCCAGAGGAACTAGCCCCTTGAGTGGAGGCATGCTCCCCCAACGTGTTGGGACAAAAACTTGTGGTGTGTGCTGTGGAGGAGCAGAATGCACAAGCCGGTCTTCTAAGCCCTGCAAAGTGTCTTCAAAATATGACGGTATCAATCCTTCCCCAGTTGGACCGTGTACCATACTGAGAGAAGGCTCCAGACACTTTAGCAGAAAAAGACCTATGGTAGTCGTAGAAGGCCGAAACCCCATATTTGTTGCCCAGATCTACCAGCTCGTGCATGTAGAGATCAAACTCCTCTCTTCTGTTGGGATAGACAGCACATATAACATCTCTGTAGATACCAAAGGCCAGCACGAATTCGGGAATGGTCAATTTCCTGTTGAGGCGGGCATCCCTGGACCTGACCACCACAGACACGTCCTCGTAAGCGTAGGTTTTGTTTTCCACAATATCCTGGGAGGCAATCAACAGGGAAGCCAGGTTGACGTCTTTACCTTCCAGGATATCTCTTTTCAAGTGCTCAGGTATCATGTGAGCCGGGCTGACTTCCTGGTCCTCCAGAGTAATGGCACGAGCCACTACTGGCGGATCAGCTGTTGCTTGTGATGCAGGCGCAGGTGGCCCTGTCAGCGTGAGGGCCTTGGTGACCGACTTCAGTTGTTCCAGTCTGGAGTTGACCTTTCTCATGAATGCCACGAGTGAAGTTAACATGGTACGTATGTCGTCTGGGTTGGACTGGCTAGGTCCTTCCCCGGCATCCATGTTGTTTGTGGATGTACGTAGTAGTGAGAAAAGTTACGCTTTCCTTCCCGATGCGGGGTAGGGGATTTGACGTCTCCTTAGTTCCGTTGTTATGCGAGGAATCGTCCATGATCTGATCGAAGCTGGACTAGCTAGCTCTCCTCCTAGGTTGGGAGTGACAGATCTAGCTGGGGTGCCAGGCAGGAAGCAATCCTCTACCCCTTCTTGGGACATGCTATAACCAAAACAATAGTTAGTGTATGACAACCTCCCAATTTTATACTGGCAGGCTAGCTAGGCCAAAGGCGAAAAATTAAGGCTTATTTGGTGACAGATGAGGCCCTACTAATTGCCAAGCGACTGTTGAGAGGCTCTATCTATGCGTTGGCGTGAGGGGTTATTGAGGCCACTTGTCGCAGTGGCAGGAGTTTTTTGGCTTCTCAGTGACTGTAAGACAGAAAACAGGGGAAGGGAGTGACAGGTAGCCAAGACGGGGAAAATACCTATTGGGAAGCCTACGACCCTAATGCCAGTAATCTAACCTAGAGGGATGAAATTAAATGTACGGTAGAAACCATATGAGTCGGTGCACGTACCTGGGAGTATAGCAAAATATTGTTCACAGGCAAACCGTGTGGAGAAAAGTATGCATGTTAGACAGCCTGAAATCAGTAAGAGAGAGTAGTATGGTGAGTGGATTTGTGGGAAGAGAGCGGATCTTTAGCCTGTGGCGGTAATGTAAAAATGGTTAGGCTGACGTATGAACCTATGTTATATATGATGTTGAACGTCAGGTCGTGCGTTGTGCTATCTGAGGTCAGTCGTGGTCTGAGTGTAACTACCCATGTATTTGGCTGACAAATAGTGTGTGCCGGAGAGAACCCTGAGTATGTGTGAAAAGAAGTATAGTGTCTATCGACCAGAATGAGGCCTGTAACGTGGCCAGTAGCTAAACTGAGATGGATAATTGGAGCAATCCTGAGTGGGAGTCCAGTGATCCATAGGTTATATGTATTTGATATGACGAGTGACCCTGAACATGATATCGAAGTGGTATGTCTATGTGGTAGAGAGATAATGACCGAGATCCATGTAAGGCATGAAAAATAACCACGAATCATATCTGCTGCTGCCATGCTCCTGTCCCCATGTGGCCGCAATGAGTGGCAGAAGCAGTGGTGCGACAGCAGATGTGTCCCGACTTGAGGCACTGCATGCAGACAATCCCCTGATGTACCGACAATTCCCACAATCCCCTCCCTCTTGCGACTCCCCCTCTTCCATGATGACCAGGTCGGAACAGGCAATGGAGAGCGCCTGGCAACCTGGTGAGAAACCGCGACACGCATCCTGCGCTGCCCCCCGTGGCATGTACCCCGGCCATGTGACGGCCGATGGACTCTGGTGAGGAACCCCCCCACCTGCTGCCGGTGGCCAGGGGCAGGAGCCCCGCCTTGCAAGCAGCAGAAAGGTGTTGGGCCGGCTGGGACCCCGGCTGGCACTCCAGGCGGCCTCCGGCATGAGCGTAGCCGGCGCGCACGTGCGTGCGTTCCACTGTGGAACGCACGCTATGATGGAGGCGTGCTCCCCGGAAGAGGCGGAAGTGGACGGCGGGGTGCCGGCGCAGCGCGGCAGTGCCCCAGACACCGGGTGGGGATGCCGACATGGAAAAGGGGGGGGGGATTCGCCGACTGGCCACTTACCTAGATGGACCGAGTGTCCAGGCGATCGGAGGACCGTGGAGCGGGCGGACGAGACAGGCGGCTCTTCCTATGCAGTTTCCCTGAATGGACTGCAAGACCCGGAAGTAGAACTCTCATTCACCTCGCACGGTAAGGTGCCAGGTCGGGGGGAGCGCTTAAATAGGCCAGGGGTAGCATACCAGCCCCTCCCACAAATCCAGGCAATTGCCTTAATACATACAACCAATCTCCCCACAGATGAGGGGAACGACAGCACCCAAGTGACCCTTCTGTAGTGTCGGGCATCACAACTCCCGTACACCACATACCCCGCTGCTTTAAGATGAGTACGCCCTCGTACTCAAACAGGGTCCGCCCAACTGGATCTTTCACCTGAAAGACAAAAAGAAGATGCAGGCATACATGGACATATATATATCAATATCATCTGCATATACAAAAATTATATCAGGTCCAGTTCGCAAAGGTAAGGCGCAGTGACAAAGGGCGTCGTTCTCTTCTCACAAGATAGTGATTTGGAACTGGGGCGCTGACCTGGCACAGCGTATAAATTTGGAAAAACGCCAGGATAGTCCATATGAGAATGCATAAGTCCACAAAAAAACAATATCTCAGAGGCTCGCACATGGGGAGTCCATCTCTGGGCACAAAGCTTAATCAATGGAGGCTCACACAAAGGTTTCCCGTGGGGAAACACCTCCAGCACATTCGTAGTCCTCAAAATGGACTGGCGGGCGCCCCCTGGTAGACCGGGTGGACCTCCTTAGAGGCAGGGTCTCCTCCTCCCCTGACACAGGGGGACCAAAGGAATTCTTATCAGTGGGACCCTGGTCAACAGCACCCTGGGATGGACCTTCTGCAGGTGAAGGCTCAGTAGGTGCTGGGGCAGGCACCACAAAGTTTAACCAGGGTGTAAGGAACCAGTGAAGTGGCTCAGTATCATTCAGCAAGTCCGAGCAGAGGGATCTGGTTCAGGAGACTCGGATCCGGAATCTCCAGCAATAGGCCCCTTTTCAATGCAGAGTTTTAGGCGGTTTCTGTGAACAATTTGGGAACCCTTACCCTCTCTGGTGATCTCATAGGTATGGGTTCCAGCATTGGGGATGGCAGATACAAGATAGGGAGTCTGCTCCCATTTACTGTCCAGCTTACTGGTGCGGTGGTTATTCTTTAACCACACTGCATCCCCCACAGCAAGGGGCTCTGCATGGGCCGCCAGATCGTAGTCCTTTTGCTGTCGCTCCCGGGCACCCTCCATACGCTCCTGGACAATTTCTTTAGCATTAAGCAGGCGCCTTTGATGTTCCGCTACCCAGTCGGTTTTAGCAGGGGATTAATGGCATCCGGCACTTGTACATCCAGGCAATGATCGGCAGGCAATTTACCCTGACGTCCAAACATCAGGTAGAAGGGAGTGTACCCAGTAGAGCAGTGGATTGTGTTGTTATAAGTGTACATGAGCTGTGGTAGCAGATTAGGCCAATCCCCTCTGGTCTCAGAAGGCACGGCTCTCAACATTTTAATTAATGTCTTGTTCATTTTCTTGCAGAGTCCGTTAGGATCTGGTACACTCTATCATAGGACACTGGATCCAGGCTTCTCTGCAGCAACAGGCCTTTCTGAAGAAGAAGTTGGTGGCGCTGTCTCCACAATTTTGCTAGCTCTGGGTCTGCTGTCTTCCGACGGATTCTCTCAGGGGCTCTCACACTGGCAACAAAGTCAAGCAGTTCACCGAGAACTCTACTTTCCGACTGCAGCTTAATCCACCTCTCCTCTCTGGGTCCAGGCTTGTTCAATGAGGATGTATCCACAACTGGGTTATTGGCAGCTTGAGTGTGATCTTGCTGAGCAAATTTATTGTAGAAGGCTGGCATCTCCACATCCTCCCAGGCATCCTGTAGATCATCAGGGGCCTCTTCAGTAGGAAGCCGAGACAGGGCATCAGCATTATTATTGGAGCGGCCAATCCAGTACTTCACAGTGAAGTCATAATTGGCGAGGCGGGAGGCCCATCTCTGCTCTAAGGCCCCCAACTTGGCAGTGTTCAGGTGGGCTAGAGGGTTATTGTCAGTAAATGCAATAAACGGAGTAGCAGCCAGGTAGTCTTTAAACTTCTCAGTCACAGCCCACACCAGGGCCAGAAACTCCAACTTGAAGGAACTGTAATTCTGGTCATTCTTCTCAGCTTCTTTTAAGGATCGACTGGCGTATGCTATTACCCTCTCTTTACCTTCCTGAACTTGAGCCAGCACAGCTCCCAGGCATCTCTTGCTGGCATCCGTGTAGAGGTGGAATGGTTTGTCGTAATCTGGATAACCCAGGACAGGGGGCTCAGTCAGCTTTTTCTTTAGGAGCTGGAATGCGATCTCCCTTTCTTCGTTCCACTCAATAGGGACAGGAGTCTTTGGACTTTTCTTAGGTTGACCCCTCAGGAGCTCCTGAATTGGATCTGCTATTTGAGCAAAATGAGGGATGAAGCGTCGATAATAACCAGCAAAACTAAGAAAGCTCCTCACCTCTTTCATGGTGGTAGGGGCCGGCCAAATTCGGACAGCAGCCAACTTGTCAGGGTCAGGCTGGACCCCCTCTGCACTCACAACATGTCCCAGATACTTTACAGCAGGCTTTAGCAGATGACATTTGGACGGCTTGATTTTGAGGCCATACTTGATAAGGATTTCAAACACTTCAGCTAGGTGCTTTAAATGGTCCTCCAATTATGACGTCATCCAAATACAGCAACACCGTCTCAAAGTTCTTATGGCCTAAGCACCGCTCCATTAACCTTTGAAAAGTCTCGGGGGCATTACATAGTCCGAAAGGCATATAGTTAAATTCAAGCAGGCCCATGGGAGTCGTAAAAGCAGTCTTTTCCCGGTCCTCTGGGGCCATTGGTACCTGCCAGTACCCGCTGGTTAAATCCAGTGTGGAAAAATAGGCCGAGGAGCCCAAAGCAGTTAGCGACTCCTCAATGCGTGGCAACGGATAGGCATCTTTGTGGGTTATCTGATTGATTTTTCTATAGTCCACACAAAACCGTATTTTGCCATCTTTTTTTCGAACAAGGGCCAAGGGTGCAGCCCAGGGACTATGGCTGTCACGGATTATATTAGAGTCCTTCATCTCTTGTATCATTTCTTTGACAGATTGATATGTGGTAGGTGGTATGTGTCTGTACCTCTCTTTAATGGGAGGATGAGAGCCAGTGGGTATAGTGTGCTGGATTACACTGACCTCTCCATAGTCCGTTGCGTGCTTACTGAAGGCTTGGTGATGTTTTTTCACCAGATCCAGGACTCCCTCTAGTTGATGTTGGGGGGTAGCTTCGTCCCCTACATGGAGTTCGTCCCACCAGGGCACCTGTGGGCTGCTTGCAGGAAGGTGAACACTAGATGCAGCTAGCGACGTCTCGCCGACAGGCAGGCGGATGACATCCTGGAAGGAGACCTGGGAAAGCTGGGCAACAGGGCAGTGCTTAGTAAGTGCAACAGGATGATCACTGAGGTTAATCAGACGGACAGGTACTTTACCTTGGGAGACGGTCACCAGGCACTTGGCAGCTCTCACGTAGGGATAACTTTCCATCTGGATAGGCTCCACTAAGGCTGGATAGTCCTGGCCTTGGACCCCGAGGACGGCACGGCACCACAGGAGAGTTTGAGAGTTTGGTGACAGAGTCACCGGCCAATTATCTCAGATCCTGGCGGTACAGATCTCCCCTTTTTCATTTGCAAACCTCTGCTGAGCATACAATACACTGATAGTCTTTTGGATGGCCTTCTTGGATGCAGAGGAAGCTGAGGGCTAGGCCTGATGTAAGGCTTCAAGTACCTCGGGGTAGCAACTTTTGAACACATTAGTCCCAATAATCACGGGGTGACCCCCTTTATCCCCGGCTTGTACCATGATCACTCCTTGCTGTCGTAAAGTAGCTTCTCCCACCTGGAGAGTTGGCTCCCAATACCCATGGACTTTTATGGGCTTGCCATTACTTGCAATGATCTCCAGCCAGGACTCAGGTGGCTGGGTTAGTAGGCTGGAGTCCCAGAATTTTTCAAAGGTGGGCTGCTGAATAGTGGTGACTTTAGACCCAGTGTCCAACAAAGCTTCAAAAGGCACCCCATTGATCCGGACATTTATTTTGGGACGGGATCCCACATAACGGGGCATCCAGCTTGGATCTCTTGGACCTATTGGTCTACCTCCCGAGGGGCAGTCCTCAGCCTCGAGGGTGGCCCGTTTAACTGCCAGCATGTAGATTCAGTATGGCCCAACTTTTTGCAGTAATTACAGACAGGCCGTTTGCGGTTCTTAAACCGGTCACTTGAACGTCTCCCAGGATCTCTAGGATAAACTCCCTGGTACACAGGGGGGAAAGGGCCTCTGAGGTAGAAGGAACTCATCTTCTGACATTAGCGGTTTTTCCCACTCTTCTAGTTTCTTACATACTTTTTCTAGGCTCTTAGTGAGATCGTTAACCTGCTCCATCAAAGCAGCCACTGTATCAGAGGCTGGGGCCTGGGCTGCTTGGCTGGCCCCTGGCAGGTTGGTATCAGGCAGCTTAGGGTTACAGACAGTTGGCTCAAGAGGGGCTACTGGTTCGGTAGGCAGGTTTTGACCCAGAATACTAATGGCCAGCTCCTTAAAGTCCAGAAAGGTACTACTAGGGTGTTAGGCCGACAGCATTTTCAATTGAGCCTTTAAATGTTCATTATTTACACCCGCAATAAATAGTTCCCTCAGGGTTTGGTCTTGGGTGTCAGCCTCCCTGGGGTCTATTTGGATAACGGCCCTTAAGGCCTCTTGGAGGGATAGAGCAAAATCACGGAGTGACTCACCAGGCTTCTGTTTTTTACTGAAGAAGCGCATCTTTACTTCAGACACTGTCCGAGCTTCAAAGGTGGTACTGAGGCGGTCAAAAATTTGCTCCATGGTGCTCCTCTCGGAACTGGGCAAGGACATGACTTCTCTGCGGGCTGCCCCTTCTAACTGGGCTAAAAGGATCTCCATTTGCTTCTCAGCGGTGATAGGATAGACCCTGAACCCAGTATTTTGTCCTTAAAGTCCTTTAAATTATGAGCCTCCCCTGCGTAGCGTGGAAACCATGGGGCCCCAAAGTAACACAGCATAGTCAGTGGCATCATATTGGTGGCTGCAATACTGCCTGCGGCCACAGGCTCCCCGGGGGCAGGCTGCTCTGCCACTTCGGAGTCAGACATGGCCAAATGGAGCTACGAATGAATCACATTCCGGCCCGCTGCTTTGGAGAATTGCTAGCGCCAAGGGTATCGCCGGTTCGGCCCCTTTAAAAATGCGGTAAGTGAGCTTATCTGCCTTTTCAACTATGGTGGGGGTTGTCCCGGGCTCACCCAGTTTTATATTACTTAGCGACCTCCCCTCCGGTACTCAGTTTCCCAAGTTTTCAAGAGTCCGGTACTCACTTGTGTTTCGCTGGTCAGGTCTCGCGGTATCCAGAGGCCTGGACGTGATTCCCATGTGCAGCGTCCCTGCGCGGTGACGTTCACTGACAGCAAGCCGCGGTAGTAGAATGACACAAAAGTGCACAAAAATACACTTTGATGTGGCGATTTTCTTCCTCTTGATAGCGCAACACTGCACAGCGCTTTTTGGAGGTTTTAGGCACACTTTTTGCACGTTTTTCAGTCCACAACGTCCATTTAAGCAAACAGACAATTTGTCACTTGGTAGTATGGTTAAGGCACAAAGTTCACGTTTCACTATTACTGTAGAAACGTGCGTATCCTGTTTGTGACGCCAAAATGTAGCATCCCCAAGTCAGGGGAGTGTGAGGGACTGACCTGGGGAATGCCAGTGATGGAGAGGCTGGCCCGTGGATCTTCTGGGGCACTCTCTGGGTTCTTGAGGGACACAGCCAGGTGTAGTGTGAGGTGCCCTTGGTGTTGGTAGATTAAAGTGCCTGTGGCTGGGTGTCCCTGATGTCCGTGACGCCAGTGCCAGTAACGGTGGCACACCGATTTGATAGGAGGAATAATTGAGGTGCAGACTTGGATAGTAAACCAGAACTTCACTTTACTGAACAGTAATAAACAGCAAACACTTTCTTGACAGTTCCTCAGAAGACGATTGGTTTCAGCAGGCTTTAAGTTACAGTACATTAATGGCAGGCTTATATTTAGCAAGGTAATTCACAGAGGGTTAAAGCAGGACTTGCAGTACAGGCGACTTTACTTTCTTCCTGACTTATCCTGGCTGGCAAATATACTCCAAGGCCCCAATGCCCTATCTCTGACTTTTATTCTTGGGATTACAATTACTGAGTACCTCCTCTGGTATTTGTAGTACCTCTTGCGTTCTGGAATGGTACAGCTTGGCTCCTGCTGACATGCCTAGGCCTGAGACATGTGGCCTTCACAGACTCCTGCGTCTAGACTGAGCTCTAGCCTGCTCTGGCCTAGCTATTTATATCCTCGCTCTCTAGCTCCCCTTGTGGCCTATAATCTACATAACGCTTCTGCAGGCCTGTACATGGAAGCACATTAAAGGTAAATGACACTACGATATATATACAACCATCTCCCCACAGATGAGGGGAACGACAGCACCCAAGGGACCCTTCTGTAGTGTCGGGCATCACAACTCCCGTACACTACATAAACTCATCTACTATCGAGACATCCTAAGTAGTCATTTGGCCGCTAACTATGTGCACCATCGTCCATCCTCACAAAAGTCTGACTGAGGGGGGCACTCTGCGCTCTTGCTCTATTGCTATGACTGCTGGAGGGAGGTGGTGTGGCAGGAACAGCACCAGCTCTATCAGCAGCAACCTAAGTCTGGATTCTCTAATAAGTACTTTTCTTCACCTGCCTACTGAATAAACCACCCACCAGCATCAGCAGCAAGACATGGAGCAGAACCTGGACTAGCAGGTGGTGGCATACTTCGACTGCACCCTGCCACCCCACATTCAAGATCCCTTGGACTATTGGCAGCCAAATTTGATTTGTTGCTGCAACTGGCCAAGTTTGCACTGGACAAGCTTTCCTGCCTGGCCAGTAGTATGTCATCAGAGTGGGTGTTTAGTGCTGCAGGGGGCATGGTTACCCGAAGGAGTAACTCGCCTTTCCACCCAAAATGTTGAGAGACTAATCAGCCAGGATTACACACACCAGTGCCTGATGCATCAGACTAGATCATTCTGGGTGGAACACCAAAACTTAAAATATGTGTTTCCTCTGGTCACCTGCTTTAGTCACTATTCTAATGCTGCCACCCGCCTGATGCCATACACCTGTTGCCTCTGCTGCCATCTTCTCGTACTGCCACCCACCATCTTCTGCTGTTCCTGCCACTGCTGTTGCCCCCACCTCCCCACTCTGTGATTGGGCCATTGTGTTGACTCCTCATGCTGTTGCCACCCTCACCACTCTGTGACTGGGCCACTGTGTTGACTGTTCATGCAGTTGCCACCCTCACCACTCTGTACTGGGGCCACTGGTGTGGCCTTATTGACTTCACAATTTATTTTACCCTTCTTCTGAAAAATGAAAAACACAACAGATCCTGTCTTTGGAGCATCCATAAGGCCTCTATCACACGGTCCCTATTTTGCATCAGGATATGCTCATGATTTGGAAGCCAAAAGCAGGAGTGAGTACAAAACTACTGTTTTTTTTTTGGCCTTAGCAATACTGATTGATTACCGACCAAATGCTGACCCTGTAAAGGCGTATGCTCAAGAGACAAGATCCCTTTTTTGGGTAGGTCTTGTGATGCATCAGAAGAAGGAAAAAATAAACAGTGACGTCAACACAAACTTTCTGCTGACACCCTCTCCACTATGTCATGAGGCCACTACTTGTATCAGTGTGTAACAGGTTCTGTAGAAATCTATGTGGAATCAGCTGACAGTGTAAAAGGAGTGCGCTCTTTCACTGTATAGTACAATCTGGGGCCACTGCACGAATCTTTATACCTGATGCTAAAATTGACCTATAAGGCTTAGTTTACACTTGGGTTATTTGGTCAGCTTTAACTGACCAAATAAGTGAAGTGTGAAGTGATTCTAAGAGTGACACCTGTCAACTGCCTGCCATACTGACGCACAGTAACTGTGTCACTACCACATCAGACTAGCTATGCAATGCAATTTGGATTAAAACAAATTTTGGGGGAAAATTTGGCAAAGCGTCCAAATTGAATTTTAGAAAACTTTGCTCATCTCTAATAAGTTCATTGGATCCAACTGCTGGTCACCTGCTGCTCCACGAGGTATTCTTCATATGTAGTTTCAGGATGCAAGGGTTAAAGGTAAGTATAGCTTTAATGATTAGTATGTTATTTTCATACAAAACAGGCATTTTTAGGAGATTCTAGGCCACAAAACCTAACCAGCCAAACTCCATACCAGCAACTGCCCCTGTTTGGCCAACAAGTTATATGGCAGCTACTAGTTTTCTAGCTCCTGTCCATTATGGCAATAATTCTGTGGCAAAGTTTCATCCATCCACCATGTTCAAGCCATATGATTTTAACTCATTTTTAGTGAATTTAACTCATTTTTTAGTGATTTTAAGTGAAATACCATCCAGTTCATAGTTACACTTGGAATATGGAAATCATTCTTTTTTTTAAATGGATTTGTGTCTACAGTGTTAAAAAAGGATTTTGGTTCTTTCACTAGTTTTCCATTTGACAGAACAGAGCCATTTACAATTTTAATGTGTTCATTTTTATATTTATTCTCAGTCTGGTTTTGAACGTTCTTTATTGTTTGTATTGTTTTCAGAGCATATTGTATGGGGCCCATTTTTTGTTTTGTATTTTTGTTTTTTTCCTCCCAACATTCAATTTTTCAATTATATAACCATATGAGGCCTTATTGATGGGAAAAAAATTATTTGTGCGGTTGAATTGAAAAAAAAAAAGCCACTGTTCTACCAAGGTTTTTAGGGATTTGACATCACGGTGTTTACTGTGCACAAAAAATTACATATCGTCCTTATTCTGTAGGTCAATACATATAAGACTTACTTGTTTATATATGTTGGAGGGATTTTACTACTTTTAAAAAATATAAACCTTTAAAAATTCTAAATTTGCATCTGACAGCCATAACGTTTTCGAGGCGATACCTAATCAACAGCAATCAGTATTGATTGCGGCATCTGAGGGGTTAAATTACGGCAATCGCCATTTCCCGTCATTCTGTCCTAGTGTCTGCTGTATGATACAGACGGCACCCGCCACGCATGGAGCGGGCTCACTGCAGTAGGTCGCTCTATACTTTACCTCAGCCACTGTGACGTATGGGTATAATTGATCTATAACGATTCATGACAAATTAATTAATAACAAATCATATTTCTTGTTACACTGGTGGGGAAACCGAGGGATCAAGCAGAGGGTCAGAGTCGAGAATTAGGAAGAAATTGGTAAACTGGCAAACAAACAGAACACCGTTGCAGGGACTAGCATGCAAGGAACTCCCCAGGTTTACCAGCCATTGGCTGGTGCAGATTATGGTGTGTGCATGTCTGGGACACGGGCCTGGTGGCAGAATGGAGGGGCTACCCAGAGTGGAAGCAGTGGAAGAAGGAAGATGTAACTCCAGGGGTGAAACCCACTGCAGTTAAGGAAAGAAGGGGCAGTATGTCCAGACTGATGGACCAGCAGGAGAAGCAGGGTAAGCAGGGCAAGTTCCCTATCACTGTCCCTACAGAAAAAATAAAACATGACCGTTACAGTTTAAATAAGCGTATTTTAGTGTATGAAAAGAAGTGTATATTTTTGTCGTACACAAAGAACATCTGAATGGAACTGTTTTATCCCAAAAACATAGTTACATAGACTGAATAAAAAATGACATAAGTCTATGAATTTCAACCAAGGGATGGTTGTGGAGGTCCATGCCCGCCACCCACATTCCTTGGGTGGGCACAGGTACAGTTCAACTTAAAAAATTGTGGTGTCTGACTCTCAGGTGGAAAGGTCAATTGGCCTATTAAGCAAAGATCTGGGTTGTATTCACACCCATTTGACCATGTCAAAAAACAAAAAATGGATCCAGGGATTAAAGTCAAGAAAATCTTAATTTATTCTATTAAAAATAGCAGAAAACAATATCCCTCCTGTAAAAATCTGATGCGTTTCAACCTATACAGGTCTTAATCATAGATCAAATAGTATGAATACATAGCCAGGAACCGGTCAATATTTAACGGTATTGGGAGGTGTTAAAACAACTAGTCACAGCTGTGGAAAGAACCACTCCATTTAGTATTACTTACTTCTAAAGCCAATGCATTTAAACCATGAAAATGCTGTGTCACGAGGGTATCAGGAGCCACGTCTGACTTCGTTATACCCGGGGTCAGGAAGTCGCAGCGGGTGGCTGCGCGCTCTATGTCTAAAGATCATGCTGTTACTTAATGGTAGCTTTCTGTGTTTGCCTTGCAATCCTTTTTGTCTCACTCAGGGATCCGTAGCTTCTTCTCCTCAGCTGTTTCTTGTCCGCCACTCCCAACCTCCTTATATTCCGCCTTCCCACTTCTCTAGTTGCCAGATATAGAGCTTCCTGCCTGGACTTCTATACTGACCCACTGGAGCTGTGTAGCTGTTGTTCCTGGTTGTCGTACCAGAGCGTTACCCTCCGGATCCCTGTTGGGCTTTTGTTGTCCGCTGTTGTCGCCCACCTGGGCTTATATGTTTTGTCTGTATTGTCTGTCCTCTCCCTGGTGTTTTCCTTTAGTGTTAGTGGTGAGGACTAGTGCTCCCACCGCCCTATTCACTACATAGGGCTCAGCTTAAGGAAAGCCAGGGTTTAGGCACGTGATCGGCGTACGGGTGAAGAACCCATCTAGGGACGTCAGGGCAGTCAGGTGCCAGCTTCTAGGTGAGTTAGGGGTCACCACCTTTCCCTCTCCCTTGGACAGGGCTTTGCCTTTTCCCTCCCTTTGCGTCACACATCTGTGATCGGTACGCCGGTCGTGATATGCTGTCCCTGGCTATGTATGATTCCAATACAAAGGATACAAAAAATATTTATCTATAAACAACTATGCATAATGTAACAAAATTTAAGAATAATAATTCCTTCCCAAGGGATACACAATATTTAAGGTAAACATCCAATAAGCTTCTCTTTCTAATATTGCTTTTTTGAAATCTCCACCTCTCCTATGTGGTTTAAACTTTTCAATGCCTCTGAGTTTAAGAGAAGCTGGCTTACTTATTTCTATAAAATGTTTTGATACTCCTGAACCACTGCAGTTTTTATATTTATTAGATATATCATTCAGATGCTCAAGAAAGCGTATTTTTAATTTCCTAGTTGTGCTTCCTAGGTAAGTCATATTGCATGCTGTGCAATATATCTTATAAATAACACCTTCATAATTGCAATTAATGTATTTTTTTAAATTTTATATTGTGTTTTCTTGCTAGTGTGTATGAACTCTTCGGTATTCTGCGCATACGTGGTTGCCACAGGAATACAAATCTGTGTTATGCAACCATGTAGTTTGTTTATTTTTAATTCTGGTATTACTAGGTGCGACTGTTTGACCTATTTTGGGGGCTCTTTTGTATGCTACTCTATAGCCATTAGATAATAATTGGTGCAAATTGTCATCCTCATAAAGAAGAGGCAACTATTTGAAAAATAAAGAATGTATCTGATGAAAAAGAGGATTGTATCGTAGAGTAAATGTAGGTATCTTCGTATCCTTATTTTTGTCACATTTCTTATAAAGTAACTGTTGTCTCATTTTTTGTTTACATATGTCAATGCTTGTCTAAACAACCATTGCGGATAACCCCTCGCTGATATTCTGCTTTCTATATTATTAGCTACCTGTAAAAAGGAAGACTGTACTACAGTCACGTTTAGCTCTAATAAGTTCTCCTATGGAAATCGCTTTTAATGTGTGTGTAGGATGGTATGTTTTGGCATGTAATAGAGTGTTGCCTGAACTAGGTTTTCTAAATGTAGTTGTAATAATACCTTGATTTGTTATGCCTTGTAACTTTAAGTCCAGAAAAATGATTTCCTGGGTAAATTTGAGATTAAAGCTATTGTCATTTAGATATGACATAAAAGAAGGTACGGCAGACACATCTCCCTGCCAAATAAATAGCAGATCATCGATGTATCTGCTGTACCATCTGATGTTCTCTAATAAGGGATAATTCTCATTATAAATAAACAGATTCCCAATAGACCATTGCCAGATTTGCTAGAGAGGGAGAGTGTTTAGCACCCATAGGCACACCTGCAAATAGTAAACCCAATCAAAAATAAAAAATGTATTCTTAATCAAAACATGGGTAACCTCTAACTTATATTCCATAACTTCGGTATATGCACAGTAATATTTAAGATGATATTCTAAGTCTTAATAAAACAAAGTCATGGGGCAATAAAGGATACAACGCTGTGACATCACAGCTCAACCACCAGTTATTGGCATACAAAACTTTCTGATGTAAATTACACAGAACTTCTTTTGTATCTCTCAAATACCCAGGCACTCTACATACTAAAGGCTGTAAAAAAAGATATCTGTGCAAAATAACTTGCACAGCCTGCAATATGGCTTACATACGAAGCATGACTAGGAAATAAAAAATACGCTTTCTTGAGCATCTGAATGATATATCTAATAAAAATAAAAAACGCAGTGTTTCAGGAGCGTCAAAACATTTTATAGAAATACATGACATTAAGACAGCGTCTCTTAAACTTAGAGGCATTGAAAAGGTTAAACCACATAGGAGAGGTAGAAATTAAAAAAAAACAATATTAGAAAGAGAAGCTTATTGAATCTTTACCTTAAATATTGTGTATCCATTGGGAATAAATTATTGTACTGATATTTTGTTACATTATTTATGCATAGTTATTTATAAAATAACAAACAATAATGCACTATAAAAATAGATGCAAGACATATGGACTAAGCCCTCTTTCTTGATAAAAACGGAGACACTTGGTCAATACATTTTGATCAAAATACATCTAAGCCCACCTACCGGCGATAAGGTGGTCTCAGTTCAGGCGGGTTCCTATGCTAACCTATTCATGCTGTGGCGCATTTGTCAGGAGCACAGTCCTCGCACATATGGTGTGCTGCCCCTTGTTACCTCCATGCGCCTCAGCAACCGCTGGGAGGAGAGACACACACACCTATATGTACCACCTTAATCAAGGTCACCTATTAGATAGGTGGGGCAAAAGTGCACTTGAATATCACTCCCAGTATAGGAGCGTATTCACATATGAAGGTGCCATTCCTTCAAGACAAATCACAGAAAAAACTATATATAAACCATCCTGCATGATATGGAAATAAATGTGCGGATGTATATGGTTACATTTACAAAATAACTAAAAATAATGCACTATAAAAATAAATGCAAGACATATGGACTAAGCCCTCACTTTTGATAAAAACAGACACTTGGTCAATACATTTTGATCAAAATACATCTAAGCCCACCTACAGTACCGACGACAAGGTGGTCTCAGTTCAGGCTGGTTCCTGTAGCCATATACATCCGCACATTTAATACCATATCATGCAGGATGGTTTATATATAGTTTTTTCTGTGATTTGTTTGATTTGTCATATTTATTTATAAATAAATATTTTTTATATGCTTTATATATTTGTATTTGAATCATACATAGCCGGGGTCGGCATTTTCATGGTTAAATGCATTGGGTTTGGAAGTAATACTAAATGGAGTGGTTCTTTTCCACAGCTGTGATTAGTCGTTTTAGCACCTCCCAGATAGAGATGAGCGAACACCTGGATGTTCGGGTTCGAGAAGTTCGGCTGAACTTCCCGAAAATGTTCGGGTTCGGGATCCGAACTCGGCCCGAACTTTATTCCGAACCCGAACCACATTGAAGTCAATGGGGACCCGAACTTTTGGGCACTAAAAAGGCTGTAAAATAGTCCAGGAAAGGGCTAGAGGGCTGCAAAAGGCAGCAAAATGTAGGTAAATGCCCTGCAAACAAATGTGGATAGGGAAATGAATTAAAATAAAATTAAATAATTAAAAATTAACCAATATCAATTGGAGAGAGGTCCCATAGCAGAGAATCATGCGTCATATCACCCACCACTGGAGAAGGCCACTTTCAGTTATTTCGGCCCCAGCACCCAGACAGAGGAGAGAGGTCCCACAGCAAGGAATCATGCGTCATATCATCCACCACTGGAGAAGGCCACTTTCAGTTATTTCGGCCCCAGCATCCAGACAGAGGAGAGAGGTCCACAGCAAGGAATCATGCGTCATATCACCCACCACTGGAGAAGGCCACTTTCAGTTATTTCGGCCCCAGCACCCAGACAGAGGAGAGAGGTCCCACAGCAAGGAATCATGCGTCATATCACACACCACTGGAGAAGGCCACTTTCAGTTATTTCGGCCCCAGCACCCAAACAGAGGAGAGAGGTCTCACAGCAAGGAATCATGCGTCATATCACCCACCACTGGAGAAGGCCACTCAGTTATTTCGGCCCCAGCACCCAGACAGAGGATAGAGGTCCCACAGCAAGGAATCATGCGTCATATCACCCACCACTGGAGAAGGCCACTCAGTTATTTCGGCCCCAGCACCCAGACAGAGGAGAGAGGTCCCACAGCAAGGAATCATGCGTCATATCACCCACCACTGGAGAAGGCGACTTTCAGTTATTTCGGCCCCAGCACCCAGACAGAGGAGAGAGGTCCCACAGCAAGGAATCATGCGTCATATCACCCACCACTGGAAAAGGCCACTTTCAGTTATTTCGGCCCAGCACCCAGACAGAGGAGAGAGGTCCCACAGCAAGGAATCATGCGTCATTTCACCCACCACTAGAGAAGGCCACTTTCAGTTATTTCGGCCCCAGCACTCAGACAGAGGAGAGGTTCATTCAACTTTGGGTTGCACCGCAAGATCATGGTAAAGTTAAAAAATTGAGGATTTAATAAAGAAGTGCCCCGGAGAACAAGAATACATGGTTGAGGGGGAGGCAGTTATAAATGTCTATTCTGCACAAGGGAGGCACAGGTTCTGTGGGATCTATGCCTGGTTCATTTTTTTGAACGTCAGCTTGTCCACGTTGGCTGTGGACAGGCGGCTGCGTTTGTCAGTAATGACGCCCCCTGCCGTGCTGAATACACGTTTAGACAAAATGCTGGCCGCTGGGCAGGCCAGCACCTCCAAGGCATAAAATGCTAACTCTGGCCACGTGGACAATTTGGAGACCCAGAAGTTGAATGGGGCCGAACCATCAGTCAGTACGTGGAGGGGTGTGCAGATGTACGGTTTAACCATGTTAGTGAAATGCTGTCTCCTGCTAACACGTTCCGTATCAGGTGGTGGTGCAGTTAGCTATGGCGTGGAGACAAAACTTTTCCACATTTCTGCCATGCTAACTCTGCCCTCAGAGGAGCTGGCCGTGACACTGCTGCGTTGTCGACCTCTTGCTCCTCCTCTGCCTTCGCCTTGGGCTTCCACCTGTTCCCCTGTGACATTTGGGAATGCTCTCAAGAGCGCGTCTACCAGCGTGCGCTTGTACTTGCGCATCTTCCTATCACGCTCCAGTGCAGGAAGTAAGGTGGGCACATTGTCTTTGTATCAGGGATCCAGCAGGGTGGCAACCCAGTAGTCCGCAAACGTTAAAATGTGGGCAACTCTGCTGTCGTTGCGCAGGCACTGCAGCATGTAGTCAGTCGCTCATGTGTGCCAGGCTCCCCAGAGGTAAGGACAAGCTGTCCTCTGTGGGAGGCGTATCGTCATCGTCCTCCGTATCCCCCCAGCCACGCACCAGTGATGGGCCTGAGCTGTGTCGGGTGCCACCCCGCTGTGAACCTGCTTCATCCTCATCCTCCTCGTCCTCCAGTAGTGGGCTCTGACTGGCCACATTTGTACCTGGCATCTGCCGTTGCAAAAAACCTCCCTCTGAGCCACTTCTAACACACTGGCCTGAAAGTGCTAAAAATGACCCCTCATCCTCCTCCTCCTGGGCCACCTCCTCATCCATCATCGCCCTAAGCGTTTTCTCAAGGAGACATAGAAGTGGTATTGTAACGCTGATAACGGTGTCATCGCCACTGGCCATGTTGGTGGAGTACTCGAAATAGCGCAACAGGGCACACAGGTCTTGCATGGAGGCCCAATCATTGGTGGTGAAGTGGTGCTGTTCCGCAGTGCGACTGACGCGTGCGTGCTGCAGCTGAAACTCCACTATGGCCTGCTGCTGCTCGCACAGTCTCTCCAGCATGTGCAAGGTGGAGTTCCACCTGGTGGGCACGTCGCTTATGAGGCGTGAGCGGGAAGGCCGAAGTTCCGCTGTAGCGCAGACAGGCGAGCAGCGGCAGGATGTGAACGCCGGAAGCGCGCACAGACGGCCCGCACTTTATGCAGCAGCTCTGACATGTCGGGGTAGTTGTGAATGAACTTCTGCACCACCAAATTCAGCACATGCGCCAGGCAAGGGATGTGCGTCAAACCGGCTAGTCCCAGAGCTGCGACGAGATTTCGCCCATTATCGCACACCACCAGGCCGGGCTTGAGGCCCACCGACAGAAACCACTCATCGGTCTGTTGTTCAATACCCCGCCACAACTCCTGCGCGGTGTGGGGCCTGTCCCCCAAACATAAGAGTTTCAGAATGCCTGCTGACGTTTACCCCGGGCTGTGCTGAAGTTGGTGGTGAAGGTGTGTGGCTGACTGGATGAGCTGGTGGAAGCAGAGGAGGAGGAAGCCGAGTAGGAGGAGGAGGCTACAGGAGGCAAAGAATGATGCCCTGCGATCCTTGGCGGTGGAAGGACGTGCGCCAAGGAACTCTCCGCCTGGGGCCCAGCCGCCACTACATTTACCCAGTGTGCAGTTAGGGAGATATAGCGTCCCTGGCCGTGCTTACTGGTCCACGTATCTGTGGTCAGGTGGACCTTGCCACAGATGGTGTTGCGCAGTGCACACTTGATTATTTCGGATACTTGGTTGTGCAGGGAAGGCACGGCTGTCTTGGAGAAGTAGTGGCGGCTGGGAACAACATACTGTGGGACAGCCATAGACATCAGCTGTTTGAAGCTGTCTGTGTCCACCAGCCTGAATGACAGCATTTCAAAGGCCAGTAGTTTACAAATGCTGGCATTCAGGCCCAGGGCTCGAGGGTGGCTAGGTGGGAATTTACGCTTTCTCTCCAAGGTTTGTGAGTTGGAGAGCTGAACGCTGCCGTGTGACATGGTGGAGATGCTTGGTGACGCAGGTGGTGTTGTCGGTGGCACATCCTCTGTTTGGTGGGCGGCAGGTGCCAACATTCCTCCCGAGGTGGAGGAAGAGGCCAAGGCAGTAGCAGAAGAGGAAGCAGGGGGAGCCAGAGTGAGTTCCTTGCTTTTAAGGTGTTTACTCCACTGCAGTTCATGCTTTGCATGTAGATGCCTGGTCATGCAGGTTGTGCTAAGGTTCAGAACGTTAATGCCTCGCTTCAGGCTCTGATGGCACAGCGTGCAAACAACTCAGGTCTTGTCGTCAGCACATTGTTTAAAGAAGAACCATGCCAGGGAACTCCTTGAAGCTGCCTTTGGGGTGCTCGGTCCCTGGTGGCGGTGGCCAGTAGCAGGCGAACTCTCTTGGAGGCGGCTGTTCTGCTTTTGCCCCCTGCTCCCTCTTTTGCTACCATGTTGGCTCGGTCTCACCACTGCCTCTTCCTCTGAACTATGAAAGTCAGTGGCATGACCTTCATTCCATGTGGGGTCTAGGACCTCATTGTCCCCTGCATCGTCTTCCTCCCTGACCTCCTGTTCGGTCTGCACACTGCAGAAAGACGCAGCAGTTGGCACTTGTGTTTCGTCATCATCAGAGACGTGCGGACTGCAATGAGATGGTATTCCCATGTCCTCATCATCAGGAAACATCAGTGGTTGTGCATCAGAGCATTCTATGTCTTCCACCACTGGGGAAGGGCTAGGTGGATTCCCTTGGGAAACCCTGCCAGCAGAGACTTCTAACAGCATAAGAGACTGCTGCATAACTTGAGGCTCAGACAGTTTCCCCGATATGCATGGGGGTGATGTGACACACTGATGGGCTTGGTTTTCAGGTGCCACCTGTGCGCTTTCTGCAGAAGACTGAGTGGGAGATAATGTTGTGAACGTGCTGGATTCACTGTTGGCCACCCAATTGACTAGCGCCTGTACCTGCACAGGCCTTACCATCCTTAGAACGGCATTGGGCCCCACCAAATATCGCTGTAAATTCTGGCGGGTACTGGAACCTGAGGTAGTTGGTTCACTAGGACGTGTGGCTGTGGCAGAATGGCCACGTCCTCTCCCAGCACAAGAGGGTACACTAACACCACCACGACCGCGTCCGCGTCCCTTACTAGATGTTTTCCTCATTGTTACCATTCACCAAGCACCACAATAAGAGAAAAAATATTTGGCCCAATGTATTGATTTCAAATTCAGGCCTTTTTTTTACCGGCACCTAACACTATCTGCCTATTTATTTATGTAGCGTATTACACTAATCCAGGCACAGCAGTAACCACTGATTTAGGGGAATATCTCTTTTAGGGCTAGTATTTAGGCCCTGGATGAAAGGTATCCTTTTATAGACAGATTTAAACTAGGCCTGTAACAGCTGGAACACCAGATTCAGGGTATTTGCTATTTTGGCAATTGAATTTCACCCCAGAACAAAATATATAATTTGCAGGACACTATGAAACTTGGCCAGCCACAGCTGAAACCACTGATTTATGGTATTGCTATTTGGCAATTGAATTTCACCCCAGAACAAAATATATAATTTGCAGGACGCTATGAAACTTGGCCAGCCACAGCTGAAACCACTGATTTATGGTATTGCTATTTTGGCAATTGAATTTCACCCCAGAACAAAATATATCCTTTGCAGGACACTATGAAACTTGGCCAGCCACAGATGAAACCACTGATTTATGGTATTGCTATTTTGGCAATTGAATTTCACCCCAGAACAAGATATATCCTTTGCAGGACACTATGAAACTTGGCCAGCCACAGCTGAAACCACTGATTTATTTATGGTATTGCTATTTTGGCAATTGAATTTCACCCCAGAACAAAATATACCCTGTTATGGACAGATTTAAGCTAGGCCTGCAACAGCTGGAACACCAGATTCAGGGTATTGCTATTTTGGAAATTGAATTTCACCCCAGAACAAAATATATGCTTTGGCGGACACTATTATAGTTTGCCAGACAGTGCTGGGACACCAGATTTAGGGGATTGCTATTTTGGCAGTTGAATTTCACCCCAGGAACAAAATATATTCTTTTGCGGACACTATTATAGTTTGCCAGCCAGTGCTGGGACACCAGATTTAGGGGATTGCTATTTTGGCAGTTGAATTTCACCCCAGAACAAAATATATGCTTTGGCGGACACTATTATAGTTTGCCAGCCAGTGCTGGGACACCAGATTTAGGGGATTGCTATTTTGGCAGTTGAATTTCACCCCAGAACAAAATATATGTTGTGCTGGACACTATTATAGTTTGCCAGTCACAGCTGTGACACCAGATTTATGGTATTGCTATTTTGGCAATTGAATTTCACCCCAGAACAAAATATATGTTTTGGCGGACACTATTATAGTTTGCTAGCCAGTGCTGGGACACCAGATTTAGGGGATTGCTATTTTGACAATTGAATTTCACCACAGAAAATAATCTATCCTTTGCCAAACAGCAGACAGTATTATACTTGGCTAGCCAAAGCTGGAACACCAGATTTAGGGGATTGGTATTCTGGCAATTGTATTTAACCCCTTAATAAAATATAGAAATTGCTATCCTGAGTTTCCAGGGGTGACAATTAGCACAGCCAAGCCCCTGATGTAGGATATAGCAAAAAAATACTAGTATTGATGGATTGATGGACTTGGTGGCAGCTTGTGCTGGAGCACCACAAGTCACAAAATGGCCGCCGATCACCCCAGAAAATAAGTGACAGAAAAACGCTCTGTGCAGCCTAAAAACCAGTGAGCAAGTAACTAGCAGAAGTTCAATCACTCACAGCTGTAGATCGATCACTTCATTAAGTGCTTTTGCAGACTTTTCCCTGCCTAATCTCGCCCTCACAGCAGCTGCGTCCTCTCCCTACACTAATCAGAGCAGTGTGACGTGCGGCGCTACGTGACTCCAGCTTAAATAGAGGCTGGGTCACATGCTGCACTTGGCCAATCACAGCCATGCCATTAGTAGGCATGGCTGTGATGCGCTCTTAGGGCAAGAATTAAAATAATAGCTGATTGGCTGCTGTGCAGCCCTTTAGAAAGCGGGAAGAAATCGCCGAACAACGAACCCGAACCCGAACACCCCAAAATTCGGTACTAACCCGAACTATGCTCGAACTGTTCGCTCAACACTACTCCTAGGTCCTTTAAATATCGAACGGTTCCTCACCATGTATTCATACTATTTGATCTATGATTAAGACCTGTATAGGTTGAAACGCATCAGATTTTTACAGGAGGGATATTGTTTTCTGCATTTTTTAATAGAAGAAATAAAGATTTTCTTGATTTTATTCGCTGGATCAATTTTTTGTTTTTTGACATGTTAGAATGGGTGTGAATACAGCCCAGAACTATGCTGAATAGGCTAATTGACCTTTCCACCTGAGAGTCAGACACCACAACTTTTTAAGTTGAACTGTACCTGTGCCCACCCAGGGCATGTGGGGCAGTGATGGGCATGGACCACCACAGCCATCCCTTGGTTGAAATTGATAGACTTATGTCATTTTTCATTCATTCTATGTTACTATGTTTTTGGGATAAAACAGTTCCATTCGGATGTTCTCGGTGTACGACAAAAATATACACTGCTTTTTATACACTAAAATTCGCTTATTTAAACTGTAACGGTCGTGTTTTATTTTTTATGTAGGAACAGTGATAGGGAACATTTTTCTAATATGCTTTATTTAGTGAAGTTTTTATTTATTTATAGGAGAAACTTGCCCAGAAATCTCCCTTAGGCCTCTTGCACACTTGCAAATTGCGGCTCGCAATGCACGGGCACCAACCGTGGGGCAGCCGCAGCGGATCGCGGTCCCATTCACTTGAATGAGTCCGTGATCTGCCCGTTCTGCAAAAAGATAGGACATGTTCTATCTTTTTGCGGAACGGAAGTACGGAACGGAACACCACGGAAGCACTCCGTAGTGCTTCCGTAGTGTTCCGTTCCGTCATTCCGTGCTGCACCATTCCGCATCTCCGGATTTGCGGACACATTGAAATGAATGGATCCGCATCCTTGATGCAGAATGGCCACGGAATTGTGCCCGTGTATTGCGGATCCGCAAATGCGGTTCGCAATACGGGCACGGGGCGCACACGTTCGTGTGCAAGAGGCCTTAGTAGCACTCTCTAATTGAATGTTGCTAATGAATATCTGTCTTCCTAGTACAGTACTTACTGTGAAGACAGCTGGGCTCCCAGCTGCTGACCCCACTGCTCTCTTACATACTGTACATAATATTTAGGGTACACATATTAATATGTCCTACTAATTTAGATCAGCATATACATAAAGGAACGCTATCCTACAATCAAACATCTATATCTCAAAAATACGGATGGCACAAAGTTCCATTAAAATAAATAGTTTATTAAATATATTCATAAAAACATACACTACAATTCATTATATATGGGAAACCATTCATAAAAGCGCCACAATATCCTGCAAATCCGTTGTACCAAGGGTGAATTAGCTTAATATAACTGATCCACAATTATCTTCACTCTGTCCTAACTCCGATAGTACATCCTCCTACTCACTGTAATACAGCCATTCAACATTAATATAGGATAGATCACAGATGTAGCACCAACAGGCATCAATACACATAACCTGCTATATCCTTCTCTACATATACATAGACCTGGCTGACCAGTATGACATTAATAAATCGGTCGAAATAACATACCCTTGAATAGTTTCCAGCACTCCTATGCAGGAATGGCGCCCCCTCTACGCGCGTTTCGCGTGTTTGCTTCGTCAGGAGGAGAGGCCGCCTGTGAGTTTGAGCGAGCTATTTAAATGTGTGCTGCCCAATCATAGATCGTAATACAGATCACATGAATCGGTGTAATGACGTCGGAACGCGCGCCATGCAGGTCCAGGATCGCGCACTTCCGCCCATACCCCTGATCGGCCTCAGTGAAGGCGGAGGTATATCCTGTCCACTTATCACCGAGGCCAAACCTAGTGGGGCATGCGCAGAAGCACGCTGAACCCTCCGGCCGCGATGCGCACTACCACTGACCATGTAAGAGATCAATCATAGGGAGATCTGAAAAGAAGGGGGGGAGGGGGGGGGCAGAAACTGACGTCATACAGGATTTATATAATGGATATCGGCAGTATCTAGCCATATGTCTAGTTCTAATACAATCTATACAAAGTATACTAAAAATGAGTCCTCCGCAATTATATAGGTGAATATTTAAAATGGCCTAAGCATAATTAATGATCCTCTCTATCTATTCACAATTTATATATAATTGTTGATCCACAAAATACTAAATACAAAGTAAAACTAAGGTGAATTCATATTCTTAAAGTGCTAGTGCTACATAGAGGATACAAAAATGAATATATAATAAAGATATAAAAATATATATATATATTTCCCTCATTTACAAATCCCAAATATGTGATTATAATACACAACTAAAACATTAAACAAATAATAAATATAGTGTTAATATAAGAAGTATACATATTACCATCATATAAAATCCAAAATCTGTGATTATAATCCAATCTATAAAGTGCCATAGTTAAAAATATATAATATTACACTATTCAGCTAAGGAATACCGAATACCGAAATTAGTGTAAAGTACTACAGTGCAACTACTACTCCTACCACCATTCCATAAATACATATCCATGGAATGGTGATAGCTCAAGGCAGGTCTATACCTATAATATCTCCAAGTGTATCAATGTATAATAAATATCTCTCTATAGTATATTTGTTATAGACTCAACCCATAACCTAGATTATCAAAAAATATATGTGCTAGTGTGACATTCTACTCCTTCACCATCATTGTATAAAAAGTATATTCTTTATCCCCATATCAATTTTACTCTTATTAAATCCCTTATATAAAAGTACAGTTCTTTGCTTATTCTCCTTTTCTTCTCTTCAGGAAATCCTCCCCTTCTTGGCTCCACACACATCCAAAGACCACGGTAAGTGCTAAAATATCAAACAAACATATAACAAATATTAGCTCAACAATCTAAAAACTTCAATTAAAACCACTACAAGAAGGACCCAAATCCCTGCGATTCATTGAGTCCTATCGGGGCCATCGTACCCAATGTAAAGATCCATTTACTTTCTCTCTGCGCTAATCTTTTACCCATATCTCCTCCTCTCATTCCCAGATGTATCATGTCTATGCCCAGAAATTTCAAAAGGTCTCCATCACTCTGATGATATAACTTAAAGTGCTTTGGTATCGTTTTCAGATTATACAGCTCCTCCTCCTCCTTACCTTTTTCGATGTCCCGAACATGTTCCCTTACTCTCTTTCTAAGTTCTCTGGTTGTCAGTCCTATATACATCTTATTGCATGGACATGTGGCTTGATATATTAACCCTCTCGATGAACAATTGATAAATTCTCTTATCTCATATTGTTTGCTGTTCCGCATACCTGTGAAGATCTTTGCCTTGCTCATATTCCTACATGCTACGCATTTTCCACATGGATACGAACCTTGCACCCTCAACGTATTTTCATCTCTGGTATCTGTTGGTATATAATGACTGTGTACTAATGCATCTTTCAAATTTCTTGCTCGCTTTGCTATCATCATCGGTCTCTCTGCGATGCATGTTTTCAAAGTATTGTCAGTTTGTAGGATATTCTAGTGTTTTTGTAAAATGTCCTTAATTTGCCACCACTGTTTATTGTAATCTGTAATAAATCTAGTATGTTGATACACCGCCGGGTTTTTCACCACATTGGGACAAAGTAGTTGTTCTCTTGATTTAGCATTAGCCCTCCAAATGCCATTCTTTATTTGTCTATTACTATATCCTCTAGCTTTAAATCTAGCTCTCAACTTTTCCTCTTGTGTTTTATATCCCTGTTCCTCCGAACAGATTCTTTTTACCCTCATAAACTGACCTGTAGGTATACCATTAATCGTTGATTGTGGGTGGGATGATCGTGCATGTAATAACGCATTAACTGCCGTCTCTTTCCTATAGACATCTGTTAACAATCTTCCATCTGGTCCGACCAAGATCCTGAGGTCAAGAAAATTGACTTCTTTTCCAGCCTGGAAGGTCAAGAAGATATTTTTAGTGTTTTGATTTAAAAGTCTCATGAATCCATCCAATTCTTCTTTTGTTCCTTCCCATATAAATAGCACGTCATCGATAAAGCGCATCCAATTATGCACCCTATCGATACCCGGAACTGGATTCTTGGAGAAGATGTCCCTTTCCCATGCTCCCAAAAACAGATTAGCATAGGATGGGGCACAAGTTGCCCCCATCGCTACGCCCTGGGTCTGTAGGTAAAAGCAATTTTTAAAAAAGGAAAAAATTGTGATTTAATACAAATTCCAATAATTCCAGTATGAATTCATTAAGTTCTCCCGTTTGATTATTACCTTGTAGAAACTGTGCCGTTGCTCTCATTCCATCCTCATGTTTAATATTGGAGTATAAGGCCTCCACATCTGCTGTCACTAATAGCATGTCTTCCTCCAACTGGATATGTGTTAATCTGTTCAGGGCCGCTGTTGTACCTGAATAAAGGAAGGCAAAGTCGCCACCAGGGGTTTAAGATGGTAGTCAATAAATTGTGATATTTTCTCACTCAGGCTCCCATTTCCCGCCACTATCGGCCTACCTGGCGGATCCTTGGCATTCTTATGGATCTTTGGAGTAATGTAGAACGTTGAAATCCTAGGCGCCTGAGTGGTTAAAAGTTCTTTGGTCTTACACAAGATAATTCCCTTCTCCACTGCTGTTTCAAGGATAAGGTCAAGCTTATTCTAAAAGCACAAGAGGGGGTTATAATCCAAACAGCGATAACATGTCTTGTCTTTCAATAGTTTAAATGCTTGTTTCTCATACATTTCTTCTGGTCATATTACTAAATTACCCCCCTTGTCCGCTTGCTTTATTAAGACCCCTTTGATCTTCTTCAGGTCTTCCAAAGCTTCCCTTTCCTTTCTATTCAAATTATTGATCCCCAATTTTTTACTTTCTGCCAGTCTTACCAAATCTGTACTCACCATTTTAACAAATATATCCAAAGCTGGACACAATTGGAGCTGGGGGAATATTGTGGACCTTTTCTTCAGTTCTGGTGGTGTCAACTTAATCCTCACCTCTTCTTCCTCTTCATTGGCAAGATCTTCCAAAATTTTCAATGCTTCCAATTCGGTCTCCGTTGTAAACCATTCTTCTTCATTCTTTTTTTTATAATTTTTATTTTTATATAATTTTTTTAGAAGTATTTTTCTGGCAAAAAGGTTGAGATCTTTAATTACTGTAAAAAGATCAAAATTATTAGTTGGTGAAAAATTCAACCCTCTACTCAGTATCTTTACCTGATCCTCTGTCAATTTTATTTGAGATAAATTAATCACCTGTGGAGTATCATCCTTTCCTCGCTTGTTTTTATCTTCTGTTTTTTCATCCATTTTCCTCTTGCTCGAACCTCTATTAAGCCAGTTTTTTTGGGCTCTCGTATTTCTCTGCCCGGAGGCTGATGTTCCACCATTACTCACTTCAGATACTTCAGATGTTGAGGAAGAGAACGAGAATACTCTTTGCCTTCCTACTTCACTCTCCTTATTCCTATGCCATTTGTAGATTCTCTTATTGTTATAATCATTAACATCCCTTTGGAATTTCTTGGCTTTAAATTCCGTTATTTCCTTTTCCCATGTGGTCAGGGCTTTATTCATGTCCTCCTCAAATTTACTCCTTATTTCCACATTAAGACCTTCTTCAATTTGTTTCAAGACATTTACCATCTCTCCTTCGAATTTGACTAGTTTCTTATCATTCGCCTCTATGATTAAATCAATGAATTCCATTGAACATTTACTGGATACTGTTTCCCATTTATCCCTAAGCTCATCATCTTCTAAGACAAAGCTGAGAAATTTTTGGATCCTCAGACCCCTGGGTATGATATTCTTCAATTTATAATTTTCCAGTGTCACTTTATTCCACCAAATTTTCACCTTCTTATGACACATTGTTTTATATAACTTCATTTGTTCCTTCTTTTGTAGTGTGGCTTCATTAAAAACAGAATTGGTTTCCCCTCTAAATATGTCCAGGGCTCTAGACCGCCAGGTCATCTCTCTAGCCCCTAAATCCATATTACGATCTAGTAAATCTGTGAATAAAACACAGAGCTATTAATCAGTCCTACTAATTTAGATCAGCATATACATAAAGGAACGCTATCCTACAATCAAACATCTATATCTCAAAAATACGGATGGCACAAAGTTCCATTAAAATAAATAGTTTATTAAATATATTCATAAAAACATACACTACAATTCATTATATATGGGAAACCATTCATAAAAGCGCCACAATATCCTGCAAATCCGTTGTACCAAGGGTGAATTAGCTTAATATAACTGATCCACAATTATCTTCACTCTGTCCTAACTCCGATAGTACATCCTCCTACTCACTGTAATACAGCCATTCAACATTAATATAGGATAGATCACAGATGTAGCACCAACAGGCATCAATACACATAACCTGCTATATCCTTCTCTACATATACATAGACCTGGCTGACCAGTATAACATTAATAAATCGGTCGAAATAACATACCCTTGAATAGTTTCCAGTACTCCTATGCAGGAATGGCGCCCCCTCTACGCGCGTTTCGCGTGTTTGCTTCGTCAAGAGGAGAGGCCGCCTGTGAGTTTGAGCGAGCTATTTAAATGTGTGCTGCCCAATCATAGATCGTAATACAGATCACATGAATCGGTGTAATGACGTCGGAACGCGCGCCATGCAGGTCCAGGATCGCGCACTTCCGCCCATACCCCTGATTGGCCTCAGTGAAGGCGGAGGTATATCCTGTCCACTTATCACCGAGGCCAAACCTAGTGGGGCATGAGCAGAAGCACGCTGAACCCTCCGGCCGCGTTGCGCACTACCACTGACCATGTAAGAGATCAATCATAGGGAGATCTGAAAAGAAGAGGGGGAGGGGAGGGGGGGGGGCCAGAAACTGACGTCATACAGGATTTATATAATGGATATCGGCAGTATCTAGCCATATGTCTAGTTCTAATACAATCTATACAAAGTATACTAAAAATGAGTCCTCCGCAATTATATAGGTGAATATTTAAAATGGCCTAAGCATAATTAATGATCCTCTCTATCTATTCACAATTTATATATAATTGTTGATCCACAAACTACTAAATACAAATTAAAACTAAGGTGAATTCATATTCTTAAAGTGCCAGTGCTACATAGAGGATACAAAAATGAATATAAAATAAAGATATAAAAATATATATATATATTTCCCTCATTTACAAATCCCAAATATGTGATTATAATACACAACTAAAACATTAAACAAATAATAAATATAGTGTTAATATAAGAAGTATACATAATTACCATCATAAAAAATCCAAAATCTGTGATTATAATCCAATCTATAAAGTGCCATAGTTAAAAATATATAATATTACACTATTCAGCTAAGCAATACCGAATACCGCAATTAGTGTAAAGTACTACAGTGCAACTACTACTCCTACCACCATTCCATAAATACATATCCATGGAATGGTGATAGCTCAAGGCAGGTCTATACCTATAATATCTCCAAGTGTATCAATGTATAATAAATATCTCTCTATAGTATATTTGTTATAGACTCAACCCATAACCTAGATTATCAAAAAATATATGTGCTAGTGTGACATTCTACTCCTTCACCATCATTGTATAAAAAGTATATTCTTTATCCCCATATCAATTTTACTCTTATTAAATCCCTTATATAAAAGTACAGTTCTTTGCTTATTCTCCTTTTCTTCTCTTCAGGAAATCCTCCACTTCTTGGCTCCACACACATCCAAAGACCACTGTAAGTACTTTTTCAATGTGGCGCTTTTATGAATGGTTTCCCATATATAATGAATTGTAGTGTATGTTTTTATGAATATATTTAATAAACTATTTATTTTAATGGAACTTTGTGCCATCCGTATTTTTGAGATATACATATTAATATGTGTTCTCATCCTTGCTGTTTTCACTGATCAGATTGGCCAGAGCTGACAGTGAGAGATCATGCTGTATCCCTGGAGCTCAGAATAACTAACCAGCTACCGGGAGATATACTGTAGCGCCCGCTATTGTGAATTCAGGGAGACATGAAGAAGCTGTTCTACAGTATATTGGGACAGTCTAATACTATAATTAGAACTGAAAAAAGTTTTAATAAAACAGTTAATAAACTGTTAATAAAATAGTTTTAACTGTCAAAAATTTTGATTTGTTACAAATTAATTAGCCACAAATCTCTAAAAATCAGGTATACCCATATGTCATGGTGGCTGAGGGAATATATGAAGAGGGCTGTTGCATTGTGCCTGCTCCACATGCGGAGAGTGCCAGCTGTGTCATACAGCATACACCTGGCCACAATGACAGGGAATCCGCTTAACCCTGTTATTTAACCCCTCAGATACTGCAATCAACATCAATCACAGTATCTGTGAGGTAAGGCAGAGGGATGCGGCTGATTAGAGACCTCTCTGTAGAACTGCATGGCTCCGATCAGCTGCCATGGCAGCCTGGACGCTTTTGAAGCTTCCCATGGCTGCCATGGTAAACTCCCTGCTGCGCTCAGTAAAGAGCCAGTCATGCTATTCACCCTAATAGATCTCTATTAGGATGAATAGGACAAGCGATTAAAAGATCCCAGGTTCTAGCCCTAGGTGGGTTAAAAATTGTCACTGTAAGGCCCCTTTCACACGAGCGAGAATTCCATGTAAACGCATTGTGCCCACACGGAACTCGGACCAAGTCATTTAAATGGGTCTTTAAACATGAGCGGTGGTTTTCACGCATCACTTTTGCGTTGCGTGAAAATCGCAGCATGTTCTATATTCTGCGATTTTCACACAACGCTAGCCCCATAGAAGTGAATTGGTCTGCGTTAAAATCACATTGCATCAGCAAGCAAGTGCGGATGCTATTTTCACGGATGGTTGCTAAGAGATGTTGTTTGTAAACATTCAGTTTTTTATCACAAGCATGCAAAACGCATTAAGGCCCCTTGCAGATGAGCACGAGCGGATTAGGTCCGGATGCATTGACGATGCGTTCAGTGAAAACGGAGCGATTTCGCAAGAAAGGCCATTCAGTTTTGTTTGGGATCGCATTCAGTTTTTATCACGCGGGTGCAATGCAATTTACTGCGCTTTGCACACGCGTGATAAAAAACTAAATGTTTACAAACAACATCTCTTAGCAACCATCTGTGAAAATCACATCGCATCCGCACTTGCTTGCGGATGCGATTTTCACACAGCCCCATTCACTTCTATGGGGCCAGCATTGTGTGAAAAATCGCAGAATATAGAACATGCTGCGATTTTCACGCAACGCAAAAGTGATGCGTGAAAACCACGGCTCATGTACACAGACCCATGGAAAAAAATGGGTCTTTATTCCGTGCAGGCGCAATGCATTCTCATCATGCATTGCATCCGTGTGGAATACTCGCTCGTGTGAAAGGGGCCTAAATCGCATTGCACCCTTGCAATAAAAACTGAACAACTAAACGTGATCACAAACAAAACTGAATGACTTCGCAAAATCCCGCAATTCTCACTGAACACATCCGCAACGCATCCTGACATAATCTGGACACGCTCTTCTGCAAGGGGCCAAAAATTTTAAATCACCTCCCTTTCCAAATTTTATATATAAAAATATGCAAATAAAAAAAACATATTAGGTATCACGTTGCTTGAAAATGTCTGAACTATTAAAATATTAATAAAAATTTCATGTGCGCTGATCGCCGTAATGAAAAAAATAAATAAAAACACACAAATCGCATTTTATGTGAGTTTTTCTCTCCTAAAAAATTGAATAATAGTGACCAAAAAGTTGTACATACCACAAAAATGGTACCACAAAAAAAAAAAGCACTAATACAGCTCTGTAGAATGAAATTTAAAAAAAAGTTATCACTGTCAAAAAATGGTGATGCAAAGACAATTTATATTTTTTCAAGGGTGTTTTTTTAAAAAGTAGTAGATAGAAAATATACAAGTTTGGAATCTTAGTAATCAGCCACAGAATAAGGATACTAAGTCATTTTTAGCGCAGAGTGAAAGCCGTTATGTCAAAACCCCTAAAACCTTGCCGGAATTGTACTTTCTTTATTATTTAATTTAACTTCAAAAAAGTAAAATCCAAACTTAAAAAAAAATTTTTTTTGCCAACTAGGAGAGGCCATAAGCGTAACTAACAGGGATAAAGTCCTCAAAAATAAAAATACAGCCACACAATGGAATATTTTTAAAACCATCCTAAAATCTAATTGTGAGAGGTACATACCTTATGGGAATAAAAGTTTAAGGAACAAGAAAAAACCAATGTAGATAAATAGAATTGTAAAGAAAGCAATAAATGACAAAAAGAAAGCATTTAAATCACTAAAACAGGAGGGTAGCGAGGAAGCATTGAAAGACAATAAGGAAAAAAATAGAATAGGTAAAAGACAAAAAAACAAACAAACAGCCAAACTAGATAGATTAGTTGCCAAAGAGAGTAAAACTGACCCTAAAATGTTCTTCAATTATATGAGGGGTGTCAGCCCTTTACAGAGTAATGAGGGGGGAGTTGCAGACAGCAATGAGGAGAAAGCAACGCTATTAAATATTTTTTTCTCCACTATATTCGTTGAAGAAAATAAACGAAAATAAACGTAATTCATGTCAGATGAAATGCAAAATGTAAAAGTAAATTCCCCATTGAAAAAGAAAAATCGCCAGGACCAGTTGGCATACACCCCCATATCTTAAGAGAATTAAGTAATGTCATAGCCAGACCCTTATTTCTGATATTTACGGACTCTATACTGACAGGGAATGTTCCACCGGATTGGCGCATAGCAAATGTGGTGCCAATATTCAAAAAGGGTCCAAAAACAGAGCCCGGAAACTCTTGGCTGGTAAGTTTAATATCTGTTGTGGGTAAACTGTTTGAAGGTTTTCTAAGAGATGCTATCTTAGAGGATCTCAATGAAAATAAGCAAATAAAGCCATATCAGCATGGCTTCATGAGGGATCGGTCATGTCAAACTAATTTAATCAGTTTCTATGAGGAGGTAAGTACTAGACTTGACCGAGGTGAATCAATGGATGTTGTATATCTGGACTTCTCCAAAGCATTTGACACTGTACCACATAAAAGGTTAGTATATAAAATGAGGATGCTTGGACTTAGGGAAAATGTCTGTATGTGGGTAAGTAACTGGCTGAGTGATAGAAAACAAAGGGGGATTATTAACGGTACACACTCAGATTGGGTCACTGTCACTAGTGGGGAACCTCAGGGGCCAGGTTGGGCCCTATCCTCTTTAATATATTTATTAATGATCTTGTAGAAGGCTTGCATAGTAAAATATCTATTTTTGCAGATGACACTAAACTGTGTAAAGTAATTAACACTGAAGAGGACAATATACTGCTACAGAGGGATCTGGATAGGTTGGAGGCTTGGGCAGAAAAGTGGCAGATGAGGTTTAATACTGATAAATATAAGGTTATGCACATGCGAAGGAATAATGCAAGTCACTAGTACATACTAAATGGTAAAACACTCGGTAACACTGACATGGAAAAGGATCTAGGAATTTTGGTGAACCGCTAACTAAACTGTAGTGTTGAGCGAACAGTTCGAGAATAGTTCGGGTTCGTACCGAACTTTGGGGTGTCCGTGACACGGACCCGAACCCGGACATTTTCAAAAAAGTTCGGGTTCGAGTTCGGAGTTCGGCATGTTCTCTCGGCGCATTAGGAAAGTACTATATAGCAGAATAGTATAGGCTTAAAGCTGAAATCGCATTGCGATTACAACTTTGAGCTACCGATCACCATGGAAACGCCTCCTCCAGTAGAATGTACTGTCGGATCTGAGAATTAAGTTGAAATCGCAATGCGATTATTAGAACTCAAATAAATTGCATCACACTACACGTTCTAATTGCATTCGATTTTAACTTTACTGTTTGGTTTTGTATCGCGATAATACAAAATTTTAATAATCGTGTGCATGCTGTTCTAGCACGCAGTGCTATTCGTATCCCACTATTAAGTTATAATCGCATTCGATGTTAACTTATGCATTTTTTTTTTTTTTGCCAGGCATCAAATTGAATGCGATGCCTGTCAAAAAAAAAGCATAAGTTAAAATCGAATGCGATTAGAACTTAAGAGTGGGATACGAATAGCACTAGTGTTGTGTTGTTGAGCGCACATTTCGAGAATAGTTCCGGTCCATACAGAATTTTGGGGTGTTCGTGACACGACCTGAACCCGAACATTTTCATAAAAATTCGGGTTCGGTTTTGTAGTTCGTCATTTTTTGTGGCGCATTTTGAAAGGCTGCAAAGCAGCCAATCAACATGCATCATACTACTTGCCCTAAGATGCCATCGCAGCCATGCCTACTATTGGCAAGGCTGTGATTGGCCAAGTGCAGCATGTGACTCAGCCTCTTTATAAGCTTGTGCGCACGTCGGGACGTGCTCACTCCCGATGTGAATAGAACAGGGATAGATGCAGCTGCTGTGAGGGCGAGATAGGCAGGGAATAATCGAGGAAAAAACCTGAGAAGAAGTGAATGATCTAAACCTGTGCATCAGAACAACTCAGCTGAGCTGTTCACTGAAAGTTTATTTTTTTACACTGGCCAGATCGATTTTTACCGGCACATGTAACTGGGCTGACCGGGCGGCGGCCATTTTGGGACCTGTGGTGGGCCAGCTCAAGCTGCCACAGAGTCCAAAGAAAAGCTCCAAAGAATTGAAAAATCTACTCCTGTGACACAGAACAACAGCGATTCAGCTGCTCAGTCAAAGTCAATTTTTTTCTGGCTGGGCAGACCATTTTCTGGCACATGTTACTGGGCTGATAGGCGGCGGCCATTTTGGGACTTGTGGTGCTACAGCAAAAGCTGCCACAGCGTCCATTAATCTCATGTAATAGTCGATTTTTTCATAGATATACTACATCAGGGGTTTGGCTGTGCTTGTGTCACCCCTACCAACTGCCAATATATTTAATATATCAGTGGTGAAACTGAAAGTAACCCACTTGGATAGCAAATCCCATGAATGTGCTGTTCCAGCTAGGCTAGCCAGTGTCACTACAGCCAGGTCCAATACTGTCAGCCAGAAATTAAATTTTTATTTTTTTGCCAGAAATATAAATTAAAAAATCTTTCCCTGTAACAAACATAATTCTGGTGTTAGACCAGAAGAAGCACTCCTTCAGTAAATAATACTGTAAAAAGGTTTAGGCAATAATTCTCCCAGTGTGGGCAATTTATGTACCAAAACGAGCATTTTAAAAATTCCGGTGTTCTGAAATACCAGCAGTCCTCTTGTAATTAATACCAGAAAAAGGCATTATAGTGTCCAGTGTTGTCATTTTGGTTCCAAAAGGCCAATTTAATCAATCTGGTGTTGGTGACACCCGAAATAGTACGCCGCACGTTGTTACTCCTGTAAAAGGAAATAGTTCTCCCACTGTGGGAATTCATTTAACATAAGTAGCATTTAAAAAATTCTGGTGTCCAATTTGCAGCAGTCTTCTTGTAATTAATACCAGAAAAAGGCATTATAGTGTCCAGTGTTGTCATTTTGGTTCCAAAAGGCCAATTTAATCAATCTGGTGTTGGTGACACCCGAAATAGTAGGCTGCACGTTGTTACTCCTTTAAAAGGAAATAGTTCTCCCACTGTGGGAATTCATTTAACATAAGTAGCATTTAAAAAATTCTGGTGTCCAATTTGCAGCAGTCTTCTTGTAATTAATACCAGAAAAAGGCATTATAGTGTCCAGTGTTGTCATTTTGGTTCCAAAAGGCCAATTTAATCAATCTGGTGTTGGTGACACCCGAAATAGTACGCCGCACGTTGTTACTCCTTTGAAAAGGAAATACTTCTCCCACTGTGGGAATTCATTTAACATAAGTAGCATTTAAAAATTCTGGTGTCCAATTTGCAGCAGTCTTCTTGTAATTAATACCAGAAAAAGGCATTATAGTGTCCAGTGTTGTCATTTTGGTTCCAAAAAGGCCAATTTAATCAATCTGGTGTTGGTGACACCCGAAATAGTACGCCGCACGTTGTTACTCCTTTGAAAAGGAAATACTTCTCCCACTGTGGGAATTCATTTAACATAAGTAGCATTTAAAAAATTCTGGTGTCCAATTTGCAGCAGTCTTCTTGTAATTAATACCAGAAAAAGGCATTATAGTGTCCAGTGTTGTCATTTTGGTTCCAAAAGGCCAATTTAATCAATCTGGTGTTGGTGACACCCGAAATAGTAGGCCGCACGTTGTTACTCCTTTAAAAGGAAATAGTTCTCCCACTGTGGGAATTCATTTAACATAAGTAGCATTTAAAAATTCTGGTGTCCAATTTGCAGCAGTCTTCTTGTAATTAATACCAGAAAAAGGCATTATAGTGTCCAGTGTTGTCATTTTGGTTCCAAAAGGCCAATTTAATCAATCTGGTGTTGGTGACACCCGAAATAGTAGGCCGCACGTTGTTACTCCTTTAAAAGGAAATAGTTCTCCCACTGTGGGAATTCATTTAACATAAGTAGCATTTAAAAAATTCTGGTGTCCAATTTGCAGCAGTCTTCTTGTAATTAATACCAGAAAAAGGCATTATAGTGTCCAGTGTTGTCATTTCGGTTCCAAAAGGCCAATTTAATCAATCTGGTGTTGGTGACACCCGAAATAGTACGCCGCACGTTGTTACTCCTTTGAAAAGGAAATACTTCTCCCACTGTGGGAATTCATTTAACATAAGTAGCATTTAAAAATTCTGGTGTCCAATTTGCAGCAGTCTTCTTGTAATTAATACCAGAAAAAGGCATTATAGTGTCCAGTGTTGTCATTTTGGTTCCAAAAGGCCAATTTAATCTATCTGGTGTTGGTGACACCCGAAATAGTAGGCCGCACATTGTTACTCCTTTAAAAGGAAATAGTTCTCCCACTGTGGGAATTCATTTAACATAAGTAGCATCTAAAAAATTCTGGTGTCCAATTTGCAGCAGTCTTCTTGTAATTAATACCAGAAAAAGGCATTATAGTGTCCAGTGTTGTCATTTTGGTTCCAAAAAGGCCAATTTAATCAATCTGGTGTTGGTGACACCCGAAATAGTACGCCGCACGTTGTTACTCCTTTGAAAAGGAAATACTTCTCCCACTGTGGGAATTCATTTAACATAAGTAGCATTTAAAAAATTCTGGTGTCCAATTTGCAGCAGTCTTCTTGTAATTAATACCAGAAAAAGGCATTATAGTGTCCAGTGTTGTCATTTTGGTTCCAAAAGGCCAATTTAATCAATCTGGTGTTGGTGACACCCGAAATAGTAGGCCGCACGTTGTTACTCCTTTAAAAGGAAATAGTTCTCCCACTGTGGGAATTCATTTAACATAAGTAGCATTTAAAAATTCTGGTGTCCAATTTGCAGCAGTCTTCTTGTAATTAATACCAGAAAAAGGCATTATAGTGTCCAGTGTTGTCATTTTGGTTCCAAAAGGCCAATTTAATCAATCTGGTGTTGGTGACACCCGAAATAGTACGCCGCACGTTGTTACTCCTTTGAAAAGGAAATACTTCTCCCACTGTGGGAATTCATTTAACATAAGTAGCATTTAAAAAATTCTGGTGTCCAATTTGCAGCAGTCTTCTTGTAATTAATACCAGAAAAAGGCATTATAGTGTCCAGTGTTGTCATTTTGGTTCCAAAAAGGCCAATTTAATCAATCTGGTGTTGGTGACACCCGAAATAGTAGGCCGCACGTTGTTACTCCTTTAAAAGGAAATAGTTCTCCCACTGTGGGAATTCATTTAACATAAGTAGCATTTAAAAAATTCTGGTGTCCAATTTGCAGCAGTCTTCTTGTAATTAATACCAGAAAAAGGCATTATAGTGTCCAGTGTTGTCATTTTGGTTCCAAAAGGCCAATTTAATCAATCTGGTGTTGGTGACACCCGAAATAGTACGCCGCACGTTGTTACTCCTTTGAAAAGGAAATACTTCTCCCACTGTGGGAATTCATTTAACATAAGTAGCATTTAAAAATTCTGGTGTCCAATTTGCAGCAGTCTTCTTGTAATTAATACCAGAAAAAGGCATTATAGTGTCCAGTGTTGTCATTTTGGTTCCAAAAAGGCCAATTTAATCTATCTGGTGTTGGTGACACCCGAAATAGTAGGCCGCACATTGTTACTCCTTTAAAAAGGAAATAGTTCTCCCACTGTGGGAATTCATTTAACATAAGTAGCATCTAAAAAATTCTGGTGTCCAATTTGCAGCAGTCTTCTTGTAATTAATACCAGAAAAAGGCATTATAGTGTCCAGTGTTGTCATTTTGGTTCCAAAAAGGCCAATTTAATCAATCTGGTGTTGGTGAAACCCGAAATAGTACGCCGCACGTTGTTACTCCTTTGAAAAGGAAATACTTCTCCCACTGTGGGAATTCATTTAACATAAGTAGCATTTAAAAAATTCTGGTGTCCAATTTGCAGCAGTTTTCTTGTAATACCGGAAAAAGGAATTATATCTTCCAGTGTGGGAATTTTGGGGGTAAAAAATAATATATTTTATTGTGGTGCGAGTTGAATCGTAACAATGAGGAAACATTCTATTAAGGGACGCGGTCGTGGTGGTGTCCGTGGAGCCTCTGTTGCTGGCAGAGGACGTGGCCGTTCGGCCTCAGGCGCACAAAGTAGTGAACCAACTCCCTCAAGTAGCCGGCAGAATTTACAGCGATATTTGGTGGGGCCCAATGCCGTTATGAGGATGGTAAGGCCTGAGCAGGTACAGGCATTAGTCGATTGGGTGGCCGACAGTGCTTCCAGCACGTTCACCACATTGTCTTCCGCCCAGTCTTCTGCGGAAAGCGCACAGGTGGCACCGGAAAACCAAGCCCATCAGTCTGTCACATCACCCCCATGCATATCAGGGAAACTGGCTGAGCCTCAAGTTATGCAGCAGTCTCTTCTTCTGTTTGAAGACTCTGCTGGCAGGGGTTCCCAGGGGCGTCCACCTAGCCCTTCCCTAGCGGTGGAAGACATACCATGCACTGACGCACAACCACTTATGTATCCAGATGATGAGGACATGGGAATACCACCACAGCAGAGTGACCGAGTGTCTGATGATGACGAAACACAGGTGCCCACTGCCGCGTCTTATTGCAGTGTGCAGACTGAACAGGAGGAGGTCAGGGAGGAAGACTGGGTGGAAGACGATGCAGAGGACGATGAGGTCTTAGACCCCACATGGACTGAAGGTCGTGCCGCTGACTTAAATAGTTCAGAGGAAGAGGCAGTGGTGAGACCGAGACAACAGCGAAGCCAAAGAGGAGCAGGGGGCAAAAGCAGAACACCCGCCGTCCCGAGAGTTCGCCTGCTATTGGCCAGTGCCAACAGGGACCCAGCACCCCAAAGGCATCTTCAAGGAGTTCCCTGGCATGGCACTTCTTCAAACAATGTGCTGAGGACAAGACCAGAGTGGTTTGCACGCTGTGCCATCAGACCCTGAGGCGAGGCATTAGCGTTCTTAACCTGAGCACCACCTGCATGATCAGGCATCTACATGCAAAGCATGAACTGCAGTGGAGTGCACACCTCAAAAAAATGAACCCGCTCAGGCTCCCCCTGCTCCCTCTACCGCTGCTGCCTCGGCTTCCGCCTCGAGAGGAATGTTGCCACCTGCCGAGCAGCAAACAGAGGATGTGCCACCGACACCACCACCACCACCGCCACCGTCACCTTGCGTCTCCACTATTTCACACAGCAGCGTTCAGCTCTCCATCTCTCAAACCTTTGAGAGGAAGCGCAAATTCCCACCTAGTCACCCTCGAGGCCCTTGGCCTGAATGCCAGCATTTCTAAACTACTGGCCTTTGAAATGCTGTCATTCCGGCTGGTGGACACAGAACAGCTTCAAACAGCTGATGGCCATGGCTGTCCCCCAGTATGTGGTTCCCAGCCGCCACTACTTCTCCAAGACAGCCGTGCCTTCCCTGCACATGCAAGTGTCCGATAAAATCAAGTGTGCACTGCGCAACGCCATTTGTGGCAAGGTCCACCTAACCACAGATACGTGGACCAGTAAGCACGGCCAAGGACGCTATATCTCACTAACTGCACACTGGGTGAATGTAGTGGCGGCTGGGCCCCAGGCGGAGAGTTCCTTGGCGCACGTCCTTCCGCCACCTAGGATCGCAGGGCATCATTCTCTGCCTCCTGTAGCCTCCTCCTCCTACTCGGCTTTCTCCTCCTCCTCTGCTTCCACCAGCTCCTCCTGTCAGCCACACACCTTCACCACCAACTTCAGCACAGCCCGGGGTAAACGTCAGCAGGCCATTCTGAAACTCTTATGTTTGGGGGACAGGCCCCACACCGCGCAGGAGTTGTGGCGGGGTATTGAACAACAGACGGACGAGTGGTTGCTGCCGGTGGGCCTCAAGCCAGGCCTGGTGGTATGCGATAATGGGCGAAATCTCGTGGCAGCTCTGGGACTAGCCGGTTTGACGCACATCCCTTGCCTGGCGCATGTGCTGTATTTGGTGGTGCAGAGGTTCATTCACCACTACCCCAACATGTCAGAGCTGCTGCATAAAGTGCGGGCCGTCTGTGCGCGCTTCCGGCGTTCACATCCTGCCGCTGCTCGCCTGTCTGCGCTACAGCGGAACGTCGGCCTTCCCGCTCACCGCCTCATATGCGACGTGCCCACCCGGTGGAACTTCACCTTGCACATGCTGGAGAGACTGTGCGAGCAGCAGCAGGCCATAGTGGAGTTTCAGCTGCAGCACGCTCGCGTCAGTCGTACTGCGGAACGGCACCACTTCACCACCAATGATTGGGCCCCCATGCGAGACCTGTGTGCCCTGCTGCACTGCTTTGAGTACTCCACCAAAATGGCCAGTGGCGATGACACTGTTATCAGCGTTACAATACCAATTCTATGTCTCCTAGAGAAAACGCTTAGGGCAATGATGGAAGAGGAGGTGGCCCAGGTGGAGGAGGAGGAGGAGGAGGAGGAGGGCTCGTTTCTAAGACTTTCAGGCCAGTCTGTTAGAAGTAGCTCAGAGGGAGGTTTTTGAAGCAGCAGAGGGCAGGTTCACAGAGTCGCCAGCCAAGGCACTCTAATGGAGGACGAGGAGGATGAGGAGGAGGTGGAGGAGGACGAGGATGAAGCAGGTTCACAGCAGGGTGGCAGCCCACACAGCTCAGGCCCATCACTAGTGCGTGGCTGGGGGATACGGTGGACGATGACGATACGCCTCCCACAGAGGACAGCTTGTCCTTACCTCTGGGGAGCCTGGCACACATGAGCGATTACATGCTGCAGTGCCTGCGCAGCGACAGCAGAGTTGCCCACATTTTAACGTGTGCTGACTACTGGGTGGCCACCCTGCTGGATCCCGGTACAAAGACAATGTGCCCACTTTACTTCCTGCACTGGAGCGTGATAGGAAGATGCGCGAGTACAAGCGCACGCTGGTAGACGCGCTCCTGAGAGCATTCCCAACTGTCACAGGGGAACAGGTGGAAGGCCAAGGCCAAGGCAGAGGAGGAGCTAGAGGTCGCCCACGCAGCAGTATCACGGCCAGCTCCTCTGAGGGCAGGGTTAGCATGGCAGAAATGTGGACAAGTTTTGTCTCCACGCCACAGCTAACTGCCCCACCACCTGATACGGAACGTGTTAGCAGGAGGCAGCATTTCACTAACATGGTTGAACAGTATGTCTGCACACCCCTCCACGTACTGACGGACGGTTCGGCCCCATTCAACTTCTGGGTTTCAAAATTGTCCACGTGGCCAGAGTTAGCATGTTATGCCTTGGAGGTGCTTTCCTGCCCGGCGGCCAGCGTTTTATCAGAACGCGTATTCAGCACGGCGGGGCGTCATTACTGACAAGCGCAGCCGCCTGTCCACAGCCAATGTGGACAAGCTGGCGTTCATAAAGATGAACCAGGCATGGATCCCACAGGACCTGTCCCTCCCTTGTGCAGAGTAGTCCTTAATAACTGCCTAAAACATGTCTTGTTGTACTACGGGCCACTTCTTTATTTAATACAAATTTTATGTAACCCACAGTTGAATGAAACTCTCCTCTGTCTGGGCGCCGGGGCTAACTAGATGAAAGTGGCCTGTTAAACTATCGGGTGACATAAAGCCATAACCTCTGCCATGCTACCTCTGTCCTCTGTCTGGGTGCTGAGGCCTAAGTCAAATAAAGCGGTCTTCTGCTGTGCTGGGGGATATGAAGCTAATCTCTGACCTCTCTCCTCTGTCTGGGTCCAAAGGCCTAAGTCACTGAAAGAGGCCTTCTCCTGTGGTGTGTGATATGATGCCTGAATTTGTGCTGTGGGACCTCTCTCCTCTTCCTGGGTGCAGGGGTCAAAGTATCTAAAAGTGTCCTTCTCTTGCGGTGGTTGATATGATGCCTGAATATGTGCTGTGGGACCTCTCTCCTCTGTCTGGGTGAAGGGGTCAAAGTAACTTTATGGTGGCTTCTCCTGTGGTGGTTGATATTATGCCTGATTCTCTGCTGTGGAACCTCTCTCCTCTGTCCTGGGTGCAGGGGTCAAAGTATCTAAAATGTGTCCTTCTCTTGCGGTGGTTGATATGATGCCTGAATATGTGCTGTGTGGCCTCTCTCTTCTGTCTGGGTGAAGGGGTCAAAGTAACTAAATGGTGGCCTACTCCTGTGGTGGTTGATATGATGCCTGATTCTCTGCTGTAGGACCTCTTTCCTCTGTCTGGGTGAAGGGGTCAAAGTAACTAAATGGTGGCCTACTCCTGTGGTGGTTGATATGATGCCTGATTCTCTGCTGTGGGACCTCTCTCCTCTGTCTGGGTGAAGGGGTCAAAGTAACTAAATGGTGGCCTACTCCTGTGGTGGTTGATATGATGCCTGATTCTCTGCTGTGGGGCCTCTCTCCTCTGTCTGGGTGAAGGGGTCAAAGTAACTAAATGGTGGCCTACTTCTGTGGTGGTTGATATGATGCCTGATTCTCTGCTGTGGAACCTCTCTCCTCTTCCTGGGTGCAGGGGTCAAAGTATCTAAAATTGTCCTTCTCTTGCGGTGGTTGATATGATGCCTGATTCTCTGCTGTGGGACCTCTCTCCTCTGTCTGGGTGAAGAGGTCAAAGTAACTAAATGGTGGCCTACTCCTGTGGTGGTTGATATGATGCCTGATTCTCTGCTGTGGGACCTCTCTCCTCTGTCTGGGTGAAGGGGTCAAAGTAACTAAATGGTGGCCTACTCCTGTGGTGGTTGATATGATGCCTGATTCTCTGCTGTGGGACCTCTCTCCTCTGTCTGGGTGAAGGGGTCAAAGTAACTAAATGGTGGCCTACTCCTGTAGTGGTTGATATAATGCCTGATTCTCTGCTGTGGGGCCTCTCTCCTCTGTCTGGGTGAAGGGGTCAAAGTAACTAAATGGTGGCCTACTCCTGTGGTGGTTGATATGATGCCTGATTCTCTGCTGTGGGGCCTCTCTCCTCTGTCTGGGTGAAGGGGTCAAAGTAACTAAATGGTGGCCTACTCCTGTGGTGGTTGATATGATGCCTGATTATCTGCTGTGGAACCTCTCTCCTCTGTCCTGGGTGCAGGGGTCAAAGTATCTAAATTGTGGCCTTCTCTTGTGGTGGTTGATATGATGCCTGATTCTCTGCTGTGGGACCTCTCCTCTGTCTGGGTGAAGGGGTCAAAGTAACTAAATGGTGGCCTACTCCTGTGGTGGTTGATATGATGCCTGATTCTCTGCTGTGGGACCTCTCTCCTCTGTCTGGGTGAAGGGGTCAAAGTAACTAAATGGTGGCCTACTCCTGTGGTGGTTGATATGATGCCTGATTCTCTGCTGTGGGGCCTCTCTCCTCTGTCTGGGTGAAGGGGTCAAAGTAACTAAATGGTGGCCTACTCCTGTGGTGGTTGATATGATGCCTGAATCTGTGCTGTGTGGCCTCTCTCCTCTGTCTGGGTGAAGGGGTCAAAGTAACTAAATGGTGGCCTACTCCTGTGGTGGTTGATATGATGCCTGATTCTCTGCTGTGGGACCTCTCTCCTTTGTCTGGGTGCTGGGGTCGAAATAATAGTAAGTGACCTTCTCCATTGGTGGGTGACTTGAAGCCTGATTCTGTGCTATGGGACCTCACTCCAATTAATATTGTTTAATTTTTATTTATTTTATGTTAACTCATCATTTCCCTATCTACATTTGTTTGCAGGGGATTTACCTACATTTTGCTGCCTTTTGCAGCCCTCTAGCCCTTTCCGTGTGTGTTTTACAGCCTTACCAAAAACCTTACCAGATCTAGCACATAAACCAGTTGAACTTGAAACCCTTGAAAGATTACAGTAATGAAAAATAATTATTAATATGGGCAACACTATCTGTACCCTTTGTTTCCAATCAAACAAAACGCAATAAATTTGATTTAACATTATAGTTTTATAAAATAATCTTTAACAAAAATAGAATTATTTTTTAACATAAATATATAAATAACCAAAAAAATTAGGGTAATTTTTAAATTTTCTCTGCTCCTCCAGCAGATCATCGATGTCCTTAAGATGAGCCTCCTCCATGGCTCGCATTTGGTGGGAGAACTGCATCTTGAGCTGCCTCATCTTCCTGGTTTGCTGCTCCCTGAACTGCTGCATTTGCAGCTGGTGCTTCCGTCGCATTATTTTTATTTTTTTAACATGATGTTGTCAGCTGTAAAATAAATGAAATAAAATATGGAAATGTACATTAAAATACAATCATTAATTGTTATATAAAGCAGATGATATTTTTTCTTGAAAATCACTGGTTAGACCACACATGGAGTACTGTGTACAGTTCTGGGCTCCTGTGAACAAGACAGACATAGCAGAGCTGGAGAGGGTTCAGAGGAGGGCAACTAAAGTAATAACTGGAATGAGGGATCTACAGTACCGTAAAAGGTTATCAAAATTAGGGTTATTCACTTTAGAAAAAAAGACGACTGAGGGGAGATCTAATAACTATGTATAAATATATCAGGGGTCAGTACAGAGATCTGTCCCATCATCTATTTATCCCCAGGACTGTGACAAGGGGACATCCTCTGCGTCTGGAGGAAAGAAGGTTTGTACACAAACATAGAAAAGGATTCTTCACTGTAAGAGCAGTGAGACTATGGAACTCTCTGCCTGAGGAGGTGGTGATGGTGAGTACAATAAAGGAATTCAAGAGGGGACTGGATTTATTTCTGGAGTGTAATAATATTACAGGCTATAGCTACTAGAGAGGGTCGTTGATCCAGGGAGTTATTCTGATTGCCTGATTGGAGTCGGGAAGGAATTTTTTTCCCTTATGTGAGGAAAATTGGCTTCTGCCTCACAGGGGTTTTTGCCTTCCTCTGGATCAACTTGTAGGAAACAGGCCGAACTGGATGGACAAATGTCTTTTTCGGTCTTATATACTATGTTACTATGTTACTATGTAAATCTGTTATATATTGGTTTAGGTAGGATTAATAATAGTTCCTTTTAGTTTTGGGTTATTGACTTAGTAGTTACGTTAATGGTTTTGATGTTGATCAATTACTTTTTAGTGTTTATTTTTATATTACTGTTATGTGTTGTACTTTATTTGTTGCCTGTTTTATTATATTTTCTTCATTTAAAAAAATAATATAGTTTGTTAAAATATATTCTTAGAAAAATTTATATATTGCATGCTTGTTATATCGTACTTCCAAAAATGGATGTGGCAGTTAGATACGTTATGGAAATCAGTACTCCCACCCGTAACATTAGCTTTCTGGGACACTGAATAAATAAAAATATCCACATCATCCATTTACCTTCTTGTCGGGGGTAGTGACCATCTCCTCTTCTGCCTCCTCAGAGTCATCACCCTCCTCCACTGCAGCAGGTGGGCTATGGGCCCGATAGCCTGATGGCCCTGCCTCTTCCTGCTCGTCCGAGTGGTCTGTCTCCTCCTCCACCTCCACCGCCTTCTTCTTTTTAGAGAGCTTGGCTCTCACTTTGGGAAGCGGAGCATCTGTAATGATGATGATGACCAAATTTTTAAAAATGCCAAGATAAACAAGTAAAGCCAAATTACAGTTAAGGGTACACAAATTAATCTATGGTAGTGTCTGGATGGCATAATAATTAACTACACCTATCTTTCTTCTCCTTTTGGCTTAGATCAAGTGTAGTATCATCAGTGTCTGCCTTGACCTGCCGGACCAGGACCCTGTGGGTACCCCCTGCACTCTGCCTTTGAGCATCGTTGATTAAGTTCAGCTTCAACTCACTGCTGCTATTGGGTGATGGGCCACTCCCAGGGAACAAGAGTGATTCGAGTCTATGACTTCATTTGGGCATGTGGCCTAATTGTCCTGATCGATGCTTGTTGTCTACACTCGTCCAGACGTGCGAGGAGTTTGGACAAGCTTCAGGGGCCAAAGTCAACTGTGTAAAGTCAAAAAAACATATGTGGCCCAGAAAGAGGTCTCATATTGCCACTTTTAGCACCCTTTCCCATCAGTTCAACACCACTGTACTAAGTGATTTATTGTAAAGGGTTAAAAATACTTATTTCTCTCACCAACATATTGTGTTATCTATCTGCTCAGTTATGCAAATAAGTATTGTACCTGGAAGAGATTTATCTCGGATCTTAGTGATCAGATCCATCCGGTGGCGCTTCAGATCTGACCACTTTTTAGAATCGCATCCTTCCGATGAGTGCACCCATTCTTCTGCCACAGATGGAAAGCAATTCTCCGCACTATGGCCTGCTTTTCGCCCCTTGACCTTCTGCGGTCGTACCCCTTCTCCAACATTTCCTGCAAGATAACAATTAAATCATGTTCATGTAATCCCACAGTTCTAAAATACAATTATTAGTTATCATAGTCATAAGAACCATCAAAAATAACATTTAATATCAAAACAGTCAAAGAGTAGAACATCGCCATCCCTTTAAAAGTGACTTGAACATTGCCGCCCCTTTAAAAGTGACTTGAACACTGCAGCCCCTTTAAAAGTGACTTGAACATCGCCATCCCTTTAAAACTGACTTGAACATCGCCAATTCGCCATCCCTTTAAAAGTGACTTGAACATTGCCGCCCCTTTAAAAGTGACTTGAACACTGCAGCCCCTTTAAAAGTGACTTGAACATCGCCATCCCTTTAAAACTGACTTGAACATCGCCAATTCGCCATCCCTTTAAAAGTGACTTGAACATTGCCGCCCATTTAAAAGTGACTTGAACACTGCAGCCCCTTTAAAAGTGACTTGAACATCACCATCCCTTTAAAACTGACTTGAACATCGCCAATTCGCCATCCCTTTAAAAGTGACTTGAACATTGCCGCCCCTTTAAAAGTGAATTGAACATCGCCATCCCTTTAAAACTGACTTGAACATCGCCATCCCTTTAAAAGTGACTTGAACATTGCGATCCCTTTAAAAGTGACTTGAATATTGCCGCCCCTTTAAAAGTGACTTGAACATCGCCATCCCTTTAAAAGTGACTTGAACATCGCCATCCCTTTAAAAGTGACTTGAACATTGCCACCCCTTTAACAGTGTCTTTCACTAATCACTCATGTAGTTGTGCAGTCTGATAAAGCCTGTGATGAGTTTATGTCACCAAGCAGTAGGACATGTGACAGTGTAAGGCAGTTATGAGATCAGTGAAGGCCTGCAGGCTTCTTGGCTAATAAAAATCATTAATAAGTTTAAATCACATTAATGAATTACACACTAACTAAGTTCAATTACTTTTACTTACAGTTATTAAGAAATCCAGCTCTTCTTTAGAAAGTTACTTTTCGCCATAATCGCTGGGACAGTCACCAATCTCCACTCGTCTCTCTCGATCCGATCCGAGGTAACGCACACACGTACAGAGCCTGCAGTACACGATTCTTGAATAGTTGTATTATCGCGATAATAAAATTAACAGTGTAAAGTTGACTGTATTGCTCTAAGTTATATTCGCGTACGAATGTAACTTCTATTACAGCACACCATACTAAAACTGACTAAGTGACAGCTTTAAGTTCTATTCGAGCGCGATTATGCCATTATTATATATCTGCTTAATCGCATTGCGATTTCAACTTAGCATTGCTAAATAATTCCATCCATATTCGTTAACTTACTGACTCAGTAAGTTAGCGATATGGATGGAATTATTAGCAATGCTAATGAAATCTAATGCTATTAAGCAAATATATAAGAATCGCATTGCGATTTCAACTTAATTCTCAGATCCGACAGTACATTCTACTGGAGGAGGCGTTCCCATGGTGATCGTTAGCTCAAAGTTGTAATCGCAATGCGTTTATTGCGGTATATTATCCCTCTGGGTGTCTTTTACGGGTTAATTTTTATTTATTTTATGTTAACTCATCATTTCCCTATCTACATTTGTTTGCAGCGGATTTACCTACATTTTGCCGCCTTTTGCAGCCCTCTAGCCCTTTCCGGGAGTCTTTTACAGGCTTTTTAGTGCCCAAAAGTTCGGGTCCCCATTGACTTCTATGGGGTTCGGGTTCGGGATGAAGTTCGGGTTGAGTTCGGATCACGAACCCGGACATTTTCCGGAAGTTCGGCCGAACCTCTCGAACCCGAACATCCAGGTGTTCGCTCATCTCTACTAAACTGTAGAAACTAGTGTCAGGCAGCTGCTGCCAAGGCCAATAAGATAATGGGTGGAATCAAAAGGGGCATAGATGCCTGTGATGAGAACATAGTCCTACCACTTTACAAATCACCAGTCAGACCACACATGGAGTACTGTGTACAGTTCTGGGCTCCTGTGAACAAGGCAGACATAGCAGAGCTGGAGAGGGTTCAGAGGAGGGCAACTAAAGATTATCAAAATTAGGGTTATTCACTTTAGAAAAAAGATGACTGAGGGGAGATCTAATATCTATGTATAAATATATCAGGGGTCAGTACAAAGATCTCTCCCATCATCTATTTATCCCCAGGACTGTGACTGTGACGAGGGGACATCCTCTGCGTCTGGAGGAAAGAAGGTTTGTACACAAACATAGAAGAGGATTCTTTATGGTAAGAGCAGTGAGACTATGGAACTCTTTGCCTGAGGAGGTGGTGATGGTGAGTACAATAAAGGAATTCAAGAGGGGCCTGGATGTATTTCTGGAGTGTAATAATATTACAGGCTATAGCTACTAAAGATGAGTTGCTGATCCAGGGAGTTATTCTGATTGCCTGATTGAAGTTGGGAAGTAATTTTTTCCCCCTAAAGTGAGGAAAATTGGTTTCTACCTCACAGGGGTCTTTGCCTTCCTCTGGATCAACTTGCAGGATAACAGGCTGAACTGGATGGACAGATGTCTTTTTTCAGCCTTATAAACTATGTTACTATGTATGGTAACCACACAAATAATTTTTCCCCCATTTGTCATTACAGACATGATAATAATAATTATAAAAATGTACACATTAGAATAGCTAATGTCTCTGTTCTGTCAAATAAAAAAATACTGAAAGAACAAAAAAAATTTTTAACACTGTAGACATGAGTCTCTTAAAAATGAATGATTTCCATATTCCAAGTGTAAAATTAAAAACTATACAAATATATACTGTGAACTGGATGGTATTTCGCTTTAAACATGTATTACAGTTAATACTAGATGGTTTGAACATGGTGGATGGATGAAACATAGCTACAGGATTATTGCCATAAGGGACAGGAGCTTGAAAACTATTAGCTGCCATACAATATGTTGGCCAAACAGGGGCTGTTGCTTGTTTGGGGTTTGGCTGATTAGGTGTGTGGCACAATATGCAAATTATTGCAGTTGTAGCCTGCAATTTCCTGAAAATGCCCCTTTTGTATGATAATTACATAAAGGGGCCATATGTGTAACACCCCAAATTGATGTTACCACTCCTGCACCCTGCCACTGTTTTTTTGGGGGCTAACACAGTATCATCTTATGTATTTTTGTCCAGGTCCTCCACAATGTGCATTCCTATCTTGTTATGCAAATGTCCATGTAATATGCCTGGTTCACCAGAAGGTGGCAGCAAATATGGCAGAGCTATCTTAGAGAGAATGGAACTTGCTATTCCATTCTAACCCCCCTCTGGAGAGAAGTGGGCTAGCCTACTTCCTGCAGGAAGGGTGGGGACCAGTTAGTTCCAGTTCTAGTTTTCCCCTGCTAGGGGAATGTGTGCAGGGGCACGTCTCTGCTGGAAGTGCCCACGCCAGCCAGAGCACCTTAAGCTCTGCTGGCCATGGAGACAGAAGCCTAAAGCTTCAGGAGCCAGGAGGAAAGTTCCCTGGCATAACCTAAGGTTAGACTACAGAGAGAAAGTGCAGCATCAAGAAGAAAGCAAAGATACTATTTAAGCTTGTCAGTACAGCAGAGTCAAAGAGAAAGATATAGCAGAGTTGAGTTTGGCTGCCAGTTTAATGCTAAAGCCTGCTGGAACCAAGACAAAGCCTGAAAACTGTTGAAAGAAACATTTTTTCAAAGTAAAGCTGCTGTTGAACTTCATCTTAAGGTCTGGACTCAAGTTCTTTCCAATCCCTCAATTATTCCCCCTTTAATTGCTTCGGAGCCAAAGCCTGGGGTCCAGCAGTATCCAGGTAGGAGCACCGTGACACATAAAGAGACATTTAGGGTGCACTACACCACTCGGCATTACTACACTTATGACGTGATATAGAGAAGGGCCCTGGGGGGAGGCGCACGTTGCACATGGGTCCAATAGTTGACCATGCTACACATTTTACCTAATAATTAAAGTTATGCTTACCTTTAACCCTTTTATCCTGAAAGTACATATGAAGACTACCTCGTGGTACAGCAGGTGTCGGGCAGTTCGTTCCAGCAAACTAATAAAAGAGGAGAGAAAAATGGTAATTCCCGGAGTAACACAAGAAGAAAGCCCCTCTTCCCCCTCCCCCACAAGTTTCAAACCCACTTCTCCAACCCCAACTGCTCTCCTGACCAACAGGGCGAAGAACCCTTCTTTGCCATCTGCTTTTGCTCCTTTTCCATATCATCTAATATCAATTATATGTCATCAGGAAAATCCAGTTCTTCCTCTCTCTGCATCTTGCCATCTTGCTGACATGGAGACCGCAGAGGATGATTTGGAAGAAGTAAAGCCAGCAAAAAATGAGTATGGTCATCATTAGGACCTGGCCCCCCTAAAAAGTGCATAATAAAAAGAATGATTTCCATATTCCAAGTGCAAAATCAATAACAATACAAATATATACTATGAACTGGATGGTATTTCGCTTTAACCTCCTAACAGTCACATTAACTTCTTGCCGACCGCCTCACGCAGGATTGCGTCCTGCGGGCGGTCGGTCTGTTCCTCGTTGACGCGCCCGCGCGTCATCTCGCGAGAGGCGAGATTTCCTGTGAACGCGCGCGGCGCATGCGCGCGTTCACAGGATCACGTCGGGGAGAAGGTAAGCTACAGCCTGCCAGCGCTGATCGTGCGCTGGCAGGCTGTAGAAGTTAAAAAAATGGCATATCAGACGCTGTTTTGTTAACAGCGTCTGATATGCTTGCTGATCGTTCCTTTGGTGGTCCCTTTTGCTTGGGACCACCAAAGAAACTTTGTAAGTGCACCAAAACACCACACAGACCCCCCACCCATCCACCCCACCCCCCACCCCGTCACTGATTAACCCCTGATTAACCCCGATCACCCCATGTCACCCCCTGTCACCCCCTGACACTAATTACCCCCTGTAAGACTCATTCAGACGTCCGTATGTGTTTTGCGGATCCATGGATCCACGGATCCGCAAAACACGGACACCAGCAATGTGCTTTCCGCATTTTGCGGATCCGCACATTGCCAGAACTATATAGAAAATGCCTTTTCTTGTCCGCAGTGCGGACAAGAATAGGACATGCTCTATCTTTTTGCGGAGCTGCGGCCGGATGCTTGGGGGCCGAAACCCGGAAGTTTGCGGCCGCAGCTCCGCAAATGCTGATGCGGCGAGCGCATAGTGTGCTCTCCGCATCACCGCCAGCCCCATTCACACTGAATGGGTCGGCATCTATTCCGCAGAATTTTTGCGGACGTGTGAATGGGGCCTTACTACTTTTTTTTTTGCACATTTTTTGGCAGAGATTTATTCATCCACATTGATCGATGCGAATGAGGAAATCTGTGCCGTTTTGGTTTTTTTTGCACATTTTTGGGCAGAGATTTTTTCATCCACATTGATTGATGCGAATGAAAAAATCTGTGCCGTTCATTTTATTATTTTTTTCAGCGCAGAGGCTGAACGGGAAAAAAAATCTCATTACCCGTATGCTCAATATAAGGAGAATCGCAGAAACTCCTAATGCTGGCCATACGTGTAATGATTGCGGAGACCCTCAAATGCCAGGACAGTATAAATACCCCACATGTGACCCCATTTTAGAAAGAAGACACCCCAAGGTATTCCGTGAGGAGTATGGTGAGTTCATGTAAAATTTTATTTTTTGTCACAAGTTAGTGGAATATGAGACTGTAAAAAAAAATAAAAAAAAATCAATTTCCGCTAACTTGTGCCAAATTTTTTTTTTTCTGTGAACTCACCATACCCCTCACGGAATACCTTGGGGTGTCTTCTTTCCACAATGGGGGTCACATGTGGGGTATTTATACTGCCCTGGCATTTTAGGGGTCCTAAAGTGTGAGAATCCAAATGCGTAAAAATGCCCTGTGAAATCCTAAAGGTACTCATTGGTTTTAGGGCCCCCTTTGCGCATCTTGGCTGCAAAAAAGTGTCACTCATGTGGTATCGCCGTACTCAGGAGAAGTAGGGCAATGTGTTTTGGGGTGTATTTTTACATATACCCATACTGTGTGTGAGAAATATCACTGTAAACGACAACTTTTTAAATTTTTTTATTCAAAGTTGTCAATTTACAGAGATATTTCTCTCACCCAGCATGGGTATATGTAAAATACACCCTAAACTACATCGCCTACTTCTCCTGAGTACGGCGATGCTCATGTGTGACACTTTTTTGCAGCCCGGGTGCGCAAAGGGGCCCAAATTCCAACGAGCAACAATGAAATACCACCAAATGAAAGCTCTATTAGTGAGAAGAAAAGGAGGTAAAATTCATTTGGGTGGTAAGTTGTATGACGGAGCAATAAACGGTGAAAGTAGTGTAGTGCGGAATTGTAAAAAGTGGCCTGGTCATTAAGGGTGTTTAAGCTAGGGGGGCTTAAGTGGTTAAAATTGGGAAACCCATCCCAAAAATTTTACTTTTTGTTGTAGATTTTTACTATGTTTCTGCAGTAAATCAAATATTGTTGGCGCACAACTCAGGGGGCACAATTTAATTTTTAACCCCTTAGTGACATAATTACACACGTCATGGCATTAATTTTTCACCATGTCTGAAGACATGGTGATAGCGCTAAGACCCTGGCTTTTACACACAGCCAGGGATCTCAGCTAATTGGCCCGGGACTAATGAGAGCGGTCCCAGGCCGGCGATCGCTGTGATTGGCTAGTCTGTACAGACTAGCCAATCACACGATCCTAATGCCGGCTAAAAGTTTCTGATCCCCACAGTCCTCCCACTGTGGGAGTAAGAACCGTGTTAAGCATACGTGTACATATTGTGGTAAGGTGCAAGGTACCGTGGTCGATGGCAGGTATGTGTCACCGAGGTTCCTGGCCTCGGTGAGGTAACAGCCGGGTTTTCTTGCGTGTCAGCAGCAGCTAGTGCTGTTTTGACACATTTCTATTTAGTTTGGCTGCAAAGCCAATCCGGGCCGGCTCTTACTGGGAGTAGGCAAAGAGTTGGGTGGGTGCCTATTCCCCACGGTCCAGGCCGGTTTTTCCCGGGCCTTTATAAGACAGCCAGCACCAGCAGGTGAGGTGTGATTGTCCTGGAGCTGCTGTAAGGCTGTGGAATCATTTGAGTTTGGGAGTTCTCTGGGCTGGAAGCAGGAGCCCAGCAAGGAGGAGTGCAGACGGCCTGGAAACCTGACGTTGCTTGTCTTGCGGCTGGACTGACAGCCAGGTGTGAACCTGCACCTAAAACCTCCCAGGTGACTGGAGCCTGTATAGGACTGTCTTGTTTTTCTCATGATTTCTTATGTGTGTGAAGTAACACCAAGAGACTGTTTATTGTTTATCTTGTGCAAGTGTGAATAAAACACTGTTTATTGCACCTTCGGGACTCCTGTTTTGCCTTGGTACTGCACCCGAACCGCTATCTACCAGAGCGACTCCCCACATTTGGTGTCGGATGCGGGCATGCGCAGTGAGGCTGGCGTGAACGCCGAAAATTTTAGTTTTTGCTGGGCACGACTGGATGTCCTATATTAGGCCAGCAAAGTTGCAGCCTGTGTTCCCTGACAAAATGGAGGCGGCTGTGAAAGCTCTCATAGAGGCTAACGTGCAGCAGCGGGAGACCAACCAGCTACTATTACAGCACGTGATGGCGTTACAAGCTGCAGGAGCGTCCCACCACGACCATGATGCCCGGAAAGCGGTCCGTGCGGCGATCCCAAAAATGACCCTCTCAGACGACGTGGAGACATATCTGGCGGTCTTTGAGAAGGTCGCCGTGAGGGAAAAGTTACCCCGTGACCAGTGGGCCGAGGTGGTTGCTCCGTTCCTGGCATCCGGACCCCAGCAAGTTTTTTTGACTTAGCAGATGACCAGGCTGCTGATTATCCCACGGTGAAGGGGAGATCCTGGCCAGACTGGGGGTAAACGTGTTAGTCCGGGCCCAGCGGGTCCACCAGTGGGACTTTAAAGCGGCTGAACCCGCCAGGCCGCAGTACTATGAGTTGCTGCACAGGTTGCAAAAGTGGCTGCAGCCTGATGTTCTAAGTCCGACTGCTATGCTGGACCGTCTGCTGGCCGACATGTTCTGGAGGGCCCTGCCTTACCCCCTTCAGCACTGGATTGGCCAGTTATCCCCCACTAATGCCCTTGAAATGGTTGATCTGGTGGAGCGCTATGAGGCCACAAAAACTTGCAAGGGGGTGTTGTTGGGAGGGGCCGGTCAAACCCCGGAGGTCTCCCATCCAGTCCAGACGTCCGATACCTGAGAGACCTGCTCGGGGTGTACCCCCTGTAGACCCGGCCCCGATAGTCTGCTGGCGGTGTCACGAGCCTGGCCACGTAAGGGCCGACTGTCCACAGTGGGGAGAACCCATGGAGATTAATTATGGGTACCGGACTTCAATGTATGCCAGGAGACTGTGTGCAACCGGCACCCCCGAGACAATAGACAATCGTCACCTATGCCAGGTGCAAGTGGGTGATAACCTGGCAGTGGCGCTGCTGGACTCAGGGAGCCTAGTAACCCTGGTAAGTGCTGCCCTGGTACAGCCCACCCAGTATACGGGCTGGAAAGTTGGTGTGGTCTGCATACACGGAGACTCAAAGGACTATCCCACTGCTGTAATGTCTCTGTCCACGGCGGCCGGCACATGGACTTGTGAAGTGGCGATCTCCACAAAGCTACCTTATGAACTAATAATTGGGAGAGACTTCCCTGGTTTTCCGTCACTATGGCCTGAGATGAAAGTGACTAATAGCCCTGAGACAGGGGTAACCCTAGCAGAGTGGCCTGGTTCCAGTGGGAGGCCAGAGCCCTGGGAGCCTGAGTCCGAAGGGCCTGCGGTAGGGGTGACCACCACTTCTGTGATAGAGGGGGAGACACCCCCACTGAGTGTAATGGTGGGAGACATGGAGGACTTGCCACCCGGACCTGAGTTGGCAGACCTCCACGTCTCCGGAGATAATTTTGGGACCGCCCAACACCGGGACCAAACCCTAACCAGGGCCTGGGAGAATGTGCTGGAAATTGATGGTAAACCCCAGAAACCAGGGGCTGAGTTAATATTTCCCGCTTTGTTGTTCACCAAGAAATGTTATATCGGGTGAACCAAATCCGAGGTGAACCTGTTGAACAGTTGGTGGTGCCCACAGCGTACCGCAAGCTGGTCATGGAGCTTGCCCACCAACATGTTCTTGGGGACACTTGGGGTGGCAGAAAACCCAGGACCGCATACTGCAGCGGTTCTATTGGCCCAGTGTGTTCAAGGAGGTAGAAAATTATTGTAAGTCCTGTCCCACCTGTCAGATAAATAGCCCCCAGCCACATTTCCGTAGTCCTCTGGTACCTCTTCCAATTATTGAGGTCCCGTTTGAGCGAATCGCTATGGATCTAATTGGGCCTGTACCAAAGTCTGCCAGGGGCCACCAACACATTCTGGTAGTTCTTGACTATGCCACTCGGTATCCGGAGGCGGTGCCTCTGCGACATACCTCAGCTAAGCTCATCGCCAAAGAGTTAATGGAAATGTTTTCCCGTGTGGGCCTGCCAAAAGAGGTTCTGACAGACCAAGGGACCCCTTTTATGTCCAAAGTTATGAGGGAACTATGTAAATTGTTGCGTATAAAGCAGTTACGGACGTCCGTTTACCATCCGCAAACAGACGGTCTTGTCGAGAGGTTTAACCAAACTTTAAAAAATATGTTAAAAAGGGTGGTGTCTAGAGATGGAAAGGACTGGGATCTGCTTCTGCCCTATCTCATGTTGCAGTGCGAGAAGTGCCCCAGGCCTCTACTGGGTTCTCGCCCTTCGAACTGCTTTATGGCAGACACCCTCGGGGCCTAATGGATATCGCCAAGGAAGCGTGGGAACAACAGCCTGTCCCCCACAAAAGTGTCATTGAGTATGTCACCCAGATGCAAAAACGGATAGAAAGGGTGTTGCCGCTGGTCCGCGAGCATATGGAGGCAGCGCAACAAGCCCAGAGTAGGGTGTACAATCGTCAGGCTCGGGTACGGGGCTTCAATCCGGGAGATCAGGTTTTGGTTCTGGTACCCACCCTGGACAGCAAGTTCCTAGCTAGGTGGCAGGGCCCCTATGAGGTGATCGAGAAGGTAGGGGAAGTAAATTACAAAGTACACCAGCCAGGGCGGCGCAAGCCAGAGCAGGTGTACCACGTGAATTTACTAAAGCCGTGGAAAGATAGCGACACGGCCGACGACCACAGCCCCCGGCCAGGGCTTCTAGGTGAAAAGGGTCCAGCCCCACAGTTCGTGGCCTGTGAAGCAGTAACCACGGTTAAAATTGCAGACAGCCTGTCTTCCAAACAAGTTCAGGAAGTCAGGGAGTTCGTCAGTCGGAACACGGATGTGTTCTCGGACCTCCCTGGCCGCACGTCTCTCATCCAACATGACATCATCACTGAGCCTCAGGCCAAGATCCGGTTAAAACCATACCGGGTACCCGAGGCTCGGCGACGGGCCATCGAGGAGGAAGTGCAGTTAATGTTGAAGCTTGATGTCATTGAGGAATCGAAAAGTGAGTGGGCCAGTCCCATAGTTCTAATACCCAAGCCGGATGGGACGTTGCGGTTCTGCAACGATTTTCGCAAGTTAAATGAAGTGTCCAAGTTCGATGCGTATCCCATGCCCCGGGTAGATGAGCTTGTTGAGAATTTAGGGCAAGCCCGTTATTTTTCTGTGCTAGACCTCACTAAAGGATACTGGCAAGTACCCTTAACGGAGGCGGCCAAGGAAAAAACGCTTTGTTACCCGCAGGGCCTGTATCATTACAAGGTGTTACCCTTTGGCCTGCATGGCGCCCCGCCACCTTCCAAAGGTTAATGGATATTGTACTGCGACCTCATCGTCGGTACGCTTCGGCCTACTTAGATGATGTAATCATCCACAGCACCGATTGGGAAAGCCATTTGCCCAAAGTGCAGGCGGTAGTGGATGCCCTGAGGAAAGCTGGACTGACCGCCAATCCAAAGAAGTGTGCGATTGGGTTGGAAGAGACCAAATACCTGGGATATGTTATTGGGCGGGGAGTCATCAAGCCGCAGGTAACTAAAGTAGAAGCCATACGTAACTGGCCCCGACCGGTCACCACCAGGCAGGTAAAGTCCTTCCTAGGAATTGTGGGGTACTACATGCGGTTTGTGCCCCACTTTGCCACAATAGCAGCGCCGTTGACCGACCTGTTGAAAGGGCGAAAGTCTGGGAAGGTTAGCTGGAGTGAGAAGGCGGAGGAGGCTTTCTCCGCGTTGAAGTCGGCCCTGTGTGGGTCCCCGGTTTTGGTGACACCCGACTTCAACAGGGAGTTCGTCGTTCAGACGGATGCCTCGGAGGTAGGTCTCGGCGCAGTGCTGTCTCAGTAAGTCAATGGGGAAGAACATCCCGTTGTCTTCCTGAGCCGGAAACTCACCCCCGCCGAGACCAGGTATAGTATAGTGGAGAGGGAGTGCCTGGCTATCAAGTGGGCACTCGAATCTCTCCGCTATTACCTGTTAGGGAGGAGGTTCCGTCTGGTGACCGACCATTCCCCTCTCAAGTGGATGAGCCAGGCCAAGGAGAGGAATGCTTGTGTCACCAGGTGGTTCCTGTCCTTGCAAAATTTAAAATTTTCGGTAGAACACAGGGCAGGCCGCTTGCAGGGTAACGCAGATGCCCTGTCCAGCGTCCACTGCCTCACTTGTGTTCACCCCCTCAGGGTTGAACAAAGGGGGGGGGTATGTGGTAAGGTGCAAGGTACCGTGGTCGATGGCAGGTACGTGTCACTGAGGTTCCTGGCCTCGGTGAGGTAAGAGCCGGGTTTTCTTGCGTGTCAGCAGCAGCTAGTGCTGTTTTGACACATTTCTATTTAGTTTGGCTGCAAAGCCAATCCGGGCCGGCTCTTACTGGGAGTAGGCAAAGAGTTGGGTGGGTGCCTATTCCCCACGGTCCAGGCCGGTTTTTCCCGGGCCTTTATAAGACAGCCAGCACCAGCAGGTGAGGTGTGATTGTCCTGGAGCTGCTGTAAGGCTGTGGTATCATTTGAGTTTGGGAGTTCTCTGGGCTGGAAGCAGGAGCCCAGCAAGGAGGAGTGCAGACGGCCTGGAAACCTGACGTCGCTTGTCTTGCGGCTGGACTGACAGCCAGGTGTGAACCTGCACCTAAAACCTCCCAGGTGACTGGAGCCTGTATAGGACTGTCTTGTTTTTCTCATGATTTCTTATGTGTGTGAAGTAACACCAAGAGACTGTTTATTGTTTATCTTGTGCAAGTGTGAATAAAACACTGTTTATTGCACCTTCGGGACTCCTGTTTTGCCTCGGTACTACACCCGCACCGCTATCTACCAGAGCGACTCCCCACAATATATATATCTATATATATATAGATAGATATATATAATATTTTATTACTCCCCCCCCCCCCCAGCTCCTGATGTGCCCCCCTAATTTCAGGATGGCCGAGCGCCCCCTTCCCCCATTTTCAGGATGGCCAAGCCATTAGCAGAGTGACAGCTGACACTCTGCTTGAAACGACCGACATCAGTGCCGGCACGAATGTCAGCCATTTAACCCCTTTAATGCTGTGGTCCATATGGAGCGCAACGGCCGGATGTGGAAGGGAGCTCCCTCTCCCATCAGACTGCTCTTGTGCTGTGGCAGTGGCCGATGCTTGATGGGTTAACAGAGGGAGGGAGCTCCCTTCCACATCTGGCCGTTGCGCTGTTGTGGCAGGGCCGGATGGTTACCATGTCAACTGGATGCCTTCACAAGCTTCCGGCTTGCCATGGTATATAGCTGATCAGGCTCCTGCTCAAGGACGCAGCTTGATCAGGCTTAGGCCTCATGCACACGGCCGTTGTTTTGGTCCGCATCCAAGCCACATATTTTGCGGCTCGGACGCGGGCCCATTCACTTCAATGGGGCCGCAAAAGATGCAGACAGCACTCCGTGTGCTTTCCGCATCCATTGCTCTATTCCGTGGCCCCGCAAAAAAATAGAGCATGTCCTATTCTTTTCCGTTTTGCAGACAAGAATAGGCATTTCTACAATGGGACGCATTCAGTACCGCAAATTGCAGAATGGAACGCGGAGCAGCTTCTGTGTTTTGCCGATCTGCGGTTTGCGGACCGCAAAACACATACGGTCGTGTGCATGAGGCCTTACTGTGAGTGACAATGCACTGCAGTACACTATAGAGTGTACTGCAGTGTATTGTAAACAATCAGACCCACTGGATCGTTAACAACCAAGTGGGTCTGGGTAAAAAAAAAAATTGAAAAGAAAAGTGAAAAAAGTAAAACAAAAAGTAAAAAAAGAAAATCAAATTTCTTCTTATAGCCACACATTTATAATTGTTAAAAAATAAAAAAAAAATACACATGTTTGGTATAATCGCGTCCGTAATGACCTGATCTATAGAAGGATCACGTTACTTTCCCTGTATGGTGAACGCCATAAAAAAAAAAAACTATGATGAAATTTAAATTTTTCCCACCTCACTTAAAAAAAAAAACGTATTAAAAGTGATCAAAAAAGTTATATGTGCCTCAAAAGAGTACCAATCAAACCGTCACCTCATCCAAAAAAAATAGCCCCTACATGAGACAATCGCTTTAAAAAAAAAATAAAAATGGCCTTCATAAAATGGAATCACAAAAACATGTTTTTTTTTAAAATAAATGATATTATTGTTTAAAAATTAGGTATTGCCGTGTCTGTAACAACCTGTTCTACAAAAATATCACATGACCTAACCTAGCCTCAGGTGAACACCGTAAAAAAATAAATATAAAAACAGTGCCAAAAAAACAATTTTTTGTCACCTAACATCACATAAAGGGCAAAACCAAGAGATCAAAAAGGCGTATGCCCCCCAAAATAGTACTAATCAAACTGTCACCTCATGCTGCAAAAAACAAGTCCCTACCTAAGACAATTGGTCAAAAAATGAAAAAGCTATGACTGTCAGACTATGGAGACACTAAAACATAATTTTTTCTGTTTCAAAAATGCTATTATTATGTAAAACTTAAATAAATAAGAAAAAGTATACATATTAGGTATTGCCACGTCAGTAACGATCTGCTCTATAAAAATGTCACATGATCTATCCCCTCAGGTGAATGCTGTAAAAATAAATAAATAGACTGTGCTAAAACAACCAATTTTGTGGTCACCTTGCCCCATAAGGTGTAATAATGAATGATCAAAAAATCATATGTACCCAAAAATGGTACCAATAAAAGTCAACTCTTCCTGCAAAAAATGAGCCCCTTCACAAAACAATTGGCAGAAAAATAAAAAAACATGGCGTTCAGAAAATGGAGACACAAAAACATTTTTTTTAAATGCTTTATTATGTAAAACTGAAACAAACAAAGAAAATAGACACATTTGATATCATTGCATCTGTAACAATCTGCTCTATAAAAATAGTACATGATCTACCCTGTCAGATGAATGTTGTAAAAAATATTTTAATAAAACAGTGCCAAAACAGCCATTTGTTGGTTACCTTGCCTCAAAATAAACGTAATATAGAGAAATTAAAAATCATATGTATCCCAAAATAGTACCAATAAAACTAGCACCTATTCCCCTAGTTTCTAAAATGGGGTCACTTTTTGGGAGTTTTTACTGTAAGGGTGCATCAGGGGGGCTTCAAATGGGACATGGCATCTAAAAACCAATTCAGCAAAATCTGCCTTACAAAAACCATACTGCGCTCTTTTTCTTTTGCGCCCTGCCGTGTGCCCTTACTTCAGTTTGCGACCACATATGGGGTGTTTATTTAAACTGCAGAATCAGGGTAATAAATATTACGTTTTTTTCGGCTGTTAACCCTCGATGTGTTAAAGAAAAAAATGAATTAAAATGAAAAAAGTGAAATCTAGAAATTTAATCTCCATTTTCCTTTAATCCTTATGGAACACCTAAAGGGTTAACAAACTTTGTAAAATCAGTTTTGAATAACTTAAGGTGTGTCATTTTTACAATGGGGTCATTTATGGGGAGGGGGGGTCCACTATGTAAGGTCCACAAAGTGACTTCAGAACTGAACTGATCCTAAAAAAGTGGGTTTGGGGAAATTTTCTTAGAAATTGCTTCTAAAATTCTAAGCCTTCTAATGTCCTAAAAAAAATTAATGACATTTAGGCCTCATGCACACTACCGTTGGTGTTTTGCAGTCTGCAAACCGCGGATATGCAAAACACAGAAGCTGCTCCGCATTTCATTCCACAATTTGTGAAACGGAACGCGGCCATTGTAGAAATGCCCATTCTTGTCCGCAAAACGGACAAGAATAGGACATGCTCTATTTTTTTTGCGGGGGCACGGAACGGAGCAACGGATGTGGACAGCACACGGAGTGCTGTCCACATCTTTTGCGGCCTCATTGAAGTAAATGTGCGGCTCGGACGTGGACCGCAACAATGGCCGTGTGCATGAGGCCTTACAAAATGATACCAACATAAAGTAGACGTATGGGGAATTTTAAGTAATAAATCTTTTATGAGGAATCACTTTCTGTTTTAAAAGTAGAGAAATTGAACTTTTGAAAATTGCTAATTTTTCAAAATTTTGGTAAATTCGAGATTTTTTCATAAATAAAGATGAAATATATTGACTTAAATTTATGACTATCATAGGGTACAATGTGTCATGAGAAAACAATCTCAGAATGGCCTGGATAAGTAAAAGTTTTCCAAAGTCATTACCACAAATTTATATTGACAGTCGGGATAACAAGAGGATCGCTCACCCTATGTAGCTTTGAGGGTTCGCGATCCTCTTGTTATCCTGACTGTCAATATAAATACTTTCGCTGATGGGCATATACTGATAGCAGAGACCGGTCTAGCTTCCGGCTTCTGCGGTAGCCAAGCAACACAGGATCATGTGACCGGACTAGTGTACACTCCCATAGCCTTAGGCCACTCTGGGCATGCGCAGTGTGCTGTCAGAGACGCCAATGCACATGTTATACTCTCATGCTGGGCTCTGTGGTTCCTCTGACTTTCCCCCATCATTTAGGTAATTTTAATGAATTATGTATTCAGCACATGTTCAGCTAATTGAATAATTATCACATATCATGAAATATACACGAAATGCACTTTGAATTGAGCACAGTTTCCATTACATGTAATACACATGGATGCTATATTGATGCACTTGATTTTTTTGTACATGTTTTATTAATGTATATCACATTTATCACATTTATTTGACTTTATTATATTATTACACTTGATTATGTAATTGATGAGATCCCAATGAGGGGACCTTTATCTACTAGCACTATTGCACTGTTTTGTATCACTGCTTGAAAAAGGTTTCATTGTGCGGACCGAAACGTCGCATTGGTGTAAATAAAAGACACTAGTCACTGGAGGTGCCCTGGACCCTTTCTTTATATATATATATATATATATATATATATACACACACACACACACACACACACATATATATATATATACATATATTGTAGCAATCGTCTCTTATTCGGGGGTCATTCTCATAATTATCATAATTACATAATTATCTTCATAACCACTGGGTTTCAGGTCCAAACAGTGCAATTTATTTGACACTCTTCATACACAGCATGGCATAAAACAAAAACCTGCCCATCTGGGCTCTACCTAAACATAATAAACCTTGTATTCCTAACTCGGCTATACGATAGTGTTCACACATGGAACCAGGTGCAGCTTACCCCAGCCATACAGTCCACCAGCCCTCAGGCTGTAACGAGTGCAGTACCTTTGGAGGGGGTTGTGGTCTAGCAGTCCTCCCAACTCTGACCTTTCGACCCTTGTGTCGCAGAGTCCTCCAAAGTCCAGCCTATTGGATAGCCTTATTGCCCCTCAGCCTTGCCTTGCTGAGACCATACTGACAGAGCCTCACCAGGCCTCTGTCTGCACACTCTCCAGTGTGAAACACACCCAAGTCCAGCAACCAGATTAAATGGAATCCCTGGACGTGACCATGCCCTAAGTCCCGGACTGGAGCATGGGGAACAGGCACCCACCTAGCACATTGCCTGTTCACAGTGAAAGCCCGCCCCGGGCTAGTTGGAACCAGCTATTCTAACTATATTTGTGTCCACCAGCTAACTTAGTGGCCACCTAATCTAGGGCATTTACTCCACCAAGGTCGGGCACCTTGGTGACATGCTCCCGATGCAAACACCCCTGTTTAAATGCTTCCCCGGGACTTTACCGCACACATCAGTGTTCCCATTGTCACAATATATACACATATATATAAATACATATATATATATATATATATATATATATTTGTAGAAATGGGGCAGCATTCCTTCAGTGATGCAGTCCAGGTGCTCGTGTTCAACCCTTGATTGTGGATATAGATATACACTGAAGAAATCCACGGCACACCTATATAAAAGTGAAAAAATGTGTCTTTATTCACACTTGTCACAACAGCGACGTTTCGGTCCTCTCACAGGACCTTTTTCAAGCCAAGTGAATTACAAAGTGCAAACTGCCAAAATTTATACACCACAGAATTAATTAATCACCAATCAATACATGTTTAAAAGTGCACGCCCATTAACCTATGTCACACTGAAAGTGCTATCTTGTTTTGGATACAGTGCAAATAGTCATGACCCAGCATCAAGGCCACGTCCACTGTAATCTCATTGTGCTATGATTCAATAGTGTCATAGTGTCCATAATTTCATATTATATATAATTAGTGTGCATATAGAACATAAAGTGCAATGTTCATATTACATCCATATTAAATAACAATTCTTGGCCACAACATACATACATAGAACATCATGGGCACTCCAGAAGCCGAACACAACGCGAAATGCTGCACAGCGGACACATGAGAGGAGCGCCAAGAGGAGGGCAAGTTAATGGGCAAATGAATGGACATGATGTAATATTAACAGCAATCTTACATTATTCAGCTATAGCTATCGAGACCATATCTGGGCCTCATCATCCAGCTATATTTATGCAGCTACAGCAGCGCCACATGAATGAGTGGAACTGCAGTGTGCATACTACAATGGATGCTTTATCCACCAAATTAACCCCTCACTGACTTTTTCATTATAATAATTATTCTGCGTCACTAGCCATCACTATAATTTGATCTTTTCAGCCGTTGCATATCCCACGATGTCCATCTTCAGTGACATTTTTCTTCATGACTACAAAACAACAATCACGATAAGTGAACCATTATAAATTACAGTGGATCACAATATAATGTTATTTATGCGAAATTTACATAGTCATAAATTCACTTGTTATAATAGCTGGATTATGCAGATTTAAAAAGGTCCAAGGAGTGGAACACCTTAACTCATCATGCCCACCGTCACCCCAAAATCAACGTTTAGACCTTTAGGTTTCAGTGAGTCCAGGCGGAATATCCACCTAATTTACTTTTCTTTAAAACAGACAATCTGTCTCCCCCTCTCTTTGGTATTTTAATTGCCAAAGAGAGCAAAACTAATCCTAAAATGTTCTTCAATTATATAAATGGTAAAAAGTATAAATCTGAAGGTGTCGGCTCTTTACAGAGTAATGAGAGGGGAGTTGCAGAGTTCGATGAGGAGAAAGCAAAGCTATTAAATATTTTTCTCTCCACTGTATTTACTATCACTAGGTAAAGTAAACTGTCAGATGAAATGCAGAATGTAAAAGTAAATTCCCCATTAAAAGTGCCCTGTCTGACACAGGAAAAAGTACAGCGGCATCTTAAAAAGACTAAAATAGTTAAATCACCAGGACCAGATGGCATACAACCCAGTATCCTAAGAGAATTAAGTAATGTCATAGCCAGACCCTTTAAGTAATTTCATAGCCAGACTCTATACTGACAGGGAGTGATCAACAGGATTGGCGCGCAGCAAATGAGGTGCCAATATTAAGGGTCCAAAAACAGAGCCCTAAAACTATAGGCCGGTAAGTTTAACATCTGTCATGGGTAAACTGTTTGAAGGTTTTCTAAGAGATGCTATCTTGGAGTACCTCAATGAAAATAAGCAAGGTGCAAAGAGGAACCTTGATATAATTCTACAGCGCAGCCCTACATAAGAAACAGAGTGAATCAAATAGTGACTTGAGCCTACGTCACTTGATTGCGAGTTGCAGCGAGACCTGTCCCGGCAACGTACTGGATAATTCCTTTTTCTCTTATAAGTATGAATGGCGCAGCAGTTGAACAAGATACACGCGGCGATTACACTTAACCTGCAGTCTCCCTATGCTCTCACTACAGTCTCAAAAAACTCTCCCTACGATCTCCCTGCACTGTCCCTCTCCAATATTTTTTTTATAACTATTTGTAGCAACGCTTTCCCTAGAGCATTCACGATTGTTACGTCTCTCCCTATGCTCAGCTCACAGTGAAATGGAGGGATCTGGCTTTTATAGGGCTGTGACATCACGGGGGATGGCTATCTGTTGTTTGGCTGGCTGCAAGGCATTATGGATGATCTTGCGTTCCCAGGCTTCCTAGTTTCACTTTATAACACGTATATCCGCCATTTTAGGAAAAACTATTTGTTATGAAGCGCAAGGCAATTCGGATTCGTTGCAAATCAAATTTTTCCTAATTTTCGGATCAAATTCTAATTCAGATGCTTCGATTTGCTCAACACTATCTATAATGCAAAATATATGCAGTATAACTAAAGCTTTCCATTCAGATAGTAATTTAGATATAACATATGTTTTGCTCTTATCTTTGCTCATTTGCACAGCTGGTTGCATGTTCTATATTAACTCAAGGCCTCTGATAGAGAGTTTAAAAAAATCTCTTAAACTTCTAATAAGCTAAGCTATAACTTGATTGGCTGTTTGATAGAATATAAGCGTGTCAAATTAGTTCCAGTGCCACATTGAATTACAATGGCTTTCCTTTGGCTTCTTTCCTGTCTTGCGCTTCTTGGGGGTACTTTTGGTAAGTTTCAGAATGCCTTTATTATAGAGGATCTATCACCAGATTTCACAATAAAAACAGCATATGTTATATATGCAAAATATCTCGTACACAATGTTGTACTTTAAAAATACATATATAGCAAAATATTTCCAGCTCCCCTGCTCCACTCCATAGGCGTGCAAGGAAGCCCGGATCGGGGAAACACTTTCTTGAAAAAACTGAAAATTCCAGCACATGCACTACGGATAAAATCCAATCTCTTTATTATGATCCTTTAAAATTCCATGAGCCGATCAGCAAGCTTTACGGTCTACACGCTTAGACAATTTGTAAGATATCCGAGGAGGAGACTGAGATAGAAGGTGCAGTCATTAATTTATCGAGTTATTTCTTATCCGGTCTTAAATTAGGCCTCTTGAGAAAGGGGCTATCGTTCTCACCAATGCACGATTTTGATTTGTTTTGCACTATACTTGAATGTGAATAGGTTCGCACAGAATCTTACTGTCAGGAGGCAATTTCATTTGTCAGGGGAAGATCGTAAATTAAATTGCAATGAACTGCAGAAAGTGAACGATAATGTTATTAATGTGATACTATTTCATTTGTCAGAACAACGCTTTAACAGCACCTTATCTACTTTACAATGTGAATCTGGGGCCTATTGTAGATGACTGGGGGAAGGGCTTTAGGGTGCCTAACCCAGACTTTTACCCTGTGAGTTATAGGGTACACGCTTTAGATACATTTCAGGAGATAGTTGAGATGGACATTGTGGCATTAGACCAGAAAGTGAAAAAATGAAAAAGAAATGGGGTACGGAGAGACAATCTCACTAGACAAGAGAGGAAAGCACTCGATAATTTACGGTACAACAGTGTTCTGGTTATTAAAAAATCGGATAAAGGTGGAAGTATAGTGGTGATGGATGCAGGTTTGTATTTGAAATGCAATGAGGAGTTGCTCGGGGATACATACACATATAGAAAGTAGAGGCCAGAACCCACTACAGAATTTGTCTCAGCAGTATCCAAACATCTTGATGAAGATGTTTCACTAGGTATTTTGGATATGAAATTTAGAGACTTTTCGTTTGTGAATAAATTGGGATAAATAATCCCAATTTTCCACTCACTCCGTAAGGTACATAAAAATACTTTCCCTCCTCTGTTATGACCCATTGTGTCTGGTATAGGCAGCTTGGGAGTACACTCCGCATGGGTAGATTTTTATTTGCAACCCCTTGTACAGCGTATCCCAAGCTACCTATGAGATACAAAACATGTATTGGAATTGACTGGTAACTTAGAGTGGGAAGGGGGGTAAAGATGGGCGACTTGTGATGTCACTGCTCTTTATTCCTCGATTCCGCACCTTATGGGTTTGACAAGCCTCAAGAGACATTTAGATTTGTAGTGAATATAGTGCTGCTTTGAAGGAATTCCTCTATTTGTCTGTGGAGTTCCTGCTAGGACATAATTATTTCTCCTTTAATGGGACCTATTATTTGCAGACAAGGGGAGCATCAATAGCTGCGAAATTCTCCCCCTTGTATGCAAATGTTTATATGTCCCATTGGGAGGAATAATACCTTATGATCGAAGATTCATTGATGATATCATCCTGGTGTGGAACTCCACAGAAGAGGACTTTGTTAGTTACATGAAATACATGAATAAAAATGCAATGAACCTTCAATTCACTTATACAATAGCAGTGAGTGACATTCCTTTCTTGGATGTCAAGCTTTCCAATAAAGGGAATGAGGTAGTCAGTAGCAACTACAGAAAAGACACAAGTAGGAATACTTTACTACTAGCGTCCTCCTGTCACCCCAAACATGTCATCAATGGTATCCCCTATGGTGAGATTATAAGGATCTGCTGTAATTGCACAGAGGACTACACTTATAAAAAGGAAAGTACAGTATTATATAGAAGACTCAAAGCAAGGAAAACAAGTAGGAATAATAAAATAGAATCACAAGAGAAAAAGGTGAGAGTGACAACCACTTATAACAGACAGTTTAATGAGGTACGGAACATTATTACTAGGTATTTACTGATTCTGAATCAGGATGATAATTTACGACAGATATTGGAATCAGGAATTCAAGTTGTGAGCAAAAGAGCTCCAACTATATCGACAGTACTGTCTCCGAGTTTATTTTTGGAGAAATCAGGGTCTACAAGTAATACCTGGTTGAACGTTAATGGCTGCTACAGATGCGGACATAATGTATGTAAAACCTTTCAATTTATGAAAATAAGCAAGAGTTTTACATCTAGTGCTACAGGAGAAGAAAAAATCATATATAAACTGTAACACAAGTAATGTGATTTATTTAGCCACCTGCAGCAGCTGTAACTTTCAATATGTGGGTTGCACTTCAAACAGATTGAAAACCAGAGTAAGGAAAGATCTTTCAGACATCTCAAACTTGAAAGTAGTGAACATTTCCATGTTGTCTCGACATTTTAGGGACGTACATGGAGGTAACACAGCAGATCTTGAAGTCACTGGTATTGAAAGGGTTAAAAAACCATTGCGAGGAGGAGATCTAAACAGACTGCTTTATAATAGGGAGTCTTTTTGGATCTTCTTATTGCATACCAGGATTCCAAAGGGCATGAATAATAGACACGATCTAATCAATATTTAAAAAATCTAATCTTTTGAATATTGATTTATATTCTGTACGAATGTATGTGATTGTTGATTCGTTTTTCCTTTTGTACAAGCTTGTGTTTGCAAGTTGGTCATGAATAAGACAGATTGTCGAAAAGTCTAGGCCATAGCGCTTTCTGATCAGCTCATAGAATTTTAAAGGATCATAATAAAAAGATTGTATTTTAACCGTAGTGCATGTGCTGAATTTTTCCGTTTTTTAAAAATACGTATCTAAATGTTATCGAGCATTTTATGAATCCAGCAAGAGACTGTGTAGGGTCAGAAAGCTGAGAGATTCAGGTGTATTAACAAGCTAAACTCGATTTCTGCCTACTTGATTTGATTTGATGTAGACCCATTCCTTTCAATGGGGCGGCAAAAGATGCAGACAGCACACCGCATGTTGTCCACAACAGTATGTCTGGTACTGAGTCCTGCAAAAAGATTGAACATGTTCTATTCTTGTCCATTTTGCTGATCAGAATAGGCATTGTTACAATGAGTCTGCCAAAAAAACTGGTGCAACACAGACGTCATCCTTATATTTTGCAGAACCATATTTTAAAGACTGCAAAACACATACCGTAGGGTGAATGTACCAGAACTGACAAGCTCCTTTCTGTGTACCTCCTCCCCTGCTGCTGAAATCTTACACTACTCATACTCAATACAAACTGCAATTTAAAGAGCTTGGCAGTCAGTCTAGGTGGGCATTGACTGAGCTGGTTAAAACACTGGATTGTCACTTCTAAGCGTGAAGAAAATAGAAATACAATGTGGATATGCAAACTTTTACTTAATAAAATATTCTGAAGTTCCATTACCTTCAACTCGGTGGCCACTGTACGGTTTGATTACCCAATGCAGTCAGTACCTACAGTACCTAGAGAAAAGATAGAATTAACCCTGGTTTACAATTTACATACATCAGACAGCCATTATGACCTGATTTATTTATGAACTAGCCTCACCAGGGTCTAAAAGATCTCTTTAATAATGTATGGGGTTTACATTGTAAAATTTAGTAGCAAATTAAATTTTATATAGTAATTTCTTACATTGAAAAATAATTGTTTCTTAATATTTAGGCTGTGGTGTGCCAAGTATCAAGCCTGTTATTACTGGCTATGCCAGAATCGTGAATGGTGAGAATGCCGTTTCTGGCTCCTGGCCATGGCAAGTGTCTCTTCAGGTATGGTGAATGGTGTTAATATATTTTCAATGTTTTTTTTCCATTAAAATATTTAAGTACTACTGTAATATATTAGGTTATTTTCGAGCTACTAGAATGGCTTTTAAATCCTGACAGATTTGGCTTTTGAATCCAGATAGATTTCCCTCAGATATCCAGAGTTCTGGACAGCATGAATAGTGTTACAGACTATGTTGTTGCCACCTAGAAAGTACCTGAATGCCACCACAACCAATACTGTGAGGATATTAAATGTTACCACAGAATTAGTTATTTAATAGTAAAATTCTTTAAAAAATAAATGATGATTGTAAATGATTATAAAAACAATGAAAAATGCTTTAACAATCTCAAAATTATAGCACATTGGTCTAAAGATCCTAGAATGATTGCCAAACTAACATGTATCACATTTTGAAGATCATCATATTCCTTTTACTTCTTTTGCTGATCACAGACAAATTCATTAATCCTGTTCTGCCTTTTTGTAGTCTTGACAAGGCGTCATTAACAATAGCCAGATGCTTTTCATTCTCATTGAAAATGTACTGAAAAGATTCATAGCGCAGGAGGCATTGCCCTATTCAGGGATTCAAAGAACCCTAGATAGAAAGTCACGTCACTAGGTCCCACTTTAGGAAGAACACAGTGAACCACATTTACTAATGTGACGACACCTAGATCTTTTCATAAAATACATCAACATTTGGCTCAGTTTGGCACATTTTTTGCCATCTAGTTTTAGACATATTTATGCATTAAACCTGACAAAAAAAATCCACTGATGGGGCAACCTTAGCTTGAAAGACAAATGGCATAAGATGCATTATATATGTGACATTAATGAATAGATCAAATAAGGTTAGACAAAGATGTCTGGGTGTGCGTCAATGTTTCTAGCAATGTCTACTCTGATAAACTTGCGACATCTTTAGACTTTCTGTCTATGGGTGTGACCAAAAGGTCAGGTTTTTGCATGCAGTTTTGGAAGCCAAGACCAAGAGTGATGTAAAGAAAGAAGAGTTGTTTCTGCCTGTTATACCTTCTCTCCTTTTATGATCCACTTAGCTTTTAAAACTGCACCCAGAAACTTATGTGGCCTTACCCTAAGTGTATGCCTACATTTTCTGATTGCATCAATTTTGCCTGAAATGTCTATTTAAAAGCACAATCACACATGTATTGTGGAAGCCGAGGTTTTCCATGAAGCATATACTGTATGTGTATCTAAATCACAATCTACTGCTCAGAATTCTGCAGTACTGTTTTTATGTTGATTTGTATACCAGGATTGGATCAGAAATCTGGAAAATATATAAAGAGAAAAGGTTTACAAAATTTGCTACACATGAAAATTCACTGCTAGTGAATACAATATTATTATTTAAACCCTATTAGACACTGCTAACAGTGTATAGAGCTACAGTATTTGTATCCATTCAATTTTGTTACTTAAAGGGTCTGTACCATTCCCTGTAATTTATAAGGAATGCTCGCTTGGTTACAGAGTCTTTTGTGCTGTCCACACAGAGGTCCTCTCCACGAAATGGCTGCTGATGGAGGGTCATGTAACCAAGCAAATCACCTTCATGTGATTTCTCCTCCATTCAAATACGGTGCATCTGCACTAAACTCCTAACAGAACAAGGGCAGATGGCAGGTGTACTGTATTTGAATCAAGGATACATCAGATAGAGGTGATTTGCCTGGTCACATGGCCTTCCGTGAGCAGCCATTTTATGGACAGGACCTCTGTTTAGACGCATTCCTTATGAAATATAGAAAATGCCACAGAATTTCAACAAGGACTACTGTATATTAGTAAGTGTCATATAATCATCTTACATACACATTGATCAACATTAACCAGAAAGTGGCCAACCCCTTTAAATACAGTAAAAAAAATTCACATGTGGCAGACTTTTGTCCACGCAAAATAGACATCACTTTATGATACGTGGCTTTTTTATGTTGATTGGACAATTTGTATTTAGTGTTGTCTCCCAAATACAGTGAAAAGGGTCTAAGTCTGTCCACATGTGGAAAACATTTTGTTTGGAAAAGCACTGGCATTGTGTCACCTGTGGTTATTGCAGCCGATTGGACTGCAGATTTGCAGCACTTGTATTACAGTATAGCATAAATTGCACTGAAGAACCATGGTTGCATAACAGTTTATAAACACTTTCTATAGTAGCTTAATTCATCAGTTTGATTAGAATTTAGCTTCAATGAATGTTTATGAGCTGTCATGAATTCAGAGATAAGGGTTACAGATCCAGCCATCAGAACAAATCTCTGACTGATTTATTGTAACACAAAAAGTCTGCTAGTTTACAAATGCCCTTCTTGTGAAAGCTATATAGAAAAACTGTCATCGTCATCACAGGTCCTAGTAAAGGAACTGCACAGAGAATGGTGTAGTTTCCAGGTTCGAAAGGTGCATCTGTCAGGACCAGTGATGACATTATAACAGGTCCTTCAACCACCAAAACTATGGAGAAGAACTTTAAAGGGGTTGTGTCTCTTCAACAAGTAGTGCAAGTTATTACAAACCACTTACTAATGTATTGTTATTCTCCATATTGCTTCCTTCACTGGTGTACTGTACCATATCATATATACATTGTGTATGTATATATACTGTATATATATATATATATATATATATATATATTTATATATATATATATATATATATATATATACACGCACATATATATAGACATAGGACATGTTCTATCTTTTGAGGGGTGGAGGCACGAACCGGGAAGCCCATGGAAGGGCTTATATGTGTTCCCATGGGCTTAAGGGTCAGCAAAAGATAGGACATGAAATCAATGAGTCCGCACTGTGAGTCAGAGTGCACATGGCTGGCGACCGTATTTTGTGGACCTGCAGTTTGCAGAGGACAGGTTGTCAGAATGGGAACCCACACTGACATACTGTATGTTGCAGTGAGCTCACTTGTGTGTGTCTAGCCTAAGGTGTCCTAGCTACATTAGAGAAAACTGTAAAATACTGGAAATGATAGAAAACAATGTAATAACTCATATTTATGTACCCTACAGGACTACACTGGATTCCACTTCTGTGGTGGTTCCCTGATCAACAGTCTCTGGGTTGTCACTGCTGCCCACTGTGGTGTCACGTAAGTTATTTTACAGTTGAATTTAAAAGGCATTTCATATTAAACATTTTATCTGGCATACTAAAGTTTAGCGCAACTGTGGAATTCTATCAAAATTTAATAAAGGGGTTATTCAAACCTGGAAAACATACCCACAATGCCTGGGCCCCTCATGCATGTCCGTCTTGATCCCTCCATGGCTGTCACTGCATCTCCCCAACGTGAAGATCACATCTGTCGACAGAGGGGTGCAGCCAATAGAAGAATATCGCTGACCTGCTCCCCTTGAGTCATGTGGGATGTCACAACGGATGTTAAGATCTACACGCTGGGGAGATACGGCGACAGCCATGGAAGGATCTGGAAGGACAAAGACGTTGGGCATTGTGGGTGGGTTTTCCAGGTTTGGATAACCACTTTAACCTTGTCTCAAATAGTATGTTGTATTATTTTTCTGTTTCATTGACGTGGTACCTCAGAGTAAAACCATGAATATATGTGACTCTCTTGTACACAGAACCTCCCACCGTGTAATTCTGGGTGAATATGACCGTTCCTCATCTGCTGAGCCTATTCAAACCAAGACCATTGCCAGGGTAAGCTACACTAAAAGGGCTAAAGAAACACAGACATAAACTACCATATTGAAATATATCACAAATGAAGACGCCATGAATGTTTTGACACATCATTTGTAAATGGAAATCAGATGTAATTGAAAGTGCTAACTACATATATAACTGACGTGCTCTTTTAACAGGTCTTCAGACACCCCAGCTACAACTCCTTTACCATTGCAAATGACATCACTCTCCTGAAGCTCACCAGTGCTGCTACATTCAACACCCGGGTCTCCCCTGTGTGCGTTGCTGCTAGCGTTGATGTATTCAATGGAGGAGAGAGATGTGTTACTACTGGATGGGGCTATGTAAATGCTGCATGTAAGTTTCCATAATTGCAGACAGCACTATAAGATTTATCACCTGCTTTCTGTTGTGAATAAGCATAACAATATGACATTCAGGCTGAAACCAAACTGTGGCTCTGGTTTTGACACATGCACATGCATGCCAGTTTTTTTTTACAAGCAATATTATAGCTTTGCTGTAATACATAAGACACATTAACATCTTCATCTTCACCAGTCCAATTTTTCAGTTTTAGCAATGGACCTATCTGAATGTAAATAGCTAAATCTCTGACCCAACCTACATGACTGTATTTGACACACAGTCAGATCAGGAAGAGGTTAATTCGCAGACTGCAGGCTCGCAGTTAGTTTTACAATCAGCAGGGGGCGGTCTCATATCAAGAAGATTTCTCCCCTGCTTTCTTTTACACTTTACACTGCAATGGATCATTGTAGCACCCTGCTACAATGATGCCACACAGAGGGACCACTTGGCCTGCTCTCAGGAATCCTTAATGTGACTGAAGCTGTGTAATGACAGCATGGCCGCAACGATCTGCAGGGTCACGGAGCGCAGATTAGAATGCAACCCAACACTTTTATACATCGGGTTACACATAAGAGCTTACCACCATGACATAAGTATATCGTCATGTGGCAGTGAGCAAAAGGTTAATATGTTACAACCATATTTATCTGATCTCCACCACTGGGTTCCGGATTCTTTGCTCCCCCCAGGTCACTGCTGCTCTGAGGTCACCCCAAGTCAACATCAAATAACTGGCTATGTCATGTTACCCAACGATATGTCATTGCTGCAGCTAGAGAAGGCCCCAAGGGTGAACAACCCATTTAAACATAAATGAAAAAAACTACTTGGATTAATATATTTTTTTTAACTTACTACTTTCCTACAATTATATGACTATACGTCGGCAGTAAGGTCTTTAACGATTGCGTGCACTTCAGAGTGGAGAGGGAAGCATATATGCCTGGTACCTGGGTTTCATACCCAGAGCTAATGTGTACAATTGGCAATAAGCTGATCATGGACCCGGCATCTGAGGGCTGAAAACCCTGAAGCGCTGTGCTTAGAGGCCTGGAACTGTTCCCCCACATGACAATTGGAGGAGCTATTAACTTGCTGTGAAAGGCCAGCCGGCTGGAGGCTCCAATGCCTTTCAAAGATATATTCTAATGTGGGCCTAAATAGAAATAGCAATCTGATGAAAAAAATGGCAAAAAAAGTTTTAAAAGTTTTAAAAAATATAAAAAAAGTATGAGAATTCAAATCACCCCCTTCACCCAAAATTAAGATGATTAAGAAGATTAAGAAGTAAATAAACAATACAACAATAAATATCATAGGCCTCACTGTATCTGAAAAAGCCGTTACTATTAAAATATACAATATTTACCCATATGGCAAATGGCCAATTTATAATAATTTTTTTTTGTCGCTTCACGTCCCCAAAAAGATTAAAAGATAAAAAGTGATAAGAAATTTAGACACACTCGACAAGGTATCAATGAAAAGCACAGATCGTCCCACAAAAAATTAGCCCCACACAGTTCCATAGACGTAGTTATTAAAATGTTATTGGGGTCTGAATATGGCAATGGCAAGGTAACAGGTCAGCTTTACCGCATAGGGAACGTCCTAAAAACAAAACTCGTAAAACTTCCCATTTCTATCCCATTTGGAATTTTCCAGCTTCCCACTACATTATATGCAATATTAAATGGGGCCATTAAAAAATACAACTTATCCTGCAAAAATTGGCACTGATGCAGCTATGTAAATGGCCATATAAAAATGTTATTGCTCAGGAAAGTCAGGGAGTGAAAAAGGAAAACACAAAAACAGAGAATCACCCAGTAATGAAGCGGTTGACCAAATAATGTCTGGATGTCTCTGGTTAGATGGGAAAAATGAGGAAAAGGTTTATTATATGAAGTGGCAATGTCGCTTTCTTTATAGGACAGGATCGCCAGGTGTTCTCCATGCATATCAGAGCTGCTGAGTCACTGCAATCCTAAATAAACTCCAGTGCATGTGACAGTACATGCCAGTGAATGTTGACACAACAGGAAATGTTTTTCTTTGTTTTTCCTGACCTCATTGAGGACATAAATATGTAAAACAAATACAATACAAATCAAGGAAAATGTAATTAAAAACCAACCAACAAACCAAAAAAACCAACCAACCAATCAAAACCATTGCTACCATTTATCCTAGACTACAAAGCCATTTTAATAACTTATTTTGGTGTCAATCTGAAAATTTAAATAATGATTTGAGGGGAAAAAGTTTTCTTTTTTCCTTTTTTCACAGTTTTTCACAAATAATGCTAAAATAAGCAGTACTATGTGACATGATCAAAAGCAACATACATTTCTTAGGTAGCCCAACAAATAAAATAAAAAATTAGGGCTGTTCAACTGCCATGTGCTATATTACAAAAAAGTGTATAATCATTAAAGGGGTTTTCCAAGATTTTACTACTGATCCTCAAGTGCAGGTCCAACACCCAGGACTCCCACCGATAAGCTGTTTGAGAAGGCACCAGTGCTCGCAGTAGCGTTGCAGCCTTCTCACAGCTTTTCCTAGGCCATGTGACGACATGGTCATCGGACATTTGGCTTAGGTGACCTGTAATACCAAGCACAGCTGCTATACAATGTACAGCTCTGTGCTTGGTGAGCAAAGAGAAAGCTGCGGGGCTCACAGGAGCACTTTTCAAACAGCTGATCATCGCGGGTCCCAGGTGTTGGCCCCGACCGATCAGATACTGATGACCTATCCAGAGGATAGATCATCAGTAGTAAAATCTCAGATAACCCTTTTAATGGCTTCTCAGGCCTAATGATTAAGTTGGCTAAGCTTGATATCATTCCCTTATTATGCCTTTGTTTTTATTAGCACAAATAACTCCAAGCAAACTGCAGCAGGTCGCTGTGCCTCTTTTGACCACTACTGACTGTCAGAGATATTGGGGAAGCAAAATCCTGAGCACCATGGTCTGCGCTGGAGCATCTGGGGCCTCCTCATGCATGGTATGATATCATAAGAAGCTTTTGGCACTTCTACCTAAGACATTGCCTTTGTGAATTAACAACAGAATTAGGCCCTTTACATGTGTAATTTCTATTTCTCACCCTATCAAACTAGTCCTTTTGATAGTCAGGTTGCTGCCACAAAAATGGCAATCTCACATCCTATGATCCTAGGTTGTACAGACCATCAGTATGCCTTCTATGCATTACCTCAGTCAATGATAGTATGCTAGGTGTATGGGAGTTATATTTATGTAACAGCTCTGTACAACCTGGATTGATAAGCCTGTATACAGTACATGAGGCCTTTTCCAAAGCTTGTTGATCTCACAGATATGATTCTGATCCCACCCTTGGCACTAAATATACACCTCCTGCATTGAGACATAATGTGGCAATGTACATGATGATATTTTGTTAAATGAATTCTCAACAGACACCAGAACATAAATAAATATATAGGCTTCTCACATTTTCTTTGAATTCTTCTATAGGGTGACTCTGGTGGACCTCTTGTATGCCAGAGAAATGGAGCTTGGACCTTGGCTGGCATTGTGTCCTGGGGAAGCTCTGCCTGCTCTACATCTACTCCTGCTGTATACGCTCGTGTGACAGCTCTTAGAGCCTGGTTGGACCAGACAGTTGCTGCTAACTAAATGTATCTCTATGAAAATGAGTCATGATTAAATGATTAATAAAGGTACTACAATAATATTATATTGTGTTACAATTTCTTGTGTGTGTTATAAAGATTAATAGAAAAGTAATTCAAGATAAGGGCAAACACAAAATTGCCCATTAAAGGGGTTTTCTGTGAGTTTTACACTGATGATCTATTCTCTGGGTAGGTCATCAGTATCTGATCGGTGGGAGTATGACAACCGGCACTCCCGCCGATCAGCTGTTTGAGACAGCCTTCTCTCAGCAAACCAAGCACAGCGTTGAACATTGTACAGTGGCGATGCTTGGTATTGCAGCTCCACCCCATTCACTTCAATAGGATTGAGCTACGACTAGGCCATGTGACCGATAAATGTGACGTCACATGGCATAGGGAAAGATGCGAGAAGTAGCGCCGCTGTCTTCTCAAACAGCAGATCAGCGGGGTCCGGGTAAAACTCCCAGAAAGCCTCTTTAACCCCTTCCTGACTGCTATACGGCTATATATGTGCTATCTGCACATGCTCCGTGCAGCTAGCACGTATATAAACATTCTGGCAGCTCTTTAATCCAATTGTTGCAAAATTCTTGGATTAAAGCTTCGGCCCCTGGACTACCGCTGTCATGGACAGCATACAGTCCAGTAATGCCGGCAAGGGACCAATCAGAGTGGTCCCTTGCCGGCAATTGCTCCGATTGGTTAGTCTGTGCAGACTAACCAATCGAATCGTGGCAGTGTAAAAATACCAGTTTCAAGCTCTGATCTGCACTCTGCAGATCAGAGCCTGAAATCAGGCACTGGCTGCTGTGTGCTCCCAATATGTGTACCCCAATCTATGCTCCCCTGATGTCTTCCTGTGGCCTGTCTTCCCCTTGATGTGATGTCTTCCCTGGTGTCCGTATGGAGGGTGCCCCTGCTATTTGTGATGGCCGCAGCTCAGTTTGTGAGCAGCTACCATCAGCAGCAAGTGTCAGCTGTATGCTGACACTCTGCTGTTACCCCTTAGATGCCACTGTCAGCGGCATCCCAGGGTTTAACAGAGGGAGGGGGCGCCCTCTCTCAACCCCAGGGCTGCCGCACTGTGATAGCTGCGGCCCGATGGTTGCCATGGCAACCGAGCGCCTGGCAAAGGCGTCCAGTGTTGCCATCTATCAGTGTAAAACTGATAGTATTATACTTTTCAATGCAAGAGCATTGCAAAGTACAGTACAGCTATAAGCCCCACTGGATCTTCAAGATCCAAGTGGGACTTGAAAAAAAGCGTGATTTTTTTTTTATAAGAGATTAAAAATGAAAAAAAAAATAATAAACTACACATATTAGGTATCACCGCATCTGTAACGACCGGGTCTATAAATATATCACATGTTACACCCTGTCCGATAAAAACCATAAAAATAAACAACTGTGTCAAAAAAAGCCATTTTTGTCACCTTACATCCCAAAAAGTGCAACACCAAGCGATCAAAAAGGCGCATGTATCACAAAATGGTACCAATAAAAAAAATGAGCCCCTACATAAGAAAATCTCTTAAAAAATATAAAAACTATGGCTCATAGAACGTGGAGACAATAAAACATCATTTTTTTGTTTCAAATATGCTATTATTGTGTTAAAGTGAAATACATTTTAAAAAGTATACATATGGCATATTAGGTATCACCATGTCCGTAACAACCAGCTCTATTAAAATCACATGACCTTTTTTGTCACCTTACTTCACAAAAATTGCAACACCAAGCGATCAAATAGGCGTATGCCCCCCAAAATAGTTCCAATCTAACCGTCACCTTATCCTGCAAAAAATGAGACCCTACCTAAGACGATCGGTCAAAAAAATTAATAAAAGCTATGGCTCTCAGTCTATGGAGACACTAAAACATAATTTTTTTGCTTTAACCACTTAAGCCCCCCTAGCTTAAACACCCTTAATGACCAGGCCACTTTTTACAATTCTGCACTACACTACTTTCACCGTTTATTGCTCCGTCATACAACTTACCACCCAAATGAGTTTTACCTCCTTTTCTTCTCACTAATAGAGCTTTCATTTGGTGGTATTTTATTGCTGCAGACATTTTACTTTTTTTGCTATTAATCAAAAATGACCGAAATTTTTGCAAAAAAATGACATTTTTCACTTTCTGTTGTAATTTGTTTGTTTTGGGAAAAAGTTATAGCGTTTACAAACTATGGTGCAAAAAAAGTGAATTTCCGCATTTTGAAGCAGCTCTGACTTTCTGAGCACCTGTCATGTTTCTTCAGGTGCTAGAATGCCAGGATAGTATAAATACCCCCCAAATGACACCATTTTAGAAAGAAGACACCCCAAAGTATACGCGGAGGGGCATGATGAGTTCAAGTATCATTTCATTTTTTTTCACAAGTTAGCGGAAAATGACACTTTCTGAGGAAAAAAAATAATAATAAAGTTTCCATTTCTGCTAACTTCTGGCAAAAAAAAAATAAAATATCCCACGGACTCACTATGCCCCTCAGTGAATACCTTGGGGTGTCTACTTTCCGAAATGGGGTCATTTGTGGGGTGTGTTTACTGTTCTGGCATTTTGGGCGGGGCTAAATTGTGAGCAACCTTGTAAAACCTAAAGGTACTCGTTGGAATTTGGGCCCCTTTGCGCACCCAGGCTGCAAAAAAGTGTCACTCATGTGGTATCGCTGTACCTAGAAGAAGTAGGGCAATGTGGTTTGGGGTGTATTTTTACATATACCCATGTTAGGTGAGAGAAATATCTCTGTAAACTGACAACTTTGTATAAAAAAATTTAAAAAGTTGTCATTTACAGAGATATTTCTCACACCCAGCATGGGTATATGTAAAAATACACCACAAAACACATTGCCCTACTTCTCCTGAGTACGGCGATACCACATGAGTGACACTTTTTTGCAGCCTGGATGGGCAAAGGGGCCCAAATTCCAATGAGTACCTTTAGGATTTCACAGGGCATTTTTACACATTTGGATTCTCACGCTTTAGGGCCCCTAAAATGCCAGGGCAGTATAAATATCCCACAAGTGACCCTATTTTAGAAAGAAGACACCCCAAGGTATTCCGTGAGGGGTATGGTGAGTTCATGTAGCGTTTTATTTTTTTGTCACAGGTTAGTGGAATATGAGACTTTGTAAGAAAAAAAAAAAAAGCCAATTTACGCTAACTTGTGCCAAAGCAAAAAATCTTCTAAGAACTCGCCATGCCTCTCACGGAATACCTTGGGGTGTCTTCTTTCCAAAATGGGGTCACATGTGGGGTATTTATACTGCCCTGGCATTTTAGGGACCCTAAAGCATGAGGAGAAGTCTGGAATCCAAATGGGTAAAAATGCCCTCCTAAAAGGTACTCATTGAAATTTGGGCCCCTTTGCGCACCTAGGCTGCAAAAAAGTGTCACACATGTGGTATCGCCGTACTCAGGAGAAGTAGGGCAATGTGTTTTTGGGTGTATTTTTACATATACCCATGCTGGGTGAGAGAAATATCTCTGTAAATGACAACTTTTTTAAAAAATGTATAGAGATAGAGATTACAGAGATATTTCTCTCACCCAGCATGGGTATATGTAAAAATACACCTCAAAACACATTGCCCTACTTCTCCTGAGTACGGTGATACCACATGAGTGACACTTTTTTGCAGCCTGGGTGCGCAAAGGGGCCCAAATTCCAATGAATACCTTTTAGGAGGGCATTTTTACGCATTTTTCTTCTAAGGCTTTAGCGCCCCTAAAATGCCAGGGCAGTATGAATACCCCACATGTGACCCCATTTTGGAAAGAAGACACCCGAAGGTATTCCGTGAGGGGCATGGTGAGTTCATAGAAGATTTTTTTTTTGGCACAAGTTAGCGGAAATTGACTTTTTTTCTTACAAAGTCTCATATTCCACTAATTTGTGACAAAAAATAAAATTTTACATAAACTCACCATACCCCTCACGGAATACCTTGGGGTGTCTTCTTTCTAAAATGGGGTCACATGTGGGGTATATATACTGCCCTGGCATTTTAGTGGTCTCCGCAATCATTACATTTATTGCCAGCATTAGGAGTTTCTGCTATTCTCCTGATATTGAGCATACGGGTAATGAGATTTTTTTTTTCTGTTCAGCCTCTGGGCTGAAAAAAAAAAAATGAATGGCACAGATTTCTTCATTCGCATCAATCAATGTGGATGAAAAAATCTCTGCCAAAAAATGTGCAAAAAAAAGAAGTAAGACCCCTTTCACACGTCCGCAAAAATGTCCGCATCTATTCCGCAATTCTGCGGAATAGATGCGGACCCATTCAGTGTGAATGGGGCCGGCGGTGATGCGGAAAGCACACTATGTGCTCTCTACATTAGCATAAAGATAGAGCATGTCCTATTCTTGTCCGCAATTGCGGACAAGAAAAGGCATTTTCTATATAGTTCTGGCAATGTGCGGATTCGCAAAATGCGGAAAGCACATTGCCGGTGTCCGTGTTTTGCGGATCCGCGGATTCGCGGATCCATGGATCCGCAAAACACATACAGACGTCTGAATAAGCCTTACAGGGGGGTCATTATTGACAGGTTGGGGTGACGGGGTGATCAGGGGAGTGACCAGGGGTGATCAGGGGTTAATCAGGGGTTAATCGGGTGACTGGGGGGGTCTGTGTGGTGATTGGTGCACTTACATATGTTTCCTTTGGTGGTCCCAAGCAAAAGGGACCACCAGAGGAACGCGCAGCAGGCCTATCAGACGCTGTTAACAAATTAAGTGATTGATACGATTTTTTTTAACTTCTACATCCTGCCAGCGCATGATCAGCGCTGGCAGGATGTAGTTTAACTTCTCCCCGACACAATCCTGTGAGCGCGCGCGCATGCGCGCGAGTTCACATGAAATCTCGCGTCTCGCGAGATGACACGCGGATGCGTCCAGGAGGAGTAAACCAGCCGCCGCCTTGATGCATCCGTGCGTACAGCGGTCCGGAGCTGGTTAAAAAATGCTATTATTCTGTAAAACTTAAATAAGAAAAAGTATACATATTAGGGATTGCCACGTCCATAATGATCTGCTCTATAAAAATGTCACATGACCTAACCCCTCAGGTGAACGCTGTAAAAATAAATAAATAAAAAATTGTGCCAAAAAACAAGCCCCTACACAAGACGTTTGGCAGAAAAAAAATTCATAAATAAGGCATTCAGAAAACGGAGACTAGTGATAAGCGAGCATGCTCGGCTGAATATAAGTTAGGCTCAAGCATCGCTATGCTTGGCACATGGCGGTACCCGACCGAGTACTGCACGTTTCACAGGTTTTATGCAGCCAATAAAGGTGCAGGTAAGTACTCCCCTCACTGTAATGTCAGTAGCCATCTTGGCTGCTGGCATTACAGTGATTGGCTGGCCGGAACTCATCATCGAAGGTTATATAGCACCCGATAACACGTGCTTGGATCAGTGATAGTCAGGGAGAGCAGAGCGTAGGAAGGGAAAGACAGTATAGGGAGCGATTTTCACAGTTTTTATTCAGAGAAAGCGTTTCCAAGACCCAAAAGTCCTTTTAAGGACTACTGTGTGTGTGTGTGTGTGTGTGTGTGTTTTAGAGCAGCAATCTATTTTCCTGCAGTCTCAGGGACAGTGCTTCGGAAGGGACAGATAGTGCAGGGAGAGACATTTGCTTTTTTACTACCAAAAGCTTTTCAAAGACCCTTTAAGGACTACTGTGTGTGTTTGACAGCAGCAAGATATTTTTATTTGATACCTATTAGTGACATATACTAAACATCATACGCAGACTGTGTCTTTATTAATCTGGACCACATCTAGTGTCCATAATCTGTGGTGTTCTGTAACTAGAGATGAGCGAACACCTGGATGTTCGGGTTCGAGAAGTTCGGCCGAACTTCCCGAAAATGTTCTGGTTTGGGATCCGAACTCGACCCGAACGTTATCCCGAACCCGAACCCCATTGAAGTCAATGGGGACCTGAACTTTTAGGCACTAAAAAGGCTGTAAAATAGTCCAGGAACGGGCTAGAGGGCTGCCAAAGGCAGCAAAATGTAGGTAAATCCCCTGCAAACAAATGTGGATAGGGAAATGAATTAAAATAAAATCAAATAAATAAAATTTAACCAATATCAATTGGAGAGAGGTCCCACTGCAAGGAATCATGCGTCATATCACTCAACACTGGAGAAGGCCACTTTCAGTTATTTCGGCCCAGCACCCAGACAGAGGAGAGAGGTCCCACAGCAAGGAATAAGGCGTCATATCACCCACCACTGGAGAAGGCCACTCTCAGTTATTTCGGCCCAGCACCCAGACAGAGGAGAGAGGTCCCACAGCAAGGAATCATGCGTCATATCAACCACCACCGGAGAAGGCCACTCTCAGTTATTTCGGCCCAGCACCCAGACAGAGGAGAGATGTCCCACAGCAAGGAATCATGCGTCATATCAACCACCACCAGAGAAGGCCACTTTTAGTTATTTCGGCCCAGCACCCAGACAGAGGTCCCACAGCAAGGAATCATGCGTCATATCAACCACCACCGGAGAAGGCCACTCTCAGTTATTTCGGCCCAGCACCCAGACAGAGGAGAGACACTATGAAACCTGGCCTGCAACAGCTGGGACACCAGATTCAGGGTATTGCTATTTTGGCAAGTGAATTACACCCCAGAACAAAATATATGTTTTGGCGGACACTATGAAACCTGGCCTGCAACAGCTGGGACACCAGATTCAGGGTATTGCTATTTTGGCAGATCAATTTCACCCCAGAACAAAATATATGTTTTGGCGGACACTATGAAACCTGGCCTGCAACAGCTGGGACACCAGATTCAGGGTATTGCTATTTTGGCAAGTGAATTACACCCCAGAACAAAATATATGTTTTGGCGGACACTATGAAACCTGGCCTGCAACAGCTGGGACACCAGATTCAGGGTATTGCTATTTTGGCAAGTGAATTACACCCCAGAACAAAATATATGTTTTGGCGGACACTATGAAACCTGGCCTGCAACAGCTGGGACACCAGATTCAGGGTATTGCTATTTTGGCAGATCAATTTCACCCCAGAACAAAATATATGTTTTGGCGGACACTATGAAACCTGGCCTGGAACAGCTGGGACACCAGATTCAGGGTATTGCTATTTTGGCAAGTGAATTTCACCCCAGAACAAAATATATGTTTTGGCGGACACTATGAAACCTGGCCTGCAACACCTGGGACACCAGATTCAGGGTATTGCTATTTTGGAAAATTAATTTCAACGCAGAACAAAATATATGTTTTGGTGGACACTATGAAACCTGGCCTGCAACACCTGGGACACCAGATTCTGGGTATTGCTATTTTGGCAAATTAATTTCACCCCAGAACAAAATATATGTTTTGGCGGACACTATGAAACCTGGCCTGCAACAGCTGGGACACCAGATTCAGGGTATTTCTATTTTGGCAAATTAATTTCACCCCAGAACAAAATATATGTTTTGGCGGACACTATGAAACTTTGCCTGCAACAGCTGGGACACCAGATTCAGGGTATTGCTATTTTGGCAAATTAATTTCACCCCAGAACAAAATATATGTTTTGGCGGACACTATGAAACCTGGCCTGCAACAGCTGGGACACCAGATTCAGGGTATTGCTATTTTGGCAAATTAAATTCACCCCTGTGGGGGGTTAGCTCTGGTCTCGGGGATCATTCACACAAACTTCCTTCCGGACAACGGATTTCATGTCCAAACAGTGCATTTATTTGGCAGTTTTCTCAAACAAAACACCAGGTACAAAACAATAAACACTGGCCCGGCTAGGCTCTAACTAAACATATTATTTTAATCCCTCACTCACCTAGTGGGTACAGTTCACACCCTGTGAACTGATGCGGCTTTCTCCAGCCCAATATCCCACAGCCTCCTGGCTGTTCAGAGCACTGTTCACACACAGTCTCAGTTCAATGTCCGTTGGGGAATTCAGGCTCACCAGTCCTCCTGACTGTGGCCCTGCGACCCTTCCAGGCATCGCTGTGTCCCCCAATTCCAGGCTATCGCTTAGCCCCGTGGCCCCTCAGCCAACTTGGCCGAGACCACTCACACAGAGCCTCTGGCAAACTCTGTCTCCAAAACTCTCTCCAGAGTGGGACTCCACCCATGTCCAACAAGAGGATTAAATAGCATCCCTGGACATGGGCGTTGTCAAAAACCCCGGACTGGAGCATGGGGAACAGGCACCCACCCAGCACATTGCCTGTTCCCAGTAAAAGCCCGCCCTGGACTAGCTGGAGCCAGCTATACTAATACTTAACTTGGGCTTTCACTCCACCAAGGCCAGGCACCTTGGTGACACGCTCTTGGTGCAAACAGCCCTGTCTGACGGTTTCCCTGGGGCTTCACCGCACACATCAGTGTTCACATTGCCACACCCCATAACAAAATATATGTTTTGCCGGACAGTATGAAACCTGGCCTGCAACAGCTGGGACACCAGATTCAGGGTATTGCTATTTTGGCAAATTAATTTCACCCCAGAACAAAATATATGTTTTGGCGGACACTATGAAATTGTGCCTGCAACAGCTGGGACTCCAGATTCAGGGTATTGGTATTTTGACAATTGAATTTCACCACAGAAAATAATCTATCCTTTGCCAGACAGCAGACAGTATCATACTTGGCTAGCCAAAGCTGGAACACCAGATTTAGGGGATTGGTATTTGGGCATTTGTATTTAACCCCTTAATAAAATATAGAAATTGCTATCCTGAGTTTCTAGGGGTGACAATTAGCACAGCCAAGCCCCTGATGTAGGATATAGCAAAAAAAAAAAAACTAGTATTGATGGATTGATGGACTTGGTGTCAGCTTGTTCTGGTGCACCACAAGTCACAAAATGGCCGCCGATCAACCCAGAAAATAAGTGACAGAAAAACGCTCTGTGCAGCCTAAAAACCAGTGAGCAAGTAACTAGCAGAAGTTCAATCATTCACAGCTGTAGATCGATCCGCTCATTAGGTGCTGTTGCTGACTTTGCCCTGCCTAATCTCGCCCTGACAGAAGCTGCGTCCTCTCCCTACACTAATCAGAGCAGTGTGACGTGCGGCGCTACGTGACTCCAGCTTAAATAGGGGCTGGGTCACATGCTGCACTTGGCCAATCACAGCCCTGCCATTAGTAGGCATGGCTGTAATGGGCTCTCAGGGCAAGAAGTAAAACGCTAGCTGATTGGCTGCTGTGCAGCCCTTCAGAAAGCGGGAAATAATCGACGAACAACGAACCCGAACTTTTTTGAAAATGTCCGGGTTTGTGTCCATGTCCCGAAAATCCCAAAATTCGGTACGAACCCGAACGATGCTCGAACTGTTCGCTCAACACTATCTGTAACCAATAGTGTAGAACATCTGCAAACAGTGTCTGTATTACAAATTCCAATAATCTGGGCCACATCTAGTGTCCATAATCTGTGGTATTCTGTAACCAATAGTGTAGAACATCTGCAAACAGTGTCTGTATTACAAATTCCAATATTGTGGGCCTAATATACCGTCTGCTCACCTACAGGCCATCACTGCAATGTTTTATGGGGTTCACTAGGCTTCAGGCCCTTACCTTGAATGCTTTATACTGTCTGCTCACCAGTAGCCCATCACTGCTATGTTTTATGGAGTTCGCTAGGCTTCAGGCCCTTACCTCCAATGCTTTATATGATCTGCTCACCTGTAGCCCATCACTGCAATGTTTTATGAAGTTCACCAGGCTTCAGGCCCTCACCTCCAATGCTTTATACCATCTGCTCACCTGTAGGCCATCGCTGCAAAGTTTTATGGGGTTCACTAGGCTTCAGGCCCTTACTTCCAATGCTTTATACCGTCGACTCACCTGTAGGCCATCACTGCAAAGTTTTCTGGGGTTCACTAGGCTTCAGGCCCTCACCTCCAATGCTTTATAAGGTCTGATCACCTGCAGCCCAACCCTCAATGTTTTATGGGGTTCACTAGCCTTCAGGCCCTCAGCTCGAATGCTTTATACCATCTGCTCATCTGTAGCCCATCTCGGCAATGTTTTATGGGGTTCGCTAGGCTTCAGGCCCTCACCTCCAATGCTTTATACTGTCTGCTCACCAGTAGCCCATCATTGCAATGTTTTATGGAGTTCGCTAGGCTTCAGGCTCTCACCTCCAATGCTTTATACCGTCTGCTCACCTACAGGCCATCACTGCAATGTTTTATGGGGTTCACTAGGCTTCAGGCCCTTACCTCGAATACTTTATACTGTGTGCTCTCCTGTAGCCCATCACTGCAATGTTTTATGGAGTTCGTTAGGCTTCAGGCCCTTAACTCCAATGCTTTATACCGTCTGCTCACCTGTAGGCCATCACTGCAAAGTTTTATGGGGTTCACCAGGCTTCAGGCCCTCACCTCCAATGCTTTATAAGAAGGGATGAGCGAACCCAAACGAACCCAAACTGTATAGTTTGGGTTTGTACCGAATTGTGGGGTGTTCGGGAACCGGACCCGAACATTTTGAAAACAGTTCGGGTTCAGGTTCATTGTTCGGCGATTTCTTCCCGCTTTCTGAAGGGCTGCACAGCAGCCAATCAGCTAGCGTTTTACTACTTGCCCTAAGAAGCCATCACAGCCATGCCTACTAATGGCATGGCTGTGATTGGCCAAGTGCAGCATGTGACCCAGCCTCTATTTAAGCTGGAGTCACGTCGCTCCGCACGTCACTCTGCTCTGATTAGTGTAGGGATAGGACGCAGCTGCCGTGAGGGCGAGATTAGACAGGGAAAACTCAGCAAAAACACCTAATGAAGTTATTGATCTACAGCTGTGAAACATTCAACTTCTGCTAGTTAATTGCTCACTGGTTTTTAGGCTGCACAGAGAGTTTTTCTGTCACTTTTTCTGGGGTGATCGGCGGGCATTTTGTGACTTGTGGTGCACCAGCACAAGCTGCCACCAAGTCCATCAATCCATCAATACTAGTTTTTTTTTTGCTATATCCTACATCAGGGGCTTGGCTGTGCTTATTGTCCCCCCTAGAAACTCAGGATAGAAATTTCTATATTTTATTGAGTGGTTAAAATCAATTGTCACAATAGCAATCCCCTAAATCTGGTGTTCCAGCTTTGGCTAGCCAAGTGTAATACTGTCTGCTGTCTGGCAAAGGATAGATTTTTTTTCTGTGGTGAAATTCAATTGCCAAAATAGCAATCCCCTAAATCTGGTGTCCCAGCAGTTGCTGGCAAAGTTTAATAGTGTCCGGCAAAGGATATATTTTGTTCTGGGGTGAAATTCAATTGCCAAAATAGCAATACCATAAATCAGTGGTTTCGGCTGTGGCTGGCCAAGTTTAATAGTGTCCGGCAAAGGATATATTTTGTTCTGGGGTAAAATTCAATTGCCAAAATAGCAATACTGTAAATCTGGTGTTACAGCAGTGACTGGACAAGTTTTATAGTGTCCGTCATAGAATATATTATTTTCTGCGGTGAAATTCAGTTGCAAAAATAGAAATACCGTAAATCTGGTGTCCCAGCAGTGGCTGGCCAAGTTTGATAGTGTCCGGCAAAGGATTTATTATTTTCTGGGGTGAAATTCAGTTGCAAAAATAGAAATACCGTAAATCTGGTGTTCCAGCTGTGACTAGACAAGTTTTATAGTGTCCAGCAAAGGATATATTTTGTTCTGGGGTGAAATTCAATTGCCAAAATAGCAATACCGTAAATCTGGTGTCCCAGCAGTGGCTGGCCAAGTTTAATAGTGTCCGTCAAAAGAATATATTATTTTCTGGGGTGAAACTCAATTGCCAAAATAGAAATACCCAGAATCTGGTGTTCCAGCTGTTGCAGGCCAAGTGTCAATCTGTCAGTTAAAGGGTATATTACACTCAGCGTGCATCGCCAAGTGTATTTCTTTCCGTTAAAGGGTATATTACAGTAAGTGTTAAAATACAAGTGCTGAAAGCATAATCCTATATATTTTTTCACACGCTACTGTGAATCTCAAAGTGTAAATGTGTCCGTAAAAGGATACCTTTCATCCAGGGCCTAAATACTAGGCCTACAATTGATATTCCCCTAAATCTGTGGTTACTGCTGTGCCTGGATTAGTGTAATACGGTACATAAATAGATAGCCAGATAGTGTTAGGTGCCTGTAAAAAAAGGCCTGAATTTGAATTCAATACATTGGGCCAAATCATTTTTTTCTTATTGTGGTGAAAGGTAACAATGAGGAAAACATCTAGTAAGGGACGCGGACATGGTCGTGGTGTTGTTAGTGGACCCTCTGGTGCTGGGAGAGGACGTGGCCGTTCTGCCACAGCCACACATACCAGTGAACCAACTACCTCAGGTTCAGTATCCGCCAGAATTTACAGCAATATTTGGTGGGGCTCAATGCCGTTCTAAGGAGCAAGTACAGGCCCTAGTAAATTGGGTGGCCGACAGTGGATCCAGCACGTTCACAACATTATCTCCCACCCAGTCTTCTGCAGAAAGCGTACAGGTGGTGCTTGAAAACCAAGCCCATCAGTCTGTGACATCACCCCCATGCAAATCAGGGAAACTGTCAGAGCCTCAAGTTATGCAGCAGTCTCTTATGCTGTTTGAAGACTCTGCTGGCAGGGTTTCCCACGGGAATCCACCTAGCCCTTCCCCAGTGGTGGAAGACATAGAATGCACTGATGCACAACCACTGATGTTTCCTGATGATGAGGACATGGGAATACCACTATATCGGAGTCCGCACGTCTCTGATGATGACGAAACACAGGTGCCAACTGCAGCGTCTTTTTGCAGTGTGCAGACCGAACAGGAGGTCAGGGAGGAAGACTGTGTGGAGGACGATGTAGGGGGCGATGAGGTCCTAGACCCAACATGGAATGAAGGTCGTGCCACTGACTTTCATAGTTCAGAGGAAAAGGCAGTGGTGAGACCGAGCCAACAGCGTAGCAAAAGAGGGAGCAGGGGGGCAAAAGCAGAACAGCCGCCGCCAAGAGAGTTCGCCTGCTACTGGCCACCAGGGACTAAGCACCCAAGGCAGCTTCAAGGAGTTCCCTGGCATGGCACTTCTTTAAACAATGTGCTGACGACAAGACCCGAGTGGTTTGCACGCTGTGCCATCAGAGCCTGAAGCAAGGGGTCAGCCGAACTTCTCGAACCCGAACATCCAGGTGTTCGCTCAACTCTATTTATAAGGTCTGCTCACCTGTAGCCCATCACTGCAATGTTTTATGGGGTTCACTAGGCTTCAGGCCCTCACCTCCAATGCTTTATATTGTCTTCTCATCTGTAGCCCAACACTGCAATGTTTTATGGGGTTCTCTAGGCTTCAGGGTCTCACCTCCAATGCTTTATAAGGTCTGCTCACCTGTAGGCCATCACTGCAATGTTGTATGGTGTTCACTAGTCTTCAGGCCCTTACCTCCAATGCTTTATAAGGTCTGCTCACCTGTAGCCCATCACTGCAATGTTTTCTGGGGTTTGCTAGGCTTCAGACCCTCAGCTCCAATGCTTTATACCGTCTTCTCATCTGTAGCCCATCACTGCAATGTTTAATTGGGTTCTCTAGGCTTCAGGCCCTCACCTCCAATGCTTTATACCGTCTGCTCAGCTGAAGGCCTTTCCTGCAATGTTTTATGTGGTTCACTTAGCTTCAGGCCCTCACCTCTAATGTTTTATATGGTCTGCTCACCTGTAGGCTATTACTGCAATGTTTTATAGAGTTCGCTCACCTTCAGGCCCTCACTACAATTTTTTATAGGGTCCGCTCACCTTGAGGCCCTCAGCTATAATGTTTTAGAGGGTAACCAGCATGCCCTTCCTCCAAATGTTTTTGAGGGTTACCAGTAGGCCATCAATGATAATTTTTCATTTGTGTGAATGAGGCCCTCCTTTATGTAATATACAGGCTGTATCAGAGTGCTTCTTCCTTGTAATTTTTGGTAGCATTTGCACTGTATATACAATTAAATATACAGGAAAGAATGTTTCCTGACTTTGGGCGTGATTTTGTCGCTATGTCAAAGTGGTGGACAACTGGGACAATATAGTTCCCTGCAGCGACATTGGAGTTCAAGATCCACCCAGACATGGTCCCCATGCTGTTCCAGATCCATTTAGGTGGTGTTTCTGTCACTTTCTGACCTATTCCAATGGACCAGGTACCCTCCCCTCATCCGAGCAGGGGGTACATGGTTGTCTCCCATTGACTTCCATTATACTCGGGTGCTCGGCCGAGCGCACGAATATCGCTATGTGTTCGGACCGAGTACCCGAACACCCGAACACTTTGGTGCTCACTCATCACTAGTGGCATTTGATAAAGAAAAATATCAACAAGGGATGATAATTATATACTTGGCCATTAAAACCACTTATAAGCTAATAAAAGGGAATCCATTCATAAACTATAAGAAAGAACTGAAAGAACTATTAGAGAGAGTAAAACAGGAAATTTTAAACAAGAGAGAATATGATTACCTTAATAATTCACACCCTAATACATGGGTGATATATTTCCTACCCAAAGTACATAAAGACCCTGTCAACCCCCTTGGAAGACCTATAGTTTCAGGGATGGAGTCTATCACAAGCAGAGTCCCTGAGTATGTGGATATTTTCCTTCAAAAATATGTACCAACAACCCCTTCTTTTCTTAAAGATACAGGGCCGGAAGATATTAAAAGAAGAACAATCTTTTACTGGTGATATGTTCCTAGTGACATTAGACGTGACGTCCCTGTATACTATTATATGAAAAGAAGTAGGCCTGACAGTGGTAGAATATTGTCTAGATAGAGATGAGAAAGTTAAAAAGAACCAAAAGAGCTTCATCTTGGATTGCATTGATTTTTGCTTAATTATTTTTGGTGCAGGGATTGTTTTTACTTGCAGGCCCATGGTCCGGCGATGGGTGCAGAATTCTCACCCAATTTTGCCAATTTATTCATGGCGTATTGGGAGCATATATATATTGACCCCTTACTAAGTAGAGAGAAGGGTGATGACAGTCTTATTCTGTGGAAAATATACATAGATGTACCTAGAAAGTGGAGGAAGCGGCTCTGAGAGAATTTATTGTGAATATCAATGATAACTCTTGGGATATTAAATTTATGGAAAACATTAGCAGAAAAACAGTTAACTCCCTCGATTTAGAAATTATAGTGGAGGATGGGTTAAATCCATACAAGGACCTTTTTTAAACCCACAGATCGCAATGATTATATAGATGTCAGCAGCTGCCATCATAAACCCTGGATAAAAAAACAACTCGAAGTGAAATTCGATCCAAATTTCAGGAATTATTTGATTCGCACCGAATCGCATTCTTTCCTAAAACGGCTGCTGCATGTGTGAGGACATGGAAAAATGAACTCTGGGAAGGATCACCCATAATGCCATGCATGCCATGCAGACTCCCCCTGCTGTTAGATATCTAAGTATCCCCCCCCCCCCCCAGTCTTACCAGATCTCAGTGACATGCCAGCATCAGGACGTTCTCTGTGGGCGGAGGAAACATGGCCACTTCTCCCAGCCTTTGTCTGCAGTTGCTATAGGCTGCAATGCCCAAACATCAGACCTTCTGCTGCATCTGACCCACAGGCTCTGACCTCAGCTGCCGGATTGCTGGAGCTCCCAGGACCTTCCTATTAAAGCACCTGGTAAGGCCATCTAGTAAGAAGCATGCAGCAGTGTCTGTGAAGGAGGGGGTGCAGGGCTGCTGGGGTCACTCTCTCATTGTAGCAGCCCTGCACTGCCCTCAAGTACTGATGGTCACTGACCTGTGAGTTCCCACTGTCAGCTCTGTTTTTTTCCTGTGCCCTTTAGGCCTCTGTGTGAGCTCCTTGTGTCCAGTGGGCTCCCTGTGACTGCAGGGCACAACAAAACAGCATGTTCGTGTGGTGCTTGTGATGTGGCCATGCTGTGTTCAATTACCACATGGCTGTCTAGGCCATAGAGGGCTCTAGTTAAACTAATAAAGACAACATTGTTTAGGTGGTCTGCATTGTTAATGGGGGGGGGGGGCTCTACTTGTATGAGTGTTTAGTAGAACAAGTTCTGTAGACATCTATGTGAAATCAGCTGTCGACAATGTAAAAGGAGTGTGCTTCTTCTTGACACTTACATCGACCTGTAATGCTGAATTTATACTTGAGTTATTTGGTCAGTTTTGGCCCCGTGACTGCCCAAATAAGTGAAGTGAGCAGTGATTCTAATAGCGACGCCTGTCATCTGCATGTCATACTGACTCACAGTATTATTTCACTACCAAAGCACACTCCCTCTATGCACGTTACTGCAAGGCACAGTGTTCTATACCCCTACAAAGATGTAGATTTCCCAGAAATAGCTGTTTTTCAACGCAATTCACCGTGAATAAATTCAGATCGAAGCAAATTTTTTCAGAAAGTTCGGCGAACCAGCTAAATCGAATTCTTGAGAAATTCTCTCATCTCTAGTAGTTCACATAGAGGGAAGTAGGAGAAGATAACTGTACTAGTTATCAGTATAAGAATGAGGATACAGGGCTCTTTACTCATTTGCGAGTCCTGTGGGAAGATGATATGGATCGCGGTGAGAACATGTGGAGTCTCTCTGTGTAGAGAATGGTGTGGGATGTGGGACCTTGTCGCATTGATGGAATTGATGTAGCCTATATGGGTGTTAATTTTTCCTACAGGATACTTAGTATCCAGGAATTCATATGTAGCCCATGTTGGGCAAGTATATAAGAAAGAGAATGGATCCAGCTCGCCTGCTTTACAAATGAATGAGTTAACTGGGCACTCCTCTGATATAGGGATAAAAATTCAATTTATTTCACAGGTAAAATCAATGCGCATATAGTAAATGTACGGTAAACATATCACACTTCATCAATACCGGAGTACTATCTTTACCCACAATCCCACAATCATCGATCCCAAAAATTCATCTATATTCAATCCGTTCGATAATACATAATCCAACAGCTGTAATTCTGTACCCTTCAACCTCAAATTGTTAATTTGTCGGCAGTTAGATTGATTGTTACAATTAGTATTAAATAGAAATAAAAAATATATATAAATAAAAATTATATGATAATATGATAATAAAATAAATTAGTGAAAAATAGAATAAATTAAAAAAAATATATATATATAATGATAAAAATAATAATAAACTGCTGTCAAATAAACACTCCTATAAAACTGTGGTATTGGAAATGTGCCACAATGTTATAATCTCCAAATAGTGTTACAATATTAAATAACTAATAGTGCGGTACCGCAATATCATAAAGATATATAATGCGGTACCGCAGTGTCTTCTGAGTGATCCAAAATCGCAATGGTTGTTATGTGGTTGTTACTGGCAAACCACCTAAAATTACAACATGATATTTGCTAAGAGTTGTTATATAAATATTAAGCTGTTGGCGAAACGTGGTAATATTGCCAGGAAAGACCGCAGTATTTTGTTTGCAGAATATATAATAAATAATAATAAATTGTGACAATACTGGTACCGCCAATCTCTTGTATTCCGGTACCGCAGTTGCCTATGAGATGTCCCAATAACAAAGGTGTCCCAATATCAAAGAAGTTTTGTGCTTGAAATATAAGATGAAGGAAAATCCTATGTTTGGCTCAAATACTTATTCCACTTACTGATAGCGGCGTCCCGCTTAGAACTGAATCAGCGGCGTCCCGCTGCAACTTTTTAGCAAGTGAGGCAGACGCCGGTTCAAAATTGGAGCAGTCTTACCGGAGGATCGGGTATACTCCTGCGGCTCTGAATGTATCTCGAAGTTTGCAAGCCGCAGTCCTCCACTACTTCGTGCAGGTCAAGAGCGATCTCACCGCTGTTTTGGGTGTATGCTTCCTTGTGGCTCCAAATGATGAAGTCTCTCGGGTCATGCAGATGTTTTGCTCTTTATATAATGCTCACACTACAACAAATTAGTGCAGCTATTTTCCTTTACACGGCGTCTGTATCCACACTTGGTTCATCAGTTGGTTCATCATGGTTGGACCCCTGACTCAAGGGTGAGTGAAACACCTTCTTCTAAGTCTCCCTACGTGACAGGCTCTCCCACTTCCCATACAGGAGAGAATATCTCTATCTCCATAATGCAAGACATGCTCCTAGATCTAAAAAGATCAATACATAGTGACTTTAAGGAAACTATTTCGGTTATACATGCGGACATAGTCTCCATAGGAAAGAGAACCGCACATCTTGAAGAAAAAATGGAGGAATTTGTTTCAGCCCATAATTCACTGGTTGATGGCCATAACGCAGTTGAAGATGAATTGGCCACCATTAAATTGAAAATAGCCGATTTGGAAGACCGTTCTAGAAGGAACAATATCCGCTTCCGAAACATTCCTGAATCTGTGGCGGACACCCACCTCCATGATTTCCTTACAGACCTAATTGTGCCGTACCTCCCAGATGCCTCCAGCTCGGATCTGATCATTGATAGGGCACATCGGGTGCCCAAACCTAAGTCACTACCCCCTGCGACACCCAGGGATGTCCTAGCTAGAATTCATTTTTTTTCATGTAAAAGATGCTTTAATGAGAACAATCCAAAAAGGCAACACAGCTATTCCAGAGAGATTTCAGAATGTTTTACTCTTCACGGATCTGTCCGCAGCCCCCCTCTCCAGGAGGAGAGAATTTCAAACTTATACGAAAGTCCTAAGAGAAAACAACATATCCTATAAATGGGGGTATCCTGTTAAACTAGTAGTGCAATACCAGAATTCGTCACACGTGATGAACACTCCTCAAGAACTAGCTGAAGCATGCTCCAAATGGAATATTTCTTTACCAAATACTGAGTGTAAAGGATCTCCTAAAGCAATATCTCCTAGCAACTTGCCTCCAAGAAAGAGACAATCTCCTCTGACCCAGGAATGGTTCAAAGTCGGGTGACTGTCCACTGGGTTACTCTTATAACCACACCCCTTTAAGCTTATGGGGGTTCCATGCTCTTTCTATAGAGTTTCCAATTCCTTTTCAGTGTCTTCCTTCCCTGAGCCACATTGTTTTATTCCACCTCTCCCTAGCGATTATATCGCTTCAAGGTTCACAATATTATAGTCCACTTAGGACTAAGAACGATTTATAATGTTCTTTTTGCTCTTAACAGTTTGGTTTTTGTTTTATGTTATTTTTTCAGGATGCTGCCGGGATCATTTTGGGTACATTTCAAGTAGTTTTGATCCTCATTCAATCAAGCTTGCTGCTCTGCTCTATTCCCAATACTTTGCTAGATATGGTAAACCTGGTTATAACTTTGTCATTTATTATGTCTTTCTTGAGAAAAGGAAAGGGATTTGTCTTCAGCTGGTTCCGCTGTGTTTGAAATGGGATTAAAAATTCTGTCGGCAAATGTTAGGGGACTTAATAGCCCCTTTAAGCGTTCTACTTTTTGGTCAGAAGCTAAAAAGCAGAAATGCGACATCATTTGCATTCAGGAATCCCATTTAAACTCAATGGACACAGGTAGATTCCACCACTCCTCCTTTCCATATATTTTCTTCTCTCCAGCTGTAAAAAAGAAGGGTGGGGTCATTATTGGATTTAAAAACACGGTGTCATTTCACTGTATAAAGACAGTCATTGATGAACAAGGTAGATACATTATCATCATATGTGACATTAACAACATAAGATACACCCTGGTCAACATATATGCTCCCAATAGTGACCAACTCAGATTTATTAAATGCATAATTAAAACAGCTCAGGATATTAAACAGGGCGCTCTCTTATTTTGTGGTGATTTCAATCTTTGCCCAAATCTCGCAATTGATAAACATCCCTCCCCACCCCTAGCTATAAAAAATTCTGTTCTACAGGATTATCTTTTCCAGGAAGGACTATATGATGCTTGGCGTGTATTACATGCTAACGAAAAAGATTTTACCTTTTATTCCCACAATCATAAGTCTTTTTCGCGTATAGATCTTTTTGTAACAGATAAATGGCTTCTACAAAAGATTATTGATGTGTCTATAAATAAAATAACCTGGTCTGACCACGCTTTTATATCCCTGACTATCAATGATTGCTATGGCACTGGTGCCACTTTCCCTTGGAGATTGAATAACTCGCTATTGCAAAACTCAGCTATTCACCTAGATATTGAAAACTCCTTAAAGGAATATTTTCAGCTCAATGACAACTCCTCAGTGCTTGATTCTACCCTCTGGAGTGCACATAAAGCCTTTATCAGAGGTATTTTCCTGAAACATGAAGCTATTCTGAAAAGATCTAGAACTAAAATCTTAGATCATTTACTCTCAGAAGTACAATCTCTAGAAAATACATATAAAGTATCCCTAGATCCCAAAATTGGAGCCAAACTTAGACAAACTAGACACTCTTTATATCTCCACCTTCATGATAAATACGGATTTCACTTGCGCAAAAATAGAGCAAATCAATATTGGCATGGCAATAAAGCCTCTAAATTACTTGCTAATAGGATTAAGAAAAAAGAGGCCAGAACCAAAATTCCCTTTATTTTTAATAAACAAGGCCAGAAACTTTTTAACCCCAAAAAAATAGCCTAGGAATTCGCTTATTACTATTCCAGTCTCTACAATCTAGATAAATCCCCAGAAACCTTCCAGCCATCTTATGAAACTATTGAGAATTTTCTAAATGAAATCTCGCTCCCCTCCTTATCTACCACACAACGTCAAGCTCTTAACAAAAAAATTACTTTACGAGTAGTTTCTGATGCCATAGAGTCTCTTAGGCCGAATAAGTCTCTAGGCCCTGATGGCATCACAAATTAATATTATAAACAATACTCTATGACTCTATGACTTTCAATCTCTTTGCTGCACAAGGCTCAATCCCAAGAGATATGTTACATGCCCTTATTGTCACCTTACCCAAGCCGGGTAAATCTACTGATTCTCCAGCCAACTATAGACCAATCTCATTACTCAACTCTGATGTGAAAATTTATGCAAAAATTCTAGGTGGCAGATTAATAGATATTCTCCCTAAATTGATCTCAAATGATCAGATTGGATTTGTTCCAAACCGACAATCTTCGGATGGAACCAGGAGATTTATTGATCTCATAGATGCTGCAGGGGCCTCTCGAACGCCTTCTCTGCTTCTTTCCCTTGATGCGGAGAAGGCGTTCGACAGGGTCCACTGTAAATATATATACATGACACTTCAGAAATTTGGTTTCGACGGTTTCTATTTGTCGGCAATAATGGAGTTATATTCAAACCCGAGCACATCGGTATATTCCTCCAGCTTCTTGTCTAGTTTGTTCGAAATTAATAATGGCACTAGACAAGTCTGCCCTATGTCCCCCTTAATCTTCGCACTTGTGATGGAGCCATTTGCTGAGCACATCAGATCGTCTTCCATTGTCCAGGGGTTAAAAATTGGCCCCCAAGATCATTGCATAGGTCTCTTTGCCGACGATGTTTTGCTCATTACCACCAACCATGTTAGCTCCCTACCAGCTATCAACAAGATAATTACTAGTTTTGTTAAAGCATCTTACTATAAAATTAATAGCACTAAATCTCAAATGCAAGACTTAGGGTTACCCTCCAAAATTAAAAACTATATCTCTAAAAACTTCAGTTTTTCATTGTCCTATGGCTCGCTGACTTACTTAGGGGTTCAACTAACGTTTCCTTCTAATAATCTTTTCCGAGCCAACTATGTCCCCTTACTAGATAAAGTTAAAAATACATTGCAGTCTTTGCGATTAGATTCGTTATCCTGGCTGGGTAGAATTGCAGCGATAAAGATGGTTGTTCTACCTAAAATATTGTACATTTTTCGCAATGTTCCTATTGTTGCACCTCATTTCTTCCTGAAGAAATTACAGACTCTTATTAACACATGCATTTGGGGTAATAAGAGACCCAGAGTAAAGGCAGATATTCTTTATATGCCCACTAACGTAGGAGGTCTCAATGTACCTTCGGTAAAGCACTATTATATGGCTGCAATTCTCGATCAGCTTAGTTACTTAATCTCTGTGAACTCTTCCAAGAAATGGGTTACACTGGAATCCTACATGTTAGGTACCTCAAATATTCATAATGTACTGCTTTCCATAGGAGCCTTTGGAACTAAGCTTGCAATGCCTTCTGTTACTCTGCAGGCAGCATTTAAAGTTTGGAATCTTTTAACTAGAATTGAAAAAAGACTTCCGACCAAAATTATGAACGCCTCGATTCAGGTCTGTGAGGTAGCTATACCCAACCTAAATATCCAAAACTGGCTCAGTGCTGGGTTGGAAACTATTTCCCAACTTTGGAATGACAATGGTTTTGTGGATTTTTCACATATCCATAACACATATGGCATTTCAAATAAGGAATTCTATAAATTTCTTCAGATTCGACATCTATTCCAGTGCCCAGATTACATTGATCACTCCCCTAAAGATTTAGATCTACATAAGTGGGTTAATAGTACTTCAGGTCCAAATATAGGCATGACTAAAGGTTATCATCTCATAAAAGAAAATCCCAATGATCTGTTGTCTCATATTAAGAACCTGTGGAACAAGGACCTTGATAGTTCTATTACCGAAACAGAATGGAAAAATGCATATATTGCTACTTCCAAACTTTCAAGATGTGCCGGTCATTTGAAAAGTGCCAGAAAAATCCTATATAGATGGTATATATCCTCATATAACCTTAATAAAATATTTCCTGACCTCTCACCGACCTGCTGGAGATGTGGACAAAGTTTGGGCACCTTCTTCCATATGTGGTGGGAATGTCCTCCAATCCACGATTTATGGGAAAAAGCATTTGATCTCATGTCAGATTTGAGCCCTTTTCCCATCTCTCCTTCTCCTAAACTAGCTCTTCTCTCAATAGGTATCTTTGATTATCCACCTTCAATTAGGTCGGTTTTATTTCATATCATTGTAGTTGTTCGTTCCAAAATTGCTATGAAGACAGTCCCTAATATTAGGAGAATTTATAGGGATCTTGATGTCAACTGTTTATTTGAAGGCATTTGGGCTTCATCTAACAATAACAAGAAGACTTTTCGTAATAAATGGAATACTTGGCTGAATGATTCCCGTAGCAGCATCCCATCTTATTTATATATGTAAATGTAGTATATATTTATTTTCACTACATGCTTTGTAATGAAACGTTCTTACAATTGCTCTACGTATTTTCATGGTCAGGTGCATCCTGCTCTTATTTTCCTTTTCTTTACCTCTATTTGCAAATGCATTATGAATGCTTTGTATTTGTACCTTTCAAAAAATCCTTTAATAAAAATTTATTGTTCAAAAAAAAAAATATATATATATATAAGGTAAGACCTTGTATGTAGCATATACCAAAAGGAAAGAAGAATCCAGCACTTTCAATGTTCGTTTTAAGCCATGACTTCTTTATTCCGGTGGATACAAATATTACAGCTGTTCACATCACAAGCGGTAAAAACACGCGGTCTAGGATCAGTCGACGCGTTTCAAACCTTACAGTTCTTATTTATGACTCCATGAATAAGAACTGTAAAGTTTGAAACGTGTCAACTGACCCTAGACCGCGTGTTTTTACTGCTTGTGATGTGAACCGCTGTAATATTCGTATCCACCGGAATAAAGAAGTCATGGCTTAAAACGAACATTGAAAGTGCTGGATTCTTCTTTCCTTTTGGTAGGGCAACTATGTGGGTAATGATCCGTTCAGGAGTATCGCTTCGGACAGAACTGCTATTTTTTAACATAGTCAGGTGAACATGCAAATGAAGAGAAAGTTTTGATCATTGTTCTATTTTATTTTATTTATGAGTGTTTTACATCTATGCATATGAGTATTTAAATGATTGAGCAATACAGAAAACAGGCCCATAATAATGAGAAAAATAGTATAAGGGTATTTTTAGCAATGAGATAAAGAGTGAGAGGATGTTACGTGGTGATAAATACCCCCCATACCCGAAAGTGAAACTGAAATGCACCAGAAAAAGCAGGAGCGAAACCCAGGTTGGGCTTCATCATATGTTCCATATGATGTTCAAGATTACGATTTTGTAAGTATAATAAAGAAGTATGAACTATTTTACATGCAGGTCTGTGCTATGTTGATACTCTCTTTGAAGGCGTGAGAAGCATATCCATTACCGCTCGTTGGTTTAGAGACTAAGACGCTGCAAAGTAGGAAGGATAAGGAGAAGATTGGAGGAAGCAGCATAAAAAGAACCAGTGATTTTGGTGTTACCCCTAAGCTTTCCTTTATTGCAGCGCGGACCCTAACCCCTTTTTATAAGATAACCTAGAACTCAGACCACTTTTCCTTCCTACTTGCAGTTCAAGCCCTAAGTAGCAAGACTGAAACTGTTCGACGGTCCAAATGCTGCTAAGGTGCAGAGACAAACACCAAAAGACAAAAACAAAAGGGATAATTGTAAAAAAATGTGTCAGAACCAGGTAGACAACGCAGTACAATAATGAGTGACAGAGAGTAGTTAAAAGACAAGCCAACATCAAATTCCAGATGGGATGCATAGAACAAATCACATGAGACAGAGAGGGGTCAAAAAACAAGCCGAAGTCAAAAGCACAAACAAATCCAAATGAATCCAAGAACCAGGAACCTAGCCAGGAACCTAGCTAGTGAGCCCAAACAAGACTATCACTGGCACTGGTATATGGCCAGGAACAGGGTTTAACCTCTTCCGGACACATGACGTACCGGTACGCCATGTTGTCCCGGTACTTAAGGACACATGACGTACCGGTACGTCATGTATAGTTCCGATCATCCCCGCCCGGCGGGCGGTGATCGGAACTGAGTGCCTGCTCAAATCATTGAGCAGGCACCGTGGGTCAATGCCCAGGGGGGTCCTGTGACCCCTCCGTGTCGGCGATCGCAGCAAGGTTTGCTGCGTTTCCGGGTTATTCGGGTCTCTGGGGACCCGATAACCTGGAACAGGATGGTGATCAGTGGTGTGATAATACACCACCAATCACCATCCTGCGATCCTGAGAGGTGATGGTGACATCACCTCTAAGGATCGGCTCTCATTGGTCAGCTGGGCGGCGGGCGATTTCCACAGCTGCAGCCAGCACCCCCATCTGTGCCCCAGCACCACCACCCAGGTATTTAGGGAAAGTTTTTATTGCATCACCCTAAAATCGGGTGTCTGGGGTCCTAGACCTCCCCCCCAGGGGTGCTACAGCTTGCCTCCCTGCCCCCCCACCACAACTTTTTTTGGGGCGCAAGCAGTTTTCTTTTTTCTGAGTACACTGATTGTGGCCGGCGCTCTTAGCGTCCGGCCACTGTTAGCGCATCGCACACCCCACCGCTGATCAACGCTGGACGGTTGATCAACGAGTTTGAATTTTTTTTCCACATTTTTGGGGCTTTTTTTTATTTAGTTTTTTTTTGTCTGTTAGGTTTAGGGTAAGTTCGCAAACCCCCTTGCCCCCACACACACGCACACCAAATAAAGTTTGATACGGACATAAATGGACTCAATAAAGAGTCAAAAGAACAACCCTAAAAATGCACATCAAGCAATAGCCGTAGGTACAAAAATATAAAGTTTATTTGACAACTCAGACAAACAGACACATTAAAAAATTGTATACAATGTAAACAACGTGTCGGTAACTAAATAAGATCGACACATACAGAATCCACTGAACGTCCGCAAAATCAGGACATGAGATGTATTCCAGCTATGCACAATAGTCTAAGTCTAAGAGTCTAAGAGCCCCAGTGAGAACGAGGATGACCCCACGTTCCTTTTGTCATCCACGTCCTTCTCATCATCTGGCGATGATGATGAGCCCCCAAGGTGGCAGAGACGCCACCAGGTGGCCCAAAGGGACCGCCATGCTAGGGACCCTGTGGCCCACACTAGTAAAAGCAGCTCTGGGGCTCGTACTTGTTTTCCGGCCCACCAGATAAGTTCACCTGAGCCCCCTACCGGTGAACTTGCATGGTGCACCCCAGAGCGTTTTGAGCCTGTGATTACTGATTTTGTAGGCCAACCAGGAATCCAGATTTTCACAGTGGGCTTCACTGAATACGACTACTTTAGTCTTTTTTTTAGTGACCGCTTTGTAAATCTAATGGTGGGTGGAGCAAACAAATCTGTACGCCCAACAATTTGTTGCTCAACACCCAGGCTCCTTTTTGGCTAAGCCCGGGGGCTGGATACCTGTCATTGCAGCCGAGATGAGGACGTTTTGGGGCATCGTGCTGCACATGGGCCTAGTCAAGAAATCCAGTGTCAGGCATTACTGGAGTGGGGACATCCTCTACCAGACCCTACTTTACAGTACGGCCATGACACGCTCCCGGTTTGAGGCCATCCGGAAATGCCTGAATTATGCAGATAATGCAGCATATCCCCCCCAAGGTGATCCTGCCTATGACCGCCTGTACAAAATCAGGCCGGTCATCGATCACTTTGGGGCCAAATTTGTGCAGGCCTATGTACCTGGAAGAGAGGTCGTGGTTGATGAGTCACTCATTGCTTTCAAGTGGAGACTCATTTTCTACAAGTATGTTCCCTCTAAGCAGGCGACGTATGACGTGAAGCTGTGCAAACTTTGCGAGAGTACGTCAGGGCACACTTACAAGTTTCGTATCTACGAGGGGCAAGATTCCCATATTGAACCCCCAGAATGTCCCCCTACTCTGGGTGTTAGCGGGAAACTTGTGTGGGACCTTATGCACTCACTGCTAGATAAGGGTTACCACCTCTACGTGGATCACTTTTATACTAGTATCCCTTTGTTCCAGTCCCTCGCGACCAGATCCACCTCCGCTTGTGGGACCATGCGGAAAAATCAACGAGGCGTCCCTACCCACCCCCTCCAGGTACCTATCCCCAGGGGTGAGACCCGTGCCCTTACCAGTAGAAACCTGTTGCTGGTCAGATATAAGGACAAGAGGGATGTCCTTGTACTGTCCACAATTCACGGTAACGGCATCACCCCTGTCCCTGTGCGAGGTACCGCGGCAACGATCCTCAAGCCCGATTGTATCATGGACTACAACCGGTATATGGGAGGAGTTGATCTTTCTGATCAAGTCCTCAAGCCATATAATGCCATGCACAAAACCCAGGCATGGTACAAAAAAGTTGCAGTCTACTTGGTACAGGTTGCCATGTACAACTCTTTTGTGCTGTCCCGGAGCGCTGAAAACACTGGGACATTCCTTCAGTTCTATGAGGCAGTCCTCAAGGACCTGATCTTTTCTGACCAGGAGTACCCCTTTTCCATGTAGCCACTGACAATTAGATAAAAACTATGGTTCTCAGACTTGAGACACCCACATTTTCTTTTCAAAAATGATAGTTTATAAATCTAAAATTATTTAAAAAATTATTAAAAAAGTTGACAAATTAGGTATAGCCGCACCCGTAATAATCTGCCCTATAAAAATACCCCATGACCTAACCCCTTAGATTAATAGGGTAAAAAATAAAAAATGTGGAAAATAAGGAATTTTTTTTGTCACCTTACATAACAAAACGCGTAATAGCAAGCGATCAAAAAGTCATATGCCCCTAAAATAGTGCCATTAAAACCATTAAAACTTACTCTTAGACTGTGTAGATAGTTAATTTTTTAGTTTGTTTCAAATAGGATAATAGTGTTAAACCTAAAAAAAAGTAAAAAAGTAGACAAATTAGATATCGCCGCGTCCATAATAATCTGCTCTATAAAAATACCCCATGAGCTAACCCCTCAGATTAACACGGTCAAAAAAATAAAATAAAAACGGTGACTATTTTTTGGCAAATTTTCCATTTTAATTCATTTTTTCCAGTAACAAAGAGTTACTATACAGTAGTTTAGGACCATATATGGGGTGGTTCTGCAAACTACAGAATCGGGGCTATAAAAATTGGGTTTTGTTTGGCTGTTAACACTTGCTTAGATACTGGAAAAAAAGTGATTAAAATGGAAAATTAGCAAAAAAATCTAAATTCTGAAATTTTAGCCCCATTAACTCTTGTGAAACACCTAAAGGGCATTTTTGGGTGGTTTTATTATGTAAGCCTCACAAAGTGACTTCAAAGCTGAACTGGTCCCTAAAAAGTGGGTTTTTGAAAATTTCTGAAAAATTTCAAGATTTGCTTCTAAACTTTGAAGCCTTGTAACGTCCCCAAAAAATAAAATGGCATTCCCCAAATGATCCATACATGAAGTAGACATATGGGGAATGTAGATTAATAACTTTTTTGGCGGTATTACTATGTATTATAGAAGTAGAGAAATTGAAACTTGGAAAATTGCTAATTTTTCAACATTTTTGGTAAATTTGGTATTTTTTTTATAAATAAATAAAAAATGTTTTGACTCCATTTTTCCAGTGTCATGAAGTACAATATGTGACGAAAAAACAATCTCAGAATGGCCTGGATAAGTAAAAGTGTTTTAAAGTTGCTCACAAATAAAGTGACACTGGTCAGATTTGCAAAAAATAGCCTGGTCCTTAATGTAAAAATGAGCCTGGTCCATAAGGGGTTAAATAGAGCACCGAGTCCCAGAATAATAACCTGATAACTCATGGCTCGGCTTTCCATTAGTCAGAACAGGAATCGAGAAGCTGAGCAATCATCCCACTGCTAATCTCCTCCAGCACATGCCCACTGTGAGGATAAAGAGCATTGCATCCTGTTGCTAAGGATGCTGTAATGTCACCTGGGGGCACGGCTTAGAAGCGTATGTTTCCCAGCGCATGAGATCTCACAGCTGGAGCCTGGGCAGGTAAGTTTGTGACACACATATTCAAGTAAATGTTGCTCTCCATTTAGCTTTCTGCAGCTTTTGGGCTCAATCTGAAGTAGTAATGTTAGACTTAGGAAACACTACAAATATTGTAGCGCACATTTTAACTTCATGTGCATCTCTCCTGCCTTTTCCCCACCTATAACAATTTGCCCTATGGTCTGGAGAGAACAAACAACGTACCGTACCTCAATGGTGAAAGGCCACTACAAAAAGCACCTTTTTTGTTCTGTATTCAATACTTAATTTAATATATTATTTAATAATTATAATTATTAATATAATAATTTAATATATAGACTTCCATTAGTGATGAGCGAGCACCAAAGTGTTCGGGTGTTCGGGTACTCGGTCAGTTCTGGGCTCGTGTGAACAAGGCAGACATAGCAGAGCTGGAGAGGGTTCAGAGGAGGGCAACTGAAGCAATAACTGGAATGGGGCAACTACAGTACCCTGAAAGATTATCAAAATTAGGGTTATTTAGTTTAGAAAAAAGACGACTGAGGGGAGATCTAATTACCATGTATAAATATATCAGGGGTCAGTACAGAGATCTGTCCCATCATCTATTTATCCCCAGGACTGTCACTGTGACGAGGTGACATCCTCTGCGTCTGGAGGAAAGAAGTTTTGCACACAAACATAGAAGAGGATTCTTTACGGTAAGAACAGTGAGACTATGGAACCTCTGCCTGAGGAGATGGTGATGGTGAGTACAATAAAGGAATTCAAGAGGGGCCTGGATGTCTTTCTGGAGTGTAATAATATTACAGGCTATAGCTACTAGAGATGGGTTTTTGATCCAGGGAGTTATTCTGATTTCCTGATTGGAGTCGGGAAGGAATTTTTTATTCCCCTTAAATGGGGAAGATTGGCTTCTACCTCACAGTTTTTTTTTTTGCCTTCCTCTAGATCAACTAGCTGAATGACAGGCTGAACTGGATGGACAGATGTCTTTTTTCGGCCTTATGTACTATGTTACTATGTTAGTTGTCCGCCACTTTTACATAGCGACAAAATCTCGCCCAAAATCCCAACCCCTCAAAAAAAAAAAAATTTTTAGAGGTAAAATTGTTAGGAAACATTTTTTCCTGTATATTCAATTGTATACACAGTAAAAATGCTGACAAAAATTACAAGGAATAAGCACTCCACTACAGCCTGTATATCACATAAAGTAGGGCCTCATTCACATGGTGCTACAATTGTTCAAGGTACACTGCTACTCTCATAACGCCTATGCACTAAATGAAAGGTCTGTCAGAAATTACAAGTAACCGGTACTCCAATAGACCCTTTATTACACATAAAGGAGAGCATCATACACACCCATGAAAAATTATGATTGATGGCATTTGGAAAAACATTTGGAGCAAAGACCTGCTGGTTACCCTCTAAAACATTATAGTTGAGGGCCTGAAGGTGAGCAGACCCTATACAAAGTTGTAGTGAGGACCTGAAGGTGAGTGAACCCCATAAACCATTGCAGTGATGGCCTACAGGTGAGCAGACTGTATAAAACACTAGAGGTGAAGGCCTGAAGCCGAGTGAACCCAGTAAAACATTGCATTGATGGCCTACAGGTGAGCAGATCGTATAAAACATTGCAGTGATGGCCTACAGGTGAGCAGACCGCATAAAACATTAGTGGTGAGGGCCTGAGGCCGAGCGAACACTATTAACCACTTGCCGCCACGCTAACGCCGATGGGCGTCAGCGCGGCGGCTCTCTCAGGTCTCACTGCCGCCTATCGGCGTCATCTCGTGAGACCTGAGATTTCGCATGAACGCGCGCGCGTCGTGCGCGCACGTTCATGTGATAGGAGCCGGGACAACTGAAACTACAGCCTGCCAGCGCTGATCATGCGCTGGCAGGCTGTAGATGCGGAAAAAAACGCATTTAAATCGCATATCAGACGCTGTTTTGTAAACAGCGTCTGATATGCCTGCTATCTGCTCGTCTGGTGGTCCCTTTGTTTGGGACCACCAGAGAAACAAAGGTAAAGTGCACCAATCACTACACACCCCCACCCCCCATCACTGATTAACCCCTGATCACCCATGTCACCCCCTGATCACCCATGTCACCCCCTGATCACCCCTGTCACCCCCTGTCACTAATCACCCCCCTACAGGCTCATTCAGACGTCCGTATGTGTTTTGCGGATCCATGGATCTGCGGATCCATGAATCTGCGGATCCATGGATCTACGGATCCGCAAAATAGGGACAGCGGCAATGTGCTTGCCGCATTTTGCAGATCCGCACAGAACTATATAGAAAATGCTTTTTCTTGTCCGCAATTGCGGACAAGAATAGGACATGTTCTATATTTTTGCGGAATGGAAGTGCAGACCTGGAAGCGCGGATCCGTAATTCCGGATCCGAGCGGGACAAAGTCTGTCCCCATAGAAATGAATGGGTCCACAATTCCGTTCCGCAAACAGAATTTCGGACGTGTGAATGGGGCATAAGGGTCCCTTATCACCGCCAGTTAGTTAGCTACTTGTTAGGTAGCTAGCGCCCAGCCCACCGCACCGCAGTCACTGATTTTGGCAGAGATTTTTTCATCCACATTGATCGATGCGAATGAAAAAATCTGTGCCGTTCAATTTATTTATTTTTTTCAGCCCAGAGGCCGAACGGAGAAAAAAATCTCATTACCCGTATGCTCAATATAAGGAGAATCGCAGAAACTCCTAATGCTGGCCATACGTGTAATGATTGCGGAGACCCTCAAATGCCAGGGCAGTACAAACACCCCACATGTGACCCCATTTTAGAAAGAAGACACCCCAAGGTATTCCGTGAGGGGTATGGTGAGTTCATGTAAAATTTTATTTTTTGTCACAAGTTAGTGGAATATGAGACTTTGTAAAAAAAATATATATATATATCAATTTCCGCAAACTTGTGCCAAAAATATTTTTTTCTGTGAACTCGCCATGCCCCTCACGGAATACCTTGGGGTGTCTTCTTTCCACAATGGGGTCACATGTGGGGTATTTATACTACCCTGGCATTTTAGGGGTCCTAAAGCGTGAGAATCCAAATACGTAAAAATGCCCTGTGAAATCCTAAAGGTACTCATTGGTTTTAGGGCCCCTTTGCGCATCTTGGCTGCAAAACAGTGTCAAACATGTGGTATCGCCGTACTCAGGAGAAGTAGGGCAATGAGTTTTGGGGTGTATTTTTATATATACCCATACTTTGTGTGAGAAATAGCACTGTAAACGACAACTTTTTAAATTTTTTTATACAAAGTTGTCAATTTACAGAGATATTTCTCTCACCTAACATGGGTATATGTAAAAATACACCCCAAAACACATTGCCCTACTTCTCCTGAGTACGGCGATATCACATGAGTGACACTTTTGCAGCCTGAGTGCGCAAAGGGCCCAAATTCCAACGAGTACCTTTAGCTTTACATGGCTGCTCACAATTTAGCCCCACCCAAAATGCCAGAACAGTACAAACACCCCACAAATGACCCCATTTTGGAAAGAAGACACCCCACGGTATTCGCTGAGGGGTATGGTGAGTCCATGAAAAATTGAACTTTTTGTCAAAAGTTAGTGGAAAGGGAGACTTTGCGAGAAAAAACAATAAAAAATCAATTTCCGCTAACTTGTGCCAAAAAAAAAATCTTCTGTGAACTCGCCATGCCCCTCACGGAATACCTTGGGGTGTCTTCTTTCCAAAATGGGGTCACATGTGGGGTATTTATACTGCCCTGGCATTTTAGGGGCCCTAAAGCGTGAGAAGAAATATGCGTAAAAATGCCCCCCTAAAAGGTACTCATTAGAATTAGGGCCCCTTTGCGCACCCAGGCAGCAAAAAAGTGTCATTCATGTGGTATCACCATACTCAGGAGAAGTAGGGCAATGAGTTTTGGGGTGTATTTTTACATATACCCATGCTGGGTGAGAGAAATATCTCTGTAAACTGACAACTTTGTATAAATTTTTTTTAAAAGTTTTCATTTACAGAGATATTTCTCACACACAGTATGGGTATATGTAAAAATCCACCCCAAAACACATTGCCCTACTTCTCCTGAGTACGGCGATACCACATGAGTGACAATTTTTTGCAGCCAAGATGCGCAAAAGGGCCCTAAAACCAATGAGTACCTTTAGGATTTCACAGGGCATTTTTCCGCATTTGGATTCTCACGCTTTAGGACCCCTAAAATGCCAGGGTAGTATAAATACCTCACATGTGACCCCATTTTGGAAAGAAGACACCCCAAGGTATTCCGTGAGGGTCATGGCGAGTTCACAGAACTTATTTTTTTTTGGCACAAGTTAGCGGAAATTGATATTTTTTTTGTTAATTTTTTTTTATTTTACAAAGTCTTATATTCCACTAACTTGTGACAAAAAATAAAATTTTACATGAACTCACCATACCCCTCACGGAATACCTTGGGGTGACTTCTTTCTAAAATGGGGTCACATGTGGGTATTTATACTGTCCTGGCATATTAGGGGTCTCTAAAGCGTGAGAAGAAGTCTGGAATCCAAATGCGTAAAAATGTCCTGTGAAATCCTAAAGGTACTCATTGGAATTTGGGCCCCTTTGCGCACCCAGGCTGCAAAAAAGTGTCACTCATGTGGTATCGCCGTACTCAGGAGAAGTAGGGCAATGTGTTTTGGGGTGTATTTTTATATATACCCATACTTTGTGTGAGAAATATCTCTGTAAACGACAACTTTTTAATTTTTTTTATACAAAGTTGACAATTTACAGAGATATTTCTCTCACCGAGCATGGGTATATGTAAAAATACACCCCAAAACACATTGCCCTACTTCTCCTGAGTACGGTGATACCACATGAGTGACACTTTTTGCAGCCTGGGTGCGCAAAGGGGCCCAAATTCCAACGAGTACCTTTAGGTTTTACATGGCTGCTCACAATTTAGCCCCTCCCAAAATGCCAGAGCAGTAAACACACCCACAAATGACCCCATTTCGGAAAGTAGACACCCCAAGGTATTCACTGAGGGGCATAGTGAGTCCGTCTGAGATTTTATTTTTTTTGCCAGAAGTTAGCAGAAATGGAAACTTTATTATTATTATTTTTCCTCAGAAAGTGTCATTTTCCGCTAACTTGTGAAAAAAAATGAAATGATACATGAACTCACCATGCCCCTCCGTGAATACTTTGGGGTGTCTTCTATCTAAAATGGTGTCATTTGGGGGGTATTTATAATTTCCTGACATTCTAGCACCTGAAGAAACATGACAGGTGCTCAGAAAGTCAGAGCTGCTTCAAAATGCAGAAATTCACTTTTTTGCACCATAGTTTGTAAACGCTATAACTTTTACCCAAACCAATAAATATACACTTATTGGATTTTTTTTTTATCAAAGACATGTAGAACAATAAATTTTGTGAAAAATTTATATAGAAATGTCGTTTTTTATTTAAAAAAAATTACAACAGAAAGTGAAAAATGTCATTTTTTTGCAAAAATGTCATTACATTTTTATTAATAGCAAAAAAAGTAAAAATGTCAGCAGCAATGAAATACCACCAAATGAAAGCTCTATTAGTGAGAAGAAAAGGAGGTAAAATTCATTTGGGTGGTAAGTTGTATGACCGAGCAATAAACGGTGAAAGTAGTGTAGTGCGGAATTGTAAAAAAGGGCCTGGTCACTAGGGGGGGTATAAACCTGTGGTCTTCAAGTGGTTAAACATTGCAGTGATGGCCTACAGGTGAGCAGACCGTATAAAACATTAGAGGTGAGGGCCTAATGCCGAGCAAACCCCATAAAACATTGCAGTGATGGCCTACAGGTGAGCAGACCGTATACAAAATTAGAGGTGAGGGCCTGAAGCCGAGTGAACCCCATAAAACATTGCAGTGATGGCCTACAGGTGAGCAGACTGCATTAAACATTAAAGGTGAGGGCCAGAAGCCGATCGAACCCCTTAAAACATTGCAGTGATGTCCTACAGGTGAGCAGACCGTATAAAACATTGGAGGTGAGGGACTGAAGGTGAAACCCCACAAAACATTGGAGTAATGGCCTAAAGGTGATCAGACTGTATAAATCATTGGAAGTGAGGGACTGAAAGTGAGCGAACCCCATAAAACATTGCAGTGATGGCCTAAAGGTGAGCAGACTGTATAAAACATTAGAGGTGAGGGCCTGAAGCCGAGTGAACCCCACAAAACATTGTAGTTAGGGCATATATATTCTGTATGGAAGAAGAGGTGGAGGAGGAGGCGGATGAGAAAACAAGATTCAAACATATACCCTTTTTTCACTGTGAAAAGGGTGCATCTGAATCTTGTGGATTGAGTACATTATAAAGCATACATTTAAATTTCGATTTTGTTCCTCATTAGCTCAGCTTTCCTCTGGTGGAGTGGAGGGGCAATCCAGGCCTTGTTTATTTTTATTTGAGTCAACGCGGATACGCTTATCTGTTATAATGCCACCAGCAGCACTAAATACAGTTGGACACCCAGTAGTTGTAAGGCACTGAGGCATCATTTAGAACGCTGACACGGTCTGTAATGTATTCCTTTACCATCTCCCAAAACTTTTCCCTCCTTGTAGCACAAGGCCGCGCTTCAGGGTGAGGGTGCTGGCGGGTTGTCATGAATGTGTCCCATGCCTTGAAAAGTGTTGCCCTGCCTCTGTTGGAACTACTGTGTGTTCCCCTTGTCTCCCTTTCTCGGTTGCCTAAGGAATTACATACTCTGGCGGCCCGCATTTTCAAATGGAAAATTTTGGAGCAATCTGTCAACAAGTACCTTCTGGTATTGCAACGTTTTACTCGTCCTCTCCACCACAGGAATGAGAGATGAGAAGTTCTCTTTGTAGCGGGCGTCGAGAAAGGTGAACACCCAGTAATCTGTGTTACCTAAAATGCGTATAATGCAAGGGTAAGGCAGCCTAACATGAAGTCAGCCATGTGTGCCAGAGTACCAACGGGCAAGACGTCGATGTCAACTTCAGGATGACTCTCCATACCCTCATCCTCCTCCTCCTCTTCTGCTCATCCATGCTGAACAGATGGAATTAAAGTTCCATGGGTACTAGCCTCTGTAGCAGAGGAAAGTTTCTCCAGCTCCTCCTCCTCTTCATGGCCCAATTCTTGCTGAGAAGACGAACTGGGGGAGGTCTGGCTATCACCCTGTGTCATCTCCTGCCCCATTACCTCATGTGCCACATTCAAAGCATCCTCCTTAAATGTGAGCAGCGATCGTTCACACAGCAGTGGGATGGTTACGCTGATAATAGCATTATCGAGACTAACCATCTGTGTGGATTCATCAAAGTTTTTTAAAACCTCACATAGGTCTGACATCAATGCCCACTCCTCGCTTGTGAATAGTGGCAGTTGACTGGAAAGGCGATGACCATGTTGCAGCTGGTATTCCACAACTGCCCTCTGCTGCTCACAAAGCCTGGCCAATATGTACAATGTAGAGTTCCATCGCGTACTTACGTCTCACAACAGTCGGTGAGCTGGAAGCCGCAAGCTCTGCTGCAGCGTTGACAGACTGGCTGAAGCTGTGGACGACTTTTGGAAATGGGCACAAAAGCGGCGTGCCTTCACTAGTAGCTCCTGAAAATTGGGGTAGGTTTTGATAAACTGCTGAACCACTAAGTTTAAGACGTGGACTAGGCATGGAATGTGTGTCAGGTTGCCAAGCTCCAAAGCCGCCACCGCGTAAAATAGTGGTGGCTGGGGACTGCGTACCGAGGGACGGCCACCGACATCAGGCTGCAGAAGGCCTCACTGTCCACAAGCCTAAATCTTAACATTTCAAGCGCCAGTAATTTCGAAACTTGCGCATTTAGTGCTATGGTCTGTGGGTGGGTGGGTATTTGCGCTTGAGTTCAAATGACTGTGTTATCGACATTTGGACGCTGCAATGGGACAGGGAAGTGGATGTTGTTGCTGACGGTTCATGCGAAGGTCCAGGTGCAGGGCGAGGGGCATCCGGGCCTGCGCCTTCGACAGGAGATTGGCCAGCAGTGCGTAACACAGGGGAAGTGGAGGCAGTGGTGGGACCTGCAGACCCAGAGTGTGGACCTAGGCGTTTGGCCCACTTATTAGGGTACTTGTATGCCATGTGCCATGTGAGATCACTTGTTTGACCAGACGCGACATAGTGGGAGGAAGGTGGATCAGAGTGAGGATTCGGATGACCAGACTCTTGGCTACAGAGACTGGACTTAGTGGAAGAGAGGGTGGTGCTTAACTGACTGGAAGCATTATCTTCTGCAATCCAACTGACCACCTGTTTGCACTGGTCCGACTTGGACAGTGTTGTCCTGCCCCGCCCAGCTAAGTTGGACATGAAGCCGGGTACGGTGTATTTTTTTGTTTTTATCTGGTGCACTGGCAGCCTGCACAGTTTCATTGCACCCAGGGCCATGGCCTCTTCTTGAACCATCAGTTTCACTCCCAGGGCCACGGCCTCTGCTTGCACGATCAGCATCACACCCACTTCCCCTTCCTTTTGTGCTCTCCTTCTTCAAGGTAATGGTTTTGTCTGTAGATGTGGTCCAAGATAATGTAATTTTTATAGTGTTGAGCGAACAGTTCGAGCATTGTTCGGGTTCGTACCGAATTTTGGGGTGTCCGGGACAAGGACCCGAACCCGGACATTTTCAAAAAAGTTCGGGGTTGGGTTCATTGATCGTCGATTACTTCCCGCTTTCTGAAGGGCTGCACAGCAGCCAATCAGCTAGCGTTTTACTTCTTGCCCTAAGAGCCCATCACAGCCATGCCTACTAATGGCATGGCTGTTATTGGCCAAGTGCAGCATGTGACCCAGCCTCTATTTAAGCTGGAGTCACGTAGCGCCGCACGTCACACTGCTCTGATTAGTGTAGGGAGAGGACGCAGCTTCTGTCAGGGCGAGATTAGGCAGGGTAAAGTCAGCAACAGCACCTAATGAACGGATTGATCTACAGCTGTGAGTGATTGAACTTCTGCTAGTTACTTGCTCACTGGTTTTTAGGCTGCACAGAGCATTTTTCTTTCACTTATTTTCTGGGTTGATCGGCGGCCATTTTGTGACTTGTGGTGCACCAGAACAAGCTGCCACCAAGTCCAACAATCCATCAATACTAGTTTTTTTTTGCTATATCCTACATCAGGGGCTTGGCTGTGCTAATTGTCACCCCTAGAAACTTAGGATAGCAGATTCTATATTTTATTAAGGAGTTAAATACAATTGCCCAAATACCAATCCCCTGTATCTGGTGTTCCAGCTTTGGCTAGCCAAGTATAATACTGTCTGCTGTCTGGCAAAGCATAGGTTATTTTCTGTGGTGAAATTCAATTGCCAAAATAGCAATACCCTGAATCTGGTGTCCCAGCTGTTGCAGGCAAAGTTTCATAGTGTCCGCCAAAACATATATTTTGTTCTGGGGTGAAATTAATTTGCCAAAATAGCAATACCCTGAATCTGGTGTCCCAGCTGTTGCAGGCCAGGTTTCATAGTGTCCGCCAAAACATATATTTTGTTCTGGGGTGAAATTAATTTGCCAAAATAGCAATACCCTGAATCTGGTGTCCCAGCTGTTGCAGGCCAGGTTTCATAGTGTCTGCCAAAACATATATTTTGTTCTGGGGGGAAATTAATTTTCAGAAATAGCAATACTCTGAATCTGGTGTCCCAGCTGTTGCAGGCCAGGTTTCATAGTGTCCGCCAAAACATATATTTTGTTCTGGGGTGAAATTAATTTGCCAAAATAGCAATACTCTGAATCTGGTGTCCCAGCTGTTGCAGGCCAGGTTTCATAGTTTCTGCCAAAACATATATTTTGTTCTGGGGTGAAATTAATTTGCCAAAATAGCAATACCCTGAATCTGGTGTCCCAGCTGTTGCAGGCCAGGTTTCATAGTGTCCGCCAAAACATATATTTTGTTCTGGGGTGTAATTCACTTGCCAAAATAGCAATACCCTGAATCTGGTGTCCCAGCTGTTGCAGGCCAAGTGTAAATCTGTCCATAAAAAGAAACCTTTCATCCAGTGCCTAAATACTAGCCCTAAAAGAGATATTCCCCTAAATCAGTGGTTACTACTGTGCCTGGATTAGTGTAATACGCTACATAAACAAATAGGCAGATAGTGTTAGGTGCCTGTAAAAAAAAGCCTGAATTTGAAATCAATACATTGGGCCAAATATTTTTTTCCTTATTGTGGTGAACGGTAACAATGAGGAAAACATCTAGTAAGGGACGCGGACGCGGTCGTGGTGGTGTTAGTGTACCCTCTGGTGCTGGGAGAGAACGTGACCATTCTGCCACAGCCACACGTCCTAGTGAACCAACTACCTCAGGTTCCAGTACCCGCCAGAATTTACAGCGATATTTGGTGGGGCCCAATGCTGTTCTAAGGATGGTAAGGCCTGAGCAGGTGCAGGTGCTAGTCAATTGGGTGGCCGACAGTGGATCCAGCACGTTCACAACATTATCTCCCACCCAGTCTTCCGCAGAAAGCGCACAGGTGGCAGCTGAAAACCAAACCCATCAGTCTGTCACATCACCCCCATGCATATCAGGGAAACTGTCAGAGCCTCAAGTTATGCAGCAGTCTCTTATGCTGTTTGAAGACTCTGCTGGCAGGGTTTCCCAAGGGAATCCACCTAGCCCTTCCCCAGTGGTGGAAGACAAAGAATGCACTGATGCACAACCACTGATGTTGACTGATGATGAGGACATGTGAATACCACCTCATCGGAGTCCGCACCTCTCTGATGATGACGAAACACAGGTGCCAACTGCTACGTCTTTCTGCAGTGTGCAGACCGAACAGGAGGTCAGGGAGGAAGACTGTGTGGAAGACGATGCAGTGGACGATGAGGTCCTAGACCCCACATGGAATGAAGGTCGTGCCACTGACTTCCATAGTTCAGAGGAAGAGGCAGTGGTGAGACCGATCCAACAGCGTAGCAAAAGAGGAAGCAGAGGGCAAAAACAGACCAGCCGCCGCCAAGAGAGTTCGCCTGCTACTGGCCACCGCCACCAGGGACCGAGCACCCCAAAGGCAGCTTCAAGGAGTTCCCTGGCATGGCACTTCTTTAAACAATGTGCTGACGTCAAGACCCGAGTGGTTTGCACGCTGTGCCATCAGATCCTGAAGCGAGGCATTAACGTTCTGAACCTTAGCACAACCTGCATGACCAGGCATCTACATGCAAAGCATTGTGGGGAATTGCTCTGGTAGACAGGCTTGCGGATGCAGTATAGAGGCAAGGTATACAGTTCTCTGGGTAAAGCAGAAGTGTTTTATTCACACTCAGCAACACAAAAACAGGCTTAGTGCTTGTTCACACGAGGCAAAACAGAAACAGTCTTAGTGCTTGTTCACACGAGGCAAAACACAAGGCGAAAATATCAGTCCCCCAGCAAGGTCACCTGAGTGGTCGGTGTTAGTTCACACCTGGCAGTTAGCTCGGCCACGCACAGTTTCCACCAGTGGCTTCCAGGAAGACTGCACGCCTGTTTGCAGACTCTTGCTCTCAGCCCTGAGAGCTCCACAGCAACACCAGCAGCTTCTAGGATAATCACCTCTCACCTGCTGAGGTGGCTGCTTTTTTAAAGGCCTGGAAAAAGTCCGGCCTGGACCGTGGGGAATAGTCTCCCACCCAGCACTTGACTATTCCCAATAAGAGCCGGCCCGGATCGGCTTTGTAGCCATACTAAATATCAATGTGTCAAACAGCACTAGCTGCTGCTGACACACAAAAAATCCGGCTCTTATCTCACCGAGGCCAGGAACCTCGGTGACACGTACCTTCCGTCGACGACGGAACCTTGCCCCCTCTTACAGCATGAACTGCAGTGGAGTAAACACCTTAAAAGCAAGGAACTTACTCTGGCTCCCCCTGCTCCCTCTTCTGCTGCTGCCTCGGCCTCTTTCTCGGCCTCGGGAGGAACGTTGGCACCTGCCGCCCACCAAACAGAGGATGTGCCACCACCTGCGTCACCAAGCATCTCCACCATGTCACACGGCAGCGTTCAGCTCTCCATCTCACAAACCTTGGAGAGAAAGCGTAAATTCCCACCTAGCCACCCTCGAGCCCTGGGCCTGAATGCCAGCATTTCTAAACTACTGGCCTTTGAAATGCTGTCATTCAGGCTGGTGGACACAGACAGCTTCAAACAGCTGATGTCCATGGCTGTCCCACAGTATGTTGTTCCCAGCCACCACTACTTCTCCAAGACAGCCCTGCCTTCCCTGCACAACCAAGTATCCGATAAAATCAAGTGTGCACTGCACAACGCCATCTGTGGCAAGGTCCACCTAACCACAGATACGTGGACCAGTAAGCACGGCCAGGGACGCTATATCTCCCTAACTGCACACTGGGTAAATGTAGTGGCGGCTGGGCCGCAGGCGGAGAGTTCCTTGGCGCACGTCCTTCCGCCGCCAAGGATCGCAGGGCATCATTCTTTGCCTCCTGTAGCCTCCTCCTCCTACTCGGCTTCCTCCTCCTCTGCTTCCACAAGCTCATCCAGTCAGCCACACACCTTCACCACCAACTTCAGCACAGACCGGGGTAAACGTCAGCAGGCCATTTTGAAACTCATATGTTTAGGGGGCAGGCCCCACACCGCGCAGGAGTTGTTGCGGGGTATTGAATAACAGACTGACGAGTGGTTTCTGCCGGTGGGCCTCAAGCCCGGCCTGGTGGTGTGCGATAATGGGCGAAATCTCGTCGCAGCTCTTGGACTAGCCGGTTTGACGCACATCCCTTGCCTGGCGCATGTGCTGAATTTGGTGGTGCAGAAGTTCATTCACAACTACCCCGACATGTCAGAGCTGCTGCATAATATGAGGGCCGTCTGTGCGCGCTTCCGGCGTTCACATCTTGCCGCTGCTCGCCTGTCTGCGCTACAGCGGAACTTCGGCCTTCCCGCTCACCGCCTCATATGCGACGTGCCCACCAGGTGGAACTCCACCTTGTACATGCTGGAGAGACTGTGCGAGCAGCAGCAGGCCATAGTGGAGTTTCAGCTGCAGCACGCACGCGTCAGTCGTACTGCGGAACAGCACCACTTCACCACCAATGATTGGGCCTCCATGCGAGACCTGTGTGCCCTGTTGCGCTGTTTCGAGTACTCCACCAACATGGCCAGTGGCGATGACACCGTTATCAGCGTTACAATACCACTTCTATGTCTCCTTGAGAAAACGCTTAGGGCGATGATGGAAGAGGAGGTGGCCCAGGAGGAGGAGGAGGAGGAGGGGTCATTTTTAGCACTTTCAGGCCAGTCTGTTAGAAGTGCCTCAGAGGGAGATTTTTTGCAACAGCAGAGGCCAGGTACAAATGTGGCCAGCCAGGGCCCACTACTGGAGGACGAGGAGGATGAGGAGGAGGTGGAGGTGGATGAGGATGAAGCAGGTTCACAGCGGGGTGGCACCCGACACAGCTCAGGCCCATCACTGGTGCGTGGCTGGGGGGATACGGAGGACGATGACGATTTGCCTCCAACAGAGGACAGCTTGTCCTTACCTCTGGGGAGCCTGGCACACATGAGCGACTACATGCTGCAGTGCCTGCGCAACGACAGCAGAGTTGCCCACATTTTAACGTGTGCGGACTACTGGGTTGCCACCCTGCTGGATCCCCGGTACAAAGACAATGTGCCCACCTTACTTCCTGCACTGGAGCGTGATAGGAAGATGCGCGAGTACAAGCGCACGCTGGTAGAGGTGCTCCTGAGAGCATTCCCAAATGTCACAGGGGAACAGGTGGAAGTCCAAGGCGAAGGCAGAGGAGGAGCAAGAGGTCGCCAACGCAGCTGTGTCACGGCCAGCATCTCTGAGGGCAGGGTTAGCATGGCAGAAATGTGGAAAAGTTTTGTCTCCACGCCAAAGCTAACTGCACCACCACCTGATACGGAACGTGTTAGCAGGAGGCAGCATTTCAATAACATGGTTGAACAGTACGTCTGCACACCCCTCCACGTACTGACTGATGGTTCGGCCCCATTCAACTTCTGGGTCTCTAAATTGTCCACGTGGCCAGACTTAGCATTTTATGCCTCGGAGGTGCTGGCCTGCCCGGCGGCCAGCGTTTTGTCTGAACGTATATTCAGCACGGCAGGTGGCGTCGTTACTGACAAACACAGCCGCCTGTCCACAGCCAACGTGGACAAGCTGACATTCATAAAAATGAACCAGGCATGGATCCCACAGGACCTGTGCCTCCCTTGTGCAGAATAGACATTTATAACTGCTTCCCCCTCAACCATGTATTCTTGTACTCCGGGGCACTTCTTTTTTGAATCCTCATTTTTTTACCTTTACCATGATCTTGCGGTGCAACCCAAAGTTGAATGAACCTCTCCTCTGTCTGGGTGGTGGGGCCGAAATAACTGAGAGTGGCCTTCTCCGGTGGTGGTTGATATGACGCATGATTCCTTGCTGTGGGACCTCTCTCCTCTGTCTGGGTGCTGGGCCGAAATAACTGAGAGTGGCCTTCTCCGGTGGTGGTTGATATGACGCATGATTCCTTGCTGTGGGACCTCTGTCTGGGTGCTGGGCCGAAATAACTGAGAGTGGCCTTCTCCGGTGGTGGTTGATATGACGCATGATTCCTTGCTGTGGGACCTCTCTCCTCTGTCTGGGTGCTGGGCCGAAATAACTGAGAGTGGCCTTCTCCAGTGGTGGTTGATATGACGCATGATTCCTTGCTGTTTGACCTCTCTCCTCTGTCTGGGTGCTGCGGCCGAAATAACTGAGAGTGGCCTTCTCCGGTGGTGGTTGATATGACGCATGATTCCTTGCTGTGGGACCTCTCTCCTCTGTCTGGGTGCTGGGCCGAAATAACTGAGAGTGGCCTTCTCCGGTGGTGGTTGATATGACGCATGATTCCTTGCTGTGGGACCTTTCTCCTCTGTCTGGGTGCTGGGGCCGAAATAACTGAAAGTGGCCTTCTCCAGTGTTGAGTGATATGACGAATGATTCTTTGCAGTGTGACCTCTCTCCAATAGATATTGGTTAAATTTTATTTATTTGATTTTATTTTAATTCATTTCCCTATCCACATTTGTTTGCAGGGGATTTACCTACATTTTGCTGCCTTTGGCAGCCCTCTAGCCCGTTCCTGGACTATTTTATAGCTTTTTTAGTGCCTAAAAGTGTGGGTCCCCATTGACTTCAATGGGGTTCGGGATAAAGTTCGGGTCGAGTTCGGATCGCGAACCCGAACATTTTCGGGAAGTTCGGCCGAACTTCTCGAACCCGAACATCCATGTGTTCGCTCATCTCTAAATTTTTACAATACATACTGTATTGAGATGCACTAAGGTACTGGATACTCAAAAAATCAGATTTTGGCCACTACACTAGGACAGAGATAATGTAATTTTTACAATACACACTGTATTGACATGGAGTTCGGTACTAGATACAGAAAAATACAGATTTTGGCCACTACACTAGGCCCAAGATAATGTAATTTTTACAATACACACTGTATGGACATGCTGTAAGGTACTGGATACAGAAAAATATGGATTTTGGCCACTACACTAGGCCAGAGATAATGTAATTTTTAGGATACACACTGTATTGACATGCAGTAAGGTACTGGATACAGAAAAATACAGATTTTCGCCACTACACTAGGTTCAAGAGAATGTAATTTTATAATATACACACTGTATTCAGATGTAGTTCTATATTGGATACAAATTTGGCCAAATAAAATGTATTCTCTGCTGGAATACTGTATAAACAGTTGCAGCCTAAACGCACACACAGATGTGCCCAAAACTAGTTAACTATGGACAAAATATAAATCACTCTCTGCTGAAGTAATTAATATAACGGTTGTGGATTGAACACACACACAGATGTGGCACAAGTTAGGTTAATTTTCCCAGAAAAATTATTTCTCTGATGGTGCAGTGTATATCTCAGTACCAGGCACATCGTAGTGAAAAAGCCCCATTTTAGGGGGCCCCCCTCCCTCCTTCCCCCATCAGCTGCTCTGTTGTGGCAATGGCTGATGGTTACCATGGCAACCGGACGCCTTCACAGACTTCCGGCTTGCCATGGTATAGCAGATGAGGCCTCTGCTAAAGACAACAGCAGCCTGATCAAGCTAAGTGTAACTTCACAATACACTACGGTACACTATATAGTGTATTGTAGTGTATTATACAGGCATCAGACCCACTGGATCTTCAAGAACCAAGTGGGTCTGGGTCAAAAAAATGTTAAAAAAAGTGAAAAAGAGTAAAAATAAAAAAATTAATTTCTTCTTATAGCCACCCATTTATCACTGATTAAAAAAAAAACTAATTAAAATACACTGCGGATGTTTGATATTACCGCGTCCGTAAATACCTGAGGTCCGTGGGTCAGTTTTTTGCTGACCGTGTGCCATCCGTTTTTCACTGACACTGAGCAGCTGGAAAATATTTTTCAAACAATCTCTTTTTAATGATCTGTGAAACACGGATGCAACATGGATGGCATCCGTGTTGCATCCGTGGTTTTCACTGACTCATTGACTATAATGTGAGTGAGGGATCCGGGAACATGGACAAGATAGGACATGCATCCGTGCTGAAAACACGGATCCACGGACCGTGCTAAAACAATGATGTGTGAATACACACATTCTAATGAATGGGGACGTGTGATGTCTGTGGAGAACACGTACAGCACACGTCCGGGAAACACTGATATGTGAATGAAGCATTAGGGATGGAGTTCACATCAGGAAACTTCTCAATAGAGAGACTTAATATACCTTCTTATTGCAAACCAGATATCCTCGTGGTCTAGATGTCATGTATTTCTATTAAGTGTTAGTTTATTAATTATACTAATATATGAATTAATATTTGGTTGCATCTAATAGTATAACATCTATTCCATCTGAAAAGGATTAATTCTAGAAATGAGCAAACTTTCAAAACTTCAATTTGGTTGTTTCGCTGAATTTGTCCCAAAAATTGGCTACATTACAAATTAATTTGGCACGCAATCAGGTCAATCCCGGCCTGCAGTTAACCACTTGAAGACCACAGGTTTATACCCCCCTAGTGACCAGGCCCTTTTTTACAAATCCGCACTACACTACTTTCACCGTTTATTGCTCCGTCATGCAACTTACCACCCAAATGAATTTTACCTCCTTTTCTTCTCACTAATAGAGCTTTCATTTGGTGGTATTTCATTGTTGCTGACATTTTTACTTTTTTTGCTATTAATAAAAATTTAACGACATTTTTGCAAAAAAATGACATTTTTCACTTTCTGTTGTAAATTTTTTTTAAAAAAACTACATTTCTATATAAATTTTTCTCTAAATGTATTGTTCTACATGTCTTTGATAAAAAAAAGTCCAATAAGTGTATATTTATTGGTTTGGGTAAAAGTTATAGCGTTTACAAACTATGGTGCAAAAAAGTGAATTTCGGCATTTTGAAGCAGCTCTGACTTTCTGAGCGCCTGTCGTGTTTCTTCAGGTGCTAGAATGCCAGGAAAGTATAAATACCCCCAAATCACACCATTTTAGAAAGAAGACACCCCAAAGTATTCGCGGAGGGGCTTGGTGAGTTCATGTATCATTTCATTTTTTTCACAAGTTAGCGGAAAATGACACTTTCTGAGGAAAAAAATAATAATAAAGTTTCCATTTCTGCTAACTTCTGGCAAAAAAAAAAAAATCTCATACGGGCTCATTATGCCCCTCAGTGAATACCTTGGGGTGTCTACTTTCCGAAATGGGGTCATTTGTGAGGTGTTTGTACTGTTCTGGCATTTTGGGCGGGGCTAAATTGTGAGCCGCCATGTAAAAGCTAAAGGTACTCATTGGTTTAGGGCCCCTTTGCACCTAGGCTGCAAAAGTGTCACTCATGTGGTATCGCTGTACTCAGGAGAAGTGGGGCAATGTGTTTTGGGGTGTATTTTTACATATACCTATGTTGGGTGAGAGAAATATCTCTGTAAACTGACAACTTTGTATAAAAAAATTTAAAAATTGTCGTTTACAGAGATATTTCTCACACCCAGCAGGGGTATATATAAAAATACACCCCAAAACACATTGCCCCACTTCTCCTGAGTACGGCGATACCACATGTGTGACACTTTTTTGCAGCCTGGTGCGCAAAGGCCCTAATTCCAATGAGTACCTTTAGGATTTCACAGGGCATTTTTACGCATTTGGATTCCAGACTTCTTCTCACGCTTTAGGGGCCCCTAAAATGCCAGGGCAGTATAAATACCCCACATGTGACCCCATGTTAGAACGAAGACACCCCAAGGTATTCCGTGAGGGGTATGGTGAGTTCATGTAAAATTTTATTTTTTGTCACAAGTTAGTGGAATATGAGACTTTGTAAAAAACAAAATAAAAAAATAAAAATATATCAATTTCCGCTAACTTGTGCCAAAAAAAAATTCTGTGAACTCGCCATGCCCCTCACGGAATACCTTGGGGTGTCTTCTTTCCAAAATGGGGTCACATGTGGGGTATTTATACTCACCTGGCATTTTAGGGAACCTAAAGCGTGAGAATCCAAATGCGTAAAAATGCCCTGTGAAATCCTAAAGGTACTCATTGGTTTTAGGGCCCTTTGCGCATCTTGGCTGCAAAAGTGTCACTCATGTGGTATCGCCGTACTCAGGAGAAGTAGGGCAATGTGTTTTGGGTGTATTTTACATATGCCCATGCTGGGTGTGAGAAATATCGATGTAAACGACAACTTTTAAATTTTTTATACAAAGTTGTCAGTTTACAGAGATATTTCTCTCACCCAGCATGGGTATATGTAAAAATACACCCCAAAACACATTGCCCTACTTCTCCTTAGTTCGGCGATACCACATGAGTGACACTTTTTGCAGCCAAGATGCGCAAAGGCCCAAATTCCCATGAGTACCTTTTAGGAGGGCATTTTTGCGCATTTTCTTCTCATGCTTTAGGGCCCTAAAATGCCAGGGCAGTATAAATACCCACATGTGACCCCATTTTGGAAAGAAGACACCCTAAGGTATTCCATGAGGGGCATGGCGAGTTCATAGAAAAAATTTTTGGGCACAAGTTAGTGGAAATTGATTTTTTATTGTTTTTCTCACAAAGTCTCCCTTTCCGCTAACTTTTGACAAAAGTTTAATTTTTCATGGACTCACTATGCCCTCAGCGAATACCTTGGGGTGTCTTCTTTCCAAAATGGGGTCACATGTGGGGTATTTATACTGCCCTGGCATTTTAGGGGCCCTAAAGCGTGAGAAGAAAATGCGTAAAAATGCCCTCTAAAGGTACTCATTGAATTTGGCCCTTTGCGCATCTTGGCTGCAAAAGTGTCACTCATGTGGTATCGCCGTACTCAGGAGAAGTAGGGCAATGTGTTTGGGGTGTATTTTTACATATACCCATGCTGGGTGAGAGAAATATCTCTGTAAATTGCCAACTTTGAATAAAATTTTTAAAAAGTTGTTATTTACAGAGATGTTTCTCACACCCAGTATGGGTATATGTAAAAATACACCCTAAAACACATTGCCCTACTTCTCCTGAGTACGGCGATACCACATGTGTGACACTTTTTGCAGCCAAGATGCGAAAGGGCCCTAAAACCAATGAGTACCTTTAGGATTTCACAGGGCATTTTTACGCATTTGGATTCTCACACTTTAGCACTCCCTAAAATGCCAGGTGAGTATAAATACCCCACATGTGACCCCATTGTGGAAAGAAGACACCCCAAGGTATTCTGTGAGGGGCATGGCGAGTTCACAGAAAAAAATTTTTGACACAAGTTAGCGGAAATTGATATATATATATATATATATATTTTTTTTTTTACAAAGTCTCATATTCCACTAACTTGTGACAAAAATAAAATTTTACATGAACTCACCATACCCCTCACGGAATACCTTGGGGTGTCTTCTTTCTAAAATGGGGTCACATGTGGGGTTTTTGTACTGCCCTGGCATTTTAGGGGTCTCCGCAATCATTACACGTATGGCCAGCATTAGGAGTTTCTGCGATTCTCCTTATATTGAGCATACGGGTAATGAGATTTTTTTCCGTTCAGCCGCTGCGCTGAAAAAAATAAAATGAACGGCACAGATTTTTTCATTCGCATCGGTCAATGTGGATGAAAAATCTCTGCCAAAATCAGTGATTGCGGTGCGGTGGGCGCTAGCTAACTAACAAGTAGCTAACTAACTGGCGGTGATAACGGGACCCTTATGCCCCATTCACACGTCCGAAATTCTGTTTGTGGAACGGAATTGCGGACCCATTCATTTCTATGGGGACAGACTTTGTCCCGCTCGGATCCGAATTACGGATCCGCGCTCGGGTCTGCACTTCCGTTCCGCAAAAATATAGAACATGTCCTATTCTTGTCCGCAATTGCGGACAAGAAAAAGCATTTTCTATATAGTTCTGTGCGGATCTGCAAAATGCGGAAAGCGCATTGCCGGTGTCCGTATTTTGCGGATCCGCAGATCCATGGATCCGCAGATCCATGGATCCGCAAAACACATACGGACGTCTGAATGAGCCTGTAGGGGGTGATTAGTGACAGGGGGTGACAGGGGGTGATCAGGGGGTGACATGGGTGATCAGGGGTTAATCAGTGATGGGGGTGGGGGTGTGTGTAGTGATTGGTGCACTTTTCCTATAGTTTCCTCTGGTGGTCCCAAACAAAAGGACCACCAGACGAGCAGATAGCAGGCATATCAGACGCTGTTTAAAAACAGCGTCTGATATGCGATTTAAATGCGTTTTTTTCCGCATCTACAGCCTGCCAGCGCATGATCAGCGCTGGCAGGCTGTAGTTTCAGTTGTCCCGGCTCCGATCACATGAACGCGCACGCACGACGCGCGCGCGTTCATGTGAAATCTCGGGTCTCACGAGATGACGCCGATAGGCGGCAGTGAGACCTGAGAGAGCCGCCGCGCTGACGCCCATCGGCGTTAGCGTGGCGGCAAGTGGTTAAACTGCAGAGAGAATGTACATCACTGTGCATTTCAGCAGCATACATAGCTTGTCCTTTCTGGTAGCAAAACAATTATTGTTAGTGTTGAGCAAATCAAAGTTAACTAAGTGGAATTCTATCCGAATTTCAGGAAAAATTTGATTTGTCACAAATCTGAATTTCCTTGCACTTGATGGTAACAAATTGGATTTTTTTCTAAGATGGCTGCTGCACATGTCACAAAGTGAAACTAAGAAGCCTGGGCACAAGGGATTATCTGTAATGCCTTGCAGACAATCCAATCAGCAGATATCCAGTCTCTGTGATGTCATAGCCCTATAAAAAGCCTCATCCTGCTCAGTATCTGACATTTTATAGTGAACTGAGCATAGGGATAGATGTGACAAGTGCTAGAGAAAGTGTTTTGGAAAGCTTTTTATAGTATAATCTGGTATAAGTACAGTGTAGGGAGACCTTAGGGAGAAGTTTCAGACACTGTAGGAAAGGCATAGGGAGAGCATAGGAGACTGCAGCACAGTGCCCACGTTGTGAAAAACCTGTGTACTATAACTGTTATTGGGGTGCGCACCTTGTTTAATAGCATTGAGCGTGAATATTGGAATAGCCTTTTTTTTAGCAAATATCGACACTTCGCTAATTCGCGAATATTTTGAATATAGCGCTATATATTTGCTATTTCGAATATTAGTATTTTCTTTTTTTTTCTAAGTTGTTATCCTTGTTCCTTTCTCACTTCCCAAATGCAATTTTTACCTGTCTGGAGGATTCCTGGTTTCCTGGACGCTCCAGTCAGTGCCTGTTGCCGCTTCTGCCGACTTCCGTGCTCATGGAGCGTCCCCATCACCATGGGAATGCCTCCATGCTACAATGTACTGTCGGATGTGAGAATCATGATCTCACAAATTTGCCTAAGTTTTATTCGCAATGTGAATAATATAACTTGTATTACTCGCATTGAGAATGCAACTTGCAGCTGTGTAGAATAAACGAAGATTGAGAATATAGTGCTAAATTCGATATTCGTTATCTTCGTTAATTCTAGCAAGCTGACCATTAGGAACCCAGCTCTAAGTTGAATTCGCAATGCGAATAATATAACGAATTACTCGCATTGCGCATCCAACATAGACCTGGTTTACTATGGTTGGCTTGCTCGAATTAACGAAGATAGAGAATATAGTGCTATATTTGTTATCTTCGTATTCGTCAATAGCGAAGATATCGAAATATTTTCTATCTTCGTTATTAACGAAGATAGAGAATATAGCGCTATATTCTCTATATTTGTTAATTCTAGCAATCCAATAGGAAAGTTGCCTATAGACAGCTCTAAGTTGGATTCGCAATGCGATAATTTTACTTACTATTTTTTTAAAATAAATAGAATAATTATAAGAATTATTCTATTTATTGGAAAAAATAGGCAAAGTATTATTATTGCATTGCGAATCCAACTTAGAGCTGTGCATAGGCCAGTTTACTTGGCTTGGTAGAATTAACGAAGATAACAAATTCGAATATAGCGCTATATTCATTATCTCCGTTAATTCTAGATAGCAAACCAATCGGAAATTTGCGTTATACCCCGTTCAAAGTTAAAATCGCAATATTCAAATAATTAAATCGCATATTATTCGTGATAAATAGAATGATGACGAATATTCGATTTTGACAAATATAAGACGAATATTCAAGCAAATATTCACAAAATATCGCAAAATCGAATATGGCACCTCTCGCTCAACACTATTGTTTAATACATAAGCAATTCTATTATGCCTTGATTCTCAAGTTGGGGTGAATAAGCTGTGTAATATAACTGTTAGGCCTCATGCACACCGTAGGTGTTTTGCGGTCCACAATCCGCAGATCCTCAAAACTCGGAAGCTGTTCCGTTCCGCAATTTGCGGAACGGAACGCGGCCCATTGTAGAAATGTCTATTCTTGTCTGCAAAACAGACAAGAATAGGACATGCTATATTGTTTTTGCGTGGCCATCTTTTGCGGCCCCATTGAAGTAAACGCGGTCCAAAAATACGTTCGTGTGCATGAGGCCTTATTGGGCTGTCTATCTTGTGTAATAAATAGTGTTGAGCGAACAGTTCGAGCATCGTTCGGGTTCGTACCGAATTTTGGGGTGTCCGGGACACGGACCCGAACCCGGACATTTTCAAAAAAATTCGGGTTCGGGTTCGTTGTTTGTCGATTACTTCACACTTTCTGAAGGGCTGCACAGCAGCCAATCAGCTAGCGTTTTACTTCTTGCACTAAGAGCTAATCACAGCCATGCCTACTAATGGCATGGCTGTGATTGGCCAAGTGCAGCATGTGACCCAGCCTCTATTTAAGCTGGAGTCACGCACGTCTCTGATGATGACGAAACACAGGTGCCAACTGCTGCGTCTTTCTGCAGTGTGCAGACCGAACAGGAGGTCAGGGAGGAAGACTGTGTGGAAGACGATGCAGGGGACGATGAGGTCCTAGACCCCACATGGAATGAAGGTCGTGCCACTGACTTTCATAGTTCAGAGGAAGAGGCAGTGGTGAGACCGAGCCAACAGCGTAGCAAAAGAGAGAGCAGAGGGCAAAAGCAGACCAGCCGCCGCCAAGAGAGTTTGCCTGCTACTGGCCACCGCCACCAGGGACCGAGCACCCCAAAGGCAGCTTCAAGGAGTTCCCTGGCATGGCACTTCTTTAAACAATGTGCTGACGACAAGACCCGAGTGGTTTGCACGCTGTGCCATCAGATCCTGAAGCGAGGCATTAACGTTCTGAACCTTAGCACAACCTGCATGACCAGGCATCTACATGCAAAGCATGAACTGCAGTGGAATAAATACCTTAAAAGCAAGGAACTCACTCTGGCTCCCCCTGCTCCCTCTTCTGCTGCTGCCTCGGCCTTTTCCTCCGCCTCGGGAGGAATGTTGGCACCTGCCGCCCACCAAACAGAGGATGTGCCACCGACACCAGCACCTGCGTCACCAAGCATCTCTACCATGTCACACGGCAGCGTTCAGCTCTCCATCTCACAAACCTTGGAGAGAAAGCGTAAATTCCCACCTAGCCACCCTCGAGCCCTGGGCCTGAATGCCAGCATTTCTAAACTGCTGGCCTTTGAAATGCTGTCATTCAGGCTGGTGGACACAGACAGCTTCAAACAGCTGATGTCCATGGCTGTCCCACAGTATGTTGTTCCCAGCCTCCACTACTTCTCCAAGACAGCCCTGCCTTCCCTGCACAACCAAGTATCCGATAAAATCAAGTGTGCACTGCGCAACGCCATCTGTGGCAAGGTCCACCTAACCACAGATACGTGGACCAGTAAGCACAGCCAGGGACGCTATATCTCCCTAACTGCACACTGGGTAAAAGTTGTGGCGGCTGGGCCGCAGGCGGAGAGTTCCTTGGTGCACGTCCTTCCGCCGCCAAGGATCACAGGGCATCATTCTTTGCCTCCTGTAGCCTCTTCCTCCTACTCGGCTTCCTCCTCCTCTGCTTCCACCAGCTCATCCAGTCAGCCTACCACCTTCACCACCAACTGCCCGGGGGTAAACGTCAGCAGGCCATTCTGAAACTCATATGTTTGGGGGACAGGCCCCCCACCGCGCAGGAGTTGTGGCGGGGTATTGAACAACAGACTGACGAGTGGTTTCTGCCGGTGGGCCTCAAGCCCGGCCTGGTGGTGTGCGATAATGGGCAAAATCTCGTCGCAGCTCTGGGACTAGCCGGTTTGACGCACATCCCTTGCCTGGCGCATGTGCTGAATTTGGTGGTGCAGAAGTTCATTCACAACTACCCCGACATGTCAGAGCTGCTGCATAAAGTGAGGGCCGTCTGTGCGCGCTTCCGGCGTTCACATCCTGCCGCTGCTCGCCTGTCTGCGCTACAGCGGAACTTCGGCCTTCCCGCTCACCGCCTCATATGCGACGTGCCCACCAGGTGGAACTCCACCTTGCACATGTTGGAGAGACTGTGCGAGCAGCAGCAGGCCATAGTGGAGTTTCAGCTGCAGCACGCACGCGTCAGTCGCACTGCGGAACAGCACCACTTCACCACCAATGATTGGGCCTCCATGCGAGACCTGTGTGCCCTGTTGCGCTGTTTCGAGTACTCAACTAACATGGCCAGTGGCGATGACACCGTTATCAGCGTTACAATACCACTTCTATGTCTCCTTGAGAAAACGCTTAGGGCGATGATGGAAGAGGAGGTGGCCCAGGAGGAGGAGGAAGAGGATGAGGGGTCATTTTTAGCACTTTCAGGCCAGTCTGTTAGAAGTGCCTCAGAGGGAGGTTTTTTGCAACAGCAGAGGCCAGGTACAAATGTGGCCAGCCCGGGCCCACTACTGGAGGACGAGGAGGATGAGGTGGAGGAGGATGAGGATGAAGCAGGTTCACAGCGGGGTGGCACCCGACATAGCTCAGGCCCATCACTGGTGCGTGGCTGGGGGGATAAGGAGGACGATGACGATACGCCTCCCACAGAGGACAGCTTGTCCTTACCTCTGGGGAGCCTGGCACACATGAGCGACTACATGCTGCAGTGCCTGCGCAACGACAGCAGAGTTGCCCACATTTTAACGTGTGCGGACTACTGGGCTGCCACCCTGCTGGATCCCCGGTACAAAGACAATGTGCCCACCTTACTTCCTGCACTGGAGCGTGATAGGAAGATGCGCGAGTACAAGCGCACGCTGGTAGAGGCGCTCCTGACAGCATTCCCAAATGTCACAGGGGAACAGGTGGAAGCCCAAGGCGAAGGCAGAGGAGGAGCAAGAGGTCGCCAACGCAGCTGTGTCAAGGCCAGCTCCTCTGAGGGCAGGGTTAGCATGGCAGAAATGTGGAAAAGTTTTGTCTCCACGCCAAAGCTAACTGCATCACCACCTGATACGGAACGTGTTAGCAGGAGGCAGCATTTCACTAACATGGTTGAACAGTACGTCTGCACACCCCTCCACATACTGACTGATGGTTCGGCCCTATTCAACTTCTGGGTCTCCAAATTGTCCACGTGGCCAGAGTTAGCATTTTATGCCTCGGAGGTGCTGGCCTGTCCGGCGGCAAGCGTTTTGTCTGAACGTGCATTCAGCAAGGCAGGGGGCATCATTACTGACAAACGCAGCCGCCTGTCCAAAGCCAACGTGGACAAGCTGACGTTCATAAAAATGAACCAGGCATCGATCCCACAGGACCTGTCCCTCCCTTGTGCAGAATAGACATTTATAACTGCCTCCCCCTCAACCATGTATTCTTGTACTCCGGGGCACTTCTTTATTGAATCCTCATTTTTTTAACTATACCATGATCTTGCGGTGCAACCCAAAGTTTAATGAACCTCTCCTCTGTCTGGGTGGTGGGGCCGAAATAACTGAAAGTGGCCTTCTCCGGTGGTGGTTGACATGACGCATGATTCCATGCTGTGGGACCTCTCTCCTCTGTCTGGGTGCTGGGCTGAAATAACTGAGAGTGGCATTCTCCGGTGGTGGTTGATATGACGCATGATTCCTTGCTGTGGGACCTCTCTCCTCGGTCTGGGTGCTGGCCGAAATAACTGAAAGTGGCCTTCTCCAGTGGTGGGTGATATGACGCATGATTCCTTGCTGTGGAACCTGTATCCTCGGTCTGGGTGCTGGGCCGAAATAACTAAAAGTGGCCTTCTCCAGTGGTGGGTGATATGACGCATGAGTTCTTGCTGTTGGACCTCTCTCCTCTATATGGGTGCTGGGGCCGTAATAACTGAAAGTGGCCGTCTCCAGTGGTGGGTGATATGACGCATGATTCCTTGCTGTGGAACCTGTATCCTCGGTCTGGGTGCTGGGCCTAAATAACTGAAAGTGGCCTTCTCCAGTGGTGGGTGATATGACGCATGATTCCTTGCTGTGGGACCTCTCTCCTCTGTCTGGGTGCTGGCCGAAATAACTGAAAGTGGCCTTCTCCAGTGGTGGGTGATATGACGCCTTATTCCTTGCTGTGGGACCTGTATCGTCGGTCTGGGTGCTGGGCCGAAATAACTGAAAGTGGATTTCTCCAGTGGTGGGTGATATGACGCATGATTCCTTGCTGTGGGACCTCTCTCCTCGGTCTGGGTGCTGGCCGAAATAACTGAAAGTGGCGTTCTCCAGTGTTGGGTGATATGACGCCTTATTCCTTGCTGTGGGACCTCTCTCCTCTGTCTGGGTGCTGGGCCGAAATAACTGAGAGTGGCCTTCTCCGGTGGTGGTTGATATGACGCATGATTCCTTGCTGTGTGACCTCTCTCCTCTGACTGGGTGCTGGGCCTAAATAACTGAAAATGGCCTTCTCCAGTGGTGGGTGATATGACGCATGATTCCTTGCATTGGGACCTCTCCCCTCTATCTGGGTGCTGAGGCCGAAATAACTGAAAGTGGCCTTCTCCAGTGGTGGGTGATATGACGCATGATTCCTTGCTGTGGGACCTCTCTCCTCTGTCTGGTTGCTGGGGCCGAAATAACTGAAAGTGCCCTTCTCCAGTGTTGAGTGATATGACGCATGATTCCTTGCTGTGGAACCTGTATCCTCGGTCTGGGTGCTGGGCCTAAATAACTAAAAGTGGCCTTCTCCAGTGGTGGGTTATATGACGCATGATTCCTTGCTGTGGGACCTCTCTCCTCTGTCTGGGTGCTGGCCGAAATAACTGAAAGTGGCCTTCTCCAGTGGTGGGTGATATGACGCCTTATTCCTTGCTGTGGGACCTGTATCCTCGGTCTGGGTGCTGGCCGAAATAACTGAAGGTGGCCTTCTCCAGTGGTGGGTGATATGACGCCTTATTCCTTGCTGTGGGACCTCTCTCCTCTGTCTGGGTGCTGAGCCGAAATAACTGAGAGTGGCCTTCTCCGGTGGTGGTTGATATGACACATGATTCCTTGTTGTGGGACCTCTCTCCTCTGACTGGGTGCTGGGCCTAAATAACTGAAAATGGCCTTCTCCAGTGGTGTGTGATATGACGCATGATTCCTTGCATTGGGACCTTTCCCTCTATCTGGGTGCTGAGGCCGAAATAACTGAAAGTGGCCTTCTCCAGTGGTGGGTGAAATTACGCATGATTCCTTGCTGTGGAACCTGTATCCTCGATCTGGGTGCTGGGCCGAAATAACTGAAAGTGGCCTTCTCCAGTGGTGGGTGATATGACGCATGATTCCTTGCTGTGGGACCTCTCTCCTCTATCTGTGTGCTGGGGCCGTAATAACTGAAAGTGACCTTCTCCAGTGGTGGGTGATATGACGCATGATTCCTTGCTGTGGGACCTCTCTCCTCTATCTGGGTGCTAGGACTGAAATAACTGAAAGTGGCCTTCTCCAGTGGTGGGTGATATGACGCATGATTCCTTGCTGTGGGACCTCTCTCCTCTGTCTGGGAGCTGGGCCGATATAACTGAGAGTGGCCTTCTCCGGTGGTGGTTGATATGACGCATGATTCCTTGCTGTGGGACCTCTCTCTCTGACTGGGTGCTGGGGCCTAAATCACTGAAAATGGCCTTCTCCAGTGGTGGGTGATATGACGCCTTATTCCTTGCTGTGGGACCTCTCTCCTCTGACTGGGTGCTGGGGCCTAAATAACTGAAAATGGCCTTCTCCAGTGGTAGGTGATATGGACGCATGATTCCTTGCTGTGGGACCTCTCCCTCTATCTGGGTGCTGGGGCCGAAATAACTGAAAGTGGCCTTCTCCAGTGGTGTGTGATATGACGCATGATTCCTTGCTGTGGAACCTGTATCCTCGGTCTGGGAGCTGGGCCGAAATACCTGAAAGTGGCCCTCTCCAGTGGTGGGTGATATGACGCATGATTCCTTGCTGTGAGACCTGTATCCTCGGTCTGGGTGCTGGGCCGAAATAACTGAAAGTGGCCTTCTCCAGTGGTGGGTGATATGACGCCTTATTCCTTGCTGTGGGACCTCTCTCCTCTGTCAGGGTGCTGGGCCGAAATAACTGAGAGTGGCCTTCTCCGGTGGTGGTTGATATGACGCATGATTCCTTGCTGTGGGACCTCTCTCCTCTGACTGGGTGCTTCTCCAGTGGTGGGTGATATGACGCATGATTCCTTGCTGTGGAACCTGTATCCTCGGTCTGGGTGCTGGGCCGAAATAACTGAAAGTGGCCTTCTCCAGTGGTGGGTGATATGACGCCTTATTCCTTGCTGTGGGACCTCTCTCCTCTGTCTGGGTGCTGGGCCTAAATAACTGAGAGTGGCCTTCTCCAGTGGTGGTTGATATGACGCATGATTCCTTGCTGTGGGACCTGTATCCTCGGTCTGGGTGCTGGGCCGAAATAACTGAAAGTGGCCTTCCCCAGTGGTGGGTGATATGACGCATGATTCCTTGCTGTGGGACCTGTATCCTCGGTCTGGGTGCTGGGCCAAAATAACTGAAAGTGGCCTTCTCCAGTGGTGGGTGATATGACGTATGATTCCTTGCTGTGGGACCTCTCTCCTCTGTCTGGGTGCTGGGGCAGTAAATACTTGAAAGTGGCCTTCTCCAGTGGTGGGTGATATGACGCATGATTCCTTGCTGTGGGACCTCTCTCTCTGTCTGGGAGCTGGGCCTAAATAACTGAGAGTGGCCTTCTCCGGTGGTGGTTGATATGACGCATGATTCCTTGCTGTGGGACCTCTCTCCTCTGTCTGGGTGCTGGGGCCGAAATAACTGAAAGTGCCCTTCTCCAGTGTTGAGTGATATGACGCATGATTCCTTGCAGTGGGACCTCTCTCCAATTGATATTGGTTAAATTTTATTTATTTGATTTTATTTTAATTCATTTCCCTATCCACATTTGTTTGCAGGGGATTTACCTACATTTTGCTGCCTTTAGCATCCCTCTAGCCCGTTCCTGGACTATTTTACAGCCTTTTTAGTGCCTAAAAGTTCGGGTCCCCATTGACTTCATTGGGGTTCGGGATCGGGATAAAGTTCGGGTCGAGTTCGGATTTCGAACACGAACATTTTCGGGAAGTTCGGCCGAACTTCTCGAACCCGAACATCCAGGTGTTCGCTCATCTCTAGTAATAAATAAGCAAATCTATTACGCCTTCATTCTCAAATTGGTGTGAAAACCCTGTGTAATATAACTGTTATTGGGGTGCCTACTAGGGATGAGTGAACCCGAACTGTAAAGTTTGGGTTTGTACCGAACCCTGAGGCCTTCTCCAGTGGTGGGTGATATGACACATGATTCCTTGCTGTGGGACCTCTCTCCTCTGTCTGGTTGCTGGGGCCGAAATAACTGAAAGTGCCCTTCTCCAGTGTTGAGTGATATGACGCATGATTCCTTGCTGTGGAACCTGTATCCTCGGTCTGGGTGCTGGGCCTAAATAACTAAAAGTGGCCTTCTCCAGTGGTGGGTTATATGACGCATGATTCCTTGCTGTGGGACCTCTCTCCTCTGTCTGGGTGCTGGCCGAAATAACTGAAAGTGGCCTTCTCCAGTGGTGGGTGATATGACGCCTTATTCCTTGCTGTGGGACCTGTATCCTCGGTCTGGGTGCTGGCCGAAATAACTGAAGGTGGCCTTCTCCAGTGGTGGGTGATATGACGCCTTATTCCTTGCTGTGGGACCTCTCTCCTCTGTCTGGGTGCTGAGCCGAAATAACTGAGAGTGGCCTTCTCCGGTGGTGGTTGATATGACACATGATTCCTTGTTGTGGGACCTCTCTCTCTGACTGGGTGCTGGGCCTAAATAACTGAAAATGGCCTTCTCCAGTGGTGTGTGATATGACGCATGATTCCTTGCATTGGGACCTTTCCCCTCTATCTGGGTGCTGAGGCCGAAATAACTGAAAGTGGCCTTCTCCAGTGGTGGGTGAAATTACGCATGATTCCTTGCTGTGGAACCTGTATCCTCGATCTGGGTGCTGGGCCGAAATAACTGAAAGTGGCCTTCTCCAGTGGTGGGTGATATGACGCATGATTCCTTGCTGTGGGACCTCTCTCCTCTATCTGTGTGCTGGGGCCGTAATAACTGAAAGTGACCTTCTCCAGTGGTGGGTGATATGACGCATGATTCCTTGCTGTGGGACCTCTCTCCTCTATCTGGGTGCTGGGGCCGAAATAACTGAAAGTGGCCTTCTCCAGTGGTGGGTGATATGACGCATGATTCCTTGCTGTGGGACCTCTCTCCTCTGTCTGGGAGCTGGGCCGATATAACTGAGAGTGGCCTTCTCCGGTGGTGGTTGATATGACGCATGATTCCTTGCTGTGGGACCTCTCTCCTCTGACTGGGTGCTGGGGCCTAAATCACTGAAAATGGCCTTCTCCAGTGGTGGGTGATATGACGCCTTATTCCTTGCTGTGGGACCTCTCTCCTCTGACTGGGTGCTGGGGCCTAAATAACTGAAAATGGCCTTCTCCAGTGGTAGGTGATATGACGCATGATTCCTTGCTGTGGGACCTCTCCCCTCTATCTGGGTGCTGGGGCCGAAATAACTGAAAGTGGCCTTCTCCAGTGGTGTGTGATATGACGCATGATTCCTTGCTGTGGAACCTGTATCCTCGGTCTGGGAGCTGGGCCGAAATACCTGAAAGTGGCCCTCTCCAGTGGTGGGTGATATGACGCATGATTCCTTGCTGTGAGACCTGTATCCTCGGTCTGGGTGCTGGGCCGAAATAACTGAAAGTGGCCTTCTCCAGTGGTGGGTGATATGACGCCTTATTCCTTGCTGTGGGACCTCTCTCCTCTGTCAGGGTGCTGGGCCTAAATAACTGAAAGTGGCCTTCTCCAGTCGTGGGTGATATAACACCTTATTCCTTGCTGTGGGACCTCTCTCCTCTGTCTGGGTGCTGGGCCGAAATAACTGAGAGTGGCCTTCTCCGGTGGTGGTTGATATGACGCATGATTCCTTGCTGTGGGACCTCTCTCCTCTGACTGGGTGCTGGGGCCTAAATAACTGAAAATGGCCTTCTCCAGTGGTGGGTGATATGACGCATGATTCCTTGCTGTGGGACCTCTCTCCTCTATCTGGGTGCTGGGGCCGAAATAACTGAAAGTGGCCTTTTCTAGTGGTGGGTGATATGAAGCATAATTCCTTGCTGTGGAACCTGTATCCTCGGTCTTGGTGCTGGGCCTAAATAACTGAAAGTGGCCTTCTCCAGTGGTGGGTGATATGACGCATGATTCCTTGCTGTGGAACCTGTATCCTCGGTCTGGGTGCTGGGCCGAAATAACTGAAAGTGGCCTTCTCCAGTGGTGGGTGATATGACGCATGATTCCTTGCTGTGGGACCTGTATCCTCGGTCTGGGTGCTGGGCCTAAATAACTGAAAGTGGCCTTCTCCAGTGGTGGGTGATATGACGCATGATTCCTTGCTGTGGGACCTCTCTCCTCTATCTGGGTGCTGGGGCCGAAATAACTGAAAGTGGCCTTCTCCAGTGGTGGGTGATATGACGCCTTATTCCTTGCTGTGGGACCTCTCTCCTCTGTCTGGGTGCTGGGCCTAAATAACTGAGAGTGGCCTTCTCCAGTGGTGGTTGATATGACGCATGATTCCTTGCTGTGGGACCTGTATCCTCGGTCTGGGTGCTGGGCCGAAATAACTGAAAGTGGCCTTCCCCAGTGGTGGGTGATATGACGCATGATTCCTTGCTGTGGGACCTGTATCCTCGGTCTGGGTGCTGGGCCAAAATAACTGAAAGTGGCCTTCTCCAGTGGTGGGTGATATGACGTATGATTCCTTGCTGTGGGACCTCTCTCCTCTGTCTGGGTGCTGGGGCCGAAATACTTGAAAGTGGCCTTCTCCAGTGGTGGGTGATATGACGCATGATTCCTTGCTGTGGGACCTCTCTCCTCTGTCTGGGAGCTGGGCCTAAATAACTGAGAGTGGCCTTCTCCGGTGGTGGTTGATATGACGCATGATTCCTTGCTGTGGGACCTCTCTCCTCTGTCTGGGTGCTGGGGCCGAAATAACTGAAAGTGCCCTTCTCCAGTGTTGAGTGATATGACGCATGATTCCTTGCAGTGGGACCTCTCTCCAATTGATATTGGTTAAATTTTATTTATTTGATTTTATTTTAATTCATTTCCCTATCCACATTTGTTTGCAGGGGATTTACCTACATTTTGCTGCCTTTAGCATCCCTCTAGCCCGTTCCTGGACTATTTTACAGCCTTTTTAGTGCCTAAAAGTTCGGGTCCCTATTGACTTCATTGGGGTTCGGGATCGGGATAAAGTTCGGGTCGAGTTCGGATTTCGAACACGAACATTTTCGGGAAGTTCGGCCGAACTTCTCGAACCCGAACATCCAGGTGTTCGCTCATCTCTAGTAATAAATAAGCAAATCTATTACGCCTTCATTCTCAAATTGGTGTGAAAACCCTGTGTAATATAACTGTTATTGGGGTGCCTACTAGGGATGAGTGAACCCGAACTGTAAAGTTTGGGTTTGTACCGAACCCTGAGGGTTTGGGCACTCGAACACGAACAAAGACTTTGTTGCGGACTTCTGTGTTCGGGTTTGGTGTTCGAATGCTAAATAAAGTTTGTTGAAAGGCTGCAGCACAGCCAATTAACAAGCTTTTTAGCTGTGAGCACTTGGAAGCCATCACAGTCATGCCTAGCATTGGCATGGCTCTAATTGGCCGGCGCAGCACGCGACCTAGCGTATATAAATGCCGGATCATGTGTAGCGCCACCATTCTGCTCTAACTAGTTTAGGGACAGGACGCAGCTCTAGTGAGGGACAGTGTTAGGCAAAAAGGCTGGTAATATGTCCGTTAATTCTGTGGGTGACATAAACCCATTTTTTGGGTTGAGATAAACCTCCTTTGTATCCGTGACACAGAAATGCAATCGTTAATCTGTTTGTTAATTCTGTGTGTGACATAAACCCATTTCTTTGGGATGAGATACACCTCTTTTGCATCTGTGACACGGGAATACAATAGTTAATCTGTCTGTTAATTCTGTGGGTGACCTATAGACATTTTGTGGGGTGAGATACACCTCCTTTGCACCCATAACACAGAAATACAATCGTTAATATGTCTGTTAACTCTGTGTGTGACATAAATCCATTTTTTGGGATGAGATACACCTCCTTTGCATCCGTGACACGAAAATACAATAGTTAATCTGCCTGTTAATTCTGTGTAGGGAATAAACCCATTTTTGGGGGGTGAAATAAAACTCCTTTGCATGTGTGACACAGAAATACAATAGTTAATCTGTCTGTTAATTCTGTGTGTGACCTATAGCCATCTTTTGGGGTGCTATACATGTCCTTTGAACCTATTTCTGTGAATGACATAAACCCATTTTTTTTTTGGGGGGGGGGGGGATACACCTCCTTGGCATCCTTGACAGGGAAATACAATGATTGATCCGTCTGTTAATTCTGTGGGTCACATAAACCCATTTTTTGGGGTGTGATAAACCTACTTTGCATCTGTGACACAGAAATACAATTGTTCGACTGTCTGTCAATTTTGTGTGTGGCCTCAAAGAATGAGGAGAGCATCAAATAAGGGACAAGGCCGTGGTGCTGCTGGTTTTAGTGGTGGTGGAGCGCCAGCTGCAGGGAGAGAACGTGGTCGATCTGTGCCAGCTACGCAACCAAATGGAACACCTTCCTCTGGTGCACACAGGCAACAGGACATTCTGCGTCATTTTGTAGGCCTGAATACCGCTCTATGAATGGTGAGGCCAGAACAAGTAGTGACAGTAGTAGATTGGATGGTTGACAGTTCCTGCAGTTCCTTTACATTGTCTCCCACCCAATCCCCTGGTGAAAGCGCAGAATTGGCACCTGCGGCCTATGGGCATCTGTCCACCTCACCCCCTTCGTAAGCAGCCAAGAAGTCTGAGCCCCAAGTCATGCAGCAGTCACTTATGCTTTTTAATGATTCTGCTGGCAAGGTTTCTGTGGGCTATCCACCTAGCCCTGCCCCAGAAGTGGAAGAGATTGAGTGCTCCGATGCCCAACCACTTATGTTTGAGGATGAGGACATGGGAGGACCGCCGCAGCATGATGATGATGATGATGAAACACAGGTGTCAATTGCTGTGGTTTTCTGCAAGGAGAGAAGGGGTGAAGAGTGGGTGGAAGATGATGTGGAGGATGATAAGGTCCTAGACCCCACATGGAATCAAGATAATCCGAGTGACGTGTGCAGTTCGGAGGAAGAGGTGTTGGTCACGCAGCACCAGCCGCAGAGCAAAAGAGGGAACAGGGTGCAAAAGCAAAGTGGCCAGCCCCTAGCCAGTGCGCCTGATACTACCCACTGTGCTGAGGGACTGAGCAAACCAAAGCCAGCTCAAGGGAGTTCCCTGGTGTGGCAGTTCTTCAGGCAATGTGCTGACGACAAGACAGGGTTAGTTTGCATGCTGTGCAGTCAAAGCCTGAAGCGAGGCATAAATGTTCTAAAACTGAGCACCACCTGCATGCAAAGCATGAGCTGACGTGGAGTAGAAAAACCTGAAAAAACAAGAAAGATTTGAGGCTCCTCCTGCTTCCTCTTCTGCTGCGGTCTCGGCCTTTTCCTCCCCCTCTCATGCAAGATGGCCACCTTGCTCCCTGCAAAGAGAGGATGTGACAACAACACCACCACTACCAGCAGTGTCACCGAGCAACCCCCTACCCCCTGTGAGCCCTGGCCCTGAAAGCCAGCATTTGAAAATTCCTGGCCTTTGATATGCTGCCATTCAGTCTGGGGGTGAAAGACACTTTTAAAAGCCTTATGGTGGTGGGTGTCCCACATTACATGGTTCCCAGCCGCCACATTTCCTGCCCTGCATGAAGAAGTGGCCGACAAAATCAAGTGTTCACTGTACAACGCCATGAGTGGCAAGGTCCACATAACCACCGATATGTGGACCAGTAAGCTTGGGCAGGGACATTATATCTTCCTAACTGCCCGCTAGGTAAATGTAGTGGCGGCTTATTGCCTCCTGTTGCCTCCTACCCCACTTCCTCCTCTGCACTTCCTTAGCGTAACACCTGCACCACCAACTTCAACATAGCCAGGGGGAAACGACAGCAGGCTGTTCTGAAACTCATCTGTTTGGGGTAAAAACCCCACACCATGTAGGAGCTGTGGACAGCCATCGAAGAACAAACCAATGAGTAGTTGGTGCCGCTGAGCCTCAAGCCCGACCTGGTGGTGTGCGATAATGGGTGAAACCTCGTAGCAGCACTGGGGCTACCCAGTTTAAAGCACAGCCCTTACCTGGCGCATGTGCTGAATTTGGTGGTGCATAGGTTCCTGACAATTTACCTCGAGATGTCTGTGCTGCGGCAGAAAGTTAGGGCCATCTGTAGGCACTTTTGGCATTCTCACCCTGCTACTGCTCGCCTGTCTGCGCTGCAGTGTAATTTCGGCTTTCCCGCTCACCACTTCATATGCGACGTACCCACAAGGTGGAACTCCACCTTGTACATGCTGGAGAGACTGTGTGAGCAGCAGAAGGCGATAGTGGAGTTTTAGCAGCAGCACGCATGGGTGAGTCACTCTGCGGAACAGCACCACTTCACCACCAACAATTGGGCCTCCATGCGGGACGTGTGTGCTGTGTTGTGCCATTTCGAGTTCTCCACCAACATGGCCAGTGCTGATTACACTGTCATCAGCATAACTATCCCACTATGCCTCCTTGAAAAAATCCTTCAGGAGATGATGAACGAGTTGGTGGCACAGGAGGAAGAGGAGGAGGAACAGGAATAATTCACACGGTTATCATGCCAGTTATCCACACGTGACTCAGAGGGTTGATTCTGGCACCAACAGTGGCCAGGTTCAACTGTCCAGCCAGGGCACAGTTCTGGAGAATGAATTTGAGTAAACAGCAAACTAAGCTGTAGAAACCAGTGTCAAGCAGCTGCTGCCAAGGCCACTAAGATAATGGGTTGCATCAAAAGAGGCATAGATGCCCGTGATGAGAACATAGTCCTACCACTTTACAAATCACTAGTCGGACCACACATGGAGTACAGTGTACAGTTCTGGGCTCCTGTGAAAAAGGCAGAGATAGAAGAGCTGTAGAGGGTTCAGAGGAGGGCAACTAAAGTTATAACTGGAATGAGGGAACTACAACTAGGCTCAGACTGGCCCACAGGGGTACAGCGGAATCCACTGGTGGGCTTCTGAGCAAGGTTGGCCCCTAGTTTCCCACCCCCTGCACAAGTGGCACATAACACAGTAGATTTGATGCACTACATACATATATTCAATGTACAGCACCTCATCCAGCCTATGTTCATATAAAAAACTTTATAGATTATTTATTATATTTGAATGTATCCGTATGGTGGGCCCCCAAAATAAATTTTACTGGTGTGCCCTACGTACACCAGTCCGACACTGACTACAATACCCTGAAAGATTATCAAAATTAGGGTTATCCACTTTAAAAAATAGACGACTGAGGGGAAATTTAATTACTATGTATAAATATATCAGGGGTCAGTACAGAGATCTCTCCCATCATCTATTTATCCCCAGGACTGTGACTGTGACAAGGGGGTATCCACTGCGTCTGGAGAAAAGAAGGTTTGTACACAAATATAGAAGAGGATTTTTTACAGTAAGAGCAGTGAGACTATGGAACTCTCTTCCCGAGGAGGTGGTTACATAGTTACATAGTTGTTAAGGTTGTAAAAAGACAAAAGTCCATGAAGTCTAACCTATAATCCTGCTATATCGATCCATGGAACAAATCCCTTTATCAATATCCATCTTCTTTTTAAAAAGGGGTTGGGCCAAACTGAAAGGGTGTGTAGAACAAGATTTCTATACAGTGCAATAAGCCTCAATGGTATTTTGAATTAAAAATTTCATCTGAACCGTTTTTGAAGTAATCTACTGTATTTTCTGTGACCAGATCTTGCGGTGGTGATGGTGAATTCACTAAAAGAGTTCAGGAGGGGCCTGGATGTATTTCTGGAGTGTAATAATATTACAGGCTATAGTTAATAAAGAGGAGTTGTTGATCCAGAGAGTTTTTGTGATTGCCTGAGTGGAGTCGGGGTGGAATTTATTTCCCCTAAAGTGAGGAAAAATGGCTTCTACCTCACAGTTGTTTTTTTTTGGCTTCCTCTGGATCAATTTTCGGGATAACAGGCTGAACTAGATGGACAGTTGTCTTTTTTCAGCCTTATAAACCATGTTACTATGCTATTTCAAGTCATTTCCCTATCCATGTTTTTTTCCAGGGCAATTGTCCTGCTCTTACCCCCATTTTGCTTGCTTTTGCAGCCCTCCAGCCTCTACTATGGGTCCCTATTGACTTCTATGGGGTTCAAGTTCGGGGTCAAGTTCTGGTTGAATTCAGGTACCTGAGCCAAACTTCGAACTAATGTTCCGTTGAAGGGGGTTAACTAAAAGCAGATAGCGCTGTGGGAGAAAAATAATAAATCTTTATTAGAATTTCAAAGGGATATTATCAGGGCTATCCGCATTAAAATTACTAGATGGCACTGTGTGAGAGAATTGTGATAATATATGGCTCACTATCTCTCACACACCTGCCCAATATGGGGGAAAGGACCGTAAATGGTCCGTAATCACGTGTCCGTGAGTGACCGAGAACTGCCGCTATTTGATTATATGCAGCAGATATACACTCAACCCACGCATCCACACACCCCCTATATGGCGGCTCAGGTAGGTATTAGATACAATTTTTAATTTCAGACTCCTAACTAATGTAGGAAATTACTGTCCCTGCTTAATGCTCGACGCGTTTCTTTGCCCTGTACGGGCCAGTCATCAGGAGCTAAAGGAGAGAGCTAGGAGCATGTATACAGCGTCTCGTGCCTCTGATGGCGTGCACGAGACCAAACAAACAAGCCTCCGGCACTGTAGCGGCCGTAAGGCGGCCGCGCGATTCTACTGTTTAAATGCCTGTAGCCCCACCCACCAGGCGGAGCCTTCACGGGGACACATGCAAACGCCGGTCTGGATACAGATCTGCCCCGAGGTAATTAAGTGGCTTGCGAGCGGTGGGAATGAAAGATCACTGGGGGTGATAAGGCTAGGAGTGCATATTGTCATATATATATGTCGCCTATCTGGCGCGTTATTGGCTAGGAAATCACAGTATTCTCAGGCTGACACACAGGCTTGAAAAGGTTAAAGACGACAAAGCTAGCGATCACTACTTCTGGGATTCCATGTGATGGTGAATAGCATAAAGCAAATAGCTATTAACATGTGGATGTCAGATTGAAAATAAGATTATTATAGGGACCCTCCCCCTGTATGTATTACTATGCTAGACTGAACATACTGGTCCAGCCGGATCAACCCTAAATGTAGTGCAGATTTCAACTACAAGAAGCAGGCAAACGAAATAAAGTCATTCAATCCTGTGGGTTTTACTGTTTGGAGTCGAAACATCCATTCAGCCTCCTTTCTGAGCAACAGATTGTCCACATCACCACCTCTGGATGGAGACCTCACATGTTCGATCCCTTGGAATCTGATACAGTCTCTCATCCCGGGATGACACGCGGAAACATGTTGAGCCAGCGGGGTATCATCTTCATTGGCAATATCCCGTAGATGTTCCCTATTCTCCGACGTAGCTCCCTCTTGGTCTTGCCTACATATTGTTTAAGGCAGGTACATGTGGCCAGGTACACTACTCCCACCGTTTTGCAGTTAATAAATGATCGTATCGTGTAGTTCCGACCTGTGGTTGTACTTGTTATGGTTTTGCCCTTTTGATCACTTTACAGGCAACGCAACCGCTACATCTAAACATGCCCGATGGTGTGCTGATTACACTGTCATCAGCATAACTATCCCACTATGCCTCCTTGAAAAAAATCCTTCAGGAGATGATGAACGAGTTGGTGGCACAGGAGGAAGAGGAGGAGGAACAGGAATAATTCACACGGTTATCATGCCAGTTATCCACACGTGACTCAGAGGGTTGATTCTGGCACCAACAGTGGCCAGGTTCAACTGTCCAGCCAGGGCACAGTTCTGGAGAATGAATTTGAGTAAACAGCAAACTAAGCTGTAGAAACCAGTGTCAAGCAGCTGCTGCCAAGGCCACTAAGATAATGGGTTGCATCAAAAGAGGCATAGATGCCCGTGATGAGAACATAGTCCTACCACTTTACAAATCACTAGTCGGACCACACATGGAGTACAGTGTACAGTTCTGGGCTCCTGTGAAAAAGGCAGAGATAGAAAGAGCTGTAGAGGGTTCAGAGGAGGGCAACTAAAAGTTATAACTGGAATGAGGGAACTACAACTAGGCTCAGACTGGCCCACAGGGTACAGCGGAATCCACTGGTGGGCTTCTGAGCAAGGTTGGCCCCTAGTTTCCCACCCCTGCACAAGTGGCACATAACACAGTAGATTTGATGCACTACATACATATATTCAATGTACAGCACCTCATCCAGCCTATGTTCATATAAAAAACTTTATAGATTATTTATTATATTTGAATGTATCCGTATGGTGGGCCCCAAAATAAATTTTACTGGTGTGCCCTACGTTACACCAGTCCGACACTGACTTACAATACCCTGAAAGATTATCAAAATTAGGGTTATCCACTTTAAAAATAGACGACTGAGGGAAATTTAATTACTATGTATAAATATATCAGGGGTCAGTACAGAGATCTCTCCATCATCTATTTATCCCCAGGACTGTGACTGTGACAAGGGGGTATCCACTGCGTCTGGAGAAAAGAAGGTTTGTACACAAATATAGAAGAGGATTTTTACAGTAAGGCAGTGAGACTATGGAACTCTCTTCCCGAGGAGGTGGTTACATAGTTACATAGTTGTTAAGGTTGTAAAAGACAAAGTCCATGAAGTCTAACCTATAATCCTGCTATATCGATCCATGGAACAAATCCCTTTATCAATATCCATCTTCTTTTTAAAAGGGTTGGGCCAAACTGAAAGGGTGTGTAGAACAAGATTTCTATACAGTGCAATAAGCCTCAATGGTATTTTGAATTAAAAATTTCATCTGAACCGTTTTTGAAGTAATCTACTGTATTTTCTGTGACCAGATCTTGCAGGTGGTGATGGTGAATTCACTAAAAAGAGTTCAGGAGGGGCCTGGATGTATTTCTGGAGTGTAATAATATTACAGGCTATAGTTAATAAAGAGGAGTTGTTGATCAGAGAGTTTTGTGATTGCCTGAGTGGAGTCGGGGTGGAATTTATTTCCCCTAAAGTGAGGAAAAATGGCTTCTACCTCACAGTTGTTTTTTGGCTTCCTCTGGATCAATTTTCGGGATAACAGGCTGAACTAGATGGACAGTTGTCTTTTTCAGCCTTATAAACCATGTTACTATGCTATTTCAAGTCATTTCCCTATCCATGTTTTTTCCAGGGCAATTGTCCTGCTCTTACCCCTATTTTGCTTGCTTTTGCAGCCCTCCAGCCTCTACTATGGGTCCCTATTGACTTCTATGGGGTTCAAGTTCGGGGTCAAGTTCTGGTTGAATTCAGGTACCTGAGCCAAACTTGAACTAATGTTCCGTTGAAGGGGGTTAACTAAAAGCAGATAGCGCTGTGGGAGAAAAATAATAAATCTTTATTAGAATTTCAAAGGGATATTATCAGGGCTATCCGCATTAAAATTACTAGATGGCACTGTGTGAGAGAATTGTGATAATATATGGCTCACTATCTCTCACACACCTGCCAATATGGGGGAAAGGACCGTAAATGGTCCGTAATCACGTGTCCCGTGAGTGACCGAGAACTGCCGCTATTTGATTATATGCAGCAGATATACACTCAACCCACGCATCCACACACCCCTGTATGGCGGCTCAGGTAGGTATTAGATACAATTATTAATTTCAGACTCCTAACTAATGTAGGAAATTACTGTCCCTGCTTAATGCTCGACGCGTTTCTTTGCCCTGTACGGGCCAGTCATCAGGAGCTAAAGGAGAGAGCTAGGAGCATGTATACAGCGTCTCGTGCCTCTGATGGCGTGCACGAGACCAAACAAACAAGCCTCCGGCACTGTAGCGGCCGTAAGGCGGCCGCGCGATTCTACTGTTTAAATGCCTGTAGCCCCACCCACCAGGCGGAGCCTTCACGGGGACACATGCAAGCGCCGGTCTGGATACAGATCTGCCCCGAGGTAATTAAGTGGCTTGCGAGTGGTGGGAATGAAAGGATCACTGGGGGTGATAAGGCTAGGAGTGCATATTGTCATATATATATGTCGCCTATCTGGCGCGTTATTGGCTAGGAAATCACAGTATTCTCAGGCTGACACACAGGCTTGAAAAGGTTAAAGACGACAAAGCTAGCGATCACTACTTCTGGGATTCCATGTGATGGTGAATAGCATAAAGCAAATAGCTATTAACATGTGGATGTCAGATTGAAAATAAGATTATTATAAGGACCCTCCCCTGTATGTATTACTATACTAGACTGAACATACTGGTCCAGCCGGATCAACCCTAAATGTAGTGCAGATTTCAACTACAAGAAGCAGGCAAACGAAATAAAGTCATTCAATCCTGTGGGTTTTACTGTTTGGAGTCGAAACATCCATTCAGCCTCCTTTCTGAGCAACAGATTGTCCACATCACCACCTCTGGATGGAGACCTCACATGTTCGATCCCTTGGAATCTGATACAGTCTCTCATCCCGGGATGACACGCGGAAACATGTTGAGCCAGCGGGGTATCATCTTCATTGGCAATATCCCGTAGATGTTCCCCTATCCTCCGACGTAGCTCCCTCTTGGTCTTGCCTACATATTGTTTAAGGCAGGTACATGTGGCCAGGTACACTACTCCCACCGTTTTGCAGTTAATAAATGATCGTATCGTGTAGTTCCGACCTGTGGTTGTACTTGTTATGGTTTTGCCCTTTTTGATCACTTTACAGGCAACGCAACCGCTACATCTAAACATGCCCGATGGTCTATCGGGGAGCCAAGTCCCCCTAACTGGGGTGGAGAATGTGCTGTGCACTAGTCTGTCGCCTAGATTGCCCCCCCTGCGGTAGGTAATGAGCGGTCTTTCTCCGACCAGCTCACCTACCACAGGGTCCGCACGGAGGATCCCCCATGCTTCTTGGAGTACATTACGCACTTCCCTATGGGCCACATCGAAGGTCCCAATAATTCTAAAGGGTCCTCCATCAGATGTCCTCGCCTTCGGGACCAGCAGGTCCTCTCTACTGCATGAAGCTGCATGGTGGTATGCTTCCCTCAATGGGGCTTTTGGGTATCCCCTCTGTTTAAATCTCATGAAGAGGTCATCCGAGGCGTGTTTAAAATCACTCCATTCGGAGCAGTTTCTCCTCACCCTAAGGTACTGTCCCTTAGGGATCCCCCGCTTCAATGCGTATGGATGACCGCTGTCCCAACAGAGCAAGGAATTGGTGGCTGTCGGCTTGCGGAACATACTTGTTGTTATCCCGCCCTGTGTGTCAAGGGCAATCACCAAATCCAGGAAGGTGAGTTTGGTCTCGCTTATTTCACAAGTGAAAAAGAGACCCCAATTGTTTACATTAAGGCACTTCACAAATTCCTCAAATTCCGCCTTAGAGCCCTTCCATAAGATGAACACGTCATCAATGAACCTCATCCATATCAAAATGGATGAGGCCCATTTTTCCATAATGTCGCCGAAGACTACCTCCCTCTCCCACCAGCCCAGGTAGAGGTTGGCGAATGTTGGGGCACAGGGGCTCCCCATCGCCACTCCCCTGAGCTGGTGGAAGATACGTCTGTCAAAGGCGAAGATGTTATGGCTGAGAATAAATTGCAACAACGTAATAACAAAATCGTTGTGCAGTTGATATTGTATCCCCCTTTCTGCCAGGAACGCTGCGGCTGCCTCACAGCCCTTTTGATGGGGAATCGAGCTGTATAGAGCTTCAACGTCAAGGCTTGCCAGCAGCGTCCCGGATTCATAGTGCACATCATTTAATATCCTCAATACGTCCATGGTGTCCCGGACGTATGAAGGCAGGCTCACCACAAATGGCCTAAGGATTCGGTCAACATAAGTACTGATTTTTTCCGTAATGCTGCCTATACCCGACACTATGGGCCTGCCCTTCAGGGGGGACGTCCCTTTATGGATCTTTGGAAGGGAGTAAAAAGATGGTAGCACTGGAAATCTGGGGAGCATAAAATCAAACTCAGCCTTATTAATGAGGCCCTTAGATCTGCCACAATTTAGGATCTGTGTGAGCTCCATCATGAACCTCTCAGTAGGATCGCTAGTTAGTCTATTGTAGCAAGCCTTGTCATCCAAAATTTTCATGCACATCTGTACATATTGGTCATTATTCATAACGACTACATTGCCCCCCTTGTCGGAGGGCTTGATGACAATGCTGCTATCTCTCTGGAGATTTTCCAGGGCTAACCATTCATCCTCGGGCATATTCGACGCTATTCTCCCATTGATCTGAAGGGATCTCAATTTATCGGTCACCACAGGAATGAATGCGTCAAGAGGTGAATAGTCGCTTACGGGTGGGCTCTTCTTGGAGGGGGCCCTCAGATCTGTAAATGGGCCCTTGCCTACCTCTCGTGACCCTTCCTCCAGGAGGCCCGCTAGGAGACGTACCCCCGGCAGATCCCCCTCCTCAATGCCCAATTCTGAGCATTGATTACGTTCCCGTAGGATGAAAGATTTGCGCCATTTTAATTTTCTGATAAATAAATTTATGTCTTTGACCCAAGTGAATGGATTATATCCACAATTGGGGACAAATGACATCCCTCTCCCCAACAGCTGCATTTCAATGTTGGTGAGTGGACGTTCAGAGATGTTAATTACTTGTAATGGACTATCCCTTAAGGTGCTGGAGTGTCCTTTCTGCTTCTCAATTGGTAGTCTGGCAGGAAATGCGCCGTGCCTAAAAAATCACCTCTTTGTGTCCTGGCACCCCTTCCTCTACCACGCTGGGTTGCCTGGCCACGGCCCCTTACTCGGGTCCTGCCCCTACCACTGGGACCACCTGTACTGCCAGTATCTGTGTCCGTATCGCCCTCAGACGAGGACACATCAGTTCCAGTACCGGGATTGGATTTAGGTCGGGCCTTGATAAAATCAAATATCTTACCCTCCCTAAAATCTCTAATGTCCCTGACAAATTGAAAATGTTTTCTTTCCTTTAAATAACCTGTGAATTTTTCCACTGCCTGCTGTAGGGACCTCTCCTTCTTGTCAAATTCTGGTGTTCCTGAGAATTTTTTTGCAGAATCAATGCATTCCTGTAATAGGGTAGAGTTCTTTTCTAGAATCCCCTTTTCTTCATCTAAGAGTATCTGCATGAGCCTAAGGGACGATTCTACTGACTCCTTTTCCCATTTGCGCATCAATTCATCTGACCTCAGCCTTTCTGACGGGAGTATAGGATTTCTAAGCCCTCTTGGCACTATTTTATTTTTCAAATATGCCTCCAGAGTCTTCACCTCCCACCAAGAACGTATTTGGTCTTTATATACCCTAGTCAGATTCTTGAAAACTGCAGTTATACTCGTTGAACCTGGCTGAACAGGCAGATCCCTTTCTGAGAACACATCACCTGGATTCCCTAGCCAATCCTCACATCCAATTTCTCCAGACAAAAATCCTGCCATCACCTAATTAGTAATAATACAAGGAATTCACTCTAATTAAGTCACTGGTTTGCGCTAAACTCATAAATGGGGTTAACTAAAAGCAGATAGCGCTGTGGGAGAAAAATAATAAATCTTTATTAGAATTCTAATAAAGATTTGTTATTTTCTCCCACAGCGCTATCTGCTATAGTTAACCCCATTTATGAGTTTAGCGCAAACCAGTGACTTAGTTAGAGTGAATTCACTGTATTATTACTGATAGGTGATGGCAGGATTGTCTGGAAAGTGGATGTGAGATTGGCTAGAGAATCCAGTGATGTGTTCTCAGAAAGGGATCTGCCTGTTCAGCCAGGTTCAACAGTATAACTGCAGTTTTCAAGAATCTGACTAGGTATATAAGACCAAATACGTTCTTGGTGGGAGGTGAGACTCTGGAGGCATATTTGAAAAATAAAATAGTGCCAAGAAGGCTTAGAAATCATACTCCCGTCAGAAAGGCTGAGGTCAGATGAATTGATGTGCAAATGGGAAAAGGAGTCGGTAGAATAGTCCTTAGGCTCATGCAGATACTCTTAGATGAAGAAAAGGGATTCCAGAAAGAACTCTGCCTATTACAGGAATGCATTGATTCTGCAAAAGAATTCTCAGAACACCAGAATTGACAAGAAGGAGGTCCCTACGGCAGGCAGTGGAAAAATTCACAGGTTATTTAAAGGAAGAAAACATTTTCAATTTGTCAGGGACATTAGAGATTTTAGGGAGGGTAAGATATTTGATTTTATCAAGGCCCGACCTAAATCCAATCGTTACTGGAACTGATGTGTCCTCGTCTGAGGCGATACTGGTTACAGATACTGGCAGTACAGGTGATCCCAGTGGTAGGGGCAGGACCCGAGGAGGGGCCGTGGCCAGGCAACCAGCGTAGTAGAGGAAGGGTGCCAGGACACAAAGAGGTGATTTTTAGGCACGGCGCATTTCTGCCAGACTACCAGTTGAGAAGCAGAAAGGACACTCCAGCACCTGAGGGATAGTCCATTACAAGTAATTAGCATCTCTGAACGTCCACTCACCAACATTGAAATGCAGCTGTTGAGAGAGGGATGTCATTTGTCCCTAATTGTGGATATAATCCATTCACTTGGGTCAAAGACATAAATTTATTTATCAGAAAATTAAAATGGCGCAAATCTTTCATCCTACGGGAACGTAATCAATGCTCAGAATTGGGCATTGAGGAGGGGGATCTGCGAGAGTGCGTCTCCTAGCGGGCCTCCTGGAGGAAGGGTCACGAGATAGGCTAGGGCCCATTTACAGATCTGAGGGCCCCCTCAGAAGAGCCCACCCGTGGCGACTATTCACCTCTTGACGCATTCATTACTGTGGTGACCGATAAATTGAGATCCCTTCAGATCAATGGGAGAATAGCGTCGAATATGCCCGAGGATGAATGGTTAGCCCTGGAAAATCTCCAGAGAGATAGCAGCATTGTCATCAAGCCCTCCGACAGAGAGGGCAATGTAGTCGTTATGAATAATGACCAATATGTACAGATGTGCATGAAAATTTTGGATGACAAGGCTTGCTACAATAGACTAACTAGCGATCCTACTGAGAGGTTCATGATGGAGCTCACACAGATCCTAAATTGTGGCAGATCTAAGGGCCTCATTAATAAGGCTGAGTTTGATTTTATGCTCCCAGATTTCCAGTGCTACCATCTTTTTACTCCCTTCCAAAGATTCATAAAGGGACGTCCCCCCTGAAGGGCAGGCCCATAGTGTCGGGTATAGGCAGCATTACGGAAAAAATCAGTACTTATGTTGACCGAATCCTTAGGCCATTTGTGGTGAGCCTGCCTTCATACGTCCGGGACACCATGGACGTATTGAGGATATTAAATGATGTGCACTGTGAATCCGGGACGCTGCTGGCAAGCCTTGACGTTGAAGCTCTATACAGCTCGATTCCCCATCAAAAGGGCTGTGAGGCGGCCGCAGCGTTCCTGGCAGAAAGGGGGATACAATATCAACTGCACAACGATTTTGTTATTACGTTGTTGCAATTTATTCTCAGCCATAACATCTTCGCCTTTGACAGACGTATCTTCCACCAGCTCAGGGGAGTGGCGATGGGGAGCCCCTATGCCCCGACATTCGCCAACCTCTACCTGTGCTGGTGGGAGAGGGAGGTGGTCTTCGGCGACACTATGGAAAAATGGGCCTCATCCATTTTGATATGGATGAGGTTCATTGATGACGTGTTCATCTTATGGAAGGGCTCTAAGGCGGAATTTAAGGAATTTGTGAGGTGCCTTAATGTAAACAATTGGGGTCTCTTTTTCACTTGTGAAATAAGCGAGACCAAACTCACCTTCCTGGATTTGGTGATTGCCCTTGACACACAGGGCGGGATAACAACAAGTATGTTCCGCAAGCCGACAGCCACCAATTCCTTGCTCTGTTGGGACAGCGGTCATCCATACGCATTGAAGCGGGGGATCCCTAAGGGACAGTACCTTAGGGTGAGGAGAAACTGCTCGAATGGAGTGATTTTAAACACGCCTCGGATGACCTCTTCATGAGATTTAAACAGAGGGGATACCCAAAAGCCCCATTGAGGGAAGCATACCACCATGCAGCTTCATGCAGTAGAGAGGACCTGCTGGTCCCGAAGGCGAGGACATCTGATGGAGGACCCTTTAGAATTATTGGGACCTTCGATGTGGCCCATAGGGAAGTGCGTAATGTACTCCAAGAAGCATGGGGGATCCTCCGTGCGGACCCTGTGGTAGGTGAGCTGGTCGGAGAAAGACCGCTCATTACCTACCGCAGGGGGGGCAATCTAGGCGACAGACTAGTGCACAGCACATTCTCCACCCCAGTTAGGGGGACTTGGCTCCCCGATAGACCATCGGGCATGTTTAGATGTAGCGGTTGCGTTGCCTGTAAAGTGATCAAAAAGGGCAAAACCATAACAAGTACAACCACAGGTCGGAACTACACGATACGATCATTTATTAACTGCAAAACGGTGGGAGTAGTGTACCTGGCCACATGTACCTGCCTTAAACAATATGTAGGCAAGACCAAGAGGGAGCTACGTCGGAGAATAGGGGAACATCTACGGGATATTGCCAATGAAGATGATACCCCGCTGGCTCAACATGTTTCCGCGTGTCATCCCGGGATGAGAGACTGTATCAGATTCCAAGGGATCGAACATGCGAGGTCTCCATCCAGAGGTGGTGATGTGGACAATCTGTTGCTCAGAAAGGAGGCTGAATGGATGTTTCGACTCCAAACAGTAAAACCCACAGGATTGAATGACTTTATTTCGTTTGCCTGCTTCTTGTAGTTGAAATCTGCACTACATTTAGGGTTGATCCGGCTGGACCAGTATGTTCAGTCTAGCATAGTAATACATACAGGGGGAGGGTCCCTATAATAATCTTATTTTCAATCTGACATCCACATGTTAATAGCTATTTGCTTTATGCTATTCACCATCACATGGAATCCCAGAAGTAGTGATCGCTAGCTTTGTCGTCTTTAACCTTTTCAAGCCTGTGTGTCAGCCTGAGAATACTGTGATTTCCTAGCCAATAACGCGCCAGATAGGCGACATATATATATGACAATATGCACTCCTAGCCTTATCACCCCAGTGATCTTTCATTCCCACCGCTCGCAAGCCACTTAATTACCTCGGGGCAGATCTGTATCCAGACCGGCGTTTGCATGTGTCCCCGTGAAGGCTCCGCCTGGTGGGTGGGGCTACAGGCATTTAAACAGTAGAATCGCGCGGCCGCCTTACGGCCGCTACAGTGCCAGAGGCTTGTTTGTTTGGTCTCGTGCACGCCATCAGAGGCACGAGACGCTGTATACATGCTCCTAGCTCTCTCCTTTAGCTCCTGATGACTGGCCCGTACAGGGCAAAGAAACGCGTCGAGCATTAAGCAGGGACAGTAATTTCCTACATTAGTTAGGAGTCTGAAATTAATAATTGTATCTAATACCTACCTGAGCCGCCATATAGGGGGTGTGTGGATGCGTGGGTTGAGTGTATATCTGCTGCATATAATCAAATAGCGGCAGTTCTCGGTCACTCACGGGACACGTGATTACGGACCATTTACGGTCCTTTCCCCCATATTGGGCAGGTGTGTGAGAGATAGTGAGCCATATATTATCACAATTCTCTCACACAGTGCCATCTAGTAATTTTAATGCGGATAGCCCTGATAATATCCCTTTGAAATTCTAATAAAGATTTATTATTTTTCTCCCACAGCGCTATCTGCTTTTAGTTAACCCCATTTATGAGTTTAGCGCAAACCAGTGACTTAATTAGAGTGAATTCAATGTTCCGTTGAACCTAAACATCCATGGGTCTGCTCATCATGATTTTTTAACACTTTTTATTATGTAAACCCCCAAAAGTGACTTCTTAAGTGAATTGGTTCTTTAAACAGAAGGTTTTGGAAATTTTTGGGAAAATACAATAAATTGCATCTAAAATTTATATTCATCCAACATCCTTAAAAAATAAAATAATAACTTCCGGTTCCGGCGCCAACATGAGAGGACGCAGGCACTAGAAGCTCCTCCGCTCCCTGCACGGATTAACTGCAACATCCCCAGAAACCGGAACCAAAGAAACACCAGTGTGGGTCAAATCACCTACACCCACTTATCTTTGTGGTCTATGGACCGATTCGTACACCAGATGGGAAGCAAATCGAGAAAGAACCCTGCAAAAACGGGAAAGGAGCCAAAAGAATCTGACATGGCGACTCCCCCGGAGATTACCAAAGACTCACTCCCTACATCAGTGGACGAAAATGAAGCCGAAAGCCAGACTACAAAAGAGGACACCGTGAATGTTGACTACAAGCAGCTAGCGGTGGAGGTAGTTTCGCGGATACTGCCAGATCTACAAGAAGCGCTGGCGTCCACAGTAGCCCAGTCTTTCGCGCCATTGCAGGCTGAAGTGAACCAGCATGCCACAAGACTCGAAGATATGGAATCGAGAGTGGCCTTACTGGAAGGTGGACAATGATCTCAGCCAATCCCGTCTGTCGGAAGCACTATCTTAAAACACCAAACTATGGGAGAGGATCGAAGAATTGGAGAATCGATCGAGGAGGAGCAATCTTAGACTGGTAGGCCTTCCGGAAAACATCCCGGCCAAGGAGCTGGCAGCCATATGCGGCGTAGAGTTACCACAAGCCTTAGGCACCCATATCCAATGCAAGGTAGAAAGAGCCCACAGGGTTGGACCATATAAACCGATGAACAACCCTAACAAACGACGGAACTTACCGTTGTCATCGATAAACGCAGAGAGAACCAGACAGGTCATAGCCAAGTTCCTTGATTACTCCGACAAGGCCACCATACTGAGCGCATACAAACAAGGAGGTAAACCTGTTGTACTACGCGGCCATCGTGTGCTATTATTCGGTGATTTCTCTGCGGAGGTCACAAAGCGAAGACGGGCCTTTGGTCCCCTATGCTCGGCTCTTTTCAAAAATCAAATACTCTTTTCCTTGATGTACCCAGCCATACTGAGGGTCTTCTCCACAGACAGGACGGTGGAGACCTTCACCGATCCAGAATATTCTGAGGATCAATCAACCGAGCCCCAGGCGACTACCGGCAATAACCTACAAAGAGGGTCCGCCATCTTCTTCTTCAGTGGCGAATGGAGGCCACCAGGGAGTTGGGAGCCAAGACTCATCCACCAAGACAGCACCAGAATTTACCATCTCCCGCTCCTCAAATTCCGGGACAAGGCTGAAGAAAGACTCTTGGGCAGGAATCAGTACCAGTTCTAGCTGCATTATTATTATGTCATAGTAATACTTGTTGAAAAATCTCCTGTTGCCTAGACATTTAATGTACTGAGGGAGACCCAGGGGATACGATAGTGAGGATATGTCTAGACCTGTTATACACACAGTGTTAAGATACGAGAAAAAACTGAAAAAAAAATATTTAAAATACAACAAAGAAGGGAAAAAAATAATAATAAAAAAAAAGGATTCAGCTATTTACTGTCGGAGTTACATAGCCGTAGATACAGGAACTCTACATGACAATAAACCGTTTAGGCACCAAGGGTTAGAATGTTATAGATCTAAACAGGTGCAGGGATAGATAGCAAATACACTTTAACGGTTGGTAGTTCTCTCAGTTGGTAAAAAGTGAAGTCAGAAACAATGCTTGGGGGAGGAACTGACTGTTGAAGCCACAGTCTTGGGATTGAATTTTATTGGTTACTTGTTGTTACATATGGTTGGGGAGGGAGGGGAGAGGGATATTGCCTTTATCTCACGCACAACATGGAGACATACTAAAGACCTATGTTATTTCATAAATGGCTACTGAGGTGAAAATCATTACCTGGAATGTAAAGGGACTTTGGTCCCCTAATAAGAGGTGGTTGATACTGAAGCACCTTAAAAATTTGGGAGCGGATATAGCCCTCCTGCAGGAGACACATTTCTCCCCTGCTGACTTTAATAGAATGAAAAGATTTTGGGTGGGGGAGGTTTATGGCTCGTGGGCGCTGGGAAAGAAGGCAGGAGTGTTAAAATTACTGAAAAAGGGTCTACCCTATAAGGTGACAAGCCATTCACAGGATAATCAGGGCAGAATCTCGAGCTTGCACTTATCTGCGCCAGGTGGCGATATTAGTATCCATAATGTATATGGCCCGAACGAATTTGATGAGCCCTTCTTCGTCAAGCTAAGCAAGACACTATCAAATGACTCAGTGAAACTTAGGGTACTTGGGGGAGACCTGAATATGGTTAATAATGAGGAGGAGGATAGGAAACGTACACTAGGAATAAATGGAAGGCAGGGACGTTGGGACCATAGACTAGCGCGGCCTCTTCAGGATGCAGATTTGCTAGATCTCTGGAGAATCCGCAATCCGGAAGGTAGGGAGTACACCCATTATTCACCCTGGGAAAAGCCCCTGGACCGGACGGTTTTAGTGGAGAATTCTACTGGTTGCTTGCCCCAGATGTAACCCCAACACTATCGCAACTGTACTCAGCTTATATGAAGGGAGAACAAATACCAACGCAAATGAACACGGCCTATATAAGGGTCCTCCCAAAACCCGGAAAGGATCCCACTAACGCAGCTTCATATCGCCCAATTTCCCTCATTAATGTAGACCTAAAAGTCATATCTAAGATTTTAGCTGACAGGCTCTCTAGATTATTGCCTAAAATGATATCCACGGCGCAGGTGGGATTTATACAGGGAAGAGCGGCAGTCATGAATGTTAGAAAGGTGTTGGTGGTCCTGGACGAGATCAAGATGCGGCCTGCCTCTCATCCATCCCCAGCCATAATCACAATCGATGCAGAGAAAGCGTTTGATAATGTGATGGGATTCTCGGGCCCCTTTAGGCAATATATAAATACCATATACTCGAACCCGCAAGCAAGGGTCCTAACCCCGGGTTTTATATCTGAACCCATAGCCTTGGAAAAAGGAACTAGACAAGGATGCCCACTTTCACCACTCTTATTTAACTTGGCATTGGAGCCTCTTTCACGACATCTAGAAAAAGATGTGAAAATAGAGGGCATCAAAATTGGCAGCACAGGTAGGCAGACAAATAAACATGCATTGTTTGCTGGTGACCTATTGGTATTCTTAGAGGACCCATACAGAGACACTAAACACCTATTAGACTTTGGCTCTATTTCAGGATTCAAAGTAAACACAGACAAATCAGAACTGATGTTTGTGGGAGCCAAAATAACAAATAACCGCAAACAGGCGCTGCGGGTGTCTATACAGATCGCCTCCCGATCTATTAAATACTTGGGCATTAATATTGGTAAAACCCCTGAGTCGCTATACACTATGAATTACCTACCATTATTCAAAAAGATTTCCGAAGACATCAAGAGATGGATGAAACTGGGGGGAGAGGTGTCAATTACTGAAAATGATGTGTGTAGCCAGGTTACTCTACCCCATTCAAACCATACCCATCCTCCTGAAACATGCAGACGTGGCTTATATAGAGAGGGAGTTTAGAAAATTCCTTTGGGCAGAGAAAAAACCTAGGATCTCATTAATTAAGCTACAGCTGCCCAAAAACGCGGGAGGAATGATGTTTCCGGACATAAAAGCATACAACTTGGCCAGCCTACTTAGGCACAGCATAGACTGGCTATATGGATCCAATTTTTACACAAACACCCTTATAGAGAGGCAACTAGCGCACCCTTGGAACTTAATACATCTCCTACTTTTAGCCGCAAAGTGATGCTTGTTTAGGGAGTGGCTAAGCCCCATTACTCCCTCTATGAGAGATGTTTTTATACAGGTTAAAAGATGCTACTTATTAGAAAAAACAGAGGCAGAACAATATAAGGGGAAACATGTCAACACTTTATTCTGCAGGTGGGAAACGTTTATTTCAGTATCGTTCAATAGTGCAGAAATTATAGACGCCATGACACCTTTCACACTGTCCGAATGGTACCTAAAAAGAAAAATAGCATATAATCTAGGAAAGCTACAGATAGACTAGATAGGAATTAATACCATTAGTATGGAGATCGTGAGCTCAGAGAAAGACAGTGAAGTTTGGGGTAAGGGGGGGAGGGGAGGGTTTGTGCATTTTTTTATTTTTTTATTTCTTTGTTCTTTTTTGAACAACACCTTGTGAATGATGTTGTAGAGATCTGAAAAATGTTATGTACTGCATTTTCTATGTACATTGTACTAATTGATATATGAATCCTTGCTGATACAATGTTTGCATTGGAAGAACAAATGGAAAAAAAATTCTTTCAAAATGTTTTCAATAAAAATTAGATTTAAAAAAAAATTAAAATAAAATAACATTTACAAAATGATGCCAACAAAAAGTAGACATGGGGGATGTAAAGTTATGACTATACTATGTTTTTTAGAAATAAAAGTGAACCATAGCTGCTTAAATTTACCACTGTCAAGGAAATGTGTCACAGGAAAACAGTCTTACAATCGCTTGGATAAGGCTAATTTCACACTAGCGTTTTTGCTGGATCTGGCATGGCTCATCAAAAACGCTCCTATTAATGATAATACAGCTATCTGCATCTGTTATGAACGGATCTGGTTGTATTATCTGTAACATACCCAAGACGGATCTGTTATGAACTCCACTAAAAGTCAATGGAGGACAGATCCATTTTCTATTGTTTCATATTGTGTCAGAGTTAAACTGATCAGTCCCCATTGACTTGCATTGTGGGTCATGACCGATCCATCTTGCTCCGCATCCCATGACGGAAAGAAAACCGCAAGTTGCTGTGGTTTGCTCTCTGGTATGGGAACGCAACCTAATGGAACAGAATGTATTTTGGAGCATTCCGTTCTGTTCAGTTACGGAATGCTCCAAAATACATTCCGTTCCGTTTGGTTGCGTTCTGTTCCAATTGTTCCCAGCGTTCCAAAATTATTACTACATAAAGTGACACATGTCGGATTTGCAAAAATAGGGGCTTAGGCAGGAAGGTAAAAACTGGCCTGGAGTAGGAGGAGTTAAATAAGAAATGGTGTGTACCAATTTGCACAATTTCTACAAACCAGATTGCCAAAACTTCAGATTTGTTTGGCAGAAAAATTTTTGAGAAATATGAGATAAATCTGATTTGTGCTCATCTCTATTCCAAACCCTGAAAAATGGTTCAGATCAAGTATTATTTTTTGCTGGTCTGTATAGTAATTTTTTGACTATTAAAAACTTAATAAAATTATTTTTGAAACTGTTTATTTACAGAAATTATTAATTTGATGTATATTAATGGAAGATGTATGCAATGTAACAAAAATTTTCCATTCAAATACTAAATCGGACTGAAAAAATATTTTACCCTTATCTATACTCCTCTGCACAGCTGGTAAAGTGTTCTATATGAACTCAAGGCCTCAGATAGAGAGTTAAAAAAAATCCCATAAATATGACCTTCTGATAACTTGAGCTCTAATTTGGTTGGTTGCTTGAGAGTACATAAACGTCACAAATTTGTTCCAGTGCCACTGTTACACAGTGAACCACAATGGCATTCCTTTGGCTCTTGTCATGCCTAGCCCTGCTTGGGGGTACTTTTGGTAAGTTAGAAAATGCCTAAGTTGACATTTTATTTTCTATAGTAATTTCTTAGGTTGAATAATAATTATTTCTTAATATTTAGGCTGTGGTGTGCCAAGTATCAAACCTGTTATTACTGGCTATGCAAGAATTGTGAACGGTGAGAATGCCGTTTCTGGTTCCTGGCCATGGCAAGTGTCTCTTCAGGTACTGTGAAAACATTTAACATACGCAGTTTAAATTATTCCAAAGATATATCCAATAATAATTGTACTCCCATACTAGTTGTTCACACTAACATCGTGGCTTTATTTCATTGTAAGTATACGGCATCTTTAAAAGATACTAATGAATCCTGATGGATTTCATTGACTCATAATGGTGCCATTAGCAGTGATGTGCCATTCGAGAACAGGTGACCACTGAGGCCAGTGATTGACCACAGTGGTCATGAGACCAAGCCTCATCAACCACGGCAGAGATCCATCAGGAAAGGAGCCAGTGGGGATTGTGAACAGTTAAAGGAGTTAAGCCATGATTGATGTAAAAATGAAAATCCGACATCATATAGTACATGACGATATCTTTCTAACAAAAGCAGAACCAGCCCTGTACCACACAGATCTCTAGATTCACTGCCCCAATTGCTCTGCTAGATTATCTGCTCAGGAGAGAGTTTCCTTTCTGCTTCAACTCTCTTTCTGTAACGGCCACAGCTTCTAACATAACATATGGCTGGTGGGAGTTGAAGACTTAAACTGGCCACGTTTGACCTAAAATAATAAGGAAAAGAACAAACAGCAGGTGGCAGGTATACAGACACATTTTATTTAATAGCCCACTGGCCATACAACATTTTTTTTATTACATCTCCTTAAGTGGGGAAAATTGGCTTCTACCTAACAGGGTTTTTTTTTTTGCCTTCCTCTGGATCAACTAGTAGGATGACAGGCCGAACGGGATGGAAAGATGGTTTTTTTTCGGCCTTATGTACTATGTTACTATGTAATTACAAAAGTATTCATATCCAGGTTTGATGCTGGTAGAATATGCTTTATGGCACAAGCCCTTTAAGTGTATTTTTAAATTTATTTGGCAGACATTACAGGCAGAGACTAAGTTGGCTTCTAGATAGACTAAGGGCTTGTGTGTCTAAGGCAGGGATGGTTAACCTGAGGCTCTCTAGCTGTTGCAAAACTACAACTCCTAGCATGTCCAGAATGCCTACAGCTTTCAACCCACAGCAGGGCATGGTGAGAGTTGTAGTTTTACAACAGCTAGAGAGCCACGGGTTGGCCATCCCTCGTCTAAGGGCTTTTGTGCATGGCCATATTTTCTTCAGTGTATCTTTTTTTCATAGATAGTGCACACTGGCCAATTCATTTCTATGGGGGGATATACACATCTGTTTATTAATGGATCAGCTTGTCCAATCTGCATCTCAGTGCAGTTCCTGTTCTTTTCGGTATTTGTGGATGAACAATGGCCTTTTCTATTGATGTGAGTAAGATAAGAAATTCACATGGAAGGTATCAACTTTTCACAAATCCATTTTTGCAGACTTCATATAAGACACTGTGATGCGTAATAATACCTAAGGCAATGTCCAAATATACCAGAATTTATTGCCCCAAATCAGAAGATGTTTTGTGCTATGGATTTGCAGTTTATTTTACACTACTATGCATTGAGAAGGATCAAATCCTTGGTGAAAATTATCAAGAAAGAGCTTGCTACATATTTTTAAATCAGCAAATCATCTGGCATTGAAAACTCCATCCACATACATTGTACTGTAAATTGGGCCACAAATTCTACCATGTCTGAACATAGCCCAAGGAGTTCTAATGTGAGTGAAAACAATACATTGACTCATATTGTTGTACCCTACAGGACTACACTGGATTTCACTTCTGTGGTGGTTCTCTGATCAACAGTCTCTGGGTTGTCACTGCTGCTCACTGTGGAGTCACGTAAGTATTTTATCTTAGTTGACTTTATAGCATTTCATATTAGACTTTTTAACCAGCATATTAAAGTTTAGAGCAACTCTGTAATTCCATCAAAGTTTATTAAACTTGTGGAAAAGAGTATGTTGTATTATTTTTCTGTTTCATTGACGTGGTACCTCAGAGTAAAGCTGTGAATATCTGTGACTCTCTTGTACACAGAACCTCCCACCGTGTAATTCTGGGTGAATATGACCGTTCCTCATCTGCTGAGCCTATTCAAACCAAGACCATTGCCAGGGTAAGCTACAATAAAGTGGCTAAAGAAACACAGACATAAACTTACATATTGAAATATATCACAAATGAAGACGCCATGAATGTTTTGACACATCATTTGTAAATGGAAATCAGATGTAATTATAAGTACTAACTACATATATAGCTGACGTGCTCTTTTAACAGGTCTTCAGACACCCCAGCTACAACTCCTTTACCATTGCAAATGACATCACTCTCCTGAAGCTCACCAGTGCTGCTACATTCAACACCCGGGTCTCCCCTGTGTGCGTTGCTGCTAGCGTTGATGTATTCAATGGAGGAGAGAGATGTGTTACTACTGGATGGGGCTATGTAAATGCTGCATGTAAGTTTTCATAATTGCAGACAGCACTATAAGTATATAGGAAACATTGAGGCAGATTTATCAAATCATTAACACTAAAAAACTATGACATTCAGGCTGAAACCAACCTGTAACCAACCCTGTTGCACATGCTTGCTAGAGATGAGCAATTTTTGTTTCAAGTCTAAATTAATTCTACACAAATAAGAAAGAAAGAGACAGAAAGAAGAAGAGACTTCTTGAAAGAAGACATGCAAATCAGCCTTGCTTCCAAAAGGAAGGAGTATTAAATGTCTCTATATAACGCTCCTCTGGAAAAGAGATGTGTGCATATCTTTGGGTTTCTGGGAAAGATATTAAAATTAGCTTTCCTTCCAAAAATGAAAAGAAAGCTAAGCCTCTCTGATCCCATCAGATATAAGTGATAGATTGCATATATTTTCCCCAGAAACCCAGAGGAGCATTGTCTGGCCTACCCGAGTTATTACGTGCTCTCCATATCAATCAAGGCCTCTCAAGCAGCTAAGCTAATTCTTTCTGTTCAGCCATGATACAAAAGAGCTCTTTCTATATCTGATTAACCTGAAATGAATCTCAAGAATTTTGGGTTTGTTCATTGAATTCACACTCAGCTCTAATGATTACCAATTATTTTATACACAAAGGTGTGTTAGACGCAAAACATATTAATCTGTCACATACTGCACTTGGAGAGACACAGAAGAATTGCTAATATTTATAGTATTCTTTCATCAAGTTATTGACAATGTCATTACTATTTCTGCAATCTATTTCAGTAATCAATAGCTATATATAATGTAAGGAGGAATTTGTTAACCGGTTATGGGCTCTCACTAAGCAAAAGGTGCCAAATTGTGCAAAAAGCTGAGAACATAACATGAGCTAAATGTAATGTAGCTGGTATTTTGCTTCTATGCAGACAGTTTTGAAAAATCAAGTCAATATAAATAATGTAATTCATTATGGCATAATACATAATTACATGGTCTATACATTGTACTTTAAAGTAGACATAATTATGAATGAAAAAGGCTAGTTATTATATATATATATTTATATATATATACTGTATTTTTCGCTTAATAAGATGCACTTCCCCCCCCTCCCAAAGTGGGGGGAAAATTGCAGTGCGTCTTATAAAGCGAATGGTGCATGGCTGACACTGATACATCGCCTGCCGCCATGCTGCACAGCGCGGCCTGCGGTGTATCAGTTACAGCAAGCAGGGTGGGAGGAGGGGCTGGAGGTCTGGAGGCTCCTGCTTCATTCTTGAAGTGGGAGGAGCATGAATGAGTGAATGAGGTTACGCTGCCGGCCTGACTGCTGCTTTGAGTGAGCTAGTTAGTACTACTACAGATGATTTCGGTAGTTTAACAAAGAGAGAGCCACTGCTTGAGCATTAAAGAGATAAACTTTACATATGAAGACTGCTGGGAGCGGGGCCCGTTGCAATGAGGTTACTGTACACAGGGACATAAGGGGACACATTGATAATTACTGTGACACAGGGCCATGAGAGGGACCAGCATAAGATGCTATATGTGTGTCATCCACACATTCCCCTATAACAGTGTCATCCACACATCCCCCATAACTGTGTCATCCACACATTCCCCCATAACAGTGCATTATCAACACATCCCCCATAACAGTGCGTCATCCACAGATATCCCCATATCAGTGTGTGATCCACAGATCCCCTATATCAGTGTGTGATCCACAGATCCCCATAACAGTGTCATACACAGATCCCCATAACAGTGTCATCAACAGATCCTACATAACAGTGCATCATCCACAAATCCCCCATATCAGTGTGTCATCCACAAATCCCCCATAACAGTGCGTCATCCACAGATCCCCCATAACAGTGCATCAGCAACAAATCCCCCATAACAATGCATCAGCCACAGATCCCCCCATACCAGTGTCACCCACAGACCATCATTAGTTCAAAACCCACCAAAAGCACACCTTTTGATTAAAAATATTTTTTTTCTTAATTTTTTTACTTATCAAAATGGAAAAAAAAGGAACTGGGCACTCTCAAATATTAAAACCCTTAAAAAAGTATTGATAAAACCAATAAAAGGAATCTGTTGTTATCCCATACATAAAACACCATATCTTTAAACTGTTTTTATTAAGTTTTCAAAATGTTTGAAGAATAGACATATAAACAAGAGCAATGTCGCACTGCCATCAATAATATCCATTTGTACAAGTGCAAAATTATTTGTCAATTGCCTTTTCCATGAGCATACGGATAGTAACAGAAGTCTAACGAAACTGACATTTTCAGACAATCATCCCCGTAAGATATTACGGGAGATATCCCCGAGAAACCAGAACATTCTAACCGGATACAGTCTCTAGTGGGCTCCCAGGGTCAAGGCAGTGATACCTCGTGAAGGTAATGTAGAGAACAACACAAACAGATAAGGGAAAAGAAAAAGAACCAAAACAAGAACCTAGATGCTCGGGAGTATATGGACGCTGTGGACCCCCTCCCCAGCTCATGACAGTAGAACCGGTGATTCGCCAAATACCGTCTGTTGCAGGAACCATGTAGTCCCTGAAAAGCATTCGTGTATGGCCTTGCGGACATGCAACGGAAGAACATTGATAAAACTTTCCCACACCTGAAAGAAGTGTTCCACTTTTTGTCTTTTTGATGTGAGGCCTCCACCCAGTCCATACGCATGATATGGGAGAGTTTCTCCAAGAACAATCTGAAGGGGGATTGTGGGCTGTAACCAGACTTGTAGGATCGCCTTAGTTCCTGCTACTGCCACAAAATGTAGCAACTTCCTACACCCTGGGGTACAGTTATATTTATCCTTATCTAAATAACCGAACAGCGCCCAAAGCGGGTCGCGAGGTAAAAGTGGTTAAGTGTGTGTTAGTGAAGGTGATGATTTTGTCCCAGAACTGTTGTATCATTGGGCAGTCCCATAGACAGTGGTAAAGTCCTGCATCCGAAGCCCCACATTTAAAGCAGTTGTCGGAATCGTATATGCCCATTCTAAACCCCCGTCTCGGAGTCAGATAGGACCTATGGCAGATTTGTAGGATCATCTCTGTGTATCTTGCTACGGGTAAGTGTTTGTATGAGAACTCCAATGCCCGGAGTATCGTTGAAGGGGTAGCCTGTGGCACCTCCGCCTGCCATCTAGTCATAGGGGCTGTAGATGCGGAGTAGTCAATTGGTACATGGAGGAACTGGTAGTTTGATGAAATCTGTTTCTTTCCCTCGTTGAGGTTCGAGAACCATCGTCTAAAATATGGGCTCCATTCGGAGTCCGCCATGGCGGAAATGACTCTAGTGATATAGCTTTTCGCTTGTAAGTATGGGAAAAAGGGGAAAACTATATGTGGGTATTCATAAAACACCATATTAAACAACCATGGGCAATAAACGGTTAAAAATGGCCCAGTGGAGTGTGTCCTTTGGTGAAATCATGCTCTGTGTATAGCATAATGCCGTGTGCTCCTGCAAAACGAGCAGTGTCTATAACTGGAAATCACGCTCACAGATGGAGTGTGATTTCCACACAGGACACACTCATCTGAAAGAGGCCTTAGGGCTGGTTAACTGCCACAATTCTTAGACCTAGTTATTAAGGGGTTAAGCTTAATATCAGTTGCTTTATTATGTCTTTGTTTTTCTTAGCACAAATAACTCCAAGCAAACTGCAGCAGGTCGCTGTGCCTCTTTTGACCACTACTGACTGTCAGAGATATTGGGGAAGCAAAATCCTGAGCACCATGGTCTGCGCTGGAGCATCTGGGGCCTCCTCATGCATGGTATGATATCATAAGAAGCTTTTGGCACTTCTACTTAAGACATTGCCTTTGTGAATTAACAGAATTAGGCCCTTTACATGTGTAAAGTCAATCAATGATAGTATGCTAGGGAAGAATAGGGCCCCACAGAGTTGTATGGGTGTTATAATAATATTACAGCTCTGTAAAAACTGGAGTAATATGCCTGTATACAGTACATGACAGTGCAGTACAGGTCTTTTCCAAAGCTTGTTGATCCCACCCTTGGCACTAAATATACACCTCCTGCATTGAGACATAATGTGGCAATGTACATGATATTTTACTAAATTAATTCCCAACAGACACCAGGACATGAATTAATTAATAGGATGCTCACATTTTCTTTGAATTCTTCTATAGGGTGACTCTGGTGGACCTCTTGTATGCCAGAGAAATGGAGCTTGGACCTTGGCTGGCATTGTGTCCTGGGGAAGCTCTGCCTGCTCTACATCTACTCCTGCTGTATACGCTCGTGTGACAGCTCTTAGAGCCTGGTTGGACCAGACAGTTGCTGCTAACTAAATGTATCTCTATGAGTATTAGTCATTAATAAAGTTACTGTAAAAATAATAATTTGTAACAATTATTTGTATATTTAATAACACATATTGTGGCAAAACATGTACTGGGGTGAACTGAGTGGGCCTCACAGCAAATGATTGAACGGGGCCCTGCCATACCAGCAACTTCCCTGCAACCTCCTCCCATGCAACCCTCAATCTGTCTAACTTGGTGGTCAGTAAGGGTAGCCATCCTTCTCCTCCTGTACTTTAACTCCTTGAATACCGGTGGGTTTTTTGTTTTCGTGTTTTCATTTTTTTCCCCTGTCTTCCCTGAGCCATAACTTTTCTATTTTTCCATTCACATAGCTGTATGGATAATTTGTGCTTTCTATTGCCTCAATTTAATATGAAATATGAAAGGAAAAATGAAAAAAGAATACAAAATTACAACAGGGTTCCCTATGTGGTAGAACTGTCCTGTGCCCTTCATTCTCTGGGTCAGTACGATTACAACAATATCATATTTATATACCGTATTTTTCGCCCTATAAGACGCACTCCCCCCCCCCCCCCAAAAGTGGGGGAAAAATAGTGCTGCGTCTTATGGGGCGAATGCAGCAAACACTGATACACCGCCGCGCTGCTGAAGAGCGCAGCCGGCGTGTGTATCTATAAGGAGGGGCTGTGGGCGGCATCTTGTTTGCTAATGACAGTGGGCACGTGCAGTATCTGTATTCTACTACACCGGCCCGCTGTAGTAATGTTATAGGCGATGTTTAAAACTATCATCTACATTAAACTTAATGCTGGCAGTAGTACCCTACCTCCTATAATCTACGATCGCAGGCAGGACTGGAATCAGGAGGTCGGATGGGCAGGAGGCGGCAGCGTAACGTCACGCGCCTGCTCCGCCCACTTTATGAATGAAGCAGACGGCACAGGCGCATGACGTCATGAGGCTACAATATGCAACGTTCTGATTTATTTCATCTTAGACTGTAGTTCAATAGAACTACTTGTGGTGTTCCTATGGAGTCCTACCACCTGCAGGCCTCCCTAGGAACTGCATCGCGCCCTGCTGTCATTAGCAAACAAGATGCCGCCCACAGCCCCTGTATTGGGGGTCATCGCAGCCACTGTTATGGGGGGGGGATAATCTGTGGATGACACATAGCATAAGATGCTATGAGTCATCCACAGATTCCCCCCATAGCAGTGTCATTCCCAGATGCCTCCATATAGTGCCATCCACAGATTCTCCCATACAGTGCCATCCACAGATTCCCCCATACAGTGCCATCTCCAGATTCCCCCATACAGTGCCATCTCCAGATGCCCCCATACAGTGCCATCCACAGATTCCCCCATACAGTGCCATCCCCAGCTCACCCACATAACAGCGTTTAACCAGAGATCCCCACATAACAGTGTGTCCTCCACAGATGCCCCCATAACAGTGTGTCCTCCACAGATGCCCCCATAACAGTGCGAAATCCACAGATGCCCCCATAACAGTGCGTCATCCACAGATCCACCATAACAATGCATCATAATTGTGTCATGCACAGAACACCATTAGTAAAAAATCCACCAAAAGTACACCTTTTGGTTCAAAATATTTTTTTTCTTATTTTCCTCCTCAAAAACCTAGGTGCGTCTTATAGGCAGGTGCGTCTTATAGGGGAGAAAATACGGTCGTGTTTTTTCTTGTGTTTTAATAATGAAACAACAACAAAAATGATTTTCATTGCCATATTCTGACCACCGTAACATTTTTATAGTTATGTCTACGGATCTGTTTTTTTGCAGAACGATCTATAGGTTTTACTGATACCATTTGGAGTGTGTGTGACTTTTCAATCACATTCTATTACATTTTTTGGGCAAGTAAAGTGATGAAAAAAATGGTGAATCGGTCATTTTGATGTTTTTTTTCTTATAACCATTGTTTTTTATTTATTTTTATTTTAATTCTGGGAAAAGGGGGAATGATTTAAATTGTTTTATTTTTATATATTTAGAAGAGAATATTTAATTTGTTTTAGCCCCCTAGGAGGCTACAATATGCAACGTTCTGATTTATTTCATCTTAGACTGTAGTTCAATAGAACTACAGTCTCAGCTTCACTTGTGGTGTTCCTATGGAGTCCTACCACCTGCAGGCCTCCCTAGGAACTGCATCTATGATACAAAAAATAACAGTAAAATAAAAAAATAAAAAAACAGGAGTCACAAAATACTAAAAATACTCATCAGTGCTGACTGAATCTTGTGATTCAGCCAGTTGCCCTTTCAGGTAGTAGCAATGAGCCCATAGCTTACCCTACCTACCCCTGAGCCCCCTTCCTCTCCACTTCTTTACTCACTGTCATTGTGTCACTGACCTACAAGTCCATGACATGCTGGCACTGCCCAATGCCCCTGGCTTAACTTTTCACTTACAGACAGTCCAGAGTCTCAGTCAGATAAGGCCCTGCAGCTGCTCCTGTCGCTACACATTCTGGCACTGCTGCTCTTCCCTCCCCTCATCTGGTTTGGGCACATGCTACACACATCATAACACCAGGCCCAGGGAAGTGCCCTCTCCTTCTAAGTCCAGACGTACTAGTTCAGTGCTGTTTTTAGACAAGGAGGACATAGCTAGGGCCACTATATGTGCCAGGCGGGCCCCTCCTGCACTGTTCTGGCCCTGTCTCACATAAATCGATGCTGCACGTTGCTGGGGCAATGAAAATAAAGTTCGGGTCCCAAGCAGTCACTTCCCCTACTTCCCTTATAGCTATGTCACTGTATCTATACTTTACACAAGCACACTGAAGACACTGCTACTGATAGTTGACTTTGGAAATGCTGCAGTATTGGCACCACTAACAGATTTGTGCCTAATGTATTTTGCTCGTTAAAATATGCAAATTAAGAATCCGGGGGGCGGAGCTAGCCGTTAATGGAAGAGAATGTGCAGACAGCGAGCTTCAGCTACTACGACAAGAATCCCTTGCCATCCCAGCTACCTGATCTCTTCCAGGGCATATCAATTCACCCTGACCTTCTCCAACCCGCATCTGAGCTTGCAAGCCCCATTATAAAAATTAGGACTGCCTCCAAGAAATTGCAGTCTGCAGCGCATGGGAAGCCACGGCCCAGAGGTCTGAATAGCAAGTACACCCACCAAAGCGGACTTTGAGATCCCCACCTTCCACCTAAGGCCCAACCAGGCCCCTGTGGACCTGTTCCCGGATTAAAATATACTCCCCTACACTGAGTACAGTAATAGCGGTGCATCGGTGACCAGAACCACGCAACGGACCGCATCTCGTCGTGGCCTACCTGCAGAAGATCTGAGGCCTGTCTTGCATTAAGGGACCCTTTGGCTCCATGCCTGAAAGCGTCTGCTTGCTGCTGAGTGCCCTCACATCACTGGCCCCGGACCTGTTGACTGCCCTTTTCCTCCGCTCTTGCTGCGATTCGGAGGAAGCTGTAAGGTGAGGGGAGCTTCTCAGTCCATCTCAGAGCCTCCTGCAGCTTGATTAACCCACTAGGCCTGCATTCAAGAAGGGATACGCTGTATCTCTCTACACTCCCTTGCAACACTACAGCCCGGGGACTTCTTTACTCATTTTTTCACTATTGTGGGCCCCAACATAGTGCCTAAAAGCAATATTTTTCTTCTTGAGGTTTTCACAGCCTCACCCCCCATCTCATAGGCTAAGCCTACATTTTTACTTCTGGGCATTCCCCCCTTTATATTACAGAGGGTCTGAAGGTCCCAGCTACTTTACGTTAAACTACCTAAAGAGCCTCCTGCTCAATGTTTGCGGATCCCAAACCTGGATCTCCTTTGATATCAGTTCTTTTCTGTGTATTATTGCTGCTATCTAATTCATATATGTGACACAGCAATATACTACATTCACTCCTTCACTCATTGTATGCACATCACCTCTGCAATGTTGAAATATGGACAACCTACAGTTAAAGACTCTGCCTCAATATCTAAAGTTTCTCAACCCAAGGGAAATATGGAAAAGTCTATCACTAAACCACCTTTGGGTTCTGATACCCCTTCCTCAGAAGCTTCTCACTCAGGAAACGATGCAACACCTTCTGTAGAGGATCACATATCTTTTCAATCTGATAAACCTCTTTCTAGAACTTTCTTTCAACAAACCCTTACTAAAGCACTATGTCCTCTGGCGCAAGACCTCCAGGAGAATAAACAAGACCTAAGACAAATAGGCCATCGTGTAGACACCCTAAAAGACACGGTGGCTGACCTCTGCCATCACACTAAATAAGTGGCTACCCATTTCCATTCTTGCCAAGAACAACTAAATTTGCTCTACACTCATGTGAAAGATCAAGATAATTGTAGTCGCCATAATAATCTAGGAATCCGTGGTCTCCCTGAAACCTATATCTCAGAATCATTGATGAAAACCGTTAAACAACTCACTATTATTCTTCTAGGGGATCATTACCCCCTTTCCATATAGATAGAAAGAGCACACAGGGCCTTATGTCCACATCCACAACTCTCAAATCCTCCAAGAGACATAATTTGCAGATTCATTGATTTCAGATTCAAAGAAGACATTTTGAAGAAAACCAGAGATACACCACAATGGGACTTTGAAGGTCATCAATTAACTCTCTTCCAGGATTTAGCTCCCATAACCCTCTACAAAAGAAGACAACTAAAACCTCTGACAGATCTTCTCTGCTCAATAGTGTTGAGCGCGAATATTCGAATAGCGAATTTTTATCGTGAATATCGCAACTTCGATAATTCGCGAATATTGTGAATATATCCTATATATTCGCTATTTCGAATATTCTTTTTTTTTTTTGTTGTTGTTAATCCTTGTTGCTCTCTGGTTGTCTTCCCACTTCCCAAAAGCTGTTCTTACCTGTCCGGAGGATTCCTGGCTCCCTGCCCGCTCCAGTTAATGCCCGTTGACGCTTCTGCAGACTTCCTGTGTGCATGGAGCGTCCCCATCCCAATGGGAACGCCTCCATGCTAAAATGTACTGTCGGATGTGAGAATCACGATCTCACAAATTTGACTAAGTTGTAATCGCAATGCGATTAATATAACCTGAATTATTCGCATTGCGATATTTGTTATATTCTAGCAATACAACCATTAGGAACCCAGCTTTAAGTTGAATTCGCAATGCGAACATATACTCGCATTGCGAAATCAACTTAGAGCTAAGTTCCTAATGGTTGTATTGCTAGAATATAATGAAGATTGAGAATATAGTGCTATATTCGTGAATTTGTGATATTCGTCATCTTCGTTATATTCTAGCAATACAACCATTAGGAACTTAGCTCTAAGATCAATTCGCAATGCGAGTATATGTTCGCTTCGCGAATGAAACTTAGAGCTGAGTTCCTAATGGTTGTTGCTAGAATATAACGAAGATTGAGAATATAGTGCTATATTCGTGAATTCGGGATATTCGTCATCTTCGTTATATTCTAGCAATACAACCTTTAGGAATTGACTCTAAGCTCAATTTGCAATGCGATTATATGTTCGCTTCGCAAATGAAACTTAGAGCTGAGTTCCTAATAGTCGTGGTTAAAATATAACGAAGATTGAGAATATAGTGCTATATTCGTGATATTCGTTATATTCTAGCAATACAACCATTAGAAACCCAGCTCTAAGTTGAATTCTCAATGCGAGTATATGTTCGTATTGCGAATTAAACTTAGAGCTGAGTTCCTAATGGTTGTATTGCTAGAATATAACGAAGATTGAGAATATAGTGCTATATACATGATATTCGTTATTTTTGTCAATTCTAGCAATACAAGTTACAACAATTAGGAACTCAGCTCTAAGTTTAATTCGCGATGCGAATGTAAATTCGCGTAACATTTGCAATATATAGAATAATGACGAATATTCGATTTCGACGAATATATGACGAATATTCAATCGAATATTCGCAAAATATCGCAGAATCGAATATGGGACCTCCCGCTCATCACTATAATGCTCAAAGAAAACTCTTTACCCTTGGCTATTTCCCTTTGGTCTTGCAACTACAATAGATGGGAAAAGATTTATAATACGCCGACATAAAGATCTAACGGAACTTTTGGCGGCACTTGGAGACCCTATGATTACAATTGATGATTGGGCGATGGTTCGGAATCTAACTACCTTACCAGTCTTACTGTCCCGGCCCTCATGGTCCATAGTGCAGACGAGTAAAAGCGGAAGAACCAAGAGAAAGACTGGACAGGGCTTTCTCAAGAATCTGAATGCTGATGGTACCTGTATAAGAATCCTTAACTATTGTATCTCTTGATAATTCTATTCCCATAGTTCTCGTTATAGAGTTATTAATGCTATGTATATTCTTATGCCTGTTGTTTCTCTTTCATGAAACTCTGAAGGTAAGGCTGTGGCCTTATATATACCTATATATTCTGGATATGTTTACATTTCATTCTATAACTACTTAGGTTTTCAATAAATTTCATTCTTACTGGAGATGACCCATATTATATGTTCCTCTCCCCTCCTATGACATTACTAGCATCCTTAAAGAATTCGGACGTATGTTGATCCTCTCTCGGATCATATACAAAAATATGAACAGGCTGTTTACCGCTCCAAGCTTAAGCAGTATCACCAGGGCGATAGGGCAGGATCTATGCTGGCCCGCAGACTCAAGAAGCGTACTATCATATAAAATTTATTGCAGTCTAGTTCCTTCTTGTTTCCGTTATCTTTGTACCTGGTTTACATCTCAATCGGGTTGTGATTTCAGTGGCAGTCAGTCTAGAGCCTCGCATCTCTATCCTCCTCTATGTTCCATATATTTCATTCACTCCTAGAAGCCACCATCATTTTGAAATTGATGTCTTTAAATGTGAAAGTTTATAATTCTGCTTACAAGCGCTCAGCAATGTGGTCAGACACCAGTAAGATGAGGTGTGATATAGTGTTAGCTCAGGAAACGCATTTGTTGGCCTCTGATACACATAGATGTTTGAAAAGGCATTTTCCACACCTTTTCTTTGCGTCTGCACCGATCAAGAAAGTGGGGGTCCTCATAGGAATCAGACGTTCGGTTCAGTTTAAACTATACCAATGCATTACCGACTCGGCAGGTCGTTTCATTATTCTTCTATGCTCTATCATTCATATCTATTATACCATAGCCAATGTATACGTTCCTAACTCTCATCAACTCTTTTTTATTAATCATTTGTTTAAGAAGCTACTGAAGGTAGCAAAGGGACCCACTGTTCTAGGTGGAGATTTCAACATTCCTATTGATACGTTAATTGAGTGCTCCCTGGTGGTGGTGGGACATCGTCCGGAGTTGGGTAAGCTCCTTAAAGTCACACCACTGCACGATATTTGAAGGTAGCAACATGCGACGGAAAGGGATTTCTCTTTTTCGTCCCATGTCTTGCAATCTCGGATTGATTATTTTCTCATATCAAGGGACCTTCTACATCAGGCATCATACTCCGCAATCGGTAACATTTTTCTACATATTCAGGAAGAGATTTGAGCGGACACCTGGATGTTCGGGTTCGAGAAGTTCGGCCGAACTTCACAAAAATGTTCGGGTTCGTGATCCAAACTTAACCCAAACTTGACCCCGAACCCCATTGTAGTCAATGGGGACCCAAACTTTTGGTCACTAAAATGGCTGTAAAATAGCCCTGGAAAGGGCTAGAGGGCTGCCAAAGGCAGCAAAATGTAGGTAAATCCCCTGTAAAGAAATGTGGATAGGGACATGACTTAAAATAAAATAAAATAAATAAAAATTAACCAATATTATTTGGCAATTTGGAGGAGGAGGTGGAATAGGAGGTTGGGGTGGCTTCAGGTGGGAATGCTATGGAAGTTGAAGTTCTCCTCACAGCCATAAATGACTCATGTCTGCCTGCAGTGCCACAGGCCTCACTCACAGACTCAGGCCCAAGACAACCATACATGGGAGTTAGAGAAGTTGTCATCACAGCCAAAAAGGATTTATGCCTGCCTGTAGTGTCACAGGCCTCATGCACAGACTCAGGCCCCTGGCACCCACAAAGAGGAGAGTTCAAATCACGTCAAAACAGTATTGATTTCACCCAGCAGTGCCACAGGCCACAATCACTCATTCAGGCCCATGGCTCCCGTAAAGAGGAGAGCGGTCCCGTAACAGCAACACAGGCCTCAGGTGAACCTGCAATGGAACAGGCCATTATCATTTATGTAGCCCCTAGCACCCAGACAGAGGTGAGTGGTCCCATAACAGCAACACAGGCTTCAGGTCAACCTGCAATAGAACAGGCCATTATCATTTATGTAGGCCCTAGCACACAGACAGAGGAGAGCGGTTCCGTAACAGCAACACAGGCCTCAAGTCAACCTGCAATGGAACAGGCCATTATTATTTATGTAGGCCCTAGCACCCAGACAGAGGTGAGTGGTCCCATAACAGTAACTCAGGCCTCAGGTCAACCTGCAATAGAACAGGCCATTATCATTTATGTAGGCCCTAGCACTCAGACAGAGGTGAGCGGCCCCATAACAGCAACAGAGGCCTCAGGTCAACCTGCAAAAGAACAGGCCATTATCATTTATGTAGGCCCTAGCACCCAGACAGAGGAGAGCAGTCCCGTAACAGCAACACAGGCCTCAGGTCAACCTGCAAAGGAACAGGCCATTATAATTTATGTAGGCCCTAGCACCCAGACAGAGGTGAGCGGTCCCATAACAGCAACACAGGCTTCAGGTCAACCTGCAATAGAACAGGCCATTATCATTTATGTAGGCCCTAGTACCCAGAAAGAGGAGAGCGGTTCCGTGACAGCAACACAGGCCTCAGGTCAACCTGCAATAGATCAGGCCATTATCATTTATGTAGGCCCTAGCACCCAGACAGAGGAGAGCAGTCCCGAAACAGCAACACAGGCCTCAGGTCAAACTCCAATGGAACATGCCATTATCATTTATGTAGGGCCTAGCACCCAGACAGAGGTGAGCGGTCCCATAACAGCAACACAGGCCTCAGGTCAACCTGCAATAGAATAGTTGCCCCCAAAATAATGGTACAATTAAAAAAAGAGGATTCAATAAAGAAGTCCCCTACAGTACAAGAATGTATGGTTGAGGGTGAGGCAGTTATAAATGTCTATTCTGCACAAGCTACGGACAAGTCCTGTGGGATCCATGCCTGGTTCATTTTAATGAGCTTGTCCACGTTGGCTGTGGACAGGCGGCTGCGTTTGTCTGAAATGACACGCCCTGCGGTGCTAAATAAACGTTCAGACAATACACTCGCCGCAGGGCAGGCCAGCAGCTCCAAGGCAAAAAGGCAAGCTCTGGCCATGTGGACAATTTGGAGACCCAAAAGTTGAATGGGGACAGAACCATCAGTCAGTATGTGGAGGTGTGTGCACACGTACTGTTCCACCATGGAAATAAAAATTCTGGAGGTCCAGCAAAATATTCAGCTGTATCTTCTTTATTGTGGTGAAGGTAGTTACAACTTGGAGCGCATATGTTCACAACAGATTCACACCGTCAACGCGTTTCGAACAGAGTTCTTATTCATGAGTCATGAATAAGAACTCTGTTCGAAACGCGTTGACGGATCTGTTGTGAACATATGCGCTCCAAGTTGTAACTACCTTCACCACAATAAAGAAGATACAGCTGAATATTTTGCTGGACCTCCAGAATTTTTATTTCCTCAGCTTACGGTCGCTTGCCGCATGGTCCGTGCATGAGGGATCCCAGAGGGGACATTATACAGCAGGTGAGCTGGACACACTTTTCTTTATATATACTGTTCCACCATGTTGTTGAAATGCTGCCTCCTGCTAACACGTTCCCTATGAGCTCGGCCATACTAACCCTGCTGTCTGAGGAGCTGGCTGCGAAACAGCTGCGTTGGCAACCTCTTCCTCCTCCTCCTCTGCCTTTCGCCTTGTACTTCCACTTGTCCTCCCTTGTCAGTTGGGAATGCCCTCAGGAGCGCATCTACCAGGGTGCGCTTGTAGTCGCGCATCGACCTATCATGCTCCAGTGCGGGAATTAAGGTGGGCACGTTGTCCTTGTACCGGGGATCCAGCAGGGGTGCAGCCCAGTAGTCAGCACAAGTTAAAATGTAGGCAACTCTGCTGTCGTTGTGCGGGCACTGCAGCACGTAGTCGCTCATGTGTGCCAGGCTGCCAAGAGGTAACGATAAGCTGTCCTCTGTAGGTGGTGTATCGTCTGTGTCCTCCGTATCCCCCCAGCCACGCTCCAGTGATGCCCTGAGCTGCGTAGGGTGCCACCCTGCAGTGAAACCGGTTCCTCCTCCTCCTCCTCTACCTCATCCTCCTCCTCCTCTTCCTCCAGAAGTGTGCCCTGGCTTTCCACATGTGTACCTGGCCTCCGCTTGTGCAATAACCCATCCTCTGAACCACTTCTGTATGACCTGCATGAAACCCTGTGAAATGCCCCCTCTTCCTCCTTCTCCTGTGCAGCATCCTCTTCCATCATCGCCGTAATATTTTTTTCAAGGAGACATAAAAGGGGTATTGTAAAGCTAACAACGGCGTCATCAGCACTGGCCATGTTGGTTGAGTACTCAAAAGACCGCAGCAAGGTACACAGGTCTCGCATGCAGGCCCAGTCACTGGTGGTGAAGTGGTGCTGATCCGCAGAGCGACTGACCCGTGCATACTGCATCTGAAATGCTCGTTGATGCTCGCACAGTCTCTCCAGCATATGTAAGATGGAATTTCACCTGGTGGACATGTCGCATATGAGATGGTGAGCGGGAAGGCTGAAGTTATGCTGCAGCGTAGACAGGCGAGCAGCAGCAGGGTGAGAACTCCGAAAGCGCGCACATACAGACCGCACTTTCAGCAGCAACTCTGACATGTCTGGGTAGTTTTTAAGAAACTTCTGCACCACTAGATTCAGCACATGCGCCAGGCAAGGCATGTGCGTCAAACCGGCTAGTCCCAGAGCTGCAACAAGATTTTTGCTCATTATCGCACACCACCAGGCCGGGCTTGAGGTTCACCGGCAGCAACCACTCATCAGTCTGCTGTTCTATGCCCCTCTAAAGCTCCTGTGCGGTGTGGGGTTTTTCACCTAAACACATGAGTTTTCAAATCGCCTGCTGACGTTTACCCCGGGTTGTGCTGAAGTTGGGGGTGAGGTTCTTTCGATGACCGGATCTGGGGGTGGTAGAAGAGGAGTAGGATGAGGAGAAGGATGATGCTGAGTAGGAGGAGGAAGCAACAGAAGGCAATGAATAATGCCCTCTAATCCTCGGTGGTGGAAGGACATGTGCGAAACCGCTATCCGCCTCGGGCCCAGCCGTCACTACGTTTACCCAGTGTGCAGTAAGGGAGATATAGCGACCCTGGCCGTGCTTACTGGTCCATGTATATGTGGTTATGTGGACCTTGCAACAGATGGCGTTGCGCAGCGGACACTTGATTTTATCCTCCACTTGGTTGTGCAGGGAAGGTATGGCTCACCTACAAAAGTAGTGGTGGCTGGGAACAACGTACTGGGGGACAGATACCACCATAAGCTGTTTGAAACAGTCTGTCTCCACCAGACGGAATGACAGCATTTCAAAGGCCAGTAAATTTGATATTCTGGCATTCAGGGCCAGGGCTTGAGGGTGAGAAGGTGGGTATTTCCTCCTCCAATGTTTGGGTGATGGACAGCTGAACACTTCCGTGTGACACGGTGGAGATGCTTGGTGATGTGGTCGTATGTGTTGGCGTTGAAGGAACATTCTCTGTTTGCCGGTCGCCAGGTGCCACTGTGATGCTAAAGGTGGAGGGAGAGGCCGGGACAGCAGCAGAAGAGGGAGAAGGAGGAGCCTGAGACGATTTCTGGTTTTTAAGGTGTTTTTTCCACTGCAGTTCATGCTTTGCATGTAGATGCCTAGTCATGCAGGTTGTGCTGAGGTTAAGAACGTTTATGCCTCACTTCAGGCTCTGATGGCACAACATGCAAACCACTCGTGTCTTGTTGTCAGGACATTGTGTGAAGAACTGCCATACCAATGAACTCCTTGGAGAAGGCCTTGGTGTGCTCGGTGCCTGGGTGCGGTGGACAGTAGCAGGCGTACTGTCTCTGGAACGGCTGCTGCACTTTTGCACCCTGCTCCCTCCTTTGCTGTGCTGTTGCCTCTGTGCGACCACCGCCTCTTCCTCAGAACTGCATACCTCACTAGCACGACCTTCAGTCCAGTCTGGGACTAGGACTTCATCATCCTCCACATCATCTTCCACCCATTCATGACCCCTGCCCTCCTCGTCGGCACATTGCAGAAAGCCACAGCAGTTGGCACCTGTGTTTCGTCATCATCAGAGACGTGTTGTGGCAGTCTTCCCATGTCCTCATCCTGCAAAAAAAGTGGTTGAGCATCAGTGAATTCAAGGTTTTCCTCTTCTGGGGCAGGGCTGGGTGGATGGGCCGGGAAAACCCTGCCAACAGAGTCATCAAAAAGCATGAAACTTTCCTGCATGATTTGGGGCTCTGACTGTTTGGCTGATTTGAGAGGGGGTGAGGTGGAAAACTGATGGGCATTGGCTGCAAGTGCCAACTGTGAGCTTTCTGCAGAGGACTGGGTGTTAGATACTGTGAAGGAACTTGAAGCACTGTCAGCCACCCAATCTACTATCGCATATACATGTTCTGGCCTCACCATTCGTAGAGCGGTATTTGGGCCTAACAAATAACGCTGCAGATTCTGTCGCCTACTCGCACTAGAGGAAGGTGTTTGACTTGAAGCGGTAGTTGGCGCTGAACGGCCACGTCCTCTCCCAGCAACAGGAGCTCCACCAACACTACCATGACCATGCCCACGTCCCTTATTTGATGTTCTCCTCATTATTTGCGTTCACCCACCAAGCTGAAAGATTGGTCTCTCTCCGGTGTCAATTTACCTGCCACTAGTCGACAATTAGTATTTCACTGCTGTAAATTGAAATAATTATTTATACACCGGATGCACAACTGTTTTTGCAGCCTAAAACACGGCTTTTTTCTATACAACCCCAAAATGCAGTTTTTAACTGCTGTACATTAACAGTACATATTTATACTATGTATGGACACCAGATTTGGGGACCCATAACACGGATTTGGTAACCAAAATTCACAAATGCAGTATTTAACCGCTATAAATTGGAAATAATTATTTAAACAACAGATGCAGAACTGTTTTTATGGCCTATAACACAGCTTTTTTCTATAATACCCCAAAATGCAGTTTTTTACTGCTGTAAATTTAAATTAGATATTTATACCGTGTATGTACAACAGCTTAGTGAAGCAAGAATATAGCTTTTTTCCCACAAAAAAAAATAATGCATTATTTCTCAGCTGTAATGTGAAATCGGTATTTAAGCGGTATATTTCATGATGCTCTGTGGATCAGGATTTCCACTTTTTTGTCAAAAAACATACACTTATGCTGTATTTCACAGTAGCAATGTAAAATAGGTGGTTGGAATGGGTATTTCAGATAGTTTGGTGGAACTTGAATAACGTTTTTTTCTATAAAAAACAAAGAAGCACTATTTCCCTGCAGAAATATAAAATATGTCTAATTGCATGGCTGTGATTGGCCAAGTGCAGCATGTGATCCAGCCTCTATTTAAGCTGGAGTCACGTAGCACCGCACGTCACACTGCTCTGATTAGTGTAGGGAGAGGACGCAGCTTCTGTGAGGGCGAGATTAGGCAGGGAAAAGTCAGCAAAAGCACCTAATGAAGTGATCGATCTACAGCTGTGAATCATTCAACTTCTGCTAGTTAATTGCTCACTGGTATTTAGGCTCTACAGAGCGATTTTCTGTCACTTATTTTCTGGGGTGATCAGCGGCCATTTTATGACTTGTGGTGCACCAGAACAAGCTGCCACCAAGTCCATCAATCCATCAATGCTAGTTTTTTTTTTGCTATATCCTACATCAGGGGCTTGGCTGTGCTCATTGTCACCCCTAGAAACTCAGGATAGCAATTTCTAAATTTTATTAAGGGGTTAAATACAATTGCCAAAATACCAATCCCCTAAATCTGGGGTTTCAGCTTTGGCTAGCCAAGTGTAATACTGTCTGCTGTCTGGCAAAGGATAGATTATTTTCTGTGGTGAAATTCAATTGCCAAAATAGCAATACCGTAAATCAGTGGTTTCAGCTGTGGCTGGCAAAGTATAATAGTGTCCGGCAAAGGATATATTTTGTTCTGGGGTGAAATTCAATTGCCAAAATAGCAATACCCTGAATCTGGTGTCCCAGCTGTTGCAGGCCAAATGTTTATCTGTCCGTAAAAAGGTATATTTTGTTCTGGGGTGAAATTCAATTGCCAAAATAGCAATACCCTGAATCTGGTGTCCCAGCTGTTGCAGGCCAAGTGTTAATCTGTCCGTAAAAGGGTATATTTTGTTCTGGGGTGAAATTCAATTGCCAAAATAGCAATACCATAAATCAGTGGTTTCAGCTGTGGCTGGCAAAGTATAATAGTGTCCGCCAAAACATATATTTTGTTCTGGGGTGAAATTCAATTGCCAAAATAGCAATACCCTGAATCTGGTGCCCCAGCTGTTGCAGACCAAATGTTTATCTGTCCATAAAAAGGGTATTTTTTGTTCTGGGGTGAAATTCAATTGCCAAAATAGCAATACCCTGAATCTGGTGTCCCAGCTGTGGCAGGCCAAGTGTTAATCTGTCCTTAAAAGGGTATATTTTGTTCTGGGGTGAAATTCAATTGCCAAATAGCAATACCATAAATCAGTGGTTTCAGCTGTGGCTGGCAAAGTATAATAGTGTCCGCCAAAACATATATTTTGTTCTGGGGTGAAATTCAATTGCCAAAATAGCAATACCCTTAATCTGGTGTTCCAGCTGTTGCAGGCCAAGTGTTAATCTGTCCGTAAAAGGGTATATTACACTCAAGGTGTATATACAAGTGCTGAGAGGGTCATCCTCATTAACTTCACACGCTACCGTGCATCTTTCATTGTATTTCTGTCCGTTAAAGGGTATATTACACAAAGTGTTAAAATACAATTGCTTAAGGCATAATCCTACATATTTTTTCTCATGCTACTGTGCATCTCCAAGTGTAAATCAGTCCATAACAGGATACCTTTCATCCAGGGCCTAAATACTAGCCCTAAAAGAGATATTCCCCTAAATAAGTGGTTACTGCTGTGCCTGGATTAGTGTAATACCCTACATAAAAAAATAGGCAGATAGTGTAAGGTGCCTGTAACAAAAAGGCCTGAATTTGAAATCAATACATTGGGCCAAATATTTTTTTTCTTATTGTTGTGCTTGGTGAACGATAACAATGAGGAAAACATCTAGTAAGGGACGCGGACGCGGTCGTGGGTGTGTTAGTGTACCCTCTGGTGCTGGGAGAGGACGTGGCCATTCTGCCACAGCCACACGTCCTAGTGAACCAACTACCTCAGGTTCCAGTACCCGCCAGAATTTACAGCGATATTTGGTGGGGCCCAATGCCGTTCTAAGGATGGTAAGGCCTGAGCAGGTACAGGCGCTAGTCAATTGGGTGGCCGACAGTGGATCCAGCACGTTCACAACATTATCTCCCACCCAGTCTTCAGCAGAAAGCGCACAGGTGGCGCCTGAAAACCAAGCCCATCAGTCTGTCACATCTCCCCCATGCATATCGGGGAAACTGTCTGAGCCTCAAGTTATGCAGCAGTCTCTTATGCTGTTTGAAGACTCTGCTGGCAGGGTTTCCCAAGGGAATCCACCTAGCCCTTCCCCAGTGTGGAAGACATAGAATGCACTGATGCACAACCACTGATGTTTCTTGATGATGAGGACATGGGAATACCACCTCATCGGAGTCCGCACGTCTTTGATGATGACGAAACACAGGTGCCAACTGCTGCGTCTTTCTGCAGTGTGCAGACCGAACAGGAGGTCAGGGAGAAAGACTGTGTGGAAGACAATGCAGGGGACAATGAGGTCCTAGACCCCACATGGAATGAAGGTCGTGCCACTGACTTTCATAGTTCAGAAATATGCAAAATAAATGTGGAGCCCCAATTACGGGTCTACAACACAATGAAAGCCAGATATCCCTCAAAGGAAGGAAAACCAAGCAAAGGGGTGTCTCCATTACAGAGATTACCAAATCCACCATATTAAGTGGCCCCTATTTCAAGATCCCACTTTTTTACAAGCTTTAAGAATGTGACGGGGAAAACCTAAGCCAGTTATCCATCCACAGACCGCTGTTTCAGGGTGTTGCCCCTCATCAGTGCGGAGTAGGATTCTGGCTAACCGGGAGCAATGTGTCAGGACTCGAACCCGTGGCCAGTCATGTCCCAGACGGTAGCTCTACCCACTAGGCTACCGTCTCTCCTTGGACTATTCTCTAGCTGACTTCTAACTTCTACTACCTCTCTTGTCCTTGCCTTGTCCTGCTGATTATCCCAATCTCTTGCACCTGCTACTTCCCTATAAAACCCAGCCCTTGAACCCAGTCCTTTGCTGGTTATTGTGCCTCCAAGCCTGTAGCAAGCTTCCTCTCTGCTCCTCCACGACTACTGCTGTTTACCGTTGTTGCCGACCCGGACCTTTTGACCTCGCCGAACTGCCGCCTGCATTGACCCTTTGCCTTCCACCGACCACGCCTCTGTCTACTCCTGCTGTTACCTCGCTGCCATCTCTACTGCCGACCCGGACTGATCGACCACGCTACCTGCTTCCTGCTTCTGTGGGTCTTTGCCACTGGACTCCAACCACCAGCCGGCTGTCCTCTGACTCAGGTGAGCCAAGGACCGTTACAGAATAACCAGCCCTACCATGGAGTCCGCAATGGCCACTCTGCGCAAGCAGGTCTCCGAACTTCAGGAGTTTGGCACCACTGCCCAAGAGGAAATTACTCAACTTAAAGGTGCAATCCAGAGCCAACAGAGGGAAATTATCGACTTGCAGCGTCAACTACTGGACGTACGCGGCGCGGTCACCGACACCCGTATGCCTCTCCCGTCAAAGTTTAACGGCGATCGGAACCAATTTCGGGGTTCCTCAACCAGTGCCGTATTTACTTTCAGATGCAGCCGGGCTCTTTACCTCAGACAGAAAGAAGATCCTGTTCATTATCAACCTTCTAACTGATGAGGCCCTGGCATGGGCATCCCCATATGTGGAATCCCACAGTCTCATATTGAATAACTTAGACAACTTCACCACAGCCATGAGCCAAGTGTTCGACGATCCTAACCGCTGCGCGACGGCCGAGGCTAGGCTGCACAGTCTACGGCAGGGAAGACGCTCTGTAGCCGAGTATTCCTCAGAGTTCCGCCGCTGGGTCACGGACACCACCTGGAACCCAGCTGCCCAGAAGAGTCAATTTCGCCGTGGACTCTCCGAACCTATAAAGGATGAGCTCGCCAGGGTAGACGCCCAGACGATCTGGATGATTTCGTCCAACTATGCATCCGGATTGACCGGAGACTGGCAGAAAGAAGGAGAGAAAGACTCTGGTCCCTAGATAACAGGCCCGTGTACCATTTCACTCCAACGACTCAGCCGGCTCACCAATCCTCCACCGAGCCCATGCAGGTCGACGCACTGCGCAAGACTCTATCGGCTGCTGAAAAGGAGAGACGACTATCCGCAGGCCTTTGTCTTTACTGTGGCGAGCCAGGGCACTTCGCTATTAGGTGCCCCAATAAGACTCGCCGAACCATCGCTGTAACAGAATTACGGGAGTTACAAAGGCCACAACCTCACCCTTGGCCTCTGAAACCATAGACACTACAGGTACCGGGTCCCACTTCATTGTATCCATCCTTATCACCATTGGGGAACGACAGCTTCCCTGCTCTGCAATGCTTGACTCGGGGCCGGCGGAAATTTCATGGACTTGACCTTCGCCCATGAGAACAACATACCACTGGTAACCAGGGCAGCCCCTTCGATCTGGAAACCGTCGATGGGACCCCGCTCTCTTCTGGGCCGGTTACGCACCAGACCGCTGACCTTCAACTCTTCATCAAACCCGATCATCAGGAGACCATTCACTTCTCCCTGATCGCCTCCCCAAAGTTCCCGGTGATCCTGGGCATTCCATGGTTGGCCACCCACAACCCTCGGTGGATTGGGAAACCCGCTGCTTACGGTTTCCGTCTGAGTTTTGTTCGCTCAACTGCTCCCACAAACCTGTCCTTCCATCCGAAGACACGACTATCTCTGAAGTATCCGTCAGGAATCTACTACCCCTCAATACCGTGAGTTCCAAGATGTCTGCGACAAGAAAACGCAGACAAGTTGCCGCCACACCGACCCTACGACTGCCCAATAGAACTGTTGCCCGGGCCGAAATACCCTTTGGCAGTATCTATTCCCTCTCTGAGCCTGAACTCAAGGCTCTAAAAGAATACCTGGACGAGGACCTAAAGAAAGGGTTCATCCGGCCCTCTACCTCCCCAGCAGGAGCCCCTTTTTCTTTGTGGAGAAAAAGACTCATCCTTGCGTCCCTGCATTGACTACAGGAAGCTAAACGACATAACCGTTAAGAACCGGTACCCGCTCCCGCTGATTTCTGAACTCCTCGAGAGACTCCGGGTAGCAAAAATCTTCACCAAACTTGACCTTCGAGGGGCCTACAACCTTGTCCGAATCCGCCCTGGGGACGAATGGAAGACCGCCTTCCGGACACGTTATGGTCACTCGAGTACCTGGTCATGCCTTTCGACTTTGTAATGCTCCCGCCACCTTCCAGCACTTCATTAATGATGTCCTCAGGGACATGCTGGATCTGTTTGTAGTCGCTTACCTGGACGACATCTTGATCTTCTCAGAAGACCTCGAACAGCACCGCGAACATGTCCGCAGGGTATTGCAGAGACTCCGCCAGAACTCTCTTTATATCAAACTCGAGAAATGTGAGTTTGAGCGAACCACCACTCAGTTCCTCGGGTACATCATCTCCCCAGAGGGCCTAAGTATGGACCCAGGGAAGGTCCAAGCCGTGTTGGACTGGCCCATTCCAAGAAACGTGAAGGAGGTACAAAGATTTATTGGCTTCGCCAACTTCTATCGGAAGTTTATCCGGGACTTCTCCAAGGTCATCGCACCGATCACCCAACTCACCAAAAGGCAGTCCCCTTCTCCTGGACACCCGAGGCCCAGGAGGCCTTCACGAGTTGAAACTCCTCTTCACTTCTGCTCCAATCCTAGTCCACCCGAACCCCGAAGTTGCCTTTTACTATCGAAGTGGATGCATCTGACTCGCGGTAGGGGCAGTTCTGTCACAACGGACAGGGGAGAAGATGCTACTACACCCGTGCGCATATTTCTCTCGCCAAATGTCCCCTCCGAGAAGAACTACGACATCGGGAACAAAGAACTACTGGCGATCAAGGAAGCCTTCTCCGAGTGGAGACACCTGCTGGAGGGAGCTGCCAACCCTATAATCGTACTAACCGACCACAAAAACCTCGAGTTCATCCGCAGCGCTAAGAGACTCACAGCCAGACAGGCCAGATGGAGCCTATTCTTTCCCGCTTCAACTTTCTCATCACATATCGCCCGGATCAAAAACGGCAAGGCTGACGCCCTCTCCAGAATGTTTTCGGAGCCCTCACAGAGTAATAAGGGCCAAGACAACATCCTATCCGAGAAAAGTGTTGTGGGGGCCACCTACTCTAAAGAACTCCTGGTCACAATCAAAGAAGGATACGAAAATGACCCTTCCTCACCCACCCCACAAGGAATGTCAGCCTCACGTTTAAAAATGGTCATTGGTTTCATCAGGACCTACAACTTTATGTACCAGAAATCGCACGACTCGAAGTGCTCAAACTTAACCATGACTCCAAGCTGGCCGGCCATCTGGGCACAAGAAAGACCCAGGAGCTTCTCTCACGCTCCTTCTGGTGGCCAACATACAAGGAGGACACCAAGAAGTACATCTCCTCGTGCACGGTCTGTGCCCGCAATAAGACTCCTCGTTCCTCTCCCGTGGGTCTGTTACAACCCCTCCCAATTCCTCCCGCCCCTGGGGCTCGATCTCCATGGACTTTGTGGTAGACCTTCCTCCTTCAAAAGGGATGAACACCATCCTGGTCGTGGTCGACCGCCTCACCAAATGGCCCATTTCATCCCCTACAAGGGCCTACCCACGGCCAAACAGACGGCTGATCTTGTCCTCAAAGAGGTCTTCAGGCTGCATGGGATTCCGGACGACGTGGTCTCAGACCGAGGCGTACAATTTACCTCAAAGTTCTGGAAGGACTTCTGCCTGGCGCTCGGGGTTAAAGTGAACCTTTCCTCCGCTTTCCACCCTCAGTCAAACGGGCAGACGGAGAGAACTAACCAGACCTTAGAGCAGTACCTACGCTGTTTCAGCTCCCACCTGCAGGATGACTGGCTTGACCATCTCCCCACAGCCGAGTTCGCCTACAACAATGCTGAGCACAGCTCAACCAAGCACAGCCCTTTCTTTGCTAACACAGGCTCACACCCCGTGTTCATTCCCCACCTGCCCGTTGCCTCCACCCTCCCAGCAGTGGCCGAGCGCCTAACAACCCTACAGGAGGCACAAAAGGACATAATAGACAACCTCCAGCTCGCCCAGAGGCGCTTTAAACAGGGAGCAGACAGACGCCGCAAACCCACCCCGGGCTTCCATGTAGGAGACAAGGTATGGCTGTCCACCAGGAACCTCAGACTGAAGGTCCCCTCCAAAAAGTTAGCCCCAAAATACATGGGTCCATTCCAGGTCACCGCACAAATCAATGAGGTCACGTTCCGGCTTGACCTTCCGGATTCCATTAGGGTGCACCCTGTCTTCCATTGCTCCCTCCTCAAGCCATACGTGGAGAATACCTTCACTGGCCGCCACTCGCCCCTCCACCACCCGTGAGGGTACAAGGTGAGGAAGAGTTCGTTGTCGAGAAGATCCTCGACTCCAGGATCCACCGAGGAAAATTGCAATATCTAATTGGGTGGGAGGGCTACCCTCCCGAGGATAACTCCTGGGAGCCTGAAGAAAATGTTCATGCCCCCAGACTTGTCAGGAGTTCCACCTGAGTCACCCAGATAAGCCTTCCCTGCGGTGCCCGGAGGTCACCTTGGAAGGGGGAGTACTGTCAGGACTCGAACCCGTGGCCAGTCATGTCCCAGACGGTAGCTCTACCCACTAGGCTACCGTCTCTCCTTGGACTATTCTCTAGCTGACTTCTAACTTCTACTACCTCTCTTGTCCTTGCCTTGTCCTGCTGATTATCCCAATCTCTTGCACCTGCTACTTCCCTATAAAACCCAGCCCTTGAACCCAGTCCTTTGCTGGTTATTGTGCCTCCAAGCCTGTAGCAAGCTTCCTCTCTGCTCCTCCACGACTACTGCTGTTTACCGTTGTTGCCGACCCGGACCTTTTGACCTCGCCGAACTGCCGCCTGCATTGACCCTTTGCCTTCCACCGACCACGCCTCTGTCTACTCCTGCTGTTACCTCGCTGCCATCTCTACTGCCGACCCGGACTGATCGACCACGCTACCTGCTTCCTGCTTCTGTGGGTCTTTGCCACTGGACTCCAACCACCAGCCGGCTGTCCTCTGACTCAGGTGAGCCAAGGACCGTTACACAATGCCTCGGAGACTACTCAAACACAACAATAGCTGATCTCAGGGAGACCAGCTACAAAAATCACCGCAGAGCCTCACTTAAGAGTCTCAACACAGCAATCCGAAGTGAAAAAGCTCCCTGGGAAACAGGAATAAGCAAAATAAATGTGGAGCCCCAGTTATGGGTCTACAACACAATGAAAGCCAGATATCCCTCAAAGAAAGGAAAACCGAGCAAAGGGGTGTCTTCATTACAGAGATTACCAAATCCACCATATTAAGTGGCCCCTATGTCAAGATCCCGCTTTTTTACAAGCTTTAAGGATGTGACGGGGAAAACCTAAGCCAGTTATCCATCCACAGACAGCTGTTTTTCCTAGGGAGCTTTGCACTTCGGATTGCTTTGTTGAGACTCTTAAGTGAGGCTCCGCTGTGTTTTTTGTAGCTGGTCTCCCTGAGATCAGCTATTGTTGTGTTTGAGTAGTCTCCGAGGCATTGCTCCCGGTTAGCCAGAATCCTACTCCGCACTGATGAGGGGCAACACCCCGAAACACCTTAAAAGCAAGGAACTCACTCTGGCTCACTCGGCTCCCTCTTCTGCTTCTTCCTCCGCCTTGGGAAGAACGTTGGCACCTGCCGCCCACCAAACAGAGGATGTGCCACCGACACCACCACCTGCGTCACCAAGCATCTCCACCATGTCAGACGGCAGCGTTTAGCTCTCCATCTCACAAACCTTGGAGAGAAAGTGTATATTCCCTCCTAGCCACCCTCGAGCCCTGGGCCTGAATGCCAGCATTTCTAAACTACTGGCCTTTGAAATGCTGTCATTCAGGCTGGTGGACACAGACAGCTTCAAACAGCTTATGTCCATGGCTGTCCCACAGTATGTTGTTCCCAGCCGCCACTACTTCTCCAAGACAGCCGTGCCTTCCCTGCACAACCAAGTATCCGATAAAATCAAGTGTGCACTGCGCAACGCCATCTGTGGCAAGGTCCACCTAACCACAGATACGTGGACCAGTAAGCACGGCCAGGGACGCTCTATCTCCCTAACTGCACACTGGGTAAATGTAGTGGCGGCTGGGCCCCAGGCGGAGAGTTCCTTGGCGCACGTCCGTCCGCCGCCAAGGATCGCAGGGCATCATTCTTTGCCTCCTGTAGCCTCCTCCTCCTACTCGGCTTCCTCCTCCTCTGCTTCCACCAGCTCATCCAGTTAGCCACACACCTTCACCACTAACTTCAGCACAGCCTGGGGTAAACGTCAGCAGGCAATTCTGAAACTCATATGTTTGGGGGACAGGCCCCACACCACGCAGGAGTTGTTTGACGCACATCCCTTGACTGGCGCATGTGCTCATTTTGGTGGTGCAGAAGTTCATTCACAACTACCCCGACATGTCAGAGCTGCTGCATAAAGTGCGGGCCGTCTGTGCGCGCTTCCGGCGTTCACATCCTGCCGTTACAGCGTAACTTCGGCCTTCCCGCTCAACGCCTCATATGCGACATGCCCACCAGGTGGAACTCCACCTTGCACATGCTGGAGAGACTGTGCGAGCAGCAGCAGGCCATAGTAGAGTTTCAGCTGCAGTACGCACGCGTCAGTCGCACTGCGGAATAGCACCACTTCACCACCAATGATTGGCTCTCCATGCGAGACCTGTGTGCCCTGTTGCTCTGTTTCGGGTACTCCACCAACATGGCCAGTGGCGATGACACCGTTATCAGCGTTACAATACCACTTCTATGTCTCCTTGAGAAAACGCTTAGGGCGATGATGGAAGATGAGGTGGCCCAGGAGGAGGAGGAGGGGTCATTTTAAGCACTTTCAGGCCAGTCTGTTAGAAGTGGCTCAGAGGGAGGTTTTTTACAACAGCAGAGGCCAGGTACAAATGTGGCCAGCCAGGGTCCACTACTGGAGGACGAGGAGGATGAAGAGCAGGTGGAGGAGGATGAGGATGAAGCAGGTTCACAGCTGGGTGGCACCCGACACAGCTCAGGCCCATCACTGGTGCGTGGCTGGGGGGATACGGAGGACGATGATGATACGCCTCCCACAGAGGACAGCTTGTCTTTACCTCTGGGGAGCCTGGCACACATGAGCGACTACATGCTGCAGTGCCTGCGCAACGACAGCAGAGTTGCCCACATTTTAACATGTGCGGACTACTGGGTTGCCACCCTGCTAGGAAGATGCGCGAGTACAAGCGCACGCTGGTAGACGCACTCCTGAGAGCATTCCAAAATATCACAGGGGAACAGGTGGAAGCCCAAGGCGAAGGCAGAGGAGGAGCAAGAGGTCGCCAACACAGCTGTGTCACAGCCAGCTCCTCTGAGGGCAGGGTTAGCATGGCAGAAATATGGAAAAGTTTTGTCTCCACTCCAGAGCTAACTGCGCCACCCCCTAATACGGAACGTGTTAGCAGGAGGCAGCATTTCACTAACATGGTTGAACAGTACGTCTGCACACCCCTCCACATACCGACTGATGGTTCGGCCCCATTCAACTTCTGGGTCTCCAAACTGTCCACGTGGCCAGAGTTAGCATTTTATGCCTTGGAGGTGCTGGCCTGCCCGGCGGCCAGCGTTTTATCTGAATGTGTATTCAGCACGGCATCATTACTGACAAATGCAGCCGCCTGTCCACAGCTAACGTGGACAAGCTGACATTCATAGAAATGAACCAGGCATGGATCCCACAGGACCTGTCCCTCCCTTGTGCAGAATAGATATTTATAACTGCCTCCCCTTCAACCATGTATTCTTGTACTCCGGGTCACTTCTTTATTGAATCCTCATTTTTTTAACTTTACCATGATCTTGCGGTGCAACCCAAAGTTGAATGAACCTCTCCTCTGTCTGGGTGCTGGGACCTAAATAACTGAAAGTTGCCTTCTCCAGCCGTGGGTCATATGACGCCTTATTCCTTGCTATCGGACCTCTCTCCTCTGTCTGGGTGCTGGGCCTAAATAACTGAAAGTGGCCTTCTCCAGTGGTGGGTGATATGACGCATTATTCCTTGCTGTGGGACCTCTCTCCTCTGTCTGGGTGCTGGGGCCTATATAACTGAAAGTGGTCTTCTCCAGTGGTGGGTCATATGACGCCTTATTCCTTGCTGTGGGACCTCTCTCCTCTGTCTGTGTGCTGGGGCCGAAATAACAAAGTGGCCTTCTCCAGTGGTGGGTGATATGACGCCTTATTCCTTGCTGTGGGACCTTTCTCCTCTGTCTGGGTGCTTGGGCCGAAATAACTGAAACTGGCCTTCTCCAGTGGTGGGTGACGCCGTATTCCTTGCTGTGGGACCTCTCTCCTCTGTCTGGGTGCTGGGGCCGAAATAACTGAAAGTGGCCTTCTCCAGTGGTGGGTGATATGATGCCTTATTTCTTGCTGTGGGACCTCTCTCCTCTGTCTGGGTGCTGGGGCCGAAATAACCGAAAGTGGCCTTCTCCAGTGGTGGGTGATATGACGCCTTATTCCTTGCTGTGGGACCTCTCCCCTCTGTCTTGGTGCTGGGGCCGAAATAACTGAAAGTGGCCTTCTCCAGTGGTGGTTGATATGACGCATGATTCTCTGCTAAGGGACCTCTCTACAATTGATATTGGTTAATTTTTATTTATTTTATTTTAATTCATTTTCCTATCCACATTTGTTTGCAGGGCATTTACCTACATTTTGCCGCCTTTTTCAGCCCTCTAGCCCTTTCCTGGACTATTTTACAGCATTTTTAGTGCCTAAAAGTTCGGGTCCCCATTGACTTCAACAGAGTTCGGGATAAAGTTCGGGTCGAGTTCGGATCCCGAACCCGAACATTTTCGGGAAGTTCGGCCGAACTTCTCGAACCCGAACATCCAGGTGTTCGCTTATCTCTAAACACGAATGTCAGTATTCCTGAAAATAATTTAACCCTTTCATTGCAGCAGCACAAGAGGGGGGGGGGGGTGTTGACCTATTTGTAATTCTATTTTTTTGCCCACAAAGTCTTCAGCTGTGCAGATGGTGATGTGCAATCCTGCTAATAAAGAGAAGGAGGAGGAGTCGAGGGTAAGAGTGCCTGTAGAGCAGGAAAACGGTTTCACTGGTCATTAAAAATATGTGTGTTCCTTACAGGAAATAGAACATCAATATTTTATCAGCGTGGAATTGTTTGAGAACTTCCCACAAATATTGGCTTTGATGGATACAGGTAGCCAAGCAACTTTATTATCTCAAAAGTCTTTCCAACAATTACAGGATATATCTTCCGAGAGGTATAAGTTAAAAAGTTTTAATAATAACCTAGTAAGTGTCTCAGGTAATGCCCTCAAGGTCTTAGGTAAAGCTTGGCTGGATTTTAAATGGAAAATAAAGTAATCAGCCACCCCACACTGATATGTGGATATGCCAATTGATCGATTAATTATTGGCATTGATTTCCTCAAAAGATTAAACCCCATTATTGATTTTATTAACAAGGTTATATGGTCTCAAGTGAGGATGTCCATTAATTAGGAGCAATCCCAATCCTATCACAGTCGGCATAGCTGCCATGTGATAGAGGAATGTCTGGACTCTATTGAGATCCATTTCAGAAATAGCCAAATTCCTGATGTTTCATTCCTGCAAGCAACCCCAAACTCTACTGTAGATGGTCAGGATGATAACACCATATGTGTACACACAAAAAAATGGGGGTAAAATGCTCCTGCGTCTTATGGGGCGAATGCTGACATTTTACATCACAGTCTGTGATGCTCCAGCATCGCAGGCTGCGATGTATGAACGGGGAGGGACTGGGAAGAGGAGCTGGCGGCCGGCAATTCCGGCGGGGCTGGTGCAGTCACTGTACTCTGGCACCGCCGCTCACAGTGCTGCACTATAGGAATATAAAAGTTCAAATTCAATTCAAGTTGATTAAAGATGCCCCCTAACTTGTACAGTGTTCATTTTAGTACATGGACAGATATCACCTGACTCTGACACCTGACTCTGACACCTGATCCTGACACCTGACCCTAACACCTGACCCTGACACCTGACCCTGACAACTGAGAGCATAATTAAATGATTGCGATCAGTGACAGGCTAGCATCAGGATGTTCTGTGTGGGTGTAGAAAACATAGCCCCGCTCCCCAGCCTTTGCCTGCACTTGCTCTAGGCTGCAATGCCCAAACATCAGACTGGGCGACTGGGCCTTCTGATGCATCTGACCCACAGGCTCTGACCTCAGCTGCCAGACTTCTGGAGCTCCCAGGACCTTCCTATTAAAGCACCTGGTAAGTCCATCTAGTAAGAAGCATGCAGCAGTGTCTGTGGAGGAGGGGGTGCAGGTCTGCTGGGGTCACTCTCTCATTGTAGCAACCCTGTACTGCCCTCAAGTACTGATGGTCACTGACCTGTGAGTTCCCACTGTCAGCTCTGTGTTTTCCCTGTGCCCCTTAGGCCTCTGTGTGAGCTCCTTGTGTCCTGTGGGCTCCCTGTGACTGCAGGGCACAACAAAACAACATGATGTGGGGTGCTTGTGACGTGGCCATGCTGTGTTCAATTACCACATGGCTGTCTGGGCCATAGAGGGCTCTAGTTAAACTAATAAAGACAACATTGTTTAGGTGGTCTGCATTGTTAATGTGGGTGTGGGGGGCTCTACTTTTATGCGTGTTTGATAGAACAGGTTCTGTAGACATCAATGTGGAATCAGCTGACGACGGTGTAAAAGGAGTGTGCTTCTTCTTGACGCTAACATCGACCTGTAACGCTGAGTTCATACTTGAGTTATTTGGACAGTTTTGGCCCCGTGACTGCCCAAATCAGTGAAGTGAGCAGTGATTCTAATAGCGACGCCTGTCATCTGCATGTCATACTGACTCACAGTATTATTTCACTACCAAAGAACACTTCCTATGTGTGTTACAGCAAGACACAGTGTTCTACACCCCTATAAAGGCTGTCTGCAGCTTGTAAATAGCTGTTTTTTAACACGATTCACCGCAATTTTTTCAGAAAGTTCGGCAAACCAGCCAAATCAAATTTTTGAGAAATTCGCTTATCTCTAGTTGCGGTCCAATAGCAAACCAGTGAAATATGCTAAGTTGTTTTGTGCCATAGATGAATTAGTTCAATGTAATGGTTTAGTCATTTATTTAAAAAAGACTAAAGGTCATTCCAAAACCCAGAACATGGACAAGGAAGGTAATGATCTAGCTGATAAACTGGCCAGACAGGGTGGCATAAATGGTGACCACGTGAACATAGATCATTTACTAGAGACGATACCCATTGAGGCTATCACTAGACGACAGGCTAGTGTACAAACTGCAAATAATATGGCTCAGTGGAGACAAGACTCTACAAGTAAGGATCTGATTAACCACTTGAAGAGCACAGGTTTATACCCCCCTAGTGACCAGGCCCTTTTTTACAAATCCGCACTACACTACTTTCACCGTTTATTGCTCGGTCATGCAACTTACCACCCAAATGAATTTTACCTCCTTTTCTTCTCACTAATAGAGCTTTCATTTGGTGGTATTTCATTGTTGCTGACATTTTTACTTTTTTTGCTAAAATTACATTTTTCACTTTCTGTTGTAAATTTTTTTTTTTAAAACTACATTTCTATATAAATTTTTCACAAAATGTATTGTTCTACATGTCTTTGATAAAAAAAAAATCCAATAAGTATATATTTATTGGTTTGGGTAAAAGTTATAGCGTTTACAAACTATGGTGCAAAAAAGTGAATTTCCGCATTTTGAAGCAGCTCTGATTTTCTGAGCACCTGTCATGTTTCTTCAGGTGCTAGAATGCCAGGATAGTATAAATACCCCCCAAATGACACCATTTTAGATAGAAGACACCCCAAAGTATTCGCGGAGGGGCATGGTGAGTTCATGTATCATTTAATTTTTTTTCACAAGTTAGCGGAAAATGACACTTTCTGAGGAAAAAAAAATAATAATAAAGTTTCCATTTCTGCAAACTTCTGTCAAAAAAAAAAAAATCTCAGACGGACTCACTATGCCCCTCAGTGAATACCTTGGGGTGTCTACTTTCCGAAATGGGGTCATTTGTGGGGTGTCTTTACTGCTCTGGCATTTTGGGCTGGGCTAAATTGTGAGCAGCCATGTAAAACCTAAAGGTACTCGTTGGAATTTGGGCCCCTTTGCGCACCCAAGCTGCAAAAAAGTGTCCCACACGTGGTATCGCCGTACTCAGGAGAAGTAGGGCAATGTGTTTTGGGGTGTATTTTTACATATACCCATGCTGGGTGAGAGAAATATCTCTGTAAATTGTCAACTTTGTATAAAAAAATTTAAAAAGTTGTCGTTTACAGAGATATTTCTCACACAAAGTATGGGTATATATAAAAATACACCTCAAAACACATTGCCCTACTTCTCCTGAGTACGGCGATACCACATGAATGACACTTTTTTGCAGCCTGGGTGCGCAAAGGGGCCCTAATTCCAATGAGTACCTTTAGGATTTGACAGGGCATTTTTACGCATTTGGATTCCAGACTTCTTCTCAGGCTTTAGAGACCCCTAAAATGCCAGGTCAGTATAAATACCCTACAAGTGACCCCATTTTAGAAAGAAGACACCCCAAGGTATTCCGTGAGGGGTATGGTGAGTTCATGTAAAATTTTATTTTTTGTCACAAGTTAGTGGAATATGAGAATTTGTAAAAAAAAAAAAAAAAAAATCAATTTCCGTTAACTTGTGCCAAAAAAAAAAAATTTCTGTGAACTCGACATTCCCCTCACGGAATACCTTGGGGTGTCTTCTTTCCAAAATGGTGTCACATGTGGGGTATTTATACTGCCCTGGCATTTTAGGGGCCCTAAAGCGTGAGAATCCAAATGCGTAAAAATGCCCTGTGAAATCCTAAAGGTACTCATTGGTTTTAGGGCCCCTTTGTGCATCTTGGCTGCAAAAAAGTGTCACACATTTATTAATGCCGTACTCAGGAGAAGTAGGGCAATGTGTTTTGGGGTGTATTTTTACATATACCCATACTGTGTGTGAGAAATATCTCTGTAAATGACAACTTTTAAAAAAAATGTATACAAAGTTGTCAATTTACAGAGATATTTCTCTCACCCAGCATGGGTATATGTAAAAATACACCCAAAAACTCATTGCCCTACTTCTCCTGAGTACGGCGATACCACATGTGTGACACTTTTTTGCAGCCAAGATGCGCAAAGGGGCCCAAATTCCAATGAGTACCTTTAGGATTTTACAGGACATTTTTACCCCATTTTGGAAAGAAGACACCCCAAGGTATTCGCTGAGGGGCATAGTGAGTCCATGAAAAATTAAACTTTTAGTCAAAAGTTAGTGGAATGGGAGACTTTGTGAGAAAAAATAATAAAAAATCAATTTCCGCTAACTTGTGCCAAAAAAAAAAATCTTCTATGAACTCTCCATGCCCCTCATGGAATACCTTGGGGTGTCATCTTTCCAAAATGGGGTCACATGTGGGGTATTTATACTGCCCTGGCATTTTAGGGGCCCTAAAGCGTGAGAAGAAAAATGCGTAAAAATGCCCTCCTAAAAGGTACTTATTGGAATTTGGGCCCCTTTGCGCATCTTGGCTGCAAAAAAGTGTCACTCATGTGGTATCGCCGTACTCAGGAGAAGTAGGGCAATGTGATTTGGGGTGTATTTATACATATACCCATGCTGGGTGAGAGAAATATCTCTGTAAATTGACAACTTTGAATAAAATTTTTTAAAAAGTTGTCGTTTACAGCGATATTTCTCACACACAGTATAGGTATATGTAAAAATACACCTCAAAACACATTGCCCTACTTCTCCTGAGTACGGCGATACCACATGAGTGACACTTTTTTGCAGCCAAGATGCGCAAAGGGGCCCTAAAACCAATGAGTACCTTTAGGATTTCACAGGGCATTTTTACGCATTTGGATTCTCACGCTTTAGGACCCCTAAAATGCCAGGGCAGTATAAATACCTCACATGTGACCCCATTTTGGAAAGAAGACATCACAAGTTATTCTGTGAGGGGCATGGCGAGTTCACATAATTTTTATTTTTTGGCACAAGTTAGCGGAAATTGATATATATCTATATATATATATATATATATTTTTTTTAAAGTCTCATATTCCACTAACTTGTGACAAAAAATAAAATTTTACATGAACTCACCATACCCCTCACGGAATACCTTGGGATGTCTTCTTTCCAAAATGGGGTCACTTGTGGGGTATTTATTCTGCCGTGGCATTTTAGGGGCCCCTAAATAGAGATAAGCGAACACCTGGATGTTCGGGTTCGAGAGGTTCGGCCGAACTTCCGGAAAATGTCCGGGTTCGTGATCCGAACTCAACCCGAACTTCATCCCGAACCCAAACCCCATAGAAGTCAATGGGGACCCGAACTTTTGGGCACTAAAAAGCCTGTAAAAGACTCCCGGAAAGGGCTAGAGGGCTGCAAAAGGCAGCAAAATGTAGGTAAATCCCCTGCAAACAAATGTAGATAGGGAAATGAATTAAAATAAAATAAAATAAATAAAAATTAACCAATATCAATTGGAGAGAGGTCCCACAGCAAAGAATCATGCGTCATATCATCCACCACTGGAGAAGGCCACTCTCATTTATTTGGGACCAGCACCCAGACAGAGGATACAGGTCCCACAGCAAGGAATCATGCTTCATATCAACCACCACCGGAGAAGGCCACTCTCATGTATTTTGGACCAGCACCCAGACAGAGGATACAGGTCCCACAGCAAGGAATAAGGCGTCATATCAACCACCACCGGAGAAGGCCACTCTCATTTATTTTGGACCAGCACCCAGACAGAGGATACAGGTCCCACAGCAAGGAATCATGCGTCATATCAACCACCACCGGAGAAGGCCACTCTCATTTATTTTGGACCAGCACCCAGACAGAGGATACAGGTCCCACATCAAGGAATCATGCGTCATATCAACCCCCACCGGAGAAGGCCACTCTCATTTATTTCGGCCCAGCACCCAGACAGAGGATACAGGTCCCACAGCAAGGAATCATGCGTCATATCAACCACCACCGGAGAAGGCCACTCTCATGTATTTTGGACCAGCACCCAGACAGAGGATACAGGTCCCACAGCAAGGAATCATGCGTCATATCAACCCCCACCGGAGAAGGCCACTCTCATTTATTTTGGACCAGCACCCAGACAGAGGATACAGGTCCCACAGCAAGGAATCATGCGTCATATCAACCACCACCGGAGAAGGCCACTCTCATTTATTTTGGACCAGCACCCAGACAGAGGATACAGGTCCCACAGCAAGGAATCATGCGTCATATCAACCACCACCGGAGAAGGCCACTCTCATTTATTTTGGACCAGCACCCAGACAGAGGATACAGGTCCCACAGCAAGGAATCATGCGTCATATCAACCACCACTGGAGAAGGCCACTCTCATTTATTTTGGACCAGCACCCAGACAGAGGATACAGGTCCCACAGCAAGGAATCATGCTTCATATCAACCACCACCGGAGAAGGCCACTCTCATGTATTTTGGACCAGCACCCAGACAGAGGATACAGGTCCCACAGCAAGGAATCATGCGTCATATCAACCACCACCGGAGAAGGCCACTCTCATTTATTTTGGACCAGCACCCAGACAGAGGATACAGGTCCCACAGCAAGGAATCATGCGTCATATCAACCACCACCGGAGAAGGCCACTCATTTATTTTGGACCAGCACCCAGACAGAGGATACAGGTCCCACAGCAAGGAATCATGCGTCATATCAACCACCAACGGAGAAGGCCACTCTCATTTATTTCAGACCAGCACCCAGACAGAGGAGAGAGGTCCCACAGCAAGGAATCATGCGTCATATCAACCCCCACCGGAGAAGGCCACTCTCATTTATTTTGGACCAGCACCCAGACAGAGGAGATAGGTCCCACAGCAAGGAATCATGCCTCATATCAACCCCCACCGGAGAAGGCCACTCTCATTTATTTTGGACCAGCACCCAGACAGAGGAGATAGGTCCCACAGCAAGGAATCATGCCTCATATCAACCACCAACGGAGAAGGCCACTCTCATTTATTTCGGCCCAGCACCCAGACAGAGGATACAGGTCCCACAGCAAGGAATCATGCGTCATATCAACCACCACCGGAGAAGGCCACTCTCATGTATTTTGGACCAGCACCCAGACAGAGGAGAGAGGTCCCACATCAAGGAATCATGCGTCATATCAACCCCCACCGGAGAAGGCCACTCTCATTTATTTTGGACCAGCACCCAGACAGAGGATACAGGTCCCACAGCAAGGAATCATGCGTCATATCATCCACCACTGGAGAAGGCCACTCTCATTTATTTGGGACCAGCACCCAGACAGAGGATACAGGTCCCACAGCAAGGAATCATGCGTCATATCAACCACCACCGGAGAAGGCCATTCTCATGTATTTTGGACCAGCACCCAGACAGAGGATACAGGTCCCACAGCAAGGAATAAGGCGTCATATCAACCACCACCGGAGAAGGCCACTCTCATTTATTTTGGACCAGCACCCAGACAGAGGATACAGGTCCCACATCAAGGAATCATGCGTCATATCAACCCCCACCGGAGAAGGCCACTCTCATTTATTTTGGACCAGCATCCAGACAGAGGATACAGGTCCCACAGCAAGAAATCATGCGTCATATCAACCACCAACGGAGAAGGCCACTCTCATTTATTTCAGACCAGCACCCAGACAGAGGAGAGAGGTCCCACAGCAAGGAATAAGGCGTCATATCGACCCCCACCGGAGAAGGCCACTCTCATTTATTTTGGACCAGCACCCAGACAGAGGAGATAGGTCCCACAGCAAGGAATCATGCCTCATATCAACCACCAACGGAGAAGGCCACTCTCATTTATTTCGGCCCAGCACCCAGACAGAGGATACAGGTCCCACAGCAAGGAATCATGCGTCATATCAACCACCACCGGAGAAGGCCACTCTCATGTATTTTGGACCAGCACCATGCGTCATATCAACCCCCACCGGAGAAGGCCACTCTCATTTATTTTGGACCAGCACCCAGACAGAGGATACAGGTCCCACAGCAAGGAATCATGCGTCATATCAACCACCACCGGAGAAGGCCACTCTCATGTATTTTGGACCAGCACCCAGACAGAGGATACAGGTCCCACAGCAAGGAATCATGCGTCATATCAACCATCAACGGAGAAGGCCACTCTCATGTATTTTGGACCAGCACCCAGACAGAGGAGAGAGGTCCCACATCAAGGAATCATGCGTCATATCAACCACCACCAGAGAAGGCCACTCTCATTTATTTTGGACCAGCACCCAGACAGAGGATACAGGTCCCACAGCAAGGAATCATGCGTCATATCAACCACCACCGGAGAAGGCCACTCTCATGTATTTTGGACCAGCACCCAGACAGAGGAGAGAAGTTTTCACAGCAGAGAATCATGCATTTAGATCACCCACCACAGGAGTAGGCCACCATTTAATGGGACCCCGGCAACCATGTCAGGTGGCACAAACATCAGCTTCACATCACCCAGCACAAGAGAAGGCCACTTTGAGAGACTTTGACCCCTGCACCCAGGCGGAGGAGAGGGGTTTTCACAGCAGAGAATCAGGCATTTAGATCACCCACCACAGGAGTAGGCCACCATTTAATGGGACCCCGGCAACCATGTCAGATGGCACAAACATCAGCTTCACATCACCCAGCACAAGAGAAGGCCACTTTGAGAGACTTTGACCCCTGCACCCAGACGGAGGAGAGAGGTTTTCACAGCAGAGAATCATGCATTTAGATCACCCACCACAGGAGTAGGCCACCATTTAATGGGACCCCGGCAACCATGTCAGATGGCACAAACATCAGCTTCACATCACCCAGCACAAGAGAAGGCCACTTTGAGAGACTTTGACCCCTGCACCCAGACGGAGGAGAGGGGTTTTCACAGCAGAGAATCAGGCATTTAGATCACCCACCACAGGAGTAGGCCACCATTTAATGGGACCCTGGCAACCATGTCAGATGGCACAAACATCAGCTTCACATCACCCAGCACAAGAGAAGGCCACTTTGAGAGACTTTGACCCCTGCACCCAGACGGAGGAGAGGGTTTTCACAGCAGAGAATCATGCATTTAGATCACCCACCACAGGAGTAGGCCACCATTTAATGGGACCCCGGCAACCATGTCAGATGGCACAAACATCAGCTTCACATCACCCAGCACAAGAGAAGGCCACTTTGAGAGACTTTTACCCCTGCACCCAGACGGAGGAGAGAGGTCCCACAGCAGAGATTCAGGCATTTATATCAGCCAGCACAGGAGAAGGCCGCTTTCAGTGACTTAGGCCTTAGCACCGACACAGAGGAGACAGGTCAGATAGCACAAGCATCAGTTTCACATCAACCACCACAGGAGAAGGGCACTTTTAGAGACTTTGACCCCTGCACCCAGAAAGAGGAGAGAGGTCCCACAGCAGAGATTCAGGCATTTATATCAGCCAGCACAGGAGAAGGCCGCTTTCAGTGACTTAGGCCTTAGCACCGACACAGAGGAGACAGGTCAGATAGCACAAGCATCAGTTTCACATCAACCACCACAGGAGAAGGGCACTTTTAGAGACTTTGACCCCTGCACCCAGAAAGAGGAGAGAGGTCCCACAGCAGAGATTCAGGCATTTATATCAGCCACCACAGGAGAAGGCCGCTTTCAGTGACTTTGGCCCCCTGCACCCACACAAAGGAGACATGTCAGACAGCACAAGTATAACATTCATATCACCCAGCACAGGAGAAGGACACTTTCATGTACTTTGGCCCGGCACCCAGACAGACGGAAGGTTCATTCAACTCTGGGTTGCACCCCAAGATCCTACTTAATTTCAAAATTGATTTTTCAATGAAGAAGTGGCCAGGAGTACAAGACAACATGGTTTAAGGCAGTTATTAAGGACTACTCTGCACAAGGGAGGGTCAGGTCTTGTGGGATCCATGCCTGGTTCATTTTTATAAACGTCAGCTTGTCCACGTTGGCTGCGGACAGGCGGCTGCGTTTGTCAGTAATGACGCCCCTGCCGTGCTGAATACACGTTCAGATAAAACGCTGGCCGCCGGGCAGGACAGCACCTCCAAGGCATAACATGCTAATTCTGGCCACGTGGACAATTTGGAAACCCAGAAGTTGAATGGGGCCGAACCATCCGTCAGTACGTGGAGTTGTGTGCAGACGTACTGTTCAACCATGTTAGTGAAATGTTGCCTCCTGCTAACTCGTTCCGTATCAGGTGGTGGGGCAGTTAGCTGTGGCGTGGAGACAAAACTTTTCCACATTTCTGCCATGCTAACCCTGCCCTCAGAGGAGCTGGCCGTGACACTGCTGCGTGGGCGACCTCTAGCTCCTCCTCTGCCTTGGCCTTGGCCTTCCACCTGTTCCCCTGTGACAGTTGGGAATGCTCTCAGGAGCGCGTCTACCAACGTGCGCTTGTACTCGCTCATCTTCCTATCACGCTCCAGTGCAGGAAGTAAAGTGAGCACATTGTCTTTGTACCGTGGGTCCAGCAGGGTGGCCACCCAGTAGTCAGAACACGTTAAAATGTCGGCAACTCTGCTGTCATTGCGCAGGCACTGCAGCATGTAATCGCTCATGTGTGCCAGGCTCCCCAGAGGTAAGGACAAGCTGTCCTCTGTGGGAGGCGTATCGTCATCATCCTCTGTATCCCCCCAGCCACGCACCAGGGATGTGCCTGCGCTGTGCTGGGTGCCACCCCGCTGTGAACCTGCTTCATCCTCATCCTCCTCCACCTCCTCCTCATCCTCCTCGTCCTCCTCCTGGCCCTGGCCCACCTCCTCTTCCATCATCGCCCTAAGCGTTTTCTCTAGGAGACATAGAATTGGTATTGTCACGCTGATAACAGTGGCATCGCCACTGGCCATGTTGGTGGCGTACTCTAAACAGCGCAACAGGGCACACAGGTCTCGCATGGAGGCCCAATCATTGGTGGTGAAGTGGTGCTGTTCCGCAGTGCGACTGACCCGTGCGTGCTGCAGCTGAAACTCCACTATGGCCTGCTGCTGCTCGCACAGTCTCTCCAGCATGTGCAAGGTGGAGTTCCACCGGGTGGGCACGTCGCATATTAGGCGGTGAGCGGGAAGGCCGAAGTTCCGCTGTAGCGCTGACAGGCGAGCAGCGGCAGGATGTGAACGCCGGAGCGCGCACAGACGGCCCGCACTTTATGCAGCAGCTCTGACATGTCTGGGTAGTTGTGAATGAACTTTTGCACCACCAAATTCAGCACATGCGCCAGGCAAGGGATGTGCGTCAAACCGGCTAGTCCCAGAGCTGCCACGAGATTTCGCCCATTATCGCACACCACCAGGCCGGGCTTGAGGCCCACCGGCAGCAACCACTGGTCGGTCTGTTGTTCAATACCCCGCCACAACTCCTGCGCGGTGTGGGGCCTGTCCCCCAAACATATGAGTTTCAGAATGGCCTGCTGACGTTTACCCGGGCTGTGCTGAAGTTGGTGGTGAAGGTGTGTGGCTGACTGGATGAGCTGGTGGAAGCAGAGGAGGAGGAGGGGAAGCTGAGTAGGAGGAGGAGGCTACAGGAGGCAAAGAATGATGCCCTGTGATCCTTGGCGGCGGAAGGACGTGCGCCAAGGAACTCTCCGCCTGGGGCCCAGCCGCCACTACATTTACCCAGTGTGCAGTTAGGGAGATATAGCGTCCCTGGCCGTGCTTACTGGTCCACGTATCTGTGGTTAGGTGGACCTTGCCACAAATGGCGCTGCGCAGTGCACACTTGATTTTATCGGACACTTGCATGTGCAGGGAAGGCACGGCTGTCTTGGAGAAGTAGTGGCGGCTGGGAACCACATACTGGGGGACAGCCATGGCCATCAGCTGTTTGAAGCTGTCTGTGTCCACTCAGCCGGAATGACAGCATTTCAAAGGCCAGTAGTTTAGAAATGCTGGCATTCAGGCCAAGGGCTCGAGGGTGACTTGGTGGGAATTTGCGCTTCCTCTCAAAGGTTTGAGAGATGGAGAGCTGAACGCTGCTGTGTGAAATAGTGGAGACGCTAGGTGCCGGTGGTGGTGGTGGTGTCGGTGGCACATCCTCTGTTTGCTGCTCGGCAGGTGGCAACATTCCTCTCGAGGCGGAAGCCGAGGCAGCAGCGGTAGAGGGAGCAGGGGAGCCTGAGCGGGTTCCTTGTTTTTAAGGTGTGTACTCCACTGCAGTTCATGCTTTGCATGTAGATGCCTGATCATGCAGGTGGTGCTCAGGTTAAGAACGTTAATGCCTCGCCTCAGGGTCTGATGGCACAGCGTGCAAACCACTCTGGTCTTGTCCTCAGCACATTGTTTGAAGAAGTGCCATGCCAGGGAACTCCTTGAAGATGCCTTTGGGGTGCTGGGTCCCTGTTGGCGCTGGCCAATAGCAGGCGAACTCTCTGGACGGCGGCTGTTCTGCTTTTGCCCCCTGCTCCCTCTTTGGCTTCGCTGTTGTCTCAGTCTCACCACTGCCTCTTCCTCTGAACTATTTAAGTCAGCGGCACGACCTCCTCCTGTTCAGTCTGCACACTGCAATAAGACGCGGCAGTGGGCACCAGTGTTTCGTCATCATCAGAGACTCGGTCACTCTGCTGTGGTGGTATTCCCATGTCCTCATCATCTGGATACATAAGTGGTTGTGCGTCAGTGCATGGAATGTCTTCCACTGGGGAAGGGCTAGGTGGACGCCCCTGGAAAACCGTGGGAGCAGAGTCTTCAAACAGAATAAGAGACTGCTGCATAACTTGAGGCTCAGACAGTTTCCCTGATATGCATGGGGGTGATGTGACAGACTGATGGGCTTGGTTTTCAGGTGCCACCTGTGCGCTTTCCGCAGAAGACTGGGCGGAAGACAATGTGGTGAACGTGCTGGAAGCACTGTCGGCCACCCAATCGACTAATGCCTGTACCTGCTCAGGCCTTACCATCCTCATAACGGCATTGGGCCCCACCAAATATCGCTGTAAATTCTGCCGGCTACTTGAGGGAGTTGGTTCACTACTTTGTGCGCCTGAGGCCGAACGGCCACGTCCTCTGCCAGCAACAGAGGCTCCACGGACACCACCACGACCGCGCCCTCGTCCCTTAATAGAATGTTTCTCATTGTTGCGATTCAACTCGCACCACAATAAAATATATTATTTTTTAGCCCCAAAATTCCCACACTGGAAGATATAATTCCTTTTCCGGTATTAATTACAAGAAAACTGCTGCAAATTGGACACCAGAATTTTTAAAATGCTAGTTTTGGTACATAGATTCCCACACGGGAGATATAATTCCTTTTACAGGAGTAAAAACGTGCGGCCTACTGTTTCTGGTCTAACTAACACCAGATTGATTAAATTGGCCTTTTTTCACCAAAATTACAACACTGGATAATGTAATGCCTTTTCCTGTATTAATTACTTTTTACAGGAGTAAAAACGTGAGGCCTACTGTTTCTGGTGTAACTAACACCAGATTGATTAAATTGGCCTTTTTTCACCAAAATTACAACACTGGACGATATAATGCCTTTTGCGGTATTAATTACAAGAGGACTGCTGGTATTTCAGAACACCGGAATTTTTAAAATGCTAGTTTTGCTAGATAAATTTCCCACACTGGGAGAAATATTGCCTAAGCCTTTTTACAGTATTAATTACAACAGGAGTGCTTCTTCTGGTCTAACACCAGAATAATTTTATTATTACCGTGAAAGCTTTTTTAATTTATATTTCTGGCACATAAAAAAAAAAATATTTCTGGCTGACAGTATTGGACTTGGCTGTAGTGGCACTGGCTAGCCTAGCTGGAACAGCACATTCATGGGATTTGCTATCCAAGTGGGTTACTTTCAGTTTCACCACTGATATATTAAATATCTTTGCAGTTAGTATGGGTGACACAAGCACAGCCAAACCCCTGATGTAGTATATCTATGAAAAATCGACTATTACATGAGATTAATGGACGTTGTGGCAGCTTTTGCTGTAGCACCACAAGTCCCAAAATGGCCGCCGCCTATCAGCCCAGTAACATGTGCCAGAAAACGGTCTGCCCAGCCAGAAAAAAATAGACTTTGACTGAGCAGCTGAATCGCTGTTGTTCTGATTCACAGGTGTAGATTTTTCACTTCTTTGGAGCTTTGGTTTAGACTCTGTGGCAGCTTGTGCTGGCGCACCACAAGTCCCAAAATGGCCACCGCCGGTCAGCCCAGTTACATGTGCCAGTAAAAATCGCTCTGGCCAGTCTCAACAAAATAGTGACTTTCAGTGAACAGCTCAGCTGAGTTGTTCTGATGCACAGGTGTAGAAAGGTATATCATTCACTTCTTTATCCCTGCCTATCTCGCCCTCACAGAAGCTGCGTCCTCTCCCTACACTAATCAGAGCAGTGTGACGTGCGGCGCTACGTGACTCCAGCTTAAATAGAGGCTGGGTCACATGCTGCACTTGGCCATTCACAGCCATGCCATTAGTAGGCATGGCTGTGATGGGCTCTTAGGGCAAGAAGTAAAACGCTAGCTGATTGGCTGCTGTGCAGCCCTTCAGAAAGCGGGAAGTAATCGACGAACACCGGACCCGAACCCGAACTTTTTTGAAAATGTCCGGGTTCGGATCCGTGTCACGGACACCCCAAAATTCGGTACAGACCCGAACAATTCTCGAACTGTTCGCTCAACACTACTGACGTATATATACAGTATATATATATATATATATATATATATATGTGTATAGTTAAGGCTGATAAGTCAGACTGCAATTGTGGGAGGGGCAGAGGCACTTCAAGAAAGTGGCGCTGCCTCACCCACCGGCATGTGTTCTCAGGTGCTGGGGGGGGGGGGCATGTCTTCATCCCTGACCCAAGCAGCTCACGCCAGCAGCAGCTATGCTGAAGTGCGCTCGACTCGTAAGTATGCATGGTCCGTGGTGGACTGCCGCTCTGGGTTTGTTTCTGGCCAGGCTTGCAGGTCAGGTAGGGCTCCCGCTGCTTCAGGCACACGGATCATTCTTTGATCACTCCCCGCCTTGAGCTTTCCTTTACCTGCACTCGCAGCCATGCCGTCAGCTTCCTTGCCCGTGCGGCACGCACACGGTCTCGCACGGTGTGGCTTTTTCATCCGTCTCTGCTGGTTTTGCCACCCTGGTCTCTCGTTCGCTGCTTGTAGTATCATGGTCATGGGCTGTTTGCCTCCAGCATTTTCTGCCCTACTAACCATGCTCCCTTAAATCCGTCTGTCTAGAACCCAGCTGCAATATTATATCAGCATTGCCAGGAGGAATAATGAAGGGATAGCAACAATTCTATTAAAACATAGCTATTTTACTGGAGAGTGGTCCTGTTACAAAAAAATAAAAAGATAAAATTTAAAGGAGCGGTCTGTGGTGCTCAGGTGAGCTGGTTTTTGTGTTACTGTTTTGTATTCATGCCTCGGTTCGTATTCACTTAAATTGGTCTCCTTGCCTCTGCTAGCCAAAATAATCTGCTTTGATTTACTTCAGCTGAGGCCAATAAGACAATAGGAGTGAGTTCCTACTATGTATAAGAAAGTTTTACTTTTCGCTTTGTATGTCTTGATGAAGGGTTATGATTAGCAAAATGAAATTTGTCTTCTCCTATATGTGTCTGGATTTTAATTAGCACAGCTATAAAAAAAAAAAAATTGGCAGACGTGGCCGTTCTGGAAGATGCAACCCCCCCCCCCGCCAAGGCCACTCCTCCGAGAGACGTGGCCAATCTCGCTCCCGCTCCAGTACCAGTCTCTCCGGGACCCTTACCAGTACGAGGGCTGCAGGAGCAACCAGCTTCGGTGCTTCCCCAGTTACCGCTCCAGTCCAGCTAGTGACCATCATCCTCTGGCCAGCAGAAATGACAGGTATCTTAGTCCGCAGTCTGTCTCAAGTTGGAGCAGGCGGTAGGGTTCAATAACATTGTTTTGCCGCTGCCAGGGGCAGCAGTCTGGCAGTCCATGAATGTGAGTACAGTCTCCTTTAAAAAAAAAATATATAAAAATGTTATACACTTTAGGTTTCTGGCGAGAGACGGTCTTCTTTCCCCTCCAAGATTCGGGGGGGGGGGGGGGGAGGCGGGGTTTAGGCACGTTTGATCAGTCTCATCACTTGGTAGATTCATCTGGCTCATGTTTGTTTTCAAATGATCAATGTTGCCACCTGTCATGTTTTCGGGCTTACGATTATTACATCGTCAGTGTCTTTTGCTCGGTAATTTATTCAGGTTTACGTTTATCAATCATTATTGTCTGTCACCTGTTTACGTCTTTCAGGTCTACTTTATTATTTAATGTCTGTCGCCTGTTTACGTTATTCAGACCTACGTTATTAATCATCATGTTTGTCGCCTGTTACATTTCAGGCTTGCGTTTATTAATCATTATTGTCTGTCGCCTGTTTACGCTATTCAGGCTTACGTTCATTGTTCGTTGATATCTGTCGCCTGTTTACGTTATTCAGGCATACGTGTATTATTTAATGTCTTCCACCTGTTTCGTTATTCAGGCCTATGTTATTGATCATTAATGTCTGTCGCATGTTACATTATTCAGGCTTACGTTCATTAATCAATGATATATCTCACCTGTTTACGCCATTCAGACATAATCTGTTGACTGTTTATTTTTTTCAGGCTTAGGTTTATTATTTAATGTCTGTTGCCTGTTTATGTTATTCAGGCCTATGTTTTATTCATCATGTCTGTTACCTGTTACGTTTCAGGCTTGCATTCCTTAATCGTTATTGTCTGTCGCCTATTTACATTATTCAGGCATACGTTACTAATTATCATGTCTGTCGCCTGTCCTTTAAGGCTTACCTTTATCAATTTTTTTATTGTCTGTCGCCTGTTTACGCTATTCAGGCTCATGCTCATTGATCATTGATATCTGTCGCCTTTTTACGTTATTCAGGCCTACGTTTATCATTTAACCCCTTAAGGACCCTGCCATTTTTCACCTTAAGGACCTGCCCATTTTTTGCAAATCTGACATATGTCACTTTATATGGTAATAACTTTGGAACTCTTTTACTTATCCAAGCCATTCTGAGATTGTTTTCTCATCACATATTGTACTTCATGACAGTGGTAAATTTGAGTCAAAATATTTCATTTTTATTTATAAAAAAAATAAAAAATTTACCAAAAATTGAAAAAAAATTCGTAATTTACTAACTTTCTATTTCTCTGCTTTTAAAATAGATAGTAATACCTCCTAAAATAGTTTACTTTACATTTCCCATATGTCTACTTCATGTTTGGATCATTTTGTAAATGACATTCACTGGTCACACAGCTCCCCAAACATAGCACTAACACCCCGAAACAGCTGTCTGTGGATGGATAACTGGCTTAGGTTTTCCTCATCACATCCCTAAAGCTTGTAAAAAAGCGGGATCTTGACATAGGGGCCACTTAATATGGTGGATTTGGTGATCTCTGTAATGGAGACACCCCTTTGCTCGGTTTTCCTTCCTTTGAGGGATATCTGGCTTTCATTGTGTTGTAGACCCAATACTGGGGCTCCACATTTATTTTGCATTTTACTGTTTCCTAGGGAGCTTTGCACTTTGGATTGCTGTGTTGAGACTCTTAAATGAGGCTCCGCGGTGTTTTCTGTAGCTGGTGTCCCTGAGATCATCTATTGTTGTGTTTGAGTAGTCGCCAAGGCATTGCTCCCGGTTAGTCAGAATCCTACTCCACACTGATGAGGGGCAACACCCCGAAACAGCTTTCTGTGGATGGATAACTGGCTTAGGTTTTCCTCGTCACATCCTTAAAGCTTGTAAAAAAGCGGGATCTTGACATAGGGGCCACTTAATATGGTGGATTTGGTGATGTCTGTAATGGAGACACCCTTTGCTCGGTTTTCCTTCCTTTGAGGGATATCTGGCTTTCATTGTGTTGTAGACCCAATTCTGGGGCTCCACATTTATTTTGCATATTACTGTTTCCTAGAGAGCTTTGCACTTTGGATTGCTGTGTTTAGACTCTTAAATAAGGCTCTGCTGTGTTTTCTGTAGCTGGTCTCCCTGAGATCATCTATTGTTTTGTTCAAACATAGCACTAAGGAAGGGCTATGGATGTGTGAGGAGTACTGAAGGGGTTAACAGTGCAGCTGAGGAGGAAGGCTAATCCACATCTTTGATCTCCTCAGCACCAGAGAAGAGAATTACAAGTAGCTCCTTATTATCAGCTGTGTGTTTACTCACAGTGACAGTTTAACTGCAGGACAAGATTGTTTATCCTAGTGCCTGAAGTACTTGCAAGTTAGGACGAGCTATCTGGTCCAAGGTCCTGAAGTTGTTAATGTCTGTCGCCGATTTACGTTATTCAGGCCTACATTTATTAATCTTCATGTCTGCTTCCTGTTACGTTTCAGGCTTGCGTTTATTAATCTTTGATGTCTGTCGCCTGTTTATGTTTTTCGGGCCACGTCATTAATCATTAATGTCCGTCGCCTGTTTACGTTATTCAGGCTCACGTTCATTGATCATTGATATCTGTCGGCCTGTTTACGTTATTCAGGCATACTTTTTTTATTTAATGTCTGTTGCCTGTTTACTTTATTCAGGCCTACGTTTAGTATTTAATGTGTGTCGCTTGTTACTTTATTGAGGCCTACGTTTATTACTTAATGTCTGTCGCCTGTTTACGTTATTCAGGTCTACGTTATTAATCTCCATGTCTGTCACCGTTACGTTTTAGGCTTATGTTCATTAATCATTATTGTCTGTCACCTGTTTACGTTATTCAGGCTTACGTTCATTGTCCATCGATATCTGTCACCTGTTTACGTTATTAAAGCATGCGTTTATTATTTAATGTCTGTCACCTGTTTACCTTTTCAGGCCTACGTTCATTATTTAAAGTCACCTGTTTTCGTTATTCAGGCCTACGTTATTAATCATTAATGTTCATCGCCTGTTAAGTTATTCAGGCTTACGTTCATTGATTATTGATATCTGTCGCCTGTTTACGCTATTCAGGCATACGTTTAGTATTTAATGTTTGTCGCCTGTTTATATTATTCAGGCTTACGTTTATTATTTAATGTCTCTCGCCTGTCTACGTTATTCAGGTCTACGTTTAGTATTAATCATGTCTGTCACCTGTTACGTTTCAGGCTTGCGTTCATTAATCGTTATTGTCTATCGTCTGCTTATGTTATTCAGGCCACGTTTATTGTTTAACGTCTGTCGCCCGTTATGTTATTCAGGCATACGTTACTAATTATCATGTCTGTCGCCTGTTACTGTTCAGGCTTACGTTTATTAATCTTATTGTCTGCCACCTGTTTACGTTATTCAGGCCTTCGTTATTAATCATTAATGTCTGCCGCCTGTTATGTTATTCAGGCTTATGTTCATTGATCATTGATTTCTGTCGCCTGTTTACGTTATTCAGGCCTACGTTTATTAATCTTCATGTCTGTCTCCTGTTTATATTTCAGGCTTGCGTTTATTAATCTTTGTTGTCTGTCGCCTGTTTTCATTATTCAGGCCTACGTTATTAATCATTAATGTCTGTTGCCTGTTACGTTATTCAGGCTTACGCTCATTGATCATTGATATCTGTCGCCTGTTTACGTTATTTCGGCCTACGTTTATTATTTAATGTCTGTCGCCTGTTACAGGTCTACGTTATTAATCATCATACCTGTCTTCTGTTATGTTTCAGGTTTACGTTTATTAATCATTATTGTCTGTAGCTTGTTTGCGTTATTCAGGCCTACGTTATTAATTATTAATGTCTGTCGCCTGTTACGTTATTCAGACTTACGTCCATTGATCATTGATATCTGTCGCCTGTTTACGTCATTCAGGCAGACATTTATTATTTAATGTCTGTCGCCTGTTTACGTTATTCAGGCCTACGTTATTAATCATCATGTCTGTTGCCTGTCACGTTTCAGGCTTGCGTTCACTAATCCTTATTGTCTGTCACCTGTTTATGTTATTTAGGCATACGTTTATTATTTCATTGTCTGTAGCCTGTTTATGTTATTCAGGCCTGCGTTTATTATTTAATGTCTGTCGCCTGTTTTTGTTAATCAGGCTTACATTATTATTTATTAATGTCTGTAGCCTGTTACGTTATTCAAGCTTACCTTCATTGATCATTGATATATGTCGCCTGCTTACATTATTCAGGCCTACGTCATTAATCATCATGTCTGTCACCTGTCACGTTTTAGGCTTGCATTTATTAATCTTTATTGTCTGCCACCTCTTTACGTTATTCAGGCCTACGTTTAGTATTTAATGTCGGTCACCTGTCAAGTTATCCAGGCCTACATTCGTTGATTAATGTCTGTCGCTGGTTACGTTCCTCAGGCTCACATTCTTAATTAATAATGTATGTTGCCTGTTACGTTCTTCAGGGTTACGTTTTAAATCTAATGTTTGTCGCCAACAGCATAATTTTCATGTTTCATGCAGGGGCATTCAGGGTTTAAAAAATAATAAAAATCTTGACGCAGATGCGTTGTCTCGTTTTAATTTTTTATGCTTCATTTAGGTCCTGACGGAGGTGGAACAAGTAGGGCTATCCCCTCCAGCATTTCAGTTTCCGATTATGGTCGAAATACGTACATCTCTCAGCCAAGTGTCACGTACAAAGTATCGTCTGTTAATATGGCTAGAAATTGCAAAGCGGCTTGGAGCATTCATAGCAAATTTTCACTCCTTCACTCATGGATGGACACCGACAGGTCCTCGTATATTATGGCTTTTTTTAACTTATTTGTAAACCTACAAGACCTCATAAGGCATAACAACTATCTATGGTCAACATAAAACACCACTAAACCAATTCAGACCACAGATATATTATTAAATGTACAAATATCTTTATTGAAAAATTTCTTAATATACACACAATTTTTTCTAAACAGGAGCAAAAATGCAGGAGAGAAAGTAGATGTAAAAATGACACACCTGACACAGGGAAATTTTTGGCTGGGGGTCCGGATTAAATAAATCACACTGGATCCACAATACTAGGTTATATATAATGGGCATGTATCGATATACAAAACTATATATATATTTAGAATATCACCCATAAGAGTCAATCCCGGCTGAGGTCATAACCCGTTGCAATCCATCAATGTGGAATAATAGCAAATAACATTTCAAAGGCCACAGTCAGGATCGAGAATCATAGAGATCACTGCCTATAATACACAGATACTGCACCAATACAAGTTAGATCGAGTGTAGAAAGTAATTATAGTCTTAAAACATACCCATGGTATCTCAGTGTGGACCGGCGCAGTCAACAAAACACTCAACACGTGTTTCACCACCAGGCTTCGTCAGGAGGTGACGAAGCCTGGTGGTGAAACACGAAGCCTGGTGGTGAAACACGTGTTGAGGTGTTTTGTTGACTGCGGCCGGTCCACACTGAGATACCATGGGTATGTTTTAAGACTATAATTACTTTTCTACACTCGATCTAACTTGTATTGGTGCAGTATCTGTGTATTATAGGCAGTGATCTCTATGATTCTCGATCCTGACTGTGGCCTTTGAAATGTTATTTGCTATTATTCCACATTGATGGATTGCAACGGGTTATGACCTCAGCCGGGATTGACTCTTATGGGTGATATTCTAAATATATATATAGTTTTGTATATCGATACATGCCCATTATATATAACCTAGTATTGTGGATCCAGTGTGATTTATTTAATCCGGACCCCCAGCCAAAAATTTCCCTGTGTCAGGTGTGTCATTTTTACATCTACTTTCTCTCCTGCATTTTTGCTCCTGTTTAGAAAAAATTGTGTGTATATTAAGAAATTTTTCAATAAAGATATTTGTACATTTAATAATATATCTGTGGTCTGAATTGGTTTAGTGTTTTTTTAACTTATTGCCATACTGACCTTAGACTCTTTACAACACAATAAATAGCATTTGGCCGGGGTCCAGCTTTCTTCACAGTAGAAGATCCAGATAGCAGGTCTTCACAGCTCAAGCAATAAAAGCAACCCTCAGGAGCTACTGAAGAATAGTGAATGGTCTGTCTCAATAGTTCAGGGAAACTATTCAGGATACTTCCTTCCTCCCTATTTGGTTTTTGGGCTCCATAGATCCTTTTGGGCTCCATTCCAGCATAGTCATAAAGGTGGTCATGTATTTCGGTTCTACGGATTCCTGAGGCCAGGGGAATTCAGTAGTACTTCTGCTAGAACCAAGGGTCAGTTAGCATGGTGCAATGACCATTTCCCACTGTATAGGACCATTTCACACTGTACTGGTCCTCCACAACATCGCAGGTCGGTTCACCAGTGGAGGTCAAGTACTTCCAGTCATTTAATGATTAGCGCCCAGTTAGGTTTTCAAAAGATTATCGGGGTTCCGGGTGACTCCGCCGGATAGCCCACTACTTCCATTCAAAGCCATCGCCATCATCTCATTCATCTCCCATTTCGTTCCCTAGCGGCTAGATCAGGTTTTGTCCCTAATGCCATTTCGGATCACTCATCAGGCATCGGGGCAGCTTCTTCAGCGTCAAAGCATTATGTCCCAGGCCACGTCATTCGCAAGAAAGGACGTTGGCATTCTTCTTGCTTTGGCCGATACGTCCAAACCCTCATTTGAGATTTCTGTTGCCCTTTGCAGATCGGCTTTATGATTTGGTTGTACATGCCAATTAAGTTCTTTCTTACTCTACACGGCTAGGTTTTTTGCCCCTTTATAGGTGTTCCCTCGGCAATGGCAAAGGGCACACCTCAGCCTTTCAGTCAGGTCAGCTAAGACATGTTGAGTTGGTTTAGGCTAGTCTCGGTGGTTATCTTCTCAGGTTTTCCCAGAATCTCTTTGTCCGTAGCCCTGACCACAAATAGTTAAGGCTGATGAGTCAGCCTGCAACTGTGGGAGGGGCGGAGGCACTTCATAAATGAGGCACAGCCTCACACACGGACGTGCGTTTTTCTTTCTTATATTTCCATAGGGTATGCCCCCTTATAGGCCTACCCCCGGCAATAGAAATGGCACACCTCAGCCTTTCAGTGAGGTCAGCTAAGATATGTTCAGTTGGTTTAGGCTAGACTCGGCGGTTATCTTCTCAGGTTTTGCCGGCAAATCTTTGTCCGTAGCCCTGACCACAAATATATATATATATATATATATATATATATATATATATACATATAGTGAAAACAACAGGCAGCACTCAAAAATAAAAAGCAAAATTTACCTTTTTATTCACCCATATGGGCAGCGTGACGCTTCGGCTCACAACTAGAGCTTTGAGAAAGGCTCGAGTTGTGAGCCGAAACGTCGCGCTGCCCACATGGGTGAATAAAAAGGTGAATTTTGCTTTTTACTTTTGAGTGCTGCCCATTTTTTTCACTAGATATTATAAGGATCAGCTAATCCTTGTGGGCTTTGCACCTATCATTCTTTTTTGGACGGAGCTGCCATTTTTTTGTTATTTATATCTACCTAGTGTGCTGTTAGAGAGATATAATGGCCCTGGAGGTGCTTACTGGTCCACGTATCGGTAGTTATGTGGACCTTGCCACAGATGGCGTTGTGCAGTGCCCACCTTATTTTGTCCGTCACTTGCTTGTGCAGATAAGGGAAGGCTTGCCTGGAAAATATTGGCGGCTTGGATGTGAATACTGGCTATGTGGTACATGTGACAACAATCTCCCGTATTCTTCATATGTCTGGGCTATGGGGTAGAGTGGCAAGAGGAAAATCTTTTCTTACGAAGAAAAACATCCAAGCTAGGCTACATTTTGCAAAAACACATCTGAAGTCCCCCAAAAACATGTGGGAAAAGGTGTTATGCTCTGATGAAACCAAAGTTTAACTTTTTTGCCATAATTCCAAAAGTTATGTTTGGCACAAAAACAACACTGCACACCACCAAAAGAACACCATACCCACAGTGAAGCATGGTGGTGGCAGCATCATGCTTTAGGTCTGTTTTTCTTCAGCTGGAACTGGGGCTTTAGTTAAGATAGAGGGAACAGTTCCAAATACCAGTCAATATTGGCACAAAACCTTCAGGCTTCTGCTAGATAGCTGAACATGAAGAGGAACTTCATCTTTCAGCATGACAACGACCCAAAGCATACATCCGAATCAACAAAGGAATGGCTTCACCAGAAGAAGATTAAAGTTTTGGAATGGCCAAGCCAGAGCCCAGACCTGAATCCGATTGAAAATCTGTGGGGTGATCTGAAAAGGGCTGTGCACAGGAGATGCCCTCGCAATCTGAGAGATTTGGAGTGTTTTTGCAAAAAAGAGTGGGCAAATATTGCCAAATCAAAATGTGTCATGCGGATAGACTCATACCTAAGAAGAGTGAGTACTGTAATAAAATCAAAAGGTGCTTCAACAAAGTATTAATTTAAAGGGAACCTGTCACCTCGAAATCGGCTTTTAAACTGTTGAAAGTACCTTATAGTGCCCCATAGTCGTGTCCTAAAGCACTTTTGCGTCCTTTTCCACGATTTAAATTTATTGAGAAATCGCTATTTTATTCCTCTGCTGCCCCGTGCTTCAAGTCATGCTTAAAGTCAAGGAGGCAGCGGCCTGGGCATCTGCAATCCAGCTCTCCCCGCCTCCCTGTGCCTTGATTGACACGCCACATTTCCATGCCCGGACCGCGCTCTCATCCCGCATGCGCAGTAATGGGCTGCTGTAGCGCCCTGAAGTCTGAAGTAAGATGGCAATAACATACGTTTGTTTCTAGCTAGACCGCAAATAGCTGGTATGAGCTATATATACCAGCTATATGCGGTCTAGCTAGAAATGAACGTATGTTATTGCCATCTTACTTCAGACTTGAAAAGAGGTCGCCTGTACCCCGAAACGTGTCGTCCTGTAATAAATAAATAAACATTTATCTATGCGATTAAGAGATCCGGTTGTTAATGTGCACCTCCCTGCAGTTGGCTACAAACCCGACATATAATTGTCCGGGGACCTTCAACTTGTCTGACTACGCTTGATCGGTGGGATGGCACCCACCTAGAGCGATTAGTGCAATACTGGCAGCACCAATCACAAGATCTTCCATACGAGTCCTCAACCTCCATCGTGGTCACCCCCAAAATACGGGCACGACTACATAGTGGCGAGCAGCTCAATTTTTTCTACTAAGTCACACACTTATGTTTGACGTATTTACCCTATGAGCGTCTCTTTTTTTGCTTGCTACATATCTATGTATAAATATATCAGGGGTCAGTACAGAGATCTGTCCCATCATCTATTTATCCCCAGGACTGTCACTGTGATGAAGGAACATCCTCTGCCTCTGGAGGAAAGAAGGTTTGTGCACAAAAATAGAAGAGTATTCTTTACGGTAAGAGCAGTGAGACTATGGAACTCTCTGCCTGAGGAGGTGGTGATGGTGAGTACAATAAAGGAATTCAAGAGGGGCCTGGATGTATTTCTGGAGTGTAATAACATTACAGGCTATAGCTACTAGAGATGGGTCGTTGATCCAGGGAGTTATTCTGATTGCCTGAATGGAGTCGGGAAGGAATTTTTTACTCCCCTTAAGTGGGGAAAATTGGCTTCTACCTCACAGGGTTTTTTTTTGTTGCCTTCCTCTGGATCAACTAGCAGGATGACAGGCCGAACTGGATGGACAGATGTCTTTTTTTAGCCTTATGTACTATGTTACTATGTAACTATGCAGTACAAGGCAAAAAGGTCCTTTATAGGAAAAAAATTTACTGATTATATTTTTCACAATCACAAATGTAGTGCACAGAGCAAATGTACTTTTTAGCACAAAAAAAAGAAGCCTAGAATCTGATGTATTTAGAGAAGTACTTTACAGAACAAAATTTGAAAATATCACCCCCTAGGTCCCTAAAATCACAAATGGAGTAACAGTATTATTTTTCCCTTCCCCTGGCAGATATGCAGTGCAGGTGCACTTAAAAAATTGGTAAATTTTGCCAAATGAAGTAAAAAGACTGGATTCTATTACTGTCCCTTGCACATATGCAGCTGCAAGTGCACGTCACTTGCACAAAATGGATGCCGACACCAACCACTCACAGAAATATAAAAGTCTTTGTCACTGGCCTCATAAAAAAAACTGCCATTGCACCCACAAGAACAAAAAGGTTGTAGATAGCTCAGTGAACGCAATTCTGATATCAGATATTATTCAGCAAAGCTTGTTTCCTATTCTCTCCCTGAGAACACCAGCAGCAACCTGTCCCTACACTAACAACAGCAGAGTGATGTGCTGTGCTAAGTGACTCCAGCTTAAATAGAGGCTGGGTCACATGCTGCACTTAGCCAATCACAGCCATGCCATTGGGCATGGCTTCTAAGGGCAAGGTAGTTAGACGCTTGTTGATTGGCTGCCCAGCAGCTTTTCAACAAGCGCCATAAAATCTGCCGAACACCGAACCCGAACTATTACAAAAATGTTTGGGTTCGGGTCCGGGTGCCAAAAATCCTACAATTCGATACTACTACTGCTTCATATCCTAATCAGAGATGCCTGGACAGAATATTGTATCTATCGATGGGCCCCACAGTGAGACAGCTTTTGGGGAAATATATTTTGCTGCACTATTTTCTGCTATGGTATTGCTGACCCCGCCTATTTGTATTGTCCCACCTTCTGTCAATTCAGACCCTCCTTCAACATGGGGCCACTTTTAGTTTTCTTTTTCCAGGGCCACGTTAAGTTCCCAGTCCGCCCCTGTATATATATATATATATATATATATATATATATATATATACATATATATATATCACAGCTATGCAAGGACTAAATCAGAGGTCAGCAAACTCTAGCACTCCAGCTGTTGTGGAGCTACAACTTCAAACATGCTCCACTCCATTTACTTCTTTTGGGAGTTCTGAGAGCAGACAAGCAAGTGCACATTTTAGGAATTTTAGTTCCCCACAGCTGCAGTGCTAGTGGTTGCTGATCCCTGGACTTAAAGGGAATCTGTATTTCCAAAACACTCCCTAACTAGAGTAAGGGCGGGTTTGCATTACCGTTAGAAATTCTGTTACAGTGCCCAGTTATAACAGTGTTATAACAGAATTTTAGGATGGAATGCAAAACGGAACCCTTTTAAGAGGCATTCTATTTTGCTCCATCTTAATACATGTCTATGGGCACAAATAATGGTTCAGTTTTGTTCCATTATACATGACGGAAAAAAAAGTCCTGTCCTCCCAATACATTGAAGTTTCTTAGTGGCTTACAGCACTGTACCACAACATAATACTGCAAATTCCCCACCTGTCCACTCCCCTGTAGGCTTGAGCGAATTGACCTTCCGATCATAGATCCGGTCAATTCGTTCAAATACTTCAATTTTAATGCTGTTTCCATACAGCATTAAAATGTATTGGCTCCATGGAGCCAAAGTTCGTTTCAGCTGAAGTTGAACGAGATTTTGGTGAATTACTACTGTATTCTTATCTGCATCTTTAAAAACTATTTAAAATAGCAATCCGAAGTGGGATTTGGTACTGGTTGGTAACTATAGTACTAAAGCCCACTCCGGATTTTTATTTTAATTACATTTTTAATATGGTATATAGTCTAATTTCCCCTTTTCTTATATTTAAGGTAGAAACGGTGTCATATAGACAGAACATCTATTGCAACAAACTCCTTGCAACAAATCTAATCGTCTTTTTCCTTCTATTCTTCAGGACCCTGGTGCCCTCTAGTGACCACATCAGAGAATTCCATTTAGACAATATAATATCTCCACTTGCAAGTATTATATTGTTTACTTGTACAGGTTATATTCTGTTGTCTTATGATTTATGGTTCATATATTTTATATTATCTTCATTATTGTAATATTTATTATTTTAATTTTTCATTGTATTAATTGTAATTATTTTTTTTCATTTGAAGTGATTGCAACAAAATCAAGTATCCTTTCTCCTCAGTTTTTACAGAGAGGTTATTTCAGTTACTATATTGTACACTTGACATTGAAAAAAACCTAAAAACTTTTGCTACCAGAATCATAATATTTTCCATTCATTAGACAATATTAAATACAGTCCTCTCAGAATTCACAAAACATTCCCCCAGGACAATCAGTCTACATGTTTTGGACTAAGCCTAGTCATTGTTCATAAAAAAAAAGTGACCCCCTTCCATCTTTAATCCTTTCATGACCAAGGGTCATTGATACCCCCATGTCCACGTCTAATTTTGCAAATCTGTGTCACTTTATGTGGTGATAACTTTGGAACGCTTTTACTTATCCAAACCATTCTGTTTTCTCGTGACACATTGTACTTCATGATAGTCATAAATTTGAGTCAATATATTTCACTTTTATTTATGAAAAATTACATATTTACCAAAAATTTGGAAAAATTCGCCATTTTCAAAATTTCTTTTTTTCCACTTTTAAAACAGAAAGTGATATACCTCATACAATATTTATTATGTAACATTCCCCATATGTCTACTTTATGTTGGCCTCATTTTCTAGATGACATTTTATTTTTTTTAGGATGTTAGAAGGCTTAGAATTTTAAAAGCAATTCTTAAAATTTTTAAGAAAATTTCCAAAACCAACTTTTTAAGGATCAGTTCAGGTCTGAAGTCACTTTGTGGGGCTTACATAATAGAAACCACTTATAAATGACCCCATTGTAGAAACTACACCCATTAAGTTACTCAAAACTGATTTAACAAACTTTGTTAACCCTTTAGGTGTTCCACTTCTCAAGAATGAAAGGAAAATGGAGATAAAATTTCAAAATTTAACTTTTTTGGCAGATTTTCAAAGTTAATCCATTTTTTTATTTAACACTTTGAGGGTTAACAGCCAAACAAAATTCAATATTTATTACCCTGATTCTGCGGTTTACAGAAACACCCCACATGGGTCCGTAAACTGCTGCATGGGCACACGGGAGGGTGCAGAAGGAAAGGAGCAACGTATGGTTTTTGGAAGGCAGATTTTGCTGGACTGATTTTTAGATGGAATGTCCCATTTGAGGCTCCCCCGATGCACCCCTACAGTAGAAACTCCCAAAAAGTGACCCCATTTTGGAAACTAGGGTATAAGATGCCCATTTTATTGGTACTATATTGGGGTACATATGATTTTTAATTGCTTTATATTACTTTTTTTGGGAGGCAAGGTAACAAACTGCTGTTTTGGCACTGTTTTAATTTTTTACAAGATTCATCTGACGGGGTAGATTATGGGCTATTTTTATAGAGCAGGTTGTTACGGACGCAATGATATCAAATATATCTACTTTTTTTGTTTGTTTGTTTGTTTCAGTTTTACATAATAAAGCATTTTTGAAAAAAAAAAGTTTTTGTGTTTCCATTTTCTGAACGTCATATTATTATTTTTTCTGCCGTTCGTCATGTTCAGGGGCTCATTCATTGCAGGAAGAGTTGATGTTTTTATTGGTACCATTTTTGGGTACATATGATTTTTTAATCATTCATTATTACACTTTATGGGGCAAGGTGAACAAAAAATTGGTTGTTTTAGAACAATTTATTTTTATTTATTTTTACAGCGTTCCCCTGAGGGGTGAGTTTATGTGACATTATTATAGAGCAGATTGTTACGGACGTAGCAATACATAATATGTATACTTTTTCCTTTTCATTTAAGTCTTACACTTTTATAATGTCCCCATAGTCTGAGAGCCATAGCTTTTTTATTTTTTAAACGATTGTCTTAGTTAGGGTCTCATTTTTTGCAGGATGAAGTGACAATTTGATTGATTCTATTTCGGGGGGCATACGCTTTTTTCATAGCTTGGTGTTGCACTTTATGTGATGTTAGGTGACAGGTTTACATTTTTATATTTATTTACTTTTTCACTTTTTATTTACACTTTTTTATTTATTTATCCAGACCCATCTGGATCTTGAAGATCCAGTGGGCCTGATCACTATACAGTGCAGTGCAATAGTCATCTATTGCACTGCACTGTATAGTCAGTGCTACATTTACACTAAGGCTGATCAGACCCTCACTAAGGCTGATCAGCATTAAAGAGCTGCCATGACGTCTATACACGTGCTAGCTGCACGGGGTATGTGCAAATAACATGTATATAGCTGTATGGCAGTCGGGAAGGGGTTAAAAAGACATTCACACCCACAGGTAAAAGGTCATGTGGTGTATTCATAAATAGGAACATGGGAATTAACTGTAACACTGCACGCAGTATATGTAGTCACTTGTTCTATTTGCAATCTTCAGTATGTAGGGTAAATCAGTGGTCCACTAAAAGAGCGCATTAGAAGACTTATATTTATTGCAGCCACTGACAAAACTAATGTTTCTTCTCTAACTAAACAGGAGGAGATTGTAATGGTTTTTCCATTATGGGAATTGAGAGATTGTTCAGGCCACTTAGGGATGGAGTTCACATCAGAAAACTTCTCAATAGAGAGACTTAATATATCTTCTTATTGCACACCAGATATCCTTATGCTCTAGATGTCATGTAGTTGTATTAAGTGTTAGTTTATTAATTATACTAATATATGAATTAATATTTGGTTGCTTTTTAATAGTATAACATCTATTCCATCTAAAAAAGGATTAATTCTAGAGATGAGCGAGCTTTCAAAAATGGCTACATTACAAATGAATTCGCCACGCAAGCACGTTAAATCATCAGGTCTATCCCATCCTGCAGTTAAGCTGCAGAGAGAATGTACATCACTGTGCATTTCAGCAGCATACATAGCTTGTCCTGTCTGGTAGTGAAACAATTACTGTTAGTGTTGAGCGAATCAAAGTTAACAAAGTGGAATTCAATCCGAATTTCAGGAAAAATTTGATTTATCACAAGTCTGAATTTCCCTGCACTTCATGGTAATAAATTGGATTTTTTTCCAAGATGGCTGCTGCACATGTCACAAAGTGAAACTAAGAAGCCTGGGCAAAAGTATTACCTGAAATGCCTTGTAGACAAGCCAATCAGCAGATATCAAGTCTCTGTGATGTGACAGCTCTATAAAAAGCTTCATTCTGCTTGGTCTCCGACATTTTACAGTAAACTGAGCATAGGGAGAGACGTGACAAGTCCTAGGGAAAGGGTTTTGCAAAGCTTTTTATAGTATAATATGGTATAAGGACAGTGTAGGTAGACCGTAGGAAAAATTTTCAGACAGGCAATTCTATTATGCCTTGATTCTCAAATTGGGGTGAATAAGCTGTGTAATATAACCGTTAGTGGGCTGTCCACCTTGTGTAATAGATAAGCAAATCTATTACGCCTTGATTCTCAAATTGGGGTGAAAACCCTGTGTAATATAACTGTTATTGGGGTGCCCACTAGGGATGAGTGAACCCGAACTGTAAAGTTTGGGTTTGTACCGAATACCGAGGGTTTGGGCACCCGAACACGAACACAGACTTTCTCCAGGACGTCTGAGTTCGGGTTTGGTGTTTGGATTCTGAATAAAGTTTGTTGAAAGGCTGCAGCACAGCCAGTCAAAAAGCTTTTTAGCTGTAAGTACTTGGAAGCCATCGCAGTCATGCCTAGTATTGGCCTGTATAAATGCCGGATCATGTGTAGAGCCGCCATTCTGCTCTAACTAGTTTAGGGACAGGACGCAGCTCGAGTGAGGGACAGTGTTAGGCAATAAGGCTGTTAATCTGTCTGTTAATTCTGTGGGTGACCTATAGAAATTTTGTGGGGTGAGATACACCTCCTTTGCACCCATAACACAGAAATATAATTGTTAATCTGTCTGTTACTTCTGTGTGTGACATAAACCCATTTTTTGGGTTGAGATACAACTCCTTTGCACCTGTGACACGGAAATACAATAGTTAATCTGTTAATTCTGTGGGTGATTTATAGCCATTATTTTGGGTTCAATAAACCTTCTTTGCACCCGTGACACAGAAATACAATAGTTAATCCGTTTTTTGGGGTGCTTTACACGTTCTTTGAACCTATGAGAAAGAAATACAATAATTAATCTGTTATTTCTATGGATGACATAAACCCATTTTTGGGGAGGAAATAAACCTCCTTGGCATCCGTGACACAGAAATACAATTATTAATCTGTCTGTTAATTCTGTGGGTGACATAAACCCATTTTTTGGGGTGTGAAACACCTCCTTTGCATCTGTGACACAGAAATACAATTCTTCGTCTGTCTGTCAATTTTGTGTGTGACCTCAAAGAATGAGTAGAGCATCAAATAAGGGACAAGGCCGTGGTGCTGCTGGTGTTTGTGGAGCTCCAGCTGCAGGAAGAGGACATGGTCGATCTGTGCCAGCTACCCGCCCAAATGAAACACCTTCCTCTGGTGCACACAAGCAACAGGACATTCTGCGTCATTTTGTAGGCCCGAATACCGAATGTTAAGGCCAGAAAAAGTAGTGGCGGTAGTAGATTGGATGGTTGACAGTGCCTCCAGTTCCTTCACATTGTCTCCCACCCAATCCCCTGGTGAAAGCGCAGAATTGGCACCTGCAGCCTATGGGCATCTGTCTTCCACCTCACTCCCTTCCTAAGCTGCCAAGAAGTCTGAGCCCCATGTCATGCAGCAGGGACTTATGCTTTTTGATGACTCTGCTGGCGAGGTTTCCACCTAGCCCCGCCCAAGAAGTGGAAGAGATTGAGTGCACTGATGCCCAACCACTTATGTTTGAGGATGAGGACATCGCCGCTGCATGATGATGATGATAATAAAACACAGGTGTCAATTGCTGCAGTTTTCAGAAGTGTGCAGATCAGCAAGGAGGGAAGGGGTGAAGAGTGGGTGGAAGATGATGTGGAGGATGATGAGGCCCTAGACCCTATATGGAATCAAGGTCATCCAAGTGACATGTGCAGTTCGGAGGAAGAGGTGGTGGTCATGCAGCACCAGTCACAGAGCAAAAGAGGGAGCAGGGTGCAAACGCACAGTGGCCAGCCCCTAGCCAGTGCACCTGCTACTACCCACTGCACCGAGGGACTGAGCAAACCAAAGCCAGATCAAAGGATTTCCCTGGTGTGGCAGTTCTTCAGGCAATGTGCTGACGACTAGTGATGTCGCGAACATAAAATTTTCTGGTCGCGAACAGCTAACGCGAACTTCCGCAAATTTTCGCGAACGGGCGAACCGGGCGAACCGCCATAGACTTCAATTGGCAGGTGAATTTTAAAACCCACAGGGACTCATTCTGGCCACAATAGTGATGGGAAAGTTGTTTCAAGGGGTCTAACACCTGGACTGTGGCATGCCGGAGGGGGATCTATGGCAAAACTCCCATGGAAAATGACGTAGTGGACGCAGAGTCGGGTTTTAATCCATAAAGGGCATAAATCAACTAACATTCCTAAATTGTTTGGAATACCATGCTTTAAAACATCCAGTGTGTGTATACGATCAGGTATGATGTTGTATCGATCAGGTAGTGTAAGGGTTACGCCCGCTTCACAGACATTGACAGACCAAACTCCCCTTTTAATGCAAACAGTTCATTTGCACAACCGCAAACTCCCCATTTGCACAAGGTTGGATACCAAGCTAGCCACGTCCCGGTGATGTCATTGAAGGTTTCTTTCTCCACCCAGCCACGTACAACACCAAGGGTCCCCAAAAGGTGAATTGAATTTTTCGAACGGGGAGATGGTTAAAAAAAACGCTGGCTCCCTCCCCTTTGTTTTTATCCACGGTCACTGCGTCTGCGCCGTGCAATTTACTGTCACACCCGATATGAGTGGTATTTTCTGTAGTACTATTCTCATCAGTTTAATTCCTTCTAATGTCCCCAATCTGGGGGCCATTTATTGAATAGATTTTTCGAACGGGGAGATGGTTAAAAAAACGCTGGCTCCCTCCACTCTGTTTTAAACCATGGTGACTGCGTCTGCGCCGTGCAATTTACTGTCACAGTCGATATGAGTGGTATTTTCTGTAGTACTATTATCATCAGTTTAATTCCTCTAACGTCCCCAATCTGGGGGCCATTTATTGAATAGATTTTTCGAACAGGGAGATGGTTAAAAAAACGCTGGCTCCCTCCACTCTGTATTAATCCACGGTCACTGCGTCTGCGCCGTGCAATTTACTGTCACACCCGATATGAGTGATATTTTCTGTAGTACTATTCTCATCAGTTTAATCCCTGTTACGTCCCATATCAGGGATTGCATTTTGTGAAAAAAAATTTAGGCCGGGTACCTTCGACTGCCTTCACACTGACAGACCAAACTCTCATACTCCAAACTGAATTGATTTGAGGAACCGGGAGATGGAAAAAGCAGCTTGGTCGGTCCTCTTACTCCCAAATTGGGGCACTGCGCGTGCACAGAGCAATGTGCTGTGACACCCTATATGAGTGTTGTCTTAACTAGTACTATTCCTATCAGTTTAATCCCTGTTACGTACCCTATCCGGGGACGTCTGTCGAATTGATTAACCATTGTCGAATTAGCGAACCATTACGACATCAATTTTTAATTGTCTGCATCATTTCTAATAAACTATTAACAGACTTTATTATGATTTTTTATTTTATGTATTAAAAACCCATACAAGATATAAAAAAAAAAGGTAAATTAATGTTTTTCCTATGAAATATTATCCAGCCGTCCGATCGCTTTTGGTCTGACTATAATGAAGCAACGGCCTTATCATCTGGGGTGTGGCAACATTGCCACCACACTCATAGAGGTGATGATTGCTTCATTGTGATACGCAAGCCCCTTCACCACAACAAGGTAACGATCACGAAGGGGAATTGACACTTGTATGTGCCTTTTTTTTTTGGTTTGTTTTTGCAGCCACAGTGCTGCACCATAGGACAGAAAAATTAGGCATGTACACATGCCTGAAAAATAATGGCATTGTTGCAGCCGCTATTGTAGCAGCGGCCGGAAAAATTGATGTTTTCCAGGCAGAAAAGTGACTAAAACATTGCGGTTTGAACCCTAGTTGGTGGTGGAGAATTCACGAAAGTCAACCGGTATGCAGACATTAAATACAGCAGCGTGGGGACCATTTTGAGGCCAAGGCATGTAATCAGGCCTTTTGTTAGTCAAACGTATCCCCCACTGTCAGTCCCTTCGGGATCCATGCCTCATTCATCTTTATGAAGGTGAGGTAATCAAGACTTTTTTGACCGAGGCGACTTCTCTTGTCAGTGACAATGCCTCCTGCTGCACTGAAGGTCCTTTCTGACAGGACACTTGAAGCAGGGCAGGCCAGAAGTTCTATCGCGAACTGGGATAGCTCAGGCCACAGGTCAAGCCTGCACACCCAGTAGTGAAGGGGTTCATTGCTCCTCAGAGTGTCGATATCTTCTGTTAAGGCGAGGTAGTCTGCTACCTGTCGGTCGAGTCGTTCTCTAAGGCTGGATCCCGAAGGGCTGTGGCGATGAGTAGGACTGAAAAAGCTCTGCATGTCCTCCATCAACAACACATCTGTAAATCGTCCAGTCCTTGCCGCCGTGGTAGGAGGAGGATTACATTCACCTCTTCCCCTGTTAGATTCCCGTTGTGCTGTGACATCCCCCTTATAAGCTGTGTATAGCATATTTTTTAGTTTGGTTTTGAACTGCTGCATCCTTTCCGACTTTCGGTAATTTGGTAACATTTCTGCCACTTTCTGCTTATACCGGGGGTCTAGTAGCGTGGCCACCCAGTACAGATCGTTCTCCTTCATCCTTTTTATACGAGGGTCCCTCAACAGACATTACAGCATGAAAGACCCCATTTGAACAAGGTTGGATGCAGAGCTACTCATTTCCCGTTCCTCGTCCTCACTGATGTCATTGACGGTCTGTTCTTCCCCCCAGCCACGTACAACACCATGGGTCCCAGATAGGTGACAACAACGAGCACCCTGGGGTGCCTGCTGTGGTTGGTCTTCCTCCTCCTCAAAGCCGCCACATTCCTCCTCTGACTCCTCTTCCTCATACTCCTCTTCCAGCGTTGCTGCAGGTCCGCCAAGCGATGATGACAAGGCTCATCATCAGGCTTCACTCTCATCTATCCAGAACTCTTCGCAGGGCACGCTCCAGGAAGAAAACAAATGGGATGAGGTCGCTGATGGTGCCTTCGGTGCGACTGACTAGGTTTGTCACCTCCTCAAAAGGACGCATGAGCCTACAGGCATTGCGCATGAGTGTCCAGTAACGTGGCAAAAAGATTCCCAGCTCCGCAGAGGCTGTCCTAGCACCCCGGTCATACAAATACTCGTTGACGGCTTTTTCTTGTTGGAGCAGGCGGTCGAACATTAGGAGTGTTGAATTCCAATGTGTCGGGCTGTCGCATATCAAGCGCCTCACTGGCATGTTGTTTCGCCGCTGAATATCGGAAAAGTGCGCCATACGCCTAAAATGGCCACACACCTTCCTGGCCTGCTTGAGGACGTCCTGTAAGCCTGGGTACTTAGACACAAAACATTGTACGATGAGATTCAACACATGTGCCATGCACGGCACATGTGACAACTTGCCCAAATTTAATGCCGCCAACAGATTGCTTCCATTGTCACACACCACTTTGCCGATCTCCAGTTGGTGCAGGGTCAGCCACTGATCCACCTGTGCGTTCAGGGCGGACAGGAGTGCTGGTCCTGTGTGGCTCTCTGCTTTCAGGCAAGTCAACCCCAAGACAGCGTGACACTGTCGTATCCGGGATGTGGAATAACCCCTGGGGAGCTGAGGGGATTCAGTTGATGTGCAGCCAGACGCCGCAGCAGAAGAGGACTCAGCCGAGGAGGATATCGAAGAGGATGGAGTAGGAGTAGAGGAGGTGGCAGTAGGTCTGCCTGCAAGTCGTGGTGGTGTCACCAACTCTGCTGCGGAGCCACGCATTCCATGCTTGTCAGTCATCAGCAGGTTGACCCAATGCGCAGTATACGTGATATACCTGCCCTGACCGTGCTTTGCAGACCAGGTATCAGTGGTCAGATGGACCCTTGCCCCAACACTGTATGCTAGAGATGCCATGACTTCCATTTCAATGACATGGTAGAGGTTTGGGATTGCCTTTTTTTGAAAAAAATTTCGTCCGGGTACCTTCCACTGTGGTGTCCCAATAGCGACAAATTTTTTGAAGGCCTCAGACTCTACCAGCTGGTATGGTAAAAGCTGGCGGGCTAAGAGTTCCGTCAAGCCAGCTGTCAGTCGCCGGGCAAGGGGGTGATTCTGTGACATTGGCTTTTTACGCTCAAACGTGTCCTTGACAGACACCTGACTGTGGGCAGATGAGCAGGAACTGCTGAAGGTGAGAGATGGAGTGGCGGGTGGTTGAGAGGGGGCAGGGAGGACAGCAGTGGTTGACGTGGCTGAAGATGCTGGACCAGGAGGAGCATGGTGGCTTTGAGTTTGTGTGCTGCTTGTACTCATGTGTTGATCCCATAGGCGTTTGTGATGTGAGATCATGTGCCTTCGCAAAGCAGTTGTACCAAGGTGGGTGTTGGACTTCCCACGACTCAGTTTCTTTTGGCACAGGTTGCAAATTGCATTGCTGTTATCAGAGGCAGACACACAAAAAAAATGCCACACTGCTGAGCTTTGCAGTGACGGCATTCTGGTGGTGGCAACAGCATGCGTTGACTGGCGTGCTGTCTGGCTGACCCCAGGTGCCGATACATGCTGTCTGACTGTGCCACTAACTCCTTGCGACGACCTCCCCCTGCTTCCAACTCGTCTCCTCATTCTCACTATCTCCCCTTCTGAACTTTCCCCCTCTTCTTCTCTTCGAGCAGGCACCCACGTGGCATCCGTGGACACATCGTCATCATCAACTGCTTCACTTGTATCTGACACCTCAGCAAAGGAAGCAGCAGCGGGTACAACATCATCATCATCATCATCACACTGTACGTCCATGTGTGTAATCCTGCCTGACTGAGACATATCCCCGTAATCTACATCATCTGGCAATAATGGTTGCACATCACTAATTGCATCCAACTGATGTGTAAATAACTCCTCTGACGGATCAAGTGAAGCGGCTGTGGTGGCTGTGGTGGTAGTGGTGGTGGTGGCGGCGGCGGGCGGGTGGGTGGTAACTAGAGAGCAGGTGACCGAAGCTGAGCTGGAGGAGGATGGTGCGTCAAGGTTCTTAGCGGAAGCTGTTAAAGATTGGGTGTCCTGTCTAAGCCAGTCAACTATGTCCTCAGAATTTTTCGGGTTCAGGGTACGTGGCCTCTGAACACTGGGCATTATTCCAGGGACAGTGGAAATCACAGCACCACGACCACGACGGCCCCTGCGGGGTGGCCTGCCTCTGCCTGTCATTTTTTTTTAGATAAGTGGTACTACGCGTGCTAGGTACTGTGCCACCCGGTATCAGTGGTGGGCACTGGCAGTGGGCACACTACAGTCTGTGGAAGTGGGCCTGACACACACTGGCAGCAGGCAAGCAACTGAATTTAGACTACTGTCTAAAAATTAAATGCCTTATTTATCGGCAAGCTACTGTGCCACCCGGTATCAGTGGTGAGCACTGGCAGTGGGCACACTACAGTCTGTGGAAGTGGGCCTGACACACACTGGCAGCAGGCAAGCAACTGAAATTAGACTGTGTAAAAATTAAATGCCTTATTTATCGGCAAGCTACTGTGCCACCCGGTATCATTGGTTGGCACTGGCAGTGGGCACACTACAGTCTGTGAAAGTGGGCCTGACACACACTGGCAGCAGGCAAGCAACTGAAATTAGACTGTGTAAAAATTAAATGCCTTATTTATCGGCAAGCTACTGTGCCACCCGGTATCAGTGGTTGGCACTGGCAGTGGGCACACTACAGTCTGTGGAAGTGGGCCTGACACACACTGGCAGCAGGCAAGCAACTGAAATTACACTAAAGTGTAAAAATGAAATGCCTTAATTATCAGCAAGCTACTGTGCCACCCGGTATCAGTGGTTGACACTGGCAGTGGGCACACTACAGTCTGTGGAAGTGGGCCTGACACACACTGGCAGCAGGGAAGCAACTGAATTTAGACTACTGTATAAAAATTAAATGCCTTATTTATTGGCAAGCTACTGTGCCACCCTGTATCAGTGGTTGGCACTGGCAGTGGGCACACTACAGTCTGTGGAAGTGGGCCTGACACACACTGGCAGCAGGCAAGCAACTGAAATTAGACTGTGTAAAAATTAAATGCCTTATTTATTGGCAAGCTATTGTGCCACCCTGTATCAGTGGTTGGCACTGGCAGTGGGCACACTACAGTCTGTGGAAGTGGGCCTGACACACACTGGCAGCAGGCAAGCAACTGAATTTAGACTACTGTCTAAAAATGAAATGCCTTATTTATCGGCAAGCTACTGTGCCACCCGGTATCAGTGGTTGGCACTGGCAGTGGGCACACTACAGTCAGTGGAAGTCGGCCTGACACACACTAGCAGCAGGCAAGCAACTGAAATTACACTAAAGTGTAAAAATTAAATGCCTTTTTTTGATGCAAAGTCCTGTGCCACACGGGATGATAGGGGTGGGCACTGGCAGTGGGCACACTACAGTCAGTGGAAGTCAGCCTGACACACACTGGCAGGCAACTAACCTTAGATTAAAGTGTAAAAATTAAATGCCTTTTTTTGATGCAAAGTCCTGTGCCACATAGGATGATAGGGGTGGGCACTGGCAGTAGACACACTACAGTCTGTGGGCCTGCAGCTCCTCACACACAGGCAGGCCAGGCAACTGCAATATGTATATGGAGAAAAAAAAAAGCAGACTAATGTTGTAGCCCTAAAAAGGGCTTTTTGGGGTGCTGTCAGGACGCTGTCCTTACAGCAGAGATCAGATGAGTCTTTCAGGACTGGAGTGGACACTGAATTCACTAGCCTAGCTATCGATTTCCCTATTAAATCAGCAGCAACTACACTCTCCCTCCTCTCACTAAGACTGCAAATTCCGAATGAATCTAAAATGAATCCTGTTCAGGAGATGGGAGGGTCTGGGAGGGAGGGTATGCTGCTGATTGGCTGGAATGTGTCTGCTAACTGTGAGGTACAGGGTCAAAGTTTGCTCAATGATGATGTATAGGGGGCGGACCGAACATCGCATGTGTTCGCCCATTGAGGCGAACGCGAACAAGTTATGTTCGCCGGGAACTGTTCGCCGGCGGATAGTTCGGGCCATCTCTACTGACGACAAGACAAGGTTAGTTTGTATGCTGTGTAGTCAGAGCCTGAAGCGAGGCATAAATGTTCTAAACCAGAGCACCACCTGCATGCAAAGCATGAGCTGTAGTGGAGTAGACACCTGAAAAACCTAGAAAGATCTGAGGCTCCTCCTGCAACCTCCTCTGCTGCAGTCTCGGCCTTTTCCTCCCCCTCTTGTGCAACAGGGACACCTGGCTCCCTGCAACGAGAGGATGTGACAACAACACCACCACTGCCAATAGTGTCACCAAGACCCCCCTGCGAGCCCTGGCCCTGAATGCCAGCATTTGAAAACTACTGGCCTTTGAAATGCTACCATTCAGTCTGGGGGAGAAGGACACTTTTAAAAACCTTATGGTGGTGGGTGTCCCACATTACATGGTTCCCAGCCACCACTACTTTTCCTGCCCTGCATGAAGAAGTGGCCAAAAAAATCAGGTGTGCGCTGCACAATGCCATCAGTGGCAAGGTCCACATAACCACCAATATGTGGACCAGTAAGCTTGGGCAGGGATGTTATATCTCCCTAACTGCCTGCTAGGTAAATGTAGTGGCGGCCTGAGGCCGAAAGCGTTTTGGTGGCGTTTCCTATTGCCACCGAGGATTGCTGGACATTCCTCGCTGTCTGCTGTTGCCCCCTACCCCACTTCCTCCTCTGCACTTCCTTACCGTAACACCTGCACCACCAACTTCAGCATAGCCAGGGGAAAACGACAGCAGGCTGTTTTGAAACTCATCTGTTTGGGGGGAAAAAACCACACCACGCAGGAGCTGTGGACGGGCATCAAAGAACAAACCGATGAGTAGTTGGTGCTGTTGAGCCTCAAGCACGGCCTGGTGGTGTGCGATAATGAGTGAAATCGCTTAGCAGCACTGGGGATAGCCAGTTTAAAGCACAGCCCTTGCCTGGCGCATGTGCTGAATTTGGTGGTGCAGAGGTTCCTGACAAATTACCACGAGATGTCAGCGCTGCAGCAGAAAATGCGGGCCATCTGTACGCACCCTGCTCGCCTGTCTGCACTGCAGAGTAACTTCTGCCTTCTCACTCACCACCTCATATGCGACGTACCCATAATGTGGAACTCCACCTTGTACAGGCTGAAGAGACTCTGTGAGCAGCAGCAGGCGATAGTGGAGATTCAGCAGCAGCACGCATGGGTGAGTCACTCGGAACAGCACCACTTCACTACCAACAACTGGGCCCCCATGCGGGAAGTGTGTGCTGTGTTGCTCCATTTCGAGTACTCCACCAACATGGCCAGCGCTGATTACACCGTCATCAGCGTTACTATCGCACTTCAATGCCTCCTTGAAAAAATGCTTCAGGAGATGATTGATGAGGTGGTGGCAAAGGAGGAAGAGGAGGAGGAACAGGAATCATTCACATGGTTATCAGGCCAGTCATCCACACGTCGCTCGGAGGGTTGGTTCTTGCACCAAGAGTGGTTAGGTACACAACTGTCCAGCTAGGGCACATTTTTGGAGGATAAGGAGGATGATGATGATGAGGAACCGTGTTCACAGCAGGTTGGCACACAAACACAGACAGCAACAGCTTGTCATTGACTCACATGAGCGAGTACATTCAGCAGAGCCTCCGCAATGACCACCAAGTTACCCTCATTCTTACCAGTGCTGATTACTGGGTGGCAACCATGCTGGATCCCCACTACAAGGACAACGTACCATCCTCACTTCCATCACTGGAAAGTGATCAGAAGATGTGTGAATACAAGCGCACGTTTGTAGACGCACTAGTGATGGTGTCCCATCTGACAGCAGGGGCTCAGTGGAAGCACAAGGTCGAGGAGGAAGTTGCCAACGCAGCTAGGGCACCAGCACCACCTCAGAAAAGAGGGTGAGAGGGTTAGTACAGCACAACATCCAGCACCACCATCTTATATGGACCATATTAGCAGGAGGCAGCATTTCAGCAACATTGTGGAAGACTACATGTCCAACAGTCTGCATGTACTGACTGATGGGTCTGTCCCATTTAACTTCTGGGTCTTCAAATTGGACACAGGACCTCCACCTCCTGGTTCAAGATTATTATTTGTTATATTGGCCGAGTTGAGAAGTATATCAGCCGTACCCAACCATTGTTATAATTCAGCGCACTATGTTCATTCTGTTATTAAAAAAATGAAAAGAAAATTAAAGAAAAGAAAAAATAAATAAATAACCCCCACAAAAACAGTATTGGCTACCTCCTCCTCTGCCAATTCCCCCTACATTGGAGGCTTGGGCAGAGAAGTGGGAGATGAGGTTTAATACTGACAAATGTAAGGTTATGCACATGGGAAGGAAAAATAAATGTCACCAGTACATAATAAATGGTAAAACACTGGGTAACACTGACATGTAAAAGGAACTAGGAATTTTAGTGACCAGCAAACTAAGCTGTAGAAACCAGTGTCAGGCAGCTGCTGCCAAGGCCACTAAGATAATGGGTTGCATCAAAAGAGGCATAGATGCCCGTGATGAGAACATAGTCCTACCACTTTACAAATTGCTAGTCTGACCACACATGGAGTACTGTGTACAGTTCTGGGCTCCTAGGAACAAGGCAGACATAGCAGAGCTGGAGAGGTTTCAGAGGAGGGCAACTAAAGTACCATATTTTTCGCCCTATAAGACGCACCGGCCCATAAGACGCACCTAGGATTTTGGAGAGGAAAATAAGAAAAAAAATATTTTTAACCAAAAGGTGTGCTTTTGGTGGATTTTGAACTAATGGTGTTCTATGTATGGCACTATTATGGGGGATCTGTGGATGATGCACTGTTATGGGGGATCTGTGGATGACGCCCTGTTATGGGGGATCTGTCATCCACAGATCCCCCCCGCCGCTCCAGTGCTGCACTATAGAAATATAACTTGTCTCATTCAAATCAAGTTCATTAAAGCTGCCCCCTCACTTGTATATCACTTGTACATCTACTCACAACAGCATTTTGTAGAACGCTGGCAGGCCGGGAGGGCCGGCGGTAGCGTGACTCACTGACATCACGTGCCTGTGCCGCCTGCTTCATTCATAAAGTGCGCGGTGCAGGCACGTGACATCAGTGAGTTACACTGCCGTCCGCCCGGCCTGCCTGCGTTCTACAAAAAGCTGTTGTGAATAGATATACAAGTGATATACAAGTGAGGGGACAGCTTTATTGAACTTGATTTGAATGAGACATTTTATATTTCTATAGTGCAGCACTGGAGTGTCGGGGCCGGAGTACAGTGAACGCATCGGCCCCGCCGCAATTGCCGGCCCCCAGCTCCTCCTCCTAGTCCCTCCCAGCTCATAAATCGCAGCTGCAGATGTAAAAATGTCAGCATTCGCCCCATAAGACGCAGGGGCATTTTTACCTCATTTGTTGGGGGGAAAAATGCATCTCATGCGGTGATAAATACGGTAATAACTGGAATGAGGGAACTACAATACCCTGAAAGATTATCAAAATTAGGGTTATTCACTTTAGAAAAAGACGACTGAGAGGAGATTTAATTACTATGTATAAATATATCAGGAGTCAGTACAGAGATCTCTCCCATCATCTATTCATCCCCAGGACTGTGACTGTGACGAGGGGGCATCCACTGTGTCTGGAGGAAAGAAGGTTTGTACACAAACATAGAAGAGGATTCTTTACTGTAAGAGCAGTGAGACTATGGAACTCTCTGCCTGAGAATGTGGTTACATAGTTACATAGTTGTTAAGGTTGAAAAAAGACAAAAGTCCATCAAGTCTAACCTGTAATCTTGCTATATCGATCCATGGAACAAATCCCTGGATCAATATCCATCTATTTTAAAAAAAGGGGTTGGGCCAAAGGGAAAGGGTGTGTAGAACAAGATTTCTATACCCTGCCATACGCCTCAATGTTATTTTGAATTAAACAAGAAGTCATCTAAACCGTTTTTGAAGCCATCTACTGTATTTGTTGTGACCAGCTCTCGCGGTGGTGATTGTGAATTCACTAAAAGACTTCAGGAGGGGCCTGGATGTATTTCTGGACTGTAATAATATTACAGTTTATGGTTACTAAAGAGGGGTCGTTGATCCAGGAAGTTATTGTGATTATTTCCCCTAAAGTGAGGAAAAACCTCACAGGTTTTTTTTTGCCTTCCTCTGGATCAACTTTCGGGATAACAGGCTGAACTAGATGGACAGGTTTCTATGTTATTTCAAGTCATTTCCCTATCCACATTTTTTTCAGGGCAATTGTCCTGCTCTTACCCTCATTTTGCTTGCTTGTGCAGCCCTCCAACCTTTACTATGAATATTTTACAGCAATTTTATAGCACCAAAGTTTGGGTCCCCATTGACTTCTATGGTGTTCAGGTTTGGGTTCAAGTTCTGGTCGAATTCTAGTACCCGAGGCCAAACTTTGAACTAAAGTTCGTCCAAACCCGTCGAACCAGAACATCCACAGGTCTGCTCATCCCGATTTATTAACACTTTTTATTATGTAAACCCCCAAAAGTGACTTCTTAAGTGAATTGGTCCTTTAAACAGCAGGTTCTGGAAATTTTCGGGAAAATACAATGATTGCATCTAAAATTCAAATTCATCTAGCATCCTTGAAAAATAAAATAACATTTACCAAATGATGCCAACAAAAAGTAGACTTGGGGAATGTAAAGCAATGACTATACTATGTTGTATCACTATCTGTTTTATTGGAGAGAAATACATTTTGTAAATTTTTTTAGAAATAAAAGTGAAACATAGCTCCTTAAATTTACCACTGTCAAGAAAATGTGTCACGGGAAAACAGTCTTACAATCGCTTGAATAAGGCTAATTTCACACTAGCGTTTTTGTTGGATCCGGCAGGGCTTAGAAAAACGCTTCCGTTACTGATAATACAACCATCTGCATCAGTTATGAATGGGTCCGGTTGTATTATCTTTAACATAGCCAAGACGGATCAGTTATAACCTCCATTGAAAGTCAATAGAGGACGGATCCATTTTCTATTGTTTTATATTGTGTCAGAGTTAAACTGATCATTCCCGATTGACTTGCATTGTGGGTCATGACCGATCAGTCTTGCTCCGCATCGCATGACGGAAATAAAACCACAACTTGCTGTGGTTTGCTCTCCGGTATGGGAAAGCAACCAAACAGAACAGAATGTATTTTGGAGCATTCTGTTCAGTTACGTTTTGTTCCCATCGACAATGAATGGGGACAAAACGGAAGAGTTTTTCTCCAGTACTGAGATCCTATGACAGATCTCATTACTGGAAAATAGAAACACTAGTGTGAAAGTAGTCTAAGTAAGCATTCCAAAATTACTACTACATAAAGTGACACATGTCGGATTTGCAAAAATAGGGGCTAAGGCAGGAAGGTAAAAACAGGCCTGGAGTAGGAGGAGTTAAATGGTATGTACCAATTTGCACAATTTCTCCAAAGCATATTTTGTGAAATATGCGATAAATCTGATTTGTGATCATCTCTATTCCACACCCTAAAAAAGGGTTCAGATCAAGTATTATTTTTTGCTGATCTGTATAGTAATTTATTACTATTAAAAACTTAATATAATTATTTTGGAAAACTATTGATTTACAGAAATTATTATTTATTAATTTGATGTATAGTACTGGAAGATGTATGCAATATAACTATAATTTTCCATTCAAATACTAAATTGGACTGAAAATATTTTACCCTTATCTTTACTCCTCTGCGCAGCTGGTAGAGTGTTCTATATTAACTCAAGGCCTCAGATAGAGAGTTAAAAAAAATCCCATAAATATGACCTTCTGATAACTTGAGCTCTAATTTGGTTGGTTGCTTGAGAGTATATAAACGTGACAAATTTGTTCCAGTGCTACTGTTACACAGTGAACCACAATGGCATTCCTTTGGCTCTTGTCATGCCTTGCCCTGCTTGGGGGTACTTTTGGTAAGTAAAAAAATGCCTAAGTTGACATTTTATTTTCTATAGTAATTTCTTAGGTTGAATAATAATTATTTCTTAATATTTAGGCTGTGGTGTGCCAAGTATCAAACCTGTTATTACTGGCTATGCAAGAATTGTGAACGGTGAGAATGCCGTTTCTGGTTCCTGGCCATGGCAAGTGTCTCTTCAGGTACTGTGAAAACATTTAACATACGTAGTTTAAATTATTCCAAAGATATATCTAATAATAATTGTACTCCCATACTATTTGTTCACAACTAACATCATGGCTTTAGTTCATTACAAGTATAAGGCATCTTTAAAAGATACTAATGAATCCTGATGGATTGCATTGACTCATAATGGTGCCATTAGCAGTGATGTGCCATTCGAGAACAGGTGACCACTGAGGCCAGTGATTGACCACAGTGGTCATGAGACCAAGCCACATCAACCACGGCAAGAGATCCATCAGGAAAGGAGCCAGTGGGGATTGTGAACAGTTCAAGGAGTTAAGCCATGATTGATGTAAAAATGAAAATCCGACATCATATAGTACATGACGATATCTTTCTAACAAAAGCAGAACCAGCCCTGTACCACACAGATCTCTAGGTCAACTGCCCCAATTGCTCTGCTAGATTATCTTCAGCCTGGCAGCTCAGGAGACAGTGTCCGTTCTGCTGCAACTCTTTTTTTGTAACTGCCACAGCTTCTAATATAGCTGGGGCAGTTGAGGATTTAAACTGAGCATGTTCAACCAAAAAAAAAAGGAAAAGAACAAACAGCAGGTGGCAGGTATACAGATACATTTTATTTGGCCATACAATTTTTTTATTACATACAATTACAAAAGTATTCCTATCCAGGTTTGATACTGGTAGAATATGCTTCATGACACAAGCCCTTTAAGTGTATTTTTACATTTATTTGGCAGACATTACAGGCAGAGACTAAGCTGGCTTCTATATGGACTAGGGGTTTGTGTGTCTAAGGCAGGGATGGTCAACTTGAGGCTCTCTAGCTGTTGCAAAACTACAACTCCTAGCATGTCCAGACTGCCAACAACTATCAGCTCACAGCAGGGCATGGTGAGAGTTGTAGTTTTACAACAGCTGGAGAGCCACAGGTTGGCAATCCCTCGTCTAAGGGCTTATGTGCATGGCCATATTTTCTTCAGTGTGTCTTTTTTTCATGGATAGTGCACACTGACCAATTCATTTCTATGGGGTGATATACACATCTGTTTATTAATGGATCAGCTTGTCCAATCTGCATCTCAGTGCAGTTCCTGTTCTTTTCCGTATTTGTGGATGAAAAATGGCCCTTTCTATTGATGTGAGTAAGATAAGAAATTCACATGGAAGGTATCAACTTTTCACAAATCCATTTTTTGTAGACTTAAGATAAGACACTGTCATGCGTAATAATACCTAAGGCAATGTCCAAATATAGCAGAATTTGTGCTACAAAAAAATTCCCCCAAATCAGAAGATTTTTGTGCTTATGGATTTGCCGTTTATTTTACACTACTATGCATTGAGAAGGGTGAAATGTTTGGTAAAAATTATCAAGAAAGAGCTTGCTACATATTTTTAAATCAGCAAATCATCATACAGTATTTCCATACAGATTTTATCCGCAATGTGTGGAAGTGGCATTTAAAACCTAATCCACATAAATTGTACTGTAAATTGGGCCACAAATCTATCACAATTCTACCATGTCTGAACATAGCCCAAAGAGTTCTAATGTGAGTGAAAACAATACATTGACTCATATTGTTGTACCCTACAGGACTACACTGGATTTCACTTCTGTGGTGGTTCTCTGATCAACAGTCTCTGGGTTGTCACTGCTGCTCACTGTGGAGTCACGTAAGTATTTTATATTAGTTGACTTTATAGCATTTCATATTAGACTTTTTAGCCAGCATATTAAAGTTTAGAGCAACTCTGTAATTCCATCAAAGTTTATTAAACTTGTGGAAAAGAGTATGTTGTATTATTTTTCTGTTTCATTGACGTGGTACCTCAGAGTAAAGCCGTGAATATCTGTGATTCTCTTGTACACAGAACCTCCCACCGTGTAATTCTGGGTGAATATGACCGTTCCTCATCTGCTGAGCCTATTCAAACCAAGACCATTGCCAGGGTAAGCTACACTAAAATGGCTAAACAAATACAGAGATAAACTTACATATGGAAATATATCACAAATGAAGACGCCATGAATGTTTTGACACATCATTTGTAAATGGAAATCAGATGTAATGTGCAAACTACATATATAGCTGACGTGCTCTTTTAACAGGTCTTCAGACACCCCAGCTACAACTCCTTTACCATTGCAAATGACATCACTCTCCTGAAGCTCACCAGTGCTGCTACATTCAACACCCGGGTCTCCCCTGTGTGCGTTGCTGCTAGCGTTGATGTATTCAATGGAGGAGAGAGATGTGTTACTACTGGATGGGGCTATGTAAATGCTGCATGTAAGTTTTCATAATTGCAGACAGCACTATAAGTATATAGGAAACATTGAGGCAGATTTATCAAATCATTAACACTAAAAAACTATGACATTCAGGCTGAAACCAACCTGTAACCAACCCTGTTGAACATGCATGCTAGAGATGAGCAATTTTTGTTTCAAATCTAAATTGATTCTACACAAATAAGAAAGAAAGAGACAGAAAGAAGGAGAGACTTCTTGAAAGAAGACATGCAAATCAGCCTTGCTTCCAAAAGGAAGGAGTATTAAATGTCTCTATATAACGCTCCTCTGGAAAAGAGATGTGTGCATATCTTTGGGTTTCTGGGAAAGATATTAAAATTTGTTTTCCTTCCAAAAATGAAAAGAAAGCAAAGCCTCTCTGATCCCATCAGATATCAGTGATATATTGCATATATTTTCCCCAGAAACCCAGAGGAGCATTGTCTGGCCTACACAAGTTATTACGTGCTCTCCATATCAATCAAGGCCTCTCAAGCAGCTAAGCTAATTCTTTCTGTTCAGCCATGATACAAAAGAGCTCTTTCTATAACTGATTAACCTGAAATGAATCTCAAGAATTTTTGGGTTTGTTCATTTAATTCACACTCAGCTCTAATGATTACCAATTATTTTATACACAAAGGTGTGTTAGACGCAAAACATATTAATCTGTCACATACTGCACTTGGAGAGACACAGAAGAATTGCTAATATTCATAGTATTCTTTCATCAAGTTATTGACAATGTCATTACTATTTCTGCAATCTATTTCAGTAATCAATAGCTATATATAATGTAAGGAGGAATTTGTTAACCGGTTATGGGCTCTCACTAAGCAAAAGGTGCCAAATTGTGCAAAAAGCTGAGAACATAACATGAGCTAAATGTAAAGTAGATGGTATTTTGCTCCTATGTAGACAGTTTTGACAAATCAAGACAATGGAAACAATGTAATGCACAATGGCATGATACATAATTACATGGTCTATACATTGTACTTTAAAGTAGACATAATTATGAATGAAAAAGGCTAGTTCATATATATATATATATATATATATATATATATAGATAGATATATATATATAGATATATATATATATATATATATATATATAGAGAGAGAGAGAGAGAGAGAGAGAGAGAGAAAAAGAGTGGGTGAGTGTCTCTGGCTAGACATAGCAAGGCTGCTGAGTCTTAGCAGAGCCAGATCAGCTCTGGCAGTGACTGCTGACATGATAAGGGCTGTTTTTCAAAAAACCTGGGCTCATATGCAAGGGCTTACATAGAAATCATTGGGCCCCATAGCAAAAATCTGAATTGGGCCCCCTAACCTCGCCCACTACCCTGGCCCATCTCACCTTCTGCAAGGTCCCCTCCCCTGCCACACCCCCAACTCTGCATCACGGACCCATTCACTTGAATGGGTCCGCAATCACAAAGATGCGTTGCTGAACGGAGACACAGGACGGAACACCACAAAAGCACTACGGAGTGCTTCTGTGGTGTTTCTGTCCGTGCTTCCACACCGCAGAAAAGTGGTGCTTGCAGTGAAGACAGACCACAAACCCATTCAAGTTGAATGGGTCCTCGATCCGTCCCAGCCGCCCTACGGTCGTGCCCATGCATTGGGGACCACAAATTGCGGTCTGTGTGCATGAAGCCTTAACAGCAAGCAGAGTTCATGGGGGGGGGGGGGATCCTGAGTCCTCTATGAGCCTACAGTGCCCCCCCCCACCCCCACAGGAACTCTGCTTGCTGCTGCCCCCCCATCAAAAATATAGGTGCACATTTTTTTTGCCCAGTTTTCTACAAATAAATCTAAATATATCCCTATGTGAGATGATAACAAAGCAACATAAATTATTTAGGTAGCCCAACAAATATAAAAGTTAAGTCTTTCAGACGAGAGTGTCCTTTGCGGAAATCATGCTCTGTGTATAGCATAATGCTGTGTATCCTGCAAAACGAGCAGTGTCTATAACTGGAAATCACGCTCACAGATGGAGTGTGATTTCCACACAGGACACACTCCTCTGAAAGAGGCCTTAGGGCTGGTTAACTGCCATAATTCTTAGACCTAGTTATTAAGGGGCTAAGCTTAATATCATTCCCTTATTATGCCTTTGATTTTCTTAGCACAAATAACTCCAAGCAAACTGCAGCAGGTCGCTGTGCCTCTTTTGACCACTACTGACTGTCAGAGATATTGGGGAAGCAAAATCCTGAGCACCATGGTCTGCGCTGGAGCATCTGGGGCCTCATCATGCATGGTATGATATCATAAGAAGCTTTTGGCACTTCTACCTAAGACATTGCCATTGTGAATTAACAGAATTAGGCCCTTTACATGTGTAATTTCTGTTTCTCACCCTATAAAACTAGTGAATCAATGATAGTATGCTAGGGAAGAATAGGGCCCCACAGAGTTGTATGGGTGTTATAATTATATTACAACTCTGTACAACCTGGAGTAATATGCCTGTATACCGTACATGAGTTTTCCAAAGCTTGTTGATCCCACCGTTGGCACTAAATATACACCTCCTGCATTGAGACATAATGTGGCAATGTACATGATATTTTACAAAATTAATTCCCAACAGACACCAGGACATGAATTAATTAATAGGATGCTCACATTTTCTTTGAATTTTTCTATAGGGTGACTCTGGTGGACCTCTTGTATGCCAGAGAAATGGAGCTTGGACCTTGGCTGGCATTGTGTCCTGGGGAAGCTCTGCCTGCTCTACATCTACTCCTGCTGTATACGCTCGTGTGACAGCTCTTAGAGCCTGGTTGGACCAGACAGTTGCTGCTAACTAAATGTATCTCTATGAGTATTAGTCATTAATAAAGTTACTATAAAAATAATAATTTGTAACAATTATTTGTATATTTAATAACACAAATTGTGGCAAAACATGTACTGGGGTGTAACTAGAACTGAGTGGGCCTCACAGCAACTGATTGAATGGGGCCCTGCCCTAGAGATGTCGCAAACATAAATTTTTCTGTTCGCGAACGGCAAACGCGAATTTACGCAAATGTTCGCGAACGGGCGAACAGGGCGAACCTCCATAGACTTCAATAGACAGGCGAATTTTAAAACCCACAGGGACTCTTTCTGGCCACAATAGTGATGGAAAAGTTGTTTCAAGGGGACTAACACCTGGACTGTGGCATGCCGGAGGGGGATCCATGGCAAAACTGCCATGGAAAATTACGTAGTTGACGCAGAGTGTGGTAGGTTGAATTTGCAATGCGATTAATATAACTTGCATTAATCGCATTGCAAATTCAACCTAGAGCTGGGTTCCTAATGGTTGTATTGCTAGAATATAACGAAGATTGAGAATATAGCACTGTATTCTCAATCTTCGTTATATTCTAGCAATACAACCCTTAGGAACCAAGCTCTATGTTGAATTCGCAATGCGATTAATACAGGTTATATTAATCGCATTGCGATTACAACTTAGATCTGAGTTCCTTTGTATTGCTAGAATTGACGAATATAGCGAATATAGCGCTATATTCTCAATCTTTGTTATATTCTAGCAATACAACCATTAGGAACTCAGATCTAAGTTGCAATCGCAATGTGATTAATATAACCTGTATTAATCGCATTGCGAATTCAACTTACAGCTAGGTTCCTAATGGTTGTATTGCTAGAATATAGCGAAGATTGAGAATATAGTGCAATATTCTCAATCTTCGTTATATTCTAGCAGTACAACCATTAGGAACTCAGATCTAAGTTGTAATCGCAATGCGATTAATATAACCTGTATTAATCGCATTGCGAATTCAACTTAGAGCTGGGTTCCTAATGGTTGTATTGCTAGAATATAACGAAGATTGAGACTATAGGGCTATATTCTCAATCTTCGTTATATTCTAGCAATACAACCATTAGGAACTCAGATCTAAGTTGTAATCGCAATGCGATTAATACAGGTTATATTAATCGCATTGCAATTTCAACTACTAACACTGCAGCTTCAGAATGAATCTAAGATGGATGCCGTCCTTGCTTTTTGATAGGTGGTGGGAGTGTCTGGGAGGGAGGGTATGCTGATTGGCTGAAATGTGTCTGCTGACTATGAGGTACAGGGTCAAAGTTTGCTCAATGATAAAGTATAGGGGCGAACGCGAACATTGCATATGTTCGCCCGTCGCGGCTAACGCGAACAAGCTATTTTCGCTGGGAACTGTTCGCCGGCGAATAGTTCGGAACATCACTAGCCTGCCCTACCAGCAACTTCCCTGCAACCTCCTCCCATGCAACCCTCACTCTGTCTAACTTGGTGTTCAGTAAGGGTAGCCATCCTTCTCCTCCTGTACTTTAACCCCTTGAATACCGGAGTTTTTTTTTTTGTTTTCGTATTTTCATTTTTCCTCTCTGTCTTGCCGGAGCCATAACTTTTCTATTTTTCCATTCACATAGCTGTATGGATAATTTGTACTTTCTATTGCCTCCATTTAATATGAAATACGAAAGGAAAAAAAAATAAAAATACAAAATTCCACCAGTTTTACGGGTTCCCTATGTGGTAAAACTTTCCTGTGCCCTTCATTCTCTGGGTCAGTACGATTACAACAATATCATATTTATATAGTTTTTCTTGTGTTTTAATACTGAAACAGCAAATTTTTTTTTTCTCTCTTCATTGCCATATTCTGAACCCCGTAAAATTTTTATAGTTATGTCTATGAATCTGTTTTTTTGCAGGACGATCTGTTGTTTTTACTGATACCATTTGAAGTGTGTGTGACTTTTCAATCACATTTTATTACATTTTTTGTGCAAGTGAAGTGATGAAAAAATACTGAATCGGTCATTTTGATGTTTTTTTTCTCATAACCATTGTTTTTTATTTATTTTTATTTTAATTCTGGGCAAAGGAGGAATGATTTTAATTATTAAATTTTTATATATTTAAAAGAGAATATTTAACTTGTTTTGGCCCCCTAGGAGGCTACAATATGCAAATTTCTGATTTATTTCAGCTTAGACTGTAGTTCAATAGAACTACAGTATCAGCTTCACTTGTGGTGTTCCTATGGAGTCCTACCACCTGCAGGCCTCCCTAGGAACTGCAGCTCTGATACTAAAAATAACAGTAAAGTAAATAAAATAAATCTCTATAGATTTTAATATTTATTAATTCATGAAAGATCTTACAATCATGTCACTAAAAATACTCATCAGTGCTGACTGAATTTTGTGATGCCACCAATTGCACTTTCAGGCAGTAGCAATGAGCCCATAGCTTCCCCTACCTCTCCCTGGGCCCCCTCCCTCTCCACTTCTTTACTCACTGTCAATGTGTCATTGACCTACAAGTCAGTGACATGCTGGCACTGCCCAATGTCCCTGGCTTAACTTGTCACTTGCCTCTCAGTCAGATCGTCTGTTACATTTGTGGGTGATATTTTAGCATTTTTGCCGTATGCAAACCCCTTCTCTGCATAGGTGACAGGGAGGTAAATTTGTAAAACATAGTCTGTTACATCGGTGGGTGACATTAACCCAGTTTTGCCATATACAAACCCCCTGCTCTGCATAGGTGACAGGGAGGTAAATTTCTAAACATCGTCTGTTACATTCGTGGGTGACATTTTACCATTTTTGCCGTATTCAAACCCCTGCTCTGCATAGGTGACAGGGAGGTAAATTTCAAAAAATCGTCTGTTACATTCTTGGTCCATAAAGTAGCCCTGCACTGCATACCTGACGTAAAAATATATTCAGTAAATTAGGTGGCCTTCAAATTGTTCGGTGATACGTCCCCCTTGTTGGCTGATCTGTACCCCTTCTTTCTTTCAAAGTACCCCTGTACTACATAACAGACAGGGAACTTACAATTACAATTGGCGGTTACAGTGTTGCCTGACATAAAGCCTTTTTTGTCTGTGAAGCCGAAGGGATTCGCCAAGTGTTTTATTTTCTTTTTATTAATTTTTTTTTTATAAATTGGGGTAGACCCCAAAACATTGGGAAATATAAAAAAGAAAGCAAAGTAAGTGCGCTGTAGTATAACAATGGTTGGGTGAGAACGGTATACATGTCTATTCTGCATAAGGTACGATCAAGTTCTGTGGGATCCTTGCCTGGTTCTTTTTAATGAACGTGAGATTGTCCACGTTCAGACAATACACTGGCTGCAGGACAGGCCAGCACCTCCAAGGTATAAAGGTCAAGCTGAGGCCATGTCCCCAATTTCGAGACCTAGAAGTTAAATGCGGCAGACCCAGTGGTGTAACTAGAATTGACTGGGCCCAACAGCAATTTTTGAATGGGGCCCCCCTCCCCCAGTAATTTTTTTCGCAACCCCTTCCTTTCATGCCACCCCCATTCCTGTGGCTACTAAAGATCACTCTCTCAGACCATGCCCGGCAGCTGTTCCATCCATTTTCTACACTGTCTATCCTGCCACTGTATTTAATTTCATTGTATAATACTGTTGAGGGAGCCCTGACAAAGTCTTTTAGTCCTCCTCCTCCTGGATGGGCGCCTTCTGGGTCAGGGCCCCAAAGCAGCCACTTTCCCTGCTTCCCCTGTAGCTACGACCCTGGGCAGGCCCATCAGTCAGTAAGTGCACAGATACTATTCCACCATTTTGCTGAAATGCTGCCTCTTGCTAAGACGTTCCATATTTGCTGGTGGTGCTGGTTGTTGTGGTGTGGTGACAAAGCTTTTCCACATTTTGGCCTTGCTAACTCTGCCTTTTGAGGTGCGGGCGGTGACCCAGCTGCGTTGTCAACTTCTTCCTCCTCCTCCTCTGCTTTAGCCTTGTGCTTCAACTGAGCCCCCGGTGTCAGGTGTGAATGCCTTCATGCTTCAGTGATGGAATTAGGGACGGCATGTTGTTCTTGTAACGGGGAATCCAGCAGGGTGGCCACCCAGTAATCTGCACAAGTTAGAATTTGGGCAACTCGGCAGTCGTTGCGCAGGCACTGCAGCATGTAGTCGTTCATGTTTGCCAGGCTGCCCAGAGGCAACGACAAGCTGTCCTCTGTGGGAGGTGTATCATCTGTTTCCTCCGTATCTCCTCAGCCATGCTCAAGTGATGGCCATGAGCTGCTTTGGGTGCCACCCTGCTGTAAACAACGGTTTCTTCTCCTCCTCATCCTCATACTCCAAAACTGTGCCCTGGCTGGACAATTGTGTGTACCAGGCCTATGCTGGTGCAGGAACACATCCTCCGAGCCACTTGTATATGACTGGCCTTATAAGTTAAGGGTAAGGTATGTATATAGTTTTGTTTGTTTATTTAGTTTATCTGACTTATAGTTATTTAAATATGTTATAAGCAAATGTGTAAATAGTGAGTGGTTTGAGTGAAAGGGGAGGGGGGGGTGTTGGGGGGGAGGCTGGCCGGGTTAATTTTCTCTATTTGAAATGTTCCTTGTGTAGTTTTTGTTATGATTTATAATAAAAAGTCCTGATAACCGTGGAGAGGTTACCCAACAATCTAACCAACAAATTTAATAAAATTATTTGGCTGTCACATCTGCAGCTCATGCCGCATCATGAGCACCAATAAAAGTGAATTTGTTCCACCAGAATCTAAGAGCTGGATTAACTGAATTGATTTTCACTGTCAGGTGTTCAGGAATTTCTGCACCACTAAATTCAGCACATGCACCAGGCAAGGGATGTGTGTCAAACCGGCCATGCCCAGAGCTGCTACGAGATTTTGCCCATTATCGCACACCACCAGGCCGGGTTTGAGGCTCAGTGAGACCAACCACTCATCGGTCTGTTGTTCCATGCCGCCCACAGCTCTTGCGTGGTGTGGGATTTGTCCCCCAAGCAGATGAGTTTCAAAACAGCCTGCTGTTGTTTCCCCCTGGCTGTGCTGATGTTGGCGGTGAAGGTGTTACGCTGATCGGATGAGAAGGTGGTAAAGGAGGAGGAAGCGGAGTAGTAGGAGGAGGCAACAGGAAGACAAAAAGAAATGCCCTGCAATCCTCGGAGGCAGAAGGACATGCGTCAAACTGCTTTGCGCAGTGAACACCTGATTTTGTCTGCCACTTGGTTGTGCAGGGAAGGGATGGCTCGCCTGGAAAAGTAGTGGTGGCTGGGAACCACGTACTGTGGGACAGCCACCGCCATAAGTTTTTTAAAAGTCTCCATCCATTTCCACCAGACAGAATGACAGCATTTCAAAGGACCAGGAATTTTAAAATCCTGGCATTCAGTGCCAGGGATCGCGGGTGGGTCGGGGGGGGGGTTCTTACTATTTCTCCTTCTCTCTAGTGTTTGGGAGATGGACAGCTGAACGCTTCTATGGTATAGCGTGGAGATGCTTGGTGATGGTGAAAGATGTGGTGGCGTTGCTGCCACATCCTCTGTTTGCGGGGTGGCAGGTGCCACTGTGACTCACTTGTGCTCAGGTTTAGAATGTTTCTTTTTAATTATTATCTATTTTATGTTATTTTAAGTTATTTCCCTATCCAAATTTGGATAGGCACTTGTCCTACTCTTACCCCCATTTTGCTTCAATTTCCAGCCGTCTAGCCCTTTCCAGGACTTTTTTAGAGCCATTTTAATGCCCCAAAGTTCGGGTCCCCATTGACTTCAATGGGGTTCGGGTTCGGGGTAAAGTACGGGTCAAGTTCGGGTCCAGAACTCGAACTTTGCGGCGAAGTTCGGCCGAACCCGGCGAACCTGACTTTCCAGGTGTTCGCTCAACTCTACTCCCTACAGGCAGATCTCCTCAACTTTATTTGGGGAAATAAATCTCCCAGGGTGGACTGTCATGCCCTTTACCCATGTCTTCATAATGGAGGACTGGTAGTCCCAGATATTACTCGATGCTATAAAGCTAAGCTCATAGATCAAACTAGGGAATGGTGGTCTCCCTCTTCGAATCATAAGTGGCTGGCTGGAGGTGAACCTTTGCGACTAAAAACTTCCTTAAAGTATTACTAGCTGCTCTAGCAGCGGTTCCTGGGGCCCCCCTCTCTTGACCATGCAGGCGACAATATGGACCTGGCGCCATCACAATATGAATATAGATTTATTCTCTCCTACTACCTCAAAAATCCCTATGACGGCCCTTACTTATCTTATCCCGGATCTTGATGTCAGTGTATGGGAAGAGAGAGATTTATTATACCTAAACCAGATACTAGAGAACTCCAAAATTAACCCTTTCATGACCAAGGGTCATTGATGCCCCAATGTCCAGGTCGAAATTTACAAATCTGACATGTGTCCCTTTATGTGGTAATAACTTTGGAACACTTTTACTTATCCAAGCCGTTCTGAGATTGTATTCTCGTGACACATTGTACTTCATGATAGTAAAAAATTGAAGTCAATATATTTCACCTTTATTTATGAAAAATCCAAACTTTACAAAAAAAATAAAAAATTCGCAATTTTCAAAATTTCAATTTCTTTTCTTTAAAAACAGAAAGTGATACCTTATCAAATATTTATTACATAACATTCCCCATATGTCTACTTTATGTTGGCTTTATTTTGTAAATATCATTTTATTTTTTGGGGACGTTAGAAGGCTTCGAAGTTTAGAAGCAATAATTAAACTTTTTAAGAACATTTCCAAAACCCACTTTTTAAGTACCGGTTCAGGTCTGAAGTCACTTTGTGGGGCTTACACAGTGGAAACCCCTAAATAAATGAACCCATTATAGAAACTATACCCCTCAAGTTACTCAAAACAGATTTTGCAAACTTTGTTAACCCTTTAGGAAAGTGTTAACCCTAAAGTAAAATGTAAGGAAAATTTCTAAATTTCACTTTTTTTGGCAGATTTTCAATTTTAATCCATTTTTTCTTTAACACATTGAGGGTTAACAGCCAAACAAAACTCAATATTTATTACCCTGATTCTGCGGTTTATAGAAACACCCCATATGTGGTCGTAAACTGATGTAAGGGCACACGGCAGAGTGCAGAAGGAAAGGAATGCCATATGGTTTTTGAAAGGCAGATTAAGCTGGGACTGGTTTTTAGATGCCATGTCCCATTTGAAACACCCCTGATGCACCTTACAGTAGAAATTCCCAAAAAGTTACCCCATTTTGGAAATTAGGGGATAAGGTGCTTGTTTTATTGGTACTATTTTGGGGTACATATGATTTTTAATTGCTCTATATTACGTTTTCTGTGAGGCAAGGTAACCAAAAAATGGCTGTTTTGGCACCGTTTTTATTTTTTATTTTTTACAAGATTCATCTGACAGGGTAGACCATGTGCTATTTTTATAGAGCAGTTTGTTACGGCATCAATGATATCAAATATGTCTACTTTCTTTGTTTATTTGTTTCAGTTTTACATAATAGAGCATTTTTGAAAAAAAAATTATGTTTTTGTGTCTCCATTTTCTGATTTTTCTGCCTATTATCTTGTGCACGGGCTTGTTTTTTACAAAAAGAGTTGGGGTTTTTATTGGTACTATTTTTGGCTACATAGGATTTTTTGATCATTCATTATTACTAGTGATAAGCGTCCGAACATATAGCGATATTCGAGTGCTCGGCCGAGAACCCGAGTATAATAGATGTCAATGGGAGACAACCAGGCACCCCCTGGTCGGATGAGGGGAGGGTTCCTTGTCCATTGGAAAAGGTCAAAAAGTAGACAGCTAAGTGTGATTAGCTCACTTCCTCTCAACCACGGCTTCTGTGCTCAAGTCTTTGCTGATCTACCCTTTTCAGACCAAACAAATATATGTTTTTCAAGTAAGACTGGCACTCGATGGTGTGTATATTACATAGTAGATATAAAATTTTTAATGCTTATACATAAAATTTAATACAAAAAATACACAATGAAATAAAAATAATATCTTATAGGCAATATCTTATAACAAGACAATCACTCTTATATTAAAATATAGCTTATACCCTTGATATAGGACCTGTGCTAATGGACCACAAGTAAGGGGTCTGGGTGAATCACAAGACTTCAATTTGGCTCGACGTCTCTTGTGGTCCTCTTTCTCCTTACGGGTACATCAAGGGTTATTGGACATAAATCCCAGCGGTAAGTGTCTATGCAGGTATACAAAAACACAGTACTCTGAACAATGTTGGGAATCCTCTTTATGGCTGGATCTATTAGGTTCTTCAGATGTGCTACCTATTTGGGGCCAAAAACAGTTTTTAAAAATAGAGTTTTTCCAAACTGTCTCGACGTCCTAGTTTACTAGTGGTGAGTAATTAGAAGGAGTCTTGCTTTGTGGTAATGTAGAGTCTCGATACATATATAGAGTATATTAATCTTACCCGCATTCCTTTCGGGTCATATAATAGTGTATTGCATACCCAGAAATGTGATCACTCTTCCTTATGGTGTGCACGTCTCAATGGCTGCTGTCCGGCACACACACTATTCCGGCTTGTCACGTGGTCCAGGGCAGATCTCACGAGATGAGACTGCAGGCTGCTGTATACAATAGAGGATAGTAGCAATCTGTTAGATACTTTACACGGAGCGCTCCGGTCTTCTGAATTGATCCAAAACTCTGTTCATATTCATCATAGGATCACAGAAAGATTTTGATGGGGGTATGCGATCAGAATGCCAAACACGTTTCGGGGACTTCTTTCCCCTTCCTCAGTGGCTACATCCCCCAATCCATTTGTATGTCCTTATATACTCCTCCCAGTGGAAGCAAAAGTCAGAACTGGACTTTCTTGTTTTCAAATGCAGATTTGCTTCTTTTGCAATTTGCCTGCGTTTTTCGTGCCTTTTTTTGCACCTAAATGCTTTTTTTATATATTAGTTGCATAATATCCCATTCTATACTTCCAATAAAGAGGCCCCTTCTATAATGTTGCTGTATCATAAAAATATAATTTTGACTGTCCAGACACATTTCAGACTTCAATTTTGTATATAGATCTATGAAAAACATATTATAAATATTGCAAACACAACATAAAAAATATATATGAAAAATATAAATAAAATCATATAAAATGAAATAATATTGAAATAATAAAGGACATAAAAAAAGTATTACATGTAGATCAAAAATCTTAAATAGATGGCATATGAATTTTATTGTTATATATCTTTGTTTATTTTTATTTAAATATTATAGTTTACACTAAATATTATAGTTTTATGAGTGTACTGAGGATAGTTATTCTCTTCAATTCACATGTAGTAAATTGTGATTCACCCAGACCCCTTAATTGTGGTCCATTTGCTCCGCACAGGTGCTATATCAAGGGTATAAGCTATAATTTAATATAACAGTGACTGTCTTGTTATAAGATATTGCCTAGAATAGATGATATGGAAAAAATTTTTTTATTGTGTATTTGTTTATTAAAATTTATGTATAAGCATTAAAAATTTTATATCTACGATGTAATATACACACGATCGAGTGCCAGTCTTACAAAGGTCAGAAAGTGACAGAAACGCCACCAAAATGGATGTGGAACAGCATGGGGACCATGTCTGGTTGCATTTTGGACTCCAATGTTACAGCTGGGAACAATATTTTCCCAGTTGTCCACCACTTTTACGTAGTTACAAAATCCCGCCCCCTCAAAAAAAAAAGACATTTTTAGAGGTAAAATTGTTAGGAAACATTCTTTCCTGTATATTCAATTGTATATACAGTGCAAATGCTGCCAAAAATTAAAAGGAAGAAGCACTCCGATACAGCCTGTCTATCACATAAAGGAGGGCCTCATTTACACGGTGCTACAATTGTTCAGGTAAACTGCTGCACTCATAAAGCATATGCACTAAATGAAAGGGCTGCCAAAAATTACAAGGAACTGGATTCTCCAATACACCCTTTATTACACATAAAGGAGGGCATCATACACACCCTTGAAAAATTATCATTGATTGCCTACTGGTGACCCTCAAAATCATTTGGAGCAAGGGCATGCTGGTTACCATCTAAAACATTATAGTTGAGGGCCTGAAGGTGAGCGGATCCAATAAAAAATTGTAGTGAGGGCCTGAAGGTGAGCAAACCCCATAACACATTGCAGTGATGGCCTACAGGTGAGCAGATAGTATAAAGCATTGGAGGAGGGCCTGAAGCCCAGTGAACCCCATAAAACATTGCAGTGATGGCCTACAGGTAAGCAGATGGTATAAAGCGTTGGAGGTTAGGGTCTGAAGCCTAGCGAACCCCATAAAACATTGCAGTGATGGCCTAAAGGTGAGCAGACAGTGTAAAGCATTGGAGGTGAGGGTCTGAAGTCGAGTGAACCCTACAAAACATTGTAGTGAGGGCATATATATTCTGTATGGAAGAGGAGGCGGAGGAGGAGGCGGATGAGAACACAAGATTCAAACATATACCTTTTTTTTGTGCTGAGGAGGGTGCATCTGAATCTTGTGGATTGAGTACATTATAAAGCATACATTTAAATAGCGTTTTTGTTCCTCAGTAGCTTAGCTGTCCTCTGGTGGAGTGAAGAAGTCAGGGGCAATCCTGGCCTTGTTCATTTTTATCTGAGTCAACCTGTCATGATTGTCAGTGGACAAGCGGATACGCTTATCTGTTATAATGCCACCAGCAGCACTAGATACACGCTCAGACAATACCCTGGCGGCAGGGAAGGCCAGCACCTCCAAGGCGTAGAACGCAAGTTCGTACCACATGTCCAGCTTGGACACCCAGTAGTTGTAAGGTACTGAGGGATCATTTAGGACGCTGACACGGTCTGCAATGTATTCCTTCACCATTCTCCAAAACGTTTCCCTCCTTGTAGCACTAGGCCGCTATTTAGGGTGAGGTTGCTGGTGGGGTGTCATAAAAGTGTTCCATTCCTTGAAAAGTGTTTCCCTGCCTCTGTTGGAACTACTGTGTGTTCCCCTTGTCTCCCTTCCTCGGTTGCCTAAGGAAGTATGGACTCTGGCGGCTGCTTTGTCAGATGGAAAATTTTGGAGCAATCTGTCCATAAGTACCTTCTGGTACCTTCTTCACGGTTTTACTCGTCCTCTCCACCACAGGAATCAGAGATGAGAAGTTCTCTTTATAGCGGGGGTCGAGAAGGGTGAAGACCAAGTAATCTGTGTTACCTTAAATGCTTATAACGTGAGGGTCACGGGAAAGGCAGCCTAACATGAAGTCAGCCATGTGTGCCAGAGTACCAATGGGCAAGACATTGATGTCAGGGTATATTACAGTATGTGTTAAAATACAGCATAATCCTCTACATTTGCACACACTGTTTTGCATCTCTAAGTGTATTTCTTTCAGTTAAAGGGTATATTACACAAAGTGTTAAAATACAAGTGCTGAAAGCATAATCCTATATATTTTTTCACACGATACTGTGCATCTCCAAGTGTAAATCTGTCCGTAAAAGGATACCTTTCATCCAGGGCCTAAATACTAGGCCTACAATTGATATTCCCCTAATTCTGTGGTTACTTCTGTGCCTGGATTAGTGTAATACTGTACATAAATAGATAGCCGGATAGTGTTAGGTGCCTGTAAAAAAAAAAGGCCTGAATTTGTATTCAATACATTGGGCCAAATAATTTTTTTTCTTATTGTGGTAAACAGTAACAATGAAGAAAACATCTAGTAAGGGACGCGGACATGGTAGTGGTGTTGTTAGTGGACCCTCTGTTGCTGGGAGAGGACGTGGCCGTTCTGCCACAGCCACACGTCCTAGTGAACCAACTACCTCAGGTTCCAGTACCCGCCAGAATTTACTGCGATATTTGGTGGGGCCCAATGCCATTCTACGGATTGTGAGCACGTTCACAACATTATCTCCCACCCAGTCTTCTGCAGAAAGCGCACACGTGGCGCCTGAAAACCAAGCCAATCAGTCTGTCACATCACCCCCATGCATATCAGGGAAACTGTCTGAGCCTCAAGTTATGCAGCAGTCTCTTATGCTGTTTGAAAACTCTGCTGGCAAGGTTTCCCAAGGGAATCCACCTAGCCCTTCCCCAGTGGTGGAAGACATAGAATGCACTGACGCACAACCACTTATGTTTCCTGATGATGAGGACATGGGAATACCACCTCATCAGAGTCCGCACGTCTCTGATGATGACGAAACACAGGTGCCAACTGCTGCATCTTTTTGTAGTGTGCAGACTGAACAGGAGGTCAGGGAGGAAGACTGTGTGGAAGACTATGCAGGGGACGATGAGGTCCTAGACCCCACATGGAATGAAGGTCGTGCCACTGACTTTCATAGTTCAGAGGAGGAGGCAGTGGTGAGACCGAGCCAACAGCGTAGCAAAAGAGGGAGCAGGGGAAAAAAGCAGAAAAGCCGCTGCCAAGAGAGTTCGCCTGCTACTGGTCACCACCACCAGGGACCGAGCACCCCAAAGGCAGCTTCAAGGAGTTCCCTGGCATGGCACTTCTTCAAACAATGTGCTGATGACAAGACCCGAGTGGTTTACACGCTGGGCCATCAGAGCCTGAAGCGAGGCATTAACGTTTTGAACCTTAGCACAACCTGCATGACCAGGCATCTACATGCAAACATGAACTGCAGTGGCGTAAACACCATAAAAACAAAGAACTTACTCAGGCTCCCCCTGCTCCCTCTTCTGCTGCTGCCTCGGTGTCTTCCTCTGCCTCGGTAGGAATGTTGGCACCTGCCACCCACCAAACAGAGGATGTGCCAACAACACCACCACCTCCGTCACCAAGCATCTCCACCATGTCACACGGCAGCATTCAGCTCTCCCTCCCACAAACATTGGAGAGAAATCGTAAATTCCCACCTACCCACCCTCAAGCCCTGAGCCTGAATGCCGGCATTTCTAAACTACTGGCCTTTGAAATGCTGTCATTCAGGCTGGTGGACACAGACAGCTTTAAACAGCTGATGGTGATTGCTGTACCACACTATGTTGTTCCCAGCCGCCACTACTTCTCCAAGAGAGCCGAGCCTTCCCTGCACAACCAAGTATCCGATAAAATCAAGTGTGCACTGCGCAACGCGATCTGTAGCAAGGTCCACCTAACCACAGATATGTGGACCAGTAAGCACGGCCAGGGACGCTATATCTCCCTAACTGCACACTGAGTAAATGTAGTGGCGGCTGGGCCCCAGGCGGAGAGTTCTTTGGCGCACGTCCTTCCACCGCCAAGGATCACAGGGCATCCTTCTTTGCCTCCTGTAGCCTCCTCCTTCTACTCCGCTTCCTCCTCCTCTTCTTCCACCTGCTCATCCAGTCAGCCACACACCTTCACCACCAACTTCAGCACAGCCCGGGGTAAACGTCAGCAGGCCGTTCTGAAACTCATAGGAGTTGTGGCGGGGTATTGAACAACAGATCGGGCCTCAAGCCCGGCCTGGTGGAGTGCAATAATGGGCGAAATCTCGTCGCAGCTCTGGGACTAGCCGGTTTGACGCACATCCCTTGCCTGGCGCATGTGCTAAATTTGGTGGTGCAGAAGTTCATTTACAACTACCCCGACATGTCAGAACTGCTGCATAAAGTGCATGCCGTCTGTGCGTGCTTCCGGCGTTCACATCCTGCCGCTGCTCGCCTATCCCTTCCCGCTCACCACCTCATATGCGACGTGCCCACCAGGTGGAACTCCACCTTGCATGTTCTGGAGAGACTGTGCGAGCAGCAGCAGGCCATAGTGGAGTTTTTACAGATTCTCTGCTATGGGACCTCTCTCCTCGGTCTGGGTGCTGGGGCCTAAATAACTGAAAGTGGAAAGTGGCCTTTTCCATTGGTGGGTGACATGAAGCCTGATTCTCTGCTATGAGACCTCTCTCCTCTGTCTGGGTGCTAGGGCCTGAATAAGTAAAAGTGACCTTTCCATTGGTGGGTGACATGAAGTCTGATTCTCTGATATGCCACCTCTCTCCTCTGTCTGGGTGCTGGGGCCTAAATAACTGAAAGTGGCCTTTCACATTGGTGGGTGACATGAAGCCTGATTCTCTGCTATGGGACCTCTCTCCTCTGTCTGGGTGATGGGGCTTAAACAAGTAAAAGGGGCCTTCTCCATTGGTGGGTGGCATGAAGCCTGATTCTCTGCTATGGGACCTCTCTCCAATTGATATTGGTTAATTTTTATTTATTTTATTTTATTTTTATTAATTTCCCTATCCACATTTGTTTGCAGGGTATTTACCTACATTTTGCTGCCTTTTACAGACCTTTAGCCCTTTCCTGGGCTATGTCACAGCCTGTTTAGTGCCCAAAAGTTTGGGTCCCCATTGACTTCAAAGGGGTTCGGGGTGAAGTTCGGGTCGAATTTGGATCCCGAACCCGAACATTTTCGGGAAGTTCAGCCGAACTTCTTGAACCCGAACATCCAGGTGTTCGCTTATCTCTACTCAAGAGGTTTGGAATCAGGGCACAATATCTCAGGTACCTCTTCAAGCGTGCTTGATGAGAGAGCCAAACCAAGAAATGGAGATGAAAAGAGGTCATGTGAATATCTGAGTGTAGTGGCGTACACACAATCCATGGGGCCCCGATGCAAAGCTGATCCATGGCCCTCCCGGACTGATCATCGCAGGGCCCTCACTCCAGACAGTTGCAGTGCTCCACTCATCTCTCTTCACCAAACCCCCCCCCCCCCCCCCCAGACTGGTCATTGCAGGGCCCTCTCTCTGCCACAGCCTCTGCTTGCACCATCAGAATCACGCCCAATTCCCCCTCCCTTTGTGCTCGCCTTCTTCATATTAATGGTTTTGTCTGTAATGTGGCACAAAGACACAGTTTTCTGATGCAGGACAGTACTGGATACAGAAAAAATACAGATTTTCAGCACTACACTAGGCCACAGATAATGAAATTTTTACAGTACACACTATATTGGCTTGTTATAATGTACCGAATACAGAAAAATAAAGATTTTCAGGATTACACTAGCCCAGAGATTTTTACAGTACACACTGTATTGGCCTGCTGTAATGTACTGAATACAGATGAACCCGAGCTACTTGAGAAACCTTGGTGCGGTGCTCGGGCTTAGACATGTCCTCCACAGTAGGATATGTTGTCTAATTCTCAATTTTAACATCAGAATGAGGGTTTAGTAAGACTGCAGAGTGCACCTGTCCTTTCTATTGTTATTGTTATATTGTTTATCACATCCACACAACTGCCATCTTGTGTAGGATGTCTATTGTGGTACTTGGAGTCCACTGCGGCTATCCTTCATTGTATGCATTTTTGCTGGGGATTGCCATTAGCAACGGGCCACAAGTGCAGGATTTGCTCCCCTGTTTATATATGCACAACTGCATTTGGGTTTGAGCATTTCCTGCCTGTTTAACACCACGCCATTTTTTTACTTGTTTTGTATATTGGGTTGTCTGGAGGTGTATCAATTCCTAGGTAAATGTGCCTGATGTCCATCCACAGGCTACATTTTGGTGCACCTGTGAGTCCTGGGCCATATCAACCAGTCTTGGGTGGGGCTCACAGCCTTCTCCCTCCTCTCATTGCAGGCATGGCGACATGCTAGAGGTGACTGGGGAGTTTGCTGCGAGTCGGACTTTACACTCCTGTAATTTAGCCCACTGGCCCCTGGTATTGCCCATATGGCACAGGTAGGTGAGTGTTAGGACCCAAGCTACTTGAGAACACTTGGCGTGGTGCTCGGGCTCAGGCACATCCTCCAAAGTAGGATATGTTGGCTAATTCTCAATTTTAGCATCAGAATGAGGGTTTAGTAAGACCGCAGAGTGCACCTGTCCTTTCTATTGTTATTGTTATATTGAATACAGATTAATACAGAAAAATAAAGATTTTCAGGAGTAAACTAGCCCAGAGATGATGTAATTTTTACAATACACACTGTATTGTCTTGATGTAATTTACTGAATACAGAGGCATACAGAAAAATAAAGATAATGTATAATGTACTGTAGACAGAGAAATACTAATTTTTGGCACTACACTAGGCCACAAATTATTACATTTTTACAGTGCACACTGTATTGGCTTGCTGTAATGTACTGTAGACAGAGAAATACAAATTTTTGGCACTACACTATGCCACAGAGAAATGTATATTTACAATACACACTGTATTGGCTTCCAGTAAGTTACTGGATACAGAAAAATATACATTTTCGGCACTACACTATCCCAGAGATAATGTAATTTTGACAATACACACTTTATTCGGATGTAGTTCTATATTGGATACAAATTTGTCCCAAATAAAATGTATTCTCTGCGGGAATACTGTATATACGATTGCAGCCTAAACGCACACACAGATGTGCCCAAAACTAGTTAACTATGGCCAAAATATAAATCACTCTCTGCTGGAGTAATTAATATAACGGTTGTGTATTGAACGCACACACAGATGTGGCACAAGTTAGCTTAATTTCTCCAGAAAAAACAATTTCTCTGATGGTGCAGTGTATATCTCAGTACCAGGCACACTGTAGTGAATAAGCCCCTTTTTATAATGTTTGCCCAACACACTGCTTTATGATGGTGTAGTGTATATCTCAGTACCAAGGAACACTGTAGTGAATAAGCCCCTTTTTATAATGTCTGCCCAACACACTGATTTATGATGGTACAGTGAATATCTCAGTACCAAGGAACCCTGTAGTGAATAAGCCCCTTTTGATAATATCTGCCCAATACACTGCTTTATGATGGCGTATTGTAGATGTCACTAATGGGAAATATTTCTGTCTTTTAGATGTTATTAAAGCAATTTTTAAGCCTTGCACTTATCTGTCCTTTCCTGGTGACGCCTGTCCCTGATAGTGATGAATTAACCCCTGTGGGGAGTCGCTCTGGTAGACAGCGGTGCGGGTGCAGTTTAGAGGCAAAACAAGGAGTCCAGATGGTGCATCAAACAGTGTTTTATTCACACTTGCACACCATAAATGAAAAGCAGTCTCTTGGTGACAGTTCACACACAACGGAAATACTGTGGCAAAACAAAAACAGGCCAACACAGGGTCCAGTCACCTTGGGTGGTTTAGGTGCGGGTTCACACCTAGCAGTCGGCTCAGCCGCAGGCGATTCCACCTTCAGGTCGCAGGGAAACACCACCTTGCTGAGCTCCTTCCTCCGGGACAGAGAATTCCTCAGCCCTGTTTGCAGGCTCCAGGATAATCACACCCCCAGACACAGCTGCTGGCTGCGTTTTATACCCAGCCCAAAACATGGACTGGACCGTGGGGAGCAGCCACCCACCCTACTCTTTAGCTGCTCCCAGTAAGAGCCGGCCCGGATCGGCTTTGCAGCCATGCTATTTAACAGAGCAGCACTAGCTGCTGCAGACCAAAAACCCCGGCTCTTACCTCACCGAGGCCAGCAACTTGGTGACACGTACCTGCTATCAAATACAACACCTTGCACCCTCTTACACACCCCCCCCCCTTTGTTCAACCCTGAGGGGGTGAACACACGTGAGGCAGTGGACGCGGGACAGGGCATCTGCGTTGCCCTGCAAGCGGCCTGCCCTGTGTTCCACGAAGAATTTGAAATTCTGAAGAGATAGGAACCACCTGGTGACCCGAGCATTCCTCTCCTTGGCCTGACTCATCCATTTGAGGGGGAATGGTCGGTCACCAGACGGAACCTCCTCCCTAACAAGTAGTAGCGGAGAGATTCGAGTGCCCACTTGATAGCCAGGCACTCCTCTCCACTATACTATATCTGGACTCGGCGGGATTGAGCTTACGGCTCAGGAAGACAACGGGATGTTCTTCCCCGTTGACCTCCTGAGACAGTACCGCACCGAGGCCTACCTCCGAGGCGTCGGTCTGTACGACAAACTCCTTGTTGAAGTCGGGTGTCACCAAAACCGGGGACCCACACAGGGCCGACTTCAACGCGGCGAAAGCCTCCTCCGCCTTCTCACTCCAGCTAACCCTCCCAGACTTTCGCCCCTTCAACAGGTCTGTCAACGGCGCTGCTATTGTGGCAAAGTGGGGCACAAACCTCATGTAGTAACCTACAATCCCCAGGAACGACTTTACCTGCCTGGTGGTGACCGGTCGGGGCCAGTTACGAATGGCCTCTACCTTGGTTACCTGAGGTTTGATGACTCCCGCCCAATTACATATCCCAGATATTTTGTCTCCTCTAACCCTATGGAGCACTTCTTTGGGTTAGCGGTCAGTCCGGCTTTCCTCAGGGCATCCACTACCGCCTGCACCTTGGGTAAATGGCTTTCCCAGTCGGTGCTGTGGATGACTACATCATCTAAGTAGGCCGAGGCGTACCGACGATGTGGTCGCAGCACTATGTCCATTAACCTTTGGAAAGTGGCGGGGCGCCATGCAGGCCAAAGGGTAACACCTTGTAGTGATACAGGCCCTGCGGGTAACAAATGCGGTTTTTTCCTTAGCCGACTCGTTAAGGGTACCTGCCAGTACCCTTTGGTGAGGTCTAGCACAGAAAAATAACGGGCTTGCCCTAAACTCTCAACAAGCTCGTCTACCCGGGGCATGGGATACGCATCAAACTTGGACACTTCATTTAACTTGCGAAAATCGTTGCAGAACCGCAACGTCCCATCCGGCTTGGGTATTAGGACTATGGGACTGGCCCACTCACTCTTCGACTCCTCAATGACATCGAGCTTCAACATTAACTGTACTTCCTCCGCGATGGCCCGTCGCCGAGCCTCGGGTACCCGGTATGGTTTTAACCGGATCTTGGCCTGAGGCTCAGTGACGATGTCATGTTGGATGAGAGACGTGCGGCCAGGGAGGTCCGAGAACACATCCGTGTTCCGACTGATAAACTCCCTGACTTCCTGAACTTGTTTGGAAGACAGGCTGTCTGCAATTTTTACAGTGGTTACTGCTTCACAGGCCTCGAACTGTGGGGCTGGACCCTTTTCACCTAGAAGCCCTGGCCGGGGGCTGTGGTCGTCGGCCGTGTCCCTATCTTTCCACGGCTTAAGTAAATTCACGTGGTACACCTGCTCCGGCTTGCGCCGCCCTGGCTGGTGTACTTTGTAATTTACTTCCCTACCTTCTCGATCACCTCATAGGGGCCCTGCCACCTAGCTAGGAATTTGCTGTCAAGGGTGGGTACCAGAACCAACACTCGATCTCCCGGATTGAAGTCCCGTACCCGAGCCTGACGATTATACACCCTACTCTGGGCTTGTTGTGCTGCCTCCATATGCTCCCGGACCAGCGGCAACACCCTTTCTATCCGTTCCTGCATCTGGGTGACATACTCAATGACACTTTTGTGGGGACAGGCTGTTGTTCCCATGCTTCCTTGGCGATATCCAACAGGCCCCGAGGGTGTCTGCCATAAAGCAGTTCGAAGGGCGAGAACCCAGTAGAGGCCTGGGGTACCTCTCGCACTGCGAACATGAGATAGGGCAGAAGCAGGTCCCAGTCCTTCCCATCTCTAGACACCACCCTCTTTAACATATTTTTTAGAGTTTGGTTAAACCTCTCAACAAGACCGTCTGTTTGCGGATGGTAAACGGACGTCCGTAACTGCTTTATACGCAACAATTTACACAGTTCCCTCATTACTTTGGACATAAAAGGGGTCCCTTGGTCTGTCAGAACCTCTTTTGGCAGGCCCACACGGGAAAACATCTCCATTAACTCTTTGGCAATGAGCTTAGCTGAGGTATGTCGCAGAGGCACCGCCTCCGGATACCGAGTGGCATAGTCGAGAACTACCAGAATGTGTTGGTGGCCCCTGGCAGACTTTGGTACAGGCCCAATTAAATCCATAGCGATTCGCTCGAACGGTACTTCAATAATTGGCAGAGGTACCAGAGGACTACGGAAATGTGGCTGGGGGCTAGTTATCTGACAGGTCGGACAGGACTTACAATAATTCTCTACCTCCTTGAACATACTGGGCCAATAAAACCGCTGCAGTATGCGGTCCTGGGTTTTCTGCCACCCCAGGTGTCCCCCAAGAACATGTTGGTGGGCAAGCTCCATGACAAGCTTACGATACGCTGTGGGCACCACCAACTGTTCAACAGGTTCACCTCGGATTTGGTTCACCCGATACAACATATCCTGCAGAACAATAAATCGTGGGAACATTAATTCAGCCCCTGGTTTCTGGGGTTTACCATCAATTTCCAGCACATTCTCCCAGGCCCTGGTTAGGGTTTGGTCCCGTGTTGTGCGGTCCCAAAATTTTCCCCGGAGACATTGAGGTCTGCCAACTCAGGCCCCGGTGGCAAGTCCTCCGTGTCTCCCACCATTACACTCAGTGGGGTTGTCTCCCCACTACCGCTGCAGCAGTGGTCACCCCTACCGCTGGCCCTTCAGACTCGGGCTCCCAGGGTTCTGGCCTTCCAGGGGTATCAGGCCACTCTGCTAGGGTTACCCCTGTCTCAGGGCTATTAGTCACTTTCATCTCAGGCCACAGTGACGGAAAACCAGGGAAGTCTCTCCCAATTATTAGTTCATAGGGCAGCTTTGTGGAGATCGCCACTTCACAAGTCCAGGTGCCGGCCGCCGTGGACAGAGACATTACAGCCGTGGGATAGTCCTTTAAGTCTCCGTGTATACACACCACACCAACTTTCCGGCCCGTATACTGGGTGGGCTGTACCAGGGCAGCACTTACCAGGGTTACCAGGCTCCCTGAGTCCAACAGCGCCACTGCCAGGTTATCCCCGATTTGCACCTGGCACAGATGTCGATTGTCTATTGTCTCGGGGTGCCGGTCGCACACAGTCTCCGGGCATACATGGAAGCCCGGTACCCATAATTAATCTCCATGGGTTCCCCCACTGTGGACAGTCGGCCCTTATGTGGCCAGGCTCGTGACACCGCCAGCAGACTACTGGGGAGGGATCTGCAGGGGTACATCCCGGGCGGGTTTGGCCGGCCGCCGGGACTGGGGTGGAGGTTTCCGGGTTTGACTGGCCTCCTCCCAAAAGAACCCCCTGCAGGTTTCTGGTGGCCTCATATCGCTCCACCAGGTCGACCATCTCAAGGGCATTGGTGGGGGATACCTGGCCGATCCAGTGCTGGAGAGGGTATGGCAAAGACCTCCAGAATACATCTGCTAACAGACGGTCGAGCATAGCAGTGGGAGTCAGTATGTCTGGCTGCAGCCATTTTTGCAACCGATGTAGCAGGTCATAGTATTGTGGTCTGGCGGGTTCAGCCGGGTTAAATTCCCACTGATGCACCCGCTGGGCCCGGACCAAAACATTCACCCCCAGTCTTGCTAGAATCTCACCTTTCACGGTCGGGTAGTCAGCTGCCTGGACATCTGCCAAATCGAAAAAACTTGCTGGGGTCCGGCTGCCAGGAACGGAGCAACCACCTCGGCCCACTGGTCACGGGGTAACTTTTCCCTCACGGCGACCTTCTCAAAGACGGCTAGGTATGTCTCCACGCCGTCTGCGGGGGTCATCTTTGGGATCGCCGCACGGACCGCTTCCGGGCATCATGGACGTGGTGGGACGCTCCTGCCGCCTGTAATGCCATCACATGTTGCAGCAATAACTGGTTGGTCTCCCGCTGCTGCACGTTAGCCTCTATGAGGGCTTTCACAGCAGCCTCCATGTTGCCAGAAATCACAGGCTGCAACTTTGCCGGCCTAATATAGGACATACACTTTTGCTCAGCAAACAAAGTTCGGCGTTCACGCCAGCCTCACTGCGCATGCCCGCATCCGACACCAAATGTGGGAGTCGCTCTGGTAGACAGCGGTGCGGGTGCAGTTTAGAGGCAAAACAAGGAGTCCAGATGGTGCATCAAACAGTGTTTTATTCACACTTGCACACCATAAATGAAAAGCAGTCTCTTGGTGACAGTTCACACACAACGGAAATACTGTGGCAAAACAAAAACAGGCCAACACAGGGTCCAGTCACCTTGGGTGGTTTAGGTGCGGGTTCACACCTAGCAGTCGGCTCAGCCGCAGGCGATTCCACCTTCAGGTCGCAGGGAAACACCACCTTGCTGAGCTCCTTCCTCCGGGACAGAGAATTCCTCAGCCCTGTTTGCAGGCTCCAGGATAATCACACCCCCAGACACAGCTGCTGGCTGCGTTTTATACCCAGCCCAAAACATGGACTGGACCGTGGGGAGCAGCCACCCACCCTACTCTTTAGCTGCTCCCAGTAAGAGCCGGCCCGGATCGGCTTTGCAGCCATGCTATTTAACAGAGCAGCACTAGCTGCTGCAGACCAAAAACCCCGGCTCTTACCTCACCGAGGCCAGCAACCTCGGTGACACGTACCTGCTATCAAATACAACACCTTGCACCCTCTTACACCCCCTTCTTGAAAAAAGGTGCTGCACTGCTGTCAAACACACACTCTAGTCCTTAAAAGGACTGTTAGGTCTTTCAATAAGGTTTTTGGAGTGAAATCAGTGGGTTTAGAGCAAAACGCTATCTGTCCCTGCCTACTGTCTGCTCTCCCTGACGCTGAATGAGCCGAGCGCAGGACCTCAGCTCCTATATGAAATAGTATCACGTGTTCCGGCCAGCCAATTAGTGTAAGTCTTAGGCCTCTTTCACACTAGCGTTGTTAGGATCCGGCGTGCACTTCCGTCGCCGGAATGCACGCCGGATCCTGCACAACGCAAGTGAACTGAAAGCATTTGAAGACTGATCAGTCTTCAAAATGCTTTCAGTGTTACTATGGCAGCCAGGACGCTACTAGCGTCCTGGTTGCCATAGTAGCAGTGGGGAGCGGGGGAGCTGCATACTTACATTCCGTGCGGCTCCCCGGGCGCTCCTGAATGACGTCAGAGCGCCCCGCGCACATGGATCACGTGATCCGTGCGATCACGTGATCTATGCACTGGGGCGCCCTGACGTCATCCTAAAGCGTCCCAGGAGCCGAACGGAATGTAAGTATGCTGCTCCCCGCTCCCTCTACTTACTATGGCAACCAGGACTTTAGCGTCCTGGCTGCCATAGTAAACTATTGACAAAGCTAAACGTCGGTTCCGGCAATGCGCGGAAACGACGTTTAGCTAAAGGCCGGATCCAGACTAATGCCCTTCAATGGGCATTAATTCCGGATCCGGCGTTGCGGCATGTCTTCCGGATTTTTGGACGGAGACAAATCCGCAGCATGCTGCGCTTTTGTCAACGTCCAAAAAACGTTCACATACTGAACGGAAGACATCCTGATGCATCCTGAACGGATTTCTCTCCATTCAGGATGCATGGGGATAATCCTGATCAGTATCTTTCCGTCCTAGAGACCCGAGGACGGATCTCTAGGAAGGAAAGCTAAAACGCTAGTGTGAAAGAGGCCTTACAGCTAACATTGCTTTTGGCCTTACACTTAGGGGAATTACTTACCTGGACCTTCATTGGCTGGTTAGAAGGTGCCAAACGTGCGGGGAGGAGACTCGAGCAATGCGACGAATACATGTGGTGCTCGACCGAGTAAAGCTGAGTGCCAAGCATAGCGATGCTCGAGCCGAACCAATACTCGGCCGAGCATGCTCGCTCATCACTAATTATTGCACTTTATGGCCAAGGTGACCAAAAAATTAGTTGTTTTGGAACAGTTTTTATTCATTTATTTTTACAACGTTCAAATTAGGGGTTAGGTCATGTGACATTTTTGTAGAACAGATCGTTACGGACGTGGCAATACCTAATATGTATACTTTTTCTTATTTATTTAAGTTTTACCCAATAATAACATTTTTGAAACCATAAAAAAAAAATTTTTAGTGTCTCCATAGTCTGAGAGCCATAGCGAATTTTGGGGTGTTCGTGACACGGACCCGAACCCGAACATTTACGTAAACATTCGGGTTCGTTGTTCGGCGATTTCTATGGTGCATTTTGAAAGCCTGCAAAGCAGCCAATGTGTAGGGATAGGATGCAGCTGCTGTTAGGGCGAGATTAGGCAGGGATTAACTCAGCAAAAACACTTAATGAAGTGATCGATCTACAGCTCTAAATCATTCAACTTCTGCTAGTTAATTGCTCACTGTTTTCAGGCTGCCCAGAGCGTTTTTCTGTCACTTTTTTTTGGGGTGATCGGCGTACATTTTGTGTCTTGTGATGCGCCAGCACAAGCTGCCACCATTATTCCATCAATAGTAGTTTTTTTCTTTTGCTATATCCTACATCAGGGGCTTGGCTGTGTTAATTGTCACCCCTGGAAAAATTTAAGATAGAATGTTCTATATTTTATTGAGAGGTGAAATTCACTTCAAAAAATAGCAATCCCCTAAATCTGATGTTCCAGCTGTGGCTAGCCAAGTGTAATACTGTCTGGCAAAGAATGTATATTTTTTTCTGGGGTGAAATTCAATTGCCAAAATAGCAATACCCTAAATCAGTGGTTTCAGCTGTGGCTGGACAAGTTTTATAGTATCCGTAAAAGTATAGATTTTGTTCTGGGTTGAAATTCAATTACCAAAATAGCAGTACTGTAAATCTGGTGTTCCAGCTGTGACTGGGCCAGTTTCATAATGTTCGTCAAAGGATATATTATTTTCTGGGGTAAAATTCAGTTGCAAAAATAGAAATTCTGTAAATCTGGTGTTCTAGCTGTGGCTGGACAAGTATTTTAATAGTATCCGTCAAAGGATATATTTTGTTCTGGGGTAAAATTCAATTGCCAAAATAGCAATACCCAAAATCTGGTGTTCCAGCTGTTGCAGGCCAAGTGTAAATCTATCCGTAAAAGGGTATATTACACTCAGCGTGCATCTCCAAGTGTATTTCTTTCCGTTAAAGGGTATATTACAGTGAGTGTTAAAATACAGCATAATCCTCTACATTTGCACACACTGTTTTGCATTTCTAAGTGTATTTCTTTCTGTTAAAGGGTATATTACACAAAGTGTTAAAATACAATTGCTGAAAGCCTAATCCTATATATTTTTTCACACGCTACTGTGCATCTCCAAGTGTAAATCTGTCCGTAAAAGGATACCTTTCACCCAGGGCCTAAATACTAGCCCTACAATTGATATTCCCCTAAATCTGTGGTTACTGCTGTGCCTTAATTTGTGTAATACGATACATAAATAGATAGCCAGATAGAGTTAGGTGCCTGTAAAAAAAAGGACTGAATTTGAATTCAATACATTGGGTCAAATAATTTTTTTCTTATTGTGGTGAACGGTAACAATGAGGAAAACATCTAGTAAGGGCCTAGCACTGGTGCGTGGCTGGGGGTAAACGGAGGACGATGACGATACACCTCCCACAGAGGACAGCTTGTCCTTACCTCTGGGCAGCCTGGCACACATGAGCGACTACATGCTTCAGTGGAGAAAGAGAGTCTGATGATCCAGCAGAAAATAGTGGTCAGCTTTGTTTCTTTATTTTAATAGAGTGAAATTACAAGTCACAGCGATTCTTCACAACACTTCATACGTCAACGCGTTTTGAACAGCAAAGGTTCTTAATCATGACTAAGAACCTTTGCTGTTCGAAACGCGTTGACGTATGAAGTGTTGTGAAGAATCGCTGTGACTTCGGTCCGTCACAGCGGTCCGTGCAGGAGGGATCCCAATTGGGAAGCTGCAAGGGCAGGTGAGCTGGACAGTACATGCTGCAGTGCCTGCCCAACGACAGCAGAGTTGCCTACATTTTAACGTGTGCGGACTACTGGGTTGCCACCCTGCTAGATCCCCGGTACAAAGACAATGTGCCCACCTTACTTCCTGCATTGGAGCGTGATAGGAAGATGCGCGAGTACAAGCGCACATTGGTAGACGCGCTACTGAGAGCATTCCCAAATGTCACAGGGGATCAAGTGGAAGCCCAAGGCGAAGGCAGAGGAGGAGCAAGAGGTCGCCAACGCAGCTGTGTCACGGCCAGATCCTCTGAGGGCAGGGTTAGCATGGCAGAGATGTGGAAAAGTTTTGTCACCACCTCCTGATACGGAACTTGTTAGCAGGAGGCAGCATTCCACTAACATGGTGGAACAGTACGTGTGCACACCCCTCCACGTACTGACTGATGGTTCGGCCCCATTCAACTTCTGGGTCTCCAAATTGTCCACGTGGCCAGAGCTAGCCTTTTATGCCTTGGAGGTGCTGGCCTGCCCGGCGGCCAGTGTTTTGTCTTAACGTGTATTCAGCACGGCAGGTGGCGTTATTACTGACAAACGCAGCGGCCTGTCCACAGCCAACGTGGACAAGCTGAGGTTTATAAAAATGAACCAGGCATGGATCCCACAGGACCTGTCCATCCCTTGTGCAGAATAGACATTTATAACTACCTCCCCTTAACCATATATTCGTGTACTCCAGGGCACTTCTTTATTGAATCCTCTTTTTTTAATTTACCATTATTTTGCGGGGCAACCCAAAGTTGAATGAACCTCTCCCCCGTCTGGGTGCCAGGGGCCTAAATTTCTGAAAGTGGCCTTCTCCATTGGTGGGTGACATGAAGCCTGATGCCTGATTCTCTGCTTTGGGACCTCTCTCCTCTGTCTGGGTGCTGGGGCCTAAATAACTAAAAGTGGCCTTCTCCGTTGGTGGGTGATGCCTCTTTTGCTGCTATGGGACCTCTCTCCTCTGTCTGGGTGTTAGGGGCCTAACTTTCACGTACTTGCTTGCTGTCTTGGTGGCAGACATTTAACTCTTTTTACTGTCTAATGACCGCCCCATTGTCTGGATGTCAGGGGCCTATATGTCGTTTAATCATTTGTTGTCTTGGTGGGAGATATTAAACTCTTTTTACTGTCTAATGACCGCCCCATTGTCTGGGTGTCAGGGGCCTAAATTTCACGTACTTGCTTGCTGTTTTGGTTTCATACATTTAACACTTTTACTGTCTAATGACCGCCCCATTGTCTGGGTGTCAGGGGCCTATATGTCGTTTAATCATTTGTTGTCTTGGTGGGAGATATTAAACTCTTTTTACTGTTTAATGACCGCCCCATTGTCTGGGTGTCAGGGGCCTAAATTTCACATACTTGCTTGCTGTCTTGGTGGGAGACTTTTAACTCTTTTTACATGAATTGTGAGATGCTTTCTATTGGGCGGTGGCTGGATCCAATTGCATTAACCATGCAGAGCAAAATCATAAAATCCATCTCCGTTGGTATCTAACGCCGGCCCATATAGAACAAATTAATCCCACATACAGCCCATATTGCTGGCGGGGATGTGGAGAGAGGGGTACACCATCACATGTGTGGTGGAACTGTCCTACCATATTTCCCTTCTAGAAGGAAGTCTTTGACTTTCTGTCTAAAGTGGCGAGTTTTCCCCTTCCCCTGTAACCGGCACTAGCTATACTCTCTATTGGGTTTGAGACCCTCCCATACATACACTGGTGGGTAGTTGCAGGGATGCTAACTACAGCACAAAAGTTACCTACCTAGTTACCTGTCACTCCAAATCTCTCAGAATTGGTAGCCCTCGTTAATAAATATATGCAACATGATTACATATACACCGCTTCACATAAAACTAGATTGCAAGTGGTGCAGATAGGATTTATGGTGCACATCCTCTTATGCTTCACACATTCCACAGATTGTCTTGTGACATATACATCACTAAGCTACTTATATCCGAAAACACTAATTGAAGAGTGTTTGGGGGAGAGTTAGATGGGCGGTTTCTGTTATATCACGACCACTGGTGCTGTTCCTTAGGTGTTCTGCTACAACGCACGTTATTTTGTTTACTATGTTCACTATGTTTACTATTCTTTTATGAACAGCATCTCATTGATTATTGTACTGATTTGTACTAAAAAAGCGACTAAAAATCTGAAAGTAAAAAATAAAAATAAAAATATGCAGAATAAGAAAAAAAGTTTCTCCAGTGTGAAACACAAGTTGTCACACTGCTATGAAATTATCTCCCCTACCACTAGCCCCATCACACCAACACCTGAAGTGCCTGGAGATGCACCAATACGGATTTCAGCCCATTATCACTCAGATCTAAACCGTCCATTACCCTGAGTATTGTAAGACATGTAAATGCTGTTTTCCCACACGTTAACCAATAAAAAATTAAAACTGAATTATGAGCAGATGCACCAACACGGATTTTGACCTATTTTTTCACGTTAAGACTCAGCGATATTAATCCCTGCTGCCCTGTGCATAGTAAGACATGTATCTGCTGTTTTCCCAAACTTTAACCAATAAAAAATTTAATTTGAACTGTGTGCCTAGTAAGTCACATTTTCACTCACAGATATTATCCTCAGCTACCCGGCATTTTGTAAGACACTTATATGCTGTTTTCCCAAATTTCAACACAAGAAAACTTAAATTTGAACTGTGTGGAGATGCACCAACACATATTTAGCATGTCACATTACAACTCTCAGATATTATAGTCCAAAACCCGGTGTATTGTGAGACACGTATATGCTGTTTTCCCAAACTTCAACCTAAAAATATTAATTTTGAACTTTTTGGAGATTCACCAACACAGATTTTTGCCTAGTAATCTCACGTTATCCTCTGCTACCCTGCGTACTGTAAGACATGTGTATTCTGCTTTCCCAAACTGTGTGAAGATTTCATATTATCACTGACAGATATTAGCATCCACTACCTTGCATATTTATAAGACATATGTATGCTATTTTCCTAAAGTAAAAAAAAAAAAAAAATGTGGAGATGCCCTGACATGGAGCTCATATTGGTATTTTAGGTGTTTTCACTGAGATTTCAAATGCTACATCTATCTTTTGGAGGGTAAGACACATGTTGGGCAGTTTTGGGCTTATTCCCCAACAACAACAAAAAATAATATATATATATATATATATATATATATATATATATATATATTTCTGTTAAAAGGGGAAAAAAATTAAAGAAATGTCCTTATGTCCTTGATGGTAGCTGCTTTTGAGGTTCTGAAGCAACTGCAGTAACTGCAGTAAATGCAGTTAGAATGCACTGCCAGGCACACCCAACCTCATCTCCTCACTTCTCACTCCCTGGTTGACAGCTTTCCCTGCCTTTACCTATTCTACAAAATTCTTATTCTTTGTCATTTTAATCTTTCCAAACAATGTTCCTGTCAGTAGAACAGAATCTTGATTTTGACTTTTGACTGTCCCTAAGATAATTTTTCTGTCAGAAGTCCCCCATAATAACCACCTCATTATGATTTGCGGCCTCGTCTATCTCGTTTAGTAGTCGATTTTCTGTGGACTCTGGTATATTAGGTGATTTATAGTAAACTCATATTAGTAATTTATTATTGTTTCTGGCTCCGTGTATCTCTACCCACAGTGACTAGTGATGTCCCGAAATATTCGCCAGCGAACAGTTCCCGGGGAACATCGATTGTTCGTGTTCGCCGCGGCGGACGAACTAATTCGATGTTCGGTCCGCCCCCTATACATCATCATTGAGCAAACTTTGACCCTGTACCTCACAGTCAGCAGACACATTCCAGCCAATCAGCATCCTCCCTCCCACACCTTCCCACCTCGTATAAAAAACGGCAGCCATTTTAGATTCAGTCTGAAGCTGCATGTTAGTGAGAGCAGGGAGACTGCAGCTGCTGCTGTGCTGATGATTCTGAATTCATACGGAAAGCGTTAGCTAGGCCAGTGTTCTGTGTCCACAGACTCATCTGCTGTAAGGAGAGCATCACAGCACCCCAAAAAGTCCTTTTTAGGGGTGCTACATTAGTCTGCTTTCATTTATTTTTCTCCATATATATATATATTGCAGTTACCTGGCCTGCCCGTGTGAGAGAGGCTGCAGGCCCACAGACTGTAGTGTGCCCACTACCAGTGCCCACCACTCATACTGTGTGGCACAAGACTTTGCATAAAAAAAGGCATTTTATTTTTACACTTTAATCTAATTTCAGTTGCCTGCCTGCTGCCAGTGTGTGTCAGGCCCACTTCCACTGACTGTAGTGTGCCCACTGCCAGTGCCCACCACTCATACCATGTTGCACAGGACTTTGCATTAAAAAAAGGCATTTCATTTTTACACTTTAATCTAATTTCAGTTGCCTGCCTGGTGCCAGTGTGTCAGGCCCATTTCCACTGACTGTAGTGTGCCCAGTGCCAGTGCCCACCACTCATACCGTGTGGCACAGGAATTTGCATTATAAAAAGGCATTTAATTTTTACACTTTAATCAAATTTCAGTTGCCTGCCTGCTGCCAGTGTGTCAGGTCCAGTTCCACAGACTGTAGTGTGCCCACTGCCAGTGCCCACCACTCATACCGTGTGGCACAGGACTTTGCATTAAAAAAAGGGATTTAATGAAATGAACCAGGCATGGATCCCACAGGACTTGTCCGTACCTTGTGCAGAATAGACATGTATACCGGCCTCACCCAGCCTTTGTTATGCTCCAGTCAGTGGTAAGTAGAGAAGTAAGGGCCCCATAGCACGGATCAAACCAGGCCCCCCATACAGGACAGAAGGGGTTCTGCCTAAACCTCTTTCAATGACCCTTGGGCCATTTTTCCACTGCTTCATTTGAAAAGTTGTCCCTTTAGACGGTAGAGTCCTGACCAAGTTTTCACCTCCAGGAGAAGAGGAGATAATCCCAACTAAGACTGGGCCCCCTCTTGCCCTGGGCCACATAGCAGTCGCATGGTCTGCCGCTATGGTAGTTACGCCCCTGGCTCCAGTGCACTTTCTCTTTGTTTTTTTTTCTATATTTCCCAATGTTTTGGGGTCTACCCAAAAAAAAAAAAAAAGATAAAGTTAAAAGCAAAAAACTGTTTTGTTGGCGACTACCTCCTCCATCACCACTTCCACCTACACTGCCATGTCCGCCGCCTCCTCAACCTCCTACTCCATATGGACCTCCTCCTTTTAGTTCAAGATTATTATTTTTAATTTTTATTTATTTTATTTTAAGTAATTTCTCTATCCACATTTGTTTGCAGGGCACTTGTCATGCTCTTACCCACATTTTGCTGCCTTTTGCAGCCCTCTAGCCTCTTTTAGAGCCATTTTAATGCCCCAAAGTTTGGGTCCCCATTGACTTTAATGGGGTTCGTGGTCAAGTTCGGGGCCTGAACCCGGACTTTGCGGGGAAGTTTGGCTGAACTCGGTGAACCCGAACTTCCAGGTGTCCACTCAACTCTAGCAATAAGCAAATTACAAATGAATAGTATGCAATGAGCAAATTACAAATAGCAAATACCAAATAGCAATCTCCAAACTACTCAAACCAGATCATATAGAGCAAGTAAAACTATTGGTAAAGCCTCAGATATACCTCTCAGAGAGATCATAAAGTGCTTTAATAACTTAAAGTGAAAGTACAGTTTCTGAAGAGAGAAATACATCCACCATTTTATATTGAATGACAAGATTGAACAGTTGAACCACCATTTTTTGACACTTTATTTCACACGTGTTTTGTACATGGACTATCTGCTGCGTATGAAGAAAAGTTGAAGTTAATAAAAAAGTTATTTCAAGCATTTGGTGTGTTCTTTAAACCTACTGCTTCCATAGAACAGCTCTAGAGGAATTACAGAGTAATAGACAGTCTGGTCAGACTAAAAAGTGAAAAATCCTAAAATTCGTCTCATGCCACAGCTCATAAAACACTTCATAGTGCTGTGCCTGCCACACAGCCGGGGGCGAGAATTTTCTTGATTGTAGGAGCTCTTTAGAAGATTATTAGAGGTGGGGATCTTTTAGGAGGATGTGCCAATGTTTGTCAAGAATAAAGCAAACTTTTTTGTGGGAGTTCGAGAAGGTGGTTATGAAATTACCTTTGGATGCATCTGATTCCTCCTTGTCCCCCCTCAGATGGACTTCTAGACACTGCTCCTGATTTAGAGCCTGGCAGCGAGTTAATACATTCCGAACTACTTTTTTGGGGTACCCCTTTTCCAGAAACTTTTGCTCTATTTTTTGGATTGTGATGAAAAAGTTTTTCTAATTCATTGAAACTGGCTGTATGGTATGGTATTCAAACATTTTCTGTAATAGTTACTGCTATAGGGAGGTAGCTGTTTCTGTCATCAAGTTTAAAATGGGTTGATGTGATGAATTTTCTATCATTATAGGTGATATCGATGTCTAAAAAAGGGGATAGATGTGGTATTAAATTCGACAAATAGACTAACCCCCAGCTGTTGTTGTTAAGAGATTTCTGGAACAATATAAGGGAATCAGAGCTGCCCATCCAAATAAAATAGAGATCATCAATAAATCTCCTGTATAAAATAATATGCTCCTCCGAAGCTTTACGCCAAAGCTAAAAACCTCAATAGCCCCCATGATTAGATTTGCATAAGGCTACTTTCACACTTGCAGTAGCCTTTACCGGCAGGCTGTTCAGGCAGGGGAACAGCTCGCAGGATCCGTGCTACCGCAAGTCCACCGTGCAGCCAAAAGTCCGCTCCGGCCCCATTGACTATAATGGGGGCAGTCGGAGGTCCGGCCACAGCACGGCAAACATGCCAAGAGGCGGCCGGACAAAAACCACAGCGTATTGATCTATACAGCTGATTGACATGTTACTAATTAGCGGAAGTGTGGATTGCTTCCGGGGAAAATGATCATCTATTTATTCTTTGGACACTTGCAGTGTGGTTACTGCGGCCCCTGAAGAAGCTTACAGCGAAACCCGGGTCGGGCATTGTATTTTATATGTGCACTTTTATCTGAAAATTGTGAGTATAATAAAGCGTGTGTAATATATCTACATCAAAGGTACTGCACTATCCATTTGTTCTCTATGAAGGTTTTCTTACTGGATAGTGGAAACAGCGGTTGGGGATGTAGTGCCTCTACCCGTTATTGGAAACAGTAGCTGGTGATATGCGCTCAATTATCTGGATATTGTGAGTATAATAGAGGGTGGGCACTCCACATATCTCAAAGGTACTGCACCATCTATTTGTCTTCTCTGAAGGGTCAAATTCCTGAGAGTGAAATTAGTGGTCGGCGGCTTCAGGTGGATTGGAAAATCAGCTGGAAGCACCCAGGAGCTTATACATGTGAAAGAACACTGTGGATCTAACTTATATTTCTGGGAGCAGGACATACTATCTACAGTACTGTAAGCTTATTATTACTAGTGCAAAAAACTGCCGTTTCTAGCGCGGTCCCACATTTTCTATTTTCCACAGCATGCTGTAGTTTTATGCCGGCCGCCTCTTTGTTTTGCCATGCTGTGGCCGGACCTTTGGCCCTCCCCGGTTATAGTGAATGGGGCCAGAACAGACTTCTGGCGGCATGGTGGACTTGTGTTAGCATGGAAAAGGCTACCGCAAGTATGAAAGTAACCTTAGCCAGTGTCACTTCGCTCCCCATTGCTGTACCACGTTCCTGATAAAATACATGATAAAATACATGGTTAGCATAGGTAAAATAGTTATTGTGAAGGATAAAATGACAGGCCATCAATTAAAAATGTCTGTAGCTTACTAGGCATTTCATGGTCACTCTCCAAGAGTCCACATACTGTAAGTATTTTGCGTGTTCTACAGTATATTGGAATACAGTGAAGAAACATCCATGGTAAAAAGGAGGTAGTTGGGTTTCCACTCTAGCTCCTTCAAATTTCTAATGAGGTGTGTAGAATCCTTCAGATATTTTTTTATGGCTATAACGTATTTTTGAAGATGTACTGTAGGTCCAAAATATGAGCTAGATTGCTCGTGGCAGAGTTGGTGTTGGAAATTTTTGGTCACCCAGGTGGGTTAGTGATGTTTTTATGGACTTTTGGAAGGTGCTAAAAATAAGGTTTTGTTGGGAAAGCTATTTGTAAGTATTGCCTTTCTTCATTGGTAATAATGATCCCATCTGAGTAAGCTATTGACACTATTTGTTCAGGCCCCTTTTTAATAGTCTGCATATTTGTATTATGTTTCTTTATCTGAAGAACAAAGTAAATAGTGTTGGTCGAGCATGCTTGCCCAAACACCATTTTGATTCGAGCATTGCGATGTGTGCTCGAGCGAGTTGCTCGAGTCTCCTCCCTACACGTTTGGAGAAGTACTGGCACTCACTGTACTGCTGTAGCCACGTTGGTTACTGGCTTTACAGTGATTGGCTGGCCGGAGCGCGTTATTGGGTGCTATAAAGCACCCGATGACACGTGGTTCGGCTTAGTCTTAGTCAGGGAGAGCTGCAGCAGAAGGGACAGGAATTGTTTTTTATTAGGTAGGGTTTAGTCTTGAAAGGTGTTAGAGACCCAAAAGTCCTTTTAAAGAATATTGTTTTATCTGACTGCAATATATATTATTAGCGCAACCTGTGATAAATTTTGTGCAATTGTTTGTCCGCTGCTGACAGTGACACAACCTTTGCTACATCTGTTGTGTTACATTTGCGCAATTGTTTAAATACACTTACAAAACCTGCGCTACTGTACGTGTGACATACTTGCAAGCATATATACCATTTAATATGCTCAAGGGAAGCAGTAAGGGATAGAGAAGTGGCCGTTCTGCTAATGGTGCACGCAGAGGATATGGCCCTGGGCACGGTGAAACTGTGCCTTCTGCCAGAGCACAAGAAACACAGTCATCCATGATACCTAGCTTCATGTGCCAGTTTGCAGGGCTGCGCAGGACACCACTCTCGAAGTCACACCAGTGCGACCCGGTGGTCGGTTGGATTGAAGCAGATAAGGCTTCCAGTCGGTTAAGCACCACCCTGTTTTCCACAAAGTAAAGTCTCAGTAGCCAAGAGTCTGGTCAACAGTAGTGATGAGCGGGAGGTGCCATATTCGAATTTGCGATATATCGTAATATATTCACCGAAATCGAATATTCGGCATTATTAAAATAATCGCGATAATATGCGAATATTTTATTCACATTACGCAAATTGAACTTCTTATATAAAGACATATCTCCTACTGGCTTGCAAACATGAACGAATACTCTAAGTTGGATGCGCATTGCGAAAAAAATTACCATTATTTTTTTTCAACAACCAGAATACTTACTTAGAAGTGTTCAACTTCATATTCTGTTCATTGGGGGAAAAAATTTTTTTCGCATTGCACATCCAACTTGGAGCTGAGTGTCAATAGGCAACTTTCCTATTGCAAATGCATTTTTTGAATTAGCGAATAGAATATAGCGATATATTCGCATTCACCATATTCGCTAATTCGAACAAGCCATTCGTATTAGTAGTTCTGTAGCCGTACAACGCGACTTTAATGCGAATAATTTCCATAGAAACATTCGTCTGCGTACAGATGTTATTGTTCAAGTTAGGCGGCAGTAACAACTTATTCGTATGTGCTCGTGCGCGTTTTTGTGCGCGTGTTCGTGCGCGTGTTCTTTGCGCATGCGCACGCGCACATACAGGCGTGGCTTCTTCCTGGGAGCAGTTCCAACACGTTTTCTTGTGGTGCATGCGATCCATGCGAATAAAGATGGTGGGCAACAATTTCACCAGAGAGGAGGAAGATATCCTGATCACAGTAAGTTATTGAACATTACATTACAGCTATAAGTACATGTGACACGCTTGTAATATTCAAATGTATGTTTATGGAGATAAAACATTCTCAAATTTCTGCAATACATATAAAATCTCATTTAACATTTTGCTTACTGCAGTGCTTACATAGAATTGATTTGTGGAAACAAGTATTGTTGGCATTCAAAAACAATACTTATTGCCCCAAATCATTAATATCTACTAATCTCTTATATATATAAAAATTAGTTTCTGTCTGTCTGTTATTTATGGCCGACCAAACGACTGGACCGATCTTCACTAAGTTTGGCAGACGGGTACATCAGGTGTCTGGGAAGGTTTTAGACCGGGGCTCAGCTCTATAGGACGTATTATTTCTGAGATATTCCCCCTAAAAATGCATTAGCAAAAACAAGCCCCCAACTGCCATCCACACTTCACATGTCCCTTATCAGCCAATAGAAGCTTGCATGTCCCCAGGTTGCCATAACAAGTGATCACAGGTTTCAATAGTTTTCAGGTCCTTAAATGTTCATTTAAATAATGTATGACGACAAAACTACACTGCTACATGCATGGGGGGCAGGGGCCACTATTAAAGGGGTGGGCATTGTGGAGTTCACTGTCATTAACCCCTTAATGCAAAACGCTGTGCATGCACGGCGAGATGATCGGGCGCGTGCAGGAGCTGCGCCTGACCAATCACTGCAGGGGTACGGCAGTCCCTGATAGCTAGGCCTCTGCTGTATCCGCCGGCATCGCTGTTTACAGCGATGCTGGCGGATCAAGCCCTTCTATGTCACGGTCAGCGCTGACCGCGACATAGAAGTGTTTTGAGGTTAGTGAACGAGCGCATCCCAAGGCAGACTGATGCCGTGCAGAGGCTGCCCAATGCCTTGCATGGCATCGGGACTTGCCGTCTACAGATGCCCAGTGGATTCTGATGCCGGAAATCCGTTGCTGATGGCAATCAACAGCAAAAAAATGCACACAGTGGAAGATGCCAGCCAGTCTTTGCTATTGTTAAGTTTCTGATTGTTCTCCACATCCACATAATCGTTACCGTATGTAGGATGGTTATTGTGGTACTTGTAGTCAGTTGCTCGCATCTTCCATTGTATGCATTTTTTGCTGTTGATTGCCATCAGCAACGGACTACAAGTGCAGGATATGCTTCCCTATATATATGCACAACCGCATGTGGGTTCGAGCATATCTTGCTTGTTTAACACCACACCACGTTTTCTGATGGTTAAAAAAAAAAGGATAGCAGGTAAATCTATATATAATTCACATTGCACATCTAATCTTCCGCCTCACACAATATTCCCACCACTACATACCACCAGACCCCCCCTCAAACCCACACCACCTCTGACCACCCCCCACCCCCAACACACACACACATACACAGTCTATAGCAGGCATGCTCAAACTGTGGCCCCCCAGCTGTTGTAAAACTACAACTCCCATGATGCCCCTCTATAGGATGATAGCTGTAGGCTGTCATGGAATGATGTGATTTTTAGTTTGAAAAAAGCAGGAGGGCCGCAGTTTGCTGGAGGGCCGCAGTTTGCTGGAGGGCCGCAGTTTGCTGGAGGGCCGTAGTTTGAGGATGCCTAGTATATAGATTCTAATAAGTGTCCTGTTGGCCAGGAGAAGTAATGTTTGACATTCGGTATTTACTGGTTCATTTAGCGTTACCCAGGGTGCACCACGGGGAGGCGAACCAGCCTTACACCCCATACCGTCACTTCACTAGACGGGTACATCTTTCCTCAGATGGCCAATATCCAATATCTCATACTACACACACAAACAATTTCAACACAATCCCAAACTTTAAAAAAAAATAAGATTAGGCGACTTTAACATTAGAGGCAGGGGAGTAAGTCTGACTATTCCAGGGGGATGAACAGCCTGTCGGATCCGTACTGCCGCTAGTTTGCCTACACCCCTAGAATGACGCTTCGTCCCTATTGACTATAATGGTGGCGGGGCGGCGGTACGGCAGCAGCAAGGCAGCGCACGGCGAGAGACAGTCTAACTAAAAGATCTGCATGTCATAGTTTAAGCCCGGGGAACCTCTCGCCGTGCGCTGCCTTAGCCATAGTCACCAACATTTAATCATCATCTCAACCACCAAACCAAAAATTATTAGTGTTATAAAGTGAAATAATTAGTAATTAGATTTAAAGTTACTAAGTAACTAGAGTAATTAGATTTAAAGTTACCGTTATAAAATCTGATTATATGCTTTTTTTTTTATACTGCAGAGCATGTTGGAGAAGGGCTACGACCTGACCCGCTCCCATGCAGAGAAGAACGCCATTGTGCGCAGGCTCGGCTATAAGCTGTGGAGGGATTACAACAGCCAGCACAAACGTCTGCCCATTTTTAAAAAAATGGTCAGACTTAAAGAGGAGGCACGCGGAAAGAATCCGCGAAATACGGGACGAAAAATGCCCAGGTATAATGATTACTGAGTGTTGGAATAAAGATACAAAAGTAATGTAAAGCATATGTACATTTTTGTTTTTAGATTTTTTTCTTTTGCCTGCTGTCAGGCGCAGGCCTACCAGACAGCAGGTGTGGGAGGTCTCGGCGTCAGAGGAGGAGGCCGGACCCTCAGGACAACTTCATGCCCCTAGCCCCCCAGAGGAGTCAGTGGAGGGTGGACCTTCACCCCAACCCGCCTCACCCCCTCAAGTGGCTGATAATGGGGACGAGGAGGAGGAGGAAGAAGAAGAGGAGCTCATCACCACCCCCCACAAGGAGAGTAAGTATGTGCTGTGGCTGTTTTCACTTATTCACTGTTCACACAAACACGTGTCAGTTTAGTCGTCACCATAGACACACTTTTTTGGAGCAAACAATAGGCTTGTTAAAGATTTACTAATAATCTTTCTTCAGCCCACACATATCGGAGAACCTATAGTCCCACACTTACAGTTCCGTACAAGCGGGATAACAAAAAAGTACTATCTCAACACTCTTTACAGTCTTCCAGAGGTCTGGTTCCCCTCTAGGATTGTTCTGCGTTCCGATCGCCTAGCCACACTGTATTTTAACAGCCTTTTTAACCATAATGTTATGAAAACCGCAAGATGTAGTACGGGTGTGACCTGTCCCACTCAATGTCTCTGACTAATAAAACCCAGGCCCAAAATAATTTCTAAAGAAAACCTCCCTGAAAACTATCGTTACAGGCGTACTGATTCACAGAGGCATACATTCCCACATTCCCATTGAGACATACCGAGCAGCCATGATTATTCCCCAAACTCGGACCAGATATTGTTGGTGTCAACCCAAATAAACGGGTATATTTGGGGGGGGCACCCCAAAGTGGAGGGAGATACCATTGGCCAATGAAAATGTAGCAATTTTCTATACGCTACTCCTCCCACAGTTTTAGGAGTACAATTAACAAACTTTGCTTGTGCTTTGTTAACCGATCCCACCCTCCGGGCCCCTGGAGAGGCCCCCCGGAGACCCCATTTTGTCCCATCGACTTTCATACGAAAACTATTAAGTTTTGTCACTCCTTCAGCTTTCAAGTTAAAGTCACCAAACTTGGGTCACTTAGTCATGGGGTCACCCTGAAAATTTGTGTCAAATTTGGGGGACATTAAAAAGTGGGCAGAGCCACAAACAACCAAACAAATTTTCACTGTTGAAAGACGTTAAAAAGCTGTCATTCCCACGGTATTTAAGCCAGGGTCCCCAAACTTGGCACTGTGGGTTACTAGGTGACTGGGATTAAAATTTATAAAAAAGTGGGTGGAGTCTACACTGCCCAATCAAATTTCAGGCATTTGTTTAAATGGGGAAAATCAAACTGACGCTGCTCTTAGACTTTTATTGGCACCGTCTTCAAACTTTGCAAAGTTGGTCACTGGAGGACTGGGATTAAAATTCAAAAAAGTAGGTGGAGCCACCAACAGCCAATCAGATTTCAAGCCAACATCATGTGGTTTCTTCAGAAACGACACCGTCTATTTTATTTATTGTTTTTATTTTTTTAAAGTTTTAAAAGAAATGGACCTAAAAATTAGGAAGATGGAGAGGGAGCACCAGGCTGGGATGAAGGCCTTCCGGGAGCAGCATCTCCGGAAGATGCGGTAAATCAAGCTCCAGTTCTCAAATGGCATGAGAGAAATGGAGGAGAGGCATGACAAGGACGTGGGGGATCTAAAAAAATATGGTTAAAACTATGAGGACATTGCCATATTAAGATTTGTGCAATTGTTTTATTTTATTTTTTTGTAATTATATTGTTTATTTTATTTTTTTTAATTAAAAAACTTTGAAGTTTTCACTATAATGGTTAAACATTTTTTTTAAGTAAAGGCCCCTAGAGTCTGTTCCCAAACTAATCAGTATCCTGACATACAGCATCCGCAGGTATATAGAAATAGGGTAGTATGAGGCCTACACATAACTCAAATGGATTACGATAGTAGTAGTCATTGGTAACGGTTGTGTATTAAATATTAAATACAAAGCAAAGCATTCTAATAGTCCAGAGTTACATTTAAAATACATTTTTTGGTTAATTTTCCTAGTAACTAAATTATTTTATGTAGTAACATAAATTTCAAATTATCATAAATAATAAATGTATTTTTTCATCAAACAATTAACTATTAAAATACAAAACTTGAACAGTAATAATAACTACAAAAAAACCTTGTTTGATTTATCAAATTAGCAAAATTATAAACTTTTACAAATTCCAAAAATTTCTTTACAATCAAATCTTGTTATCAGAACTATAAAACAAAAAGAATGAACAATATTGGAACAATAAAATGGTAGGGGTAAGAACTAACCAGCATGGATCTTCGATAGCGTCCAATTTTTAAATAATTTGCATGTTGTAGCATTGCTTCCGCGGTACACATAGAAACATATGATTGATTACATGACTATGATTATATGAATTCTCTAACCGGTGACATGTCTCCAAGAACATCATATAGTACACAGTTTATACTAAAAATCTTAAAGCAGTGGTTTTATATAATTAGCATGTGCAAATCCTCATTACATAATTGCCAATAAGTAACATAAACAAGAAAAGTACCTATACATATTTACATGTCGCTACATGGCTCCATTCACAAAACCGGATTTCCACACGGATGAGTATAACGCCAGTCACACCCAACCATGTAGAGAGGTCAACACGAAAGTCAGCCATCCCTCCCAGAATGACAGACAACACCGTGTTGGATCCTATATCCGTGTGACAAAAAAAAAATAAAAATTTAATAAAAAATATAAATTTTCGTAGGTTCATCAATCAGTCCTGTACAATGCCAACTGCACAAGACCTTTTGACAAGGGAAAGCCACATGCGGTCCACACCGTGCTATAGCGTGAACCACAACATAGCCGCCCCAAACCACACTTATTTAAAATGAAAAATAATAAAATAAATTGAAATCATTTCATTTTGTGAATGAAGCCAAACAACGCTAGATAAAATGTCTTTTTAAAAAGATTATTTAAATAAATATTTTAATGTCTAAATATTGACAATACATAATTAAGCTGAGCACATGCGAGAATACGAAACATGCAAACCAGGTTAAGAGAATTCATAATTCTATTCTTGTTAAAGTGCAAAAGATAAAATCAGGTCCATGATGGTTGTCTACGCACGATCAGGACATACAGCATCTAGAGTTAACACAGTACTAGAATGCTGACTCATAAGTTTCCATTTGTAACTAGGCAGAATAACGCCAGGCACTGGCAGGTAAGCACACTTCCAGTTTATAATAAAACATTAAATAACCCAATCGAAATTTTACTTTAAAAAAAGTGTGAACGTCTGAACTCTATGATTATTCCTTGTGCGATAAAATATCACTCAAAATTTTCATGACATGCAGCAGCATCAACGGCAGGATTTAAGGAGTGGTGTATTATCAGAGCAACATGTAGCTTGGCACAATTCGGCATCACAGGCAGCAGCAGACGTTATGTTAAAAAGCCCAAATGTAACTCAACATCTTCATGACATGCAGCAGCATCAACGGCAGGATTTAAGGAGTGGTGTATTATCAGGGCAACATGTAGCATGGCCCGATTCGGCATCACAGGCAGCAGCAGACATTATGTTAAAAGGATCAAATGTAAGTAAACATTTTCATGACATGCAGCAGCATCAACGGCAGGATTTAAGGAGTGGTGTATTATCAGGGCAACATGTAGCATGGCCCGATTCGGCATCACAGGCAGCAGCAGACGTTATGTTAAAAGGATCAAATGTAAGTCAAAATTTTCATGACATGCAGCAGCATCAACGGCAGGATTTAAAGAGTGGTGTATTATCAGGGCAACATGTAGCATGGCCAAATTCGACATCACAGACCAGCAGCAGACGTTATGTTAAAAGGATCAAATGTAAGTCAAAATTTTCATGACATGCAGCAGCATCAACGGCAAGATTTAAGGAGTGGTGTGTTATCAGGGCAACATGTAGCATGGCCCGATTCGACATCACAGGCAGCAGCAGACGTTATGTTAAAAGGATCAAATGTAAGTCAAAATTTTCATGACATGCAGCAGCATCAACGGCAGGATTTATGGAGTGGTGTATTATCAGGGCAACATGTAGCTTGGCCCGATTCAGCATCACAGGCAGCAGCAGACGTTATGTTAAAAGGCTCAAATGTCACTCAAAATTTTCATGACATGCAGCAGCATCAACAGCAGGATTTAAGGAGTGGTGTATTATCAGGGCAACATGTAGCTTGGCCCGATTCAGCATCACAGGCAGCAGCAGACATTATGTTAAAAGGCTCAAATGTAAGTCAAAATTTTCATGACATGCAGCAGCATCAACGGCAGTGTGATCAATGGCAGTGTGGCGAAACCAACCTGGCCAATTGGTGCTGGAGAAGCCTTCTTGCCAGCTTCTTGACCCAGGATTATGGCTCCTCTCATCAGCCCATGCTAAAATTAAACCACATGGTGATTTGACTGTGTTTGTGGCATCTGAGCGCTGTTTGGATATATTGAGCGCTCAGATCCAAGCCATCTGGGGATATGTTAAATGTCTATATTTACTGTAAAGGGTGGGGCATTGTGTATTGAATAGTGATGTCTGTCCTATTGTCCCCACATGTGTATTGGCGATTTCCCTTTGTCCTGAGAGATAATTGAATGACTCCTCTGTTGTCTCCAGGACAGAAGACATTGTTTAAAACTATGTATTCTCCTGCCTGTAATAATTACATCAACCCATTGTGTAAGGTAATTGTATCACAGGCTGAGGGGAGAATTTCGTAGGGGAGTGTTTAAACTGTAAAGCTGTAAAGGATTGGCTGCTAGGTCATGTTCTTAGTTCCCAACCAGGATTTCAGAAGTGGTGTATTATCATGGCCACAAGTAGCATGGCCAAATTAAGCAGCACAGGCAGCAGCAGACATTATGTTTAAAGGCCCAAATGTAACTCAACATGTTCAAAACAAATTCATAATTAAAAAATTAAATTAATATATACATGATATAAACTAGACAAAAAATATCGATCAAATAAATATCAATAAATAAATAATAAAGGTAATTCATATAAAGTTAAAAACAGAGGGAACAATTAAAAAACAACAGAGTTTGGGAGGGAGAGCAAAGGAGAGGGATGGACAAGGGACCCATTAGCGCCCTGAACCGACAGCGGAGGCCATGAAGTCACTACCGATCCAGGACTCATTCATCTTAATGAATGTGAGTCTGTCCACGGAGTCTGTGGACAGACGGGTCCGCTTGTCCGTGACCACCCCACCTGCCGCACTGAATGCCCGCTCAGACAGTACGCTGGAGGGGGGGCAAGATAGTAACTCCAGCTCATACTGAGCGAGCTCACGGCAGGTGTCCATCCTGGCAACCCAGTACTCAATGGGGTCGTCGGTGGTCATGCTGTCAGAAGCACCGACTGATCTCATGTAGTCTGCCACCATGCGGGTCAGCCGCTGGTGGTGACTGATGCTGCTGCTGTGGGTACTGGGTCACGTAGACTGGTAGAAGAGCCTCATCTCACCCAGAAGGTCACCTGCTCGGCTGGTGCTGCTGGTGCCAGCCGCCTGCTGGGTGAGATGGGCGAGGAGAACTGGAGCTTGAGGCCGAGGGTTTGCCTCTTCCAGCCGGTGGATAAGACAGGCCCGCAATTTTTCGAGACGAGCCTGCCTCCGGCTGGCTGGGATGAACTGCTCTAGTTTCCCCTTGCAGCGAGGGTCTAAAAGGGTGGCCAACCAAATGTCTTCCCTCTCCTTAAATTTTTTGATCCGGGGGTCCCTCCTGAGGCATCGCAGCATATGGGCAGTGAATCCAAAATGAAGACCGGCACTCGCTGTAGTAAGATTGCAGTTATTCTTCTTTTATTGGTTACATATATATTCAAAAGTGATGCGTTTCGGCACCAGTGTGTGCCTTCATCAGACTTGTAACAATAAATGAAAAATACAGACTTTATATATCTTAGTTGCACAGAGAAAAAAAATAATAAAAATGTGTAGGAAGTGACATCATGATTACATCATCACAAAAGTCCACCCCCAACTTGTGAAAGAAAACAGATATCAACACCGCAATGCATTCAGTTGGAAACTGAACAATATACCATATGTAATATTACCAGTTGCCAGTATATAGCATAGATCCAGTAACCGAGTACTGTTATGTCATGCTGGTGTTGCGCTGTGAATGAGAAAAAAGAAATAATTAAAATCAAATCCATAAAAGAAGGAGTCTCAAAGGAAACTATGTAAACTATAATCTCTGTTTAAGCCCTGGGGTTCTATGGTCTCCAAGCGGTGGATCCAATAAGCTTCTCTCTGTAGTAGCAGCTTTGTTCTGTCACCCCCTCTACGTGGCAATTGTATATTTTCAATAATCTGAAACCTCAGTTGTGCTATTGTGTGCCGCTTGTCATGAAAGTGGTGGGGAATTGGTAATAAAAGGTTCTCTTTCCTAATGCTGGATTTATGGTTACTAAGCCTATCTTTTATCCGTGTTGATGTCTCCCCAATGTATACAAGGCCACAGGGGCATTTCAACAGATATATTACAAAGCGACTGTCACATGTGAAGTGACCACGTACTGGGATTTGCTCCCCTGTGTGCGGATGAGTGAAATATGATTCCCGTATGACACTTGAACAATGCACACAATTTAAACAGGGAAATGTACCTGTTTTGGGGGAGGAAAACACTTGTTGACGTAGAGGGGTTTTCTGGCTACCAATGTCAGCTCGTATTATTTTATCCTTTATGTTCGAATTTCTCTTGTAACAGAGCATTGGTGGTCGCTGGAATTCAGGAATGGTGGGGTATGACCTGGAAATGACATGCCAGTGATGGTTGATTATGCCACGTAATCTATGTGTCCACGGGTGGTATTTAACCACTAATGGGACACGTGGTTCTTGCTCGGATTTACTGGACTGTACAGTGTTTAATTTATGTCTTTGTTGTTGTAATAAATCCTCCAGGTAGCCCCGGGTGCGGAATTTCTGGGTCATCTCTTCCAATCTGATAGAGCATGTATCTGGGTCACTAACAATATGTTTAACCCTCTGAAATTGAGAATATGGGAGGGATCGCTTTGTGGGTTCCGGATGATTGCTGCTATATAATAACAAACTATTCCTATCGGTGTTCTTGGTAAACAGGTCCGTGTGTATGGAACCTCCATTGTCCTGTAAGACCCAGGTGTCTAAAAAGGACACTCTTTCAGTGTCAAAATGTAATGTAAATTTTAGTTCTGTTCGTACTTCATTTAGGGATGTTACAAATTGTTGTAGGGTTTGAACGTCGCCCTGCCATACGCAAAATATGTCGTCGATAAAACGACGCCAAAAAATGCAGTGTTGTTGATACAAGGAATGGGAGTAGACATATTCAGACTCAAATTGTGCCATATAGCAATTTGCGTATGGCGGTGCGACGTTCGATCCCATCGCGGTCCCGCGCCGCTGCTGTTAATAAGAGTCCTGGAACAGAAAGTAATTTTGTTCCAATATAACTCTGAGCATCGACAGGAAAAAATTTTGTTGGGTGGTGGTGTAAGTGCTGGACATGAGCAGGAGTCGTACCGCTCGGATACCTTCTTGGTGAGTAATGGATGTATAGTGTGTATCTAGTGTGACCAAAAGTAAATCACCCGTGGTTGAAATGCCTGTTAATTCGTCTAGAAAATGTTGGGTATCCCGCAAATAGGAGGGGGCTGAGGTAGTTAATGGAGTTAAAACTTTCTCCAGTAAGATAGCTGGATGAGATAGGATGGAATCAGTTGACGCCACGATCGGGCGCCCCGGTGGATGTGACAATGATTTGTGGACCTTCGGTAACGTATAAAATACGGGTGTTATAGGATGCTGATTGATCAAATAGGAGCCCAATGTGGCGTCAACAGTCCCATCCTGAATAGCTGCATCAACAATATTCTGTAGCATTTTTTTAACGCGAAACACTGGATCACTTGGCAGCAATGTATATGTATTCTGGTCCTTTATCCAACTAGTACAAAGAGATGTTTCCACATGGTTGCAACAATGTAAAAATGGTCACTTCCATTTGCAACATAACCTCACTATGGAAGAAAGACAAACTCTAAATCACTTGTTGGATAATAAGTCTCTCATTTTCAAACCCGCCGACAAGGGGGGAGCGCTTGTGGTATTAGATAAGAGCTATTATGTAGCAGAAATTTTGAGTCAACTACAGGACCAGAATACATATACATTGCTGCCAAGTGATCCAGCGTTTCACAGCAGTGCCGACCTGCTCAATTTTGAATATTCGCAGCATATGGGCAGCTATGGGGAAGAGCACAGCCCGCTGTGACTCTTCACGACTGCCCGGGACCATGACCTCTTGGTCCTCCTGCTGCTGATGCTGCTGCTCCCGGTCAGAGATGCCCCACCCCCAGACTAAGGGTGCCCCCAGCACCAGCTCTCCCTCCTGACCAGGCCCAGACTCTTGGACGTACACTGATTCCTCCTCCTCCTCGTCCTGGGCCTGGTCCTGGTGGAGCAAGGCCGCCTCATCTTGCTCCACCAAGGCCCTCTCCCCAGCTTCGAGCAGGCGATCTAGTGTCCTTTACAGCAGGAACACTAGGGGGAGCACGTCATTCAGACCGACATGCTCCCCGCTGACCATCTTTGTCGCCTGCTCGAATGGGGCCAGCACGTGGCAGACCTGCTGTATCTGCCCCCACTCTGCATTGGTGATGTAGGGGAGTGGGTGTGATGGCCCTGAAGTGCCTAGGTCCAGCAGGTATTCCCTCACCGCCCGTCGCTGCTTCCACAACCTCTCCAGCATGTGGAGGGTGGAGTTCCACCACGTCACACTGTCCACAATCAGCCTGTGGCGGGGCAGGCTGTTGTCCCTCTGTAGTTTGGACAGGGACGCGGCGGCAGTTGGGGAGCGTCTGAAGTGTCTGGCAATCCTACGTACCCTCAGCACAATGTCACTCAACCCTGGGTACGTACGAAGGAACTTCTGTACCACTAGGTTGAGGACATGTGCCATGCAGGGCACGTGGGTCAGACTGCCAGCATGAAGGGCGGCGAGTAGGTTGCTGCCATTGTCACAGACAACCATACCTGCTTGGAGCCTTCGGGGTGTCAGCCACTTCTGAACCTGAGCCTGTAGTGCGGACAGAACATAAGGTCCAGTGTGTCTCCGGTCCCCTAAGCTTACAAGCTGGAGCACGGCCTGGCAGCGGACGTGCCCCACACTTGCGTAGCAACGGGGACGCTTGCTGGGGGGCTCAGCAGCTGTGGAGACAGTGGCTAGCGGGAGAGCAGCAGTTCTCCCCTGGACACCCCGGGGCAGCACCACAAAATCAGATGCCGCCAATCCCTCCCCGGCGCCTCGGAGGGACACCCAATGGGCTGTGAAGCTTATATAGCGTCCCTGCCCATGCCTGCTGGTCCAGGCATCCATTGTGAGATGCACTCTGTCGCTGACAGCATGATCCAGTGACAGGGATACATTCCGCACAATGTGCTGGTGAAGGGCAGGGACGCCGGTCCTGGCAAAGTAATGGCGGCTGGGGACACGCCATCTGGGTTGGGCGATAACCCTTGCCAGGAGCCCATTGAGTGAACACACTCGACGGTCCCCGGGGGTGTAGGGCGCGGTGCGTTCAAAAGCATCTGCAATAGATGGCTGGCGCCGGACAGCAGAGGAGGGTGCAGTGGAGGCAGAGGTATGGCTGCCGGTACCAGTACCTCTATTAGAGGGAGGGCGGGAGTGGGAATGAGTTGGTGGAATGGGTCGGGGTGGCTGCAGTACAGTGGCAGGAGCTGCTGTCTCCTGCACACTGCTGGTGGCACTGCTGCTTTGACCACCCCGCATCTGTTCCCACTCCCGCCAGTAGTTGACTCGGATGTGCTGGTTGAGGGCCGTGGTACCCAGCCAAGCCATAGATCTCCCTCTCCTCAACCTGGCATTGCACAGCTTACAAATGCCAACTGTGACATCATCTGCTGCCAGGGTGAAGTAAGCCCAAACAGGCGACTTCCGCACCGACCTCCTGTCAGATGGGGTGGTGCTGGCTTGCGCCTGTTCGGGCTCGGTGCGCACAGGTGGAGCTGGCTACTGCTGCCTACTCCTGCTGCCATTACCAGTGGAGCCCCTGACACTGGGCTCTCTGGTGACCTGGCGCACCATTTGCCTCGGGTGCCTACCTTCATCGGTGCTGCCGTCACCTGACAAAGGAGGTGGCACCCATTCTGGGTCACCCTCCTCTTCACCCCCTGATATGTCAGACCAAAGGCCAACCTGTGGTGGACTGACGGGAACAGCTGACATGGAGCCCCTGACCGGGCTCCGCTGTCCCCTTGCTGGCGCCTGGGTCTGAATAGGTGCAGGGGTTGTGTGGCTAACACCACCTGCACCAGTTGGAAGGGATTTCATAGGGGGATTTATAGTCCCCTCCTCCTCCTCATCCTCAATCCCTTCCAACAGGCCCTGCCCATCCGCAGGGCTGAACAGTATTTCCGCCTCCTGCATTGCCTCCCCCAAGATGTCCCTCTTAGTCTCAAACTCTTCGAACATGAGAGGGGAAAATTCTTGGGAGCTGGAGGTTGGTTCTACAGGAGGCGGTGTGCTGCAGTTGCTGGCAGCCGGGGCAGAGGACTCTGTGGCACTTGAATCGGCCACAAGAGCAAAGACAGCCTCTGCATCCTGGGAAGTTATGGGCCGGCTGCCACTTATGAAAAAGTCACGGATCAGGCGGACACCCCTGCCACCTGCGTCTGCCTGTCCGTGGCTTGATGAGCGGCCCCGTGCTGGGAGTGGTCCAGCGCGGGAAATAACTCCCCTGTTACCATGACCACGTCCACGACTGCCTGCACGGCCCGGTACACTTATACTGGGGATTAGGGGAAAACTTTATTGGGGTGGGGACGATGGGTGTAAAATGGAAGGACGAAAACTGTAACACACGACACTAAACACGTAAAGCTTTCAAAAAATTTTTTAACCTAAGACTAAACTAACAGACACAGAGACTAAAAACTATTTTTTTTTTTTTAACGGAGGACTGACAAAACTACACAAAACACGTAAAACTTTTTTTTATTTTTTTAACCTAAGACAGACACTAACTGACACACAGAGACTAAAAAACGTTTTTCTTTAACGGACGACTAACAAAACTACACTAAATGCCAAACACTTAAAACGTAAACTCTTTTTTTTACCTGACACAAACAGTAACTGACACACAGAGACTACAAGACGGGTTTTTTTTAACGTAAGACAGAAAAAACTACACTAAACACGTAAACCTATAAACTTGCTGGTCCAGGCATCCATTGTGAGATGCACTCTGTCGCTGACAGCATGATCCAGTGACAGGGATACATTCCGCACAATGTGCTGGTAAAGGGCAGGGACGCCGGTCCTGGCAAAGTAATGGTGGCTGGGGACACGCCATCTGGGTTGGGCCTGCTCCAACATCTGCCTAAATGGATTGCTATCCACCAGATTGTAAGGCAGCAGATCTTGGGCGATAACTCTTGCCAGGAGCCCATTGAGTGAACGCACTCGACGGTCCCCGGGGGCGTAGGGCGCGGTGCGTTCAAAAGCATCTGCAATAGATGGCTGGCGCCGGACAGCAGAGGAGGGTGCAGTGGAGGCAGAGGTATGGCTGCCGGTAACAGTACCTCTATTAGAGGGAGCGGGGGAGTGGGAATGAGTTGGTGGAGCGGGTTGGGGTGGCTGCAGTACAGTGGCAGGAGCTGCTGTCTCCTGCACACTACTGGTGGCACTGCTGCTTTGACCACCCCGCATCTGTTCCCACTCCCGCCAGTGGTTGACTCGGATGTGCTGGTTGAGGGCCGTGGTACCCAGCCAAGCCATAGATCTCCCTCTCCTCAACCTGGCATTGCACAGCTTACAAATGCCAACTGTGACATCATCTGCTGCCAGGGTGAAGTAAGCCCAAACAGGCGACTTCCGCACCGACCTCCTGTCAGATGAGGTGGTGCTGGCTTGCGCCTGTTCGGGCTCGGTGCGCACAGGTGGAGCTGGCTACTGCTGCCTACTCCTGCTGCCATTACCAGTGGAGCCCCTGACACTGGGCTCTCTGGTGACCTGGCGCACCATTTGCCTCGGGTGCCTACCTTCATCGGTGCTGCTGTCACCTGACAAAGGAGGTGGCACTCATTCTGGATCACCCTCCTCTTCACCCCCTGATATGTCAGACCCAAGGCCAACCTGTGGTGGACTGACGGGAACAGCTGACATGGAGCCCCTGACCGGGCTCCGCTGTCCCCTTGTTGGCGCCTGGGTCTGAATAGGTGCAGGGGTTGTGTGGCTAACACCACCTGCACCAGTTGGAAGGGATTTCATAGGGGGATTTATAGTCCCCTCCTCCTCCTCCTCAATCCCTTCCAACAGGCCCTGCCCATCCGCAGGGCTGAACAGTATTTCCGCCTCCTGCATTGCCTCCCCCAAGATGTCCCTCTTAGTCTCAAACTCTTCGAACATGAGAGGGGAAAATTCTTGGGAGCTGGAGGTTGGTTCTACAGGAGGCGGTGTGCTGCAGTTGCTGGCAGCCGGGGCAGAGGACTCTGTGGCACTTGAATCGGCCACAAGAGCAAAGACAGCCTCTGCATCCTGGGAAGTTATGGGCCGGCTGCCACTTATGAAAAAGTCACGGATCAGGCGGACACCCCTGCCACCTGCGTCTGCCTGTCCGTGGCTTGATGAGCGGCCCCGTGCTGGGAGGGGTCCAGCGCGGGAACCAACTCCCCTGTTACCACGACCACGTCCACGACTGCCTGCACGGCCCGGTACACTTATACTGGGGATTAGGGGAAAACTTTATTGGGGTGGGGACGATGGGTGTAAAATGAAAGGACGAAAACTGTAACACACGACACTAAACACGTAAAGCTTTCAAAAATTTTTTTAACCTAAGACTAAACTAACAGACACAGAGACTAAAAAACTACACAAAAGACGTAAAACTTTTTTTTTTTTTTAACCTAAGACAGACACTAACTGACACACAGAGACTAAAAAACGTTTTTTTTTTAACGGACGACTAACAAAACTACACTAAATGCCAAACACTTAAAACGTAAACTCTTTTTTTTACCTGACACAAACAGTAACTGACACACAGAGACTACAAGACTGGTTTTTTTAACGTAAGACAGAAAAAACTACACTAAACACGTAAACCTATAAACTTTGTGTGACACTGACACACAGACAAAAAAAAAAGTTTTTTTTTTAACAGAGGACAGACAGAGCTAGACTAAACAAAGAACATATAAAACTTCAATTATTTTTTTTTTTTTAAACTTAACACAGACACTAACTTAGACTAAAACACTTTTTAAAATTAACAAATAATGGAAAAAAAAAAAAACGAATACACTAACTGGACGGACATTAACTGACAGACAAAACAGACAGATAGACCCTACACTATACTATATCAGTAACTAATCTAAACTACACCCTGCCCTGAAAAATCTAAACTTTACTATTCCCTAACTGTAGCCCTAATACCTAACCTAAACTATCAAGCACTATCTATCTATCTATCTATCTATCTATCTATCTATCTATCTATCTATCTATATTATATATTACAGCTACCTACCTAACTCGATGCCCTACACTTAACCCTGCACTGAACCCTATCTGCTACACTAGGCCCTGACACTAACTATATTTTTCTCCTAACTCTACTAAACTATCTCAAATTATTTCGACCCTATCAGCTATAAAACTAAACTACACTATTCCCTAATCACTACCTGAAACTAACTAACTAGAGTATTATAAATTAAATCGAGATGATATAAAACGCACAGCAGACAAAATAACACAGCTCCAAGCTCCAACAAATCCAACACCACAAAATGGCTGCTTGGTGATGTCGTCACTGATATAGTGAAGGGGTAGTCTAGTTTCCTATTGGTTGCTAGGGATGTTGCTAAGTTGTGACAAAGCCTTCTCATTGGCTATTCAAGCTAGGAGAAGGGAGGGAAAATGATAATGATGAGTCACCTCATACTTTGTAGAAAAAAATAAAATAAAATTTGCATGGAGAATATATCACTATATTCTACATATTCGAAAATTCTAACAAGACCTGTATGAACATACAGTAGCTTGATGCCCCTACTTGATTACAAAAATGCAAATATTGTATTCTAAATGATTCTAATTACTGAATACTGATGTATAATTTTCCTCTTTACTGTATTTTATGTCATGCGAAAAATCGGCAATTACATATGCGCGTGAATCAGATCGCATAAGGGCAGTATACTATTAGGTTAGCTTGCTTGGTCGAATAGATGAAGATAAAGAAAATAGCGAATATAGTGCTATATTCGCAATATTCGTCTATTCATTTAAACCAACCAAGACAACCCATTGAATGAACACAATATCATACTGCCCTTATGCGGTGCGATTCACGCGCATATGTAATTGCCGATTTTTTGCATGAAGTAAAATACATTTTTCTACATAAAGAGGCAAATTATACATCACAGTAACAATTCTTATTACTGATTTATAATTCTCTGTATGTAAGATAGTTTGTGTCATGCGAAAAATCGGCAATTACATATGCGCGTGAATAGGATCGCATAAGGGCAGTATACTAATAAGTTGGCTTGCTGGGTCGAATATAGAAAAGATAGCGAATATACTGCTATATTCGCAATAGTCGTCTATTCGAATAGACCAAGATAACCCATTGAATGAACACAATATCATACTGCCATTATGTGGTGCGATTCATGCGCATATGTCATTGCCCATTTTTCGCATGACGTAAAATACAGTTTACTACAAGAAGAGGCAAAATTATACATCAGTAACAATTCTCATTACTGATTTATAATTGTCCTCTGTATGTAAGATAGTTTGTGTTGTGCGAAAAATCGGCAATTACATATGCGCGTGAATCGGATCGCATAAGGGCAGTATACTAAAAGGGTTGGCTTGCTGGGTCGAATATAGAGAAGATAGAGAATATACTGCTATATTCGCAATAGTCGTCTATTCGAATAGACCAAGACAACCCATTGAATGAACACAATATCATACTGCCCTTATGCGGTGCGATTCATGCGCATATGTCATTGCCGATTTTTCGCATGACGTAAAATACAGTTTACTACAAGAAGAGGCAAAATTATACATCAGTAACAATTCTCATTACTGATTTATAATTGTCCTCTGTATGTAAGATAGTTTGTGTCGTGCGAAAAATCGGCAATTACATATGCGCGTGAATCGCACTGCATAAGGGCAGTATACTATTAGGTTTGCTTGCTGGGTCGAATATAGAGAAGATAGCGAATATACTGCTATATTCGCAATATTCGTCTATTCGAGTAGACCAAGATAACCCATTGAATGAACACAATATCATACTCTCTAATGCTGTGCGATTCACGCCCATATGTAATTGCAGATTTTTCGCACAAAACTATCTTACATACAGAGGACAATTATAAATCAGTAATGAAAATTGTTACTGTGATGTATAATTTGCCTCTTTATGTAGGAAACTGTATTTTACGTCATGCGAAAAAATCGGCAATTGCATATGCGCGTAAATCGGATTGCATAATGCCAGTATACTATTAGGTTGGCTTGCTGGGTCGAATAGACGAAGATAAAAAAAATAGCGAATGTAGTGCTATATTCGCAATATTCGTCTATTCGAGTAGACCAAGATAACCCATTGAATGAACACAATATCATACTCTCTAATGCTGTGCGATTCACGCGCATATTTAATTGCAGATTTTTTACATGACACAAACTATCTTACATACAGAGGACAATTATAAATCAGTAATGAAAATTGTTACTGTGATGTATAATTTTCCTCTTTATGTAGGAAACTGTATTTTACGTCATGCGAAAAAATCGGCAATTGCATATGCGCGTGAATCGGATCGCATAATGCCAGTATACTATTAGGTTGGCTTGCTGGGTCGAATAGACGAAGATAAAGAAAATAGCGAATGTAGTGCTATATTCGCAATATTCGTCTATTCGAGTAGACCAACCAAGACAACCCATTGAATGAACCCAATATCATACTGCCCTTATGCAGTGCGATTCACGCACATAGGTGATTGCCGATTTTTCGCATGATGTAAAATACAGTATAATACATAAAGAGGCAGATTATACATCACAGTAACAATTCTCATTACTGATTTATAATTCTCTGTATGTAAGATAGTTTATGTCATGCGAAAAATTGGCAATTACATATGCGCGTGAATCGCACCGCATAAGGGAAGTATACTATTAGGTTCATTTAATGGGTTGTCTTGGTCGTCTAGGTCATAAGACCTAAGTTGAATTCGCATTGCGATTAATATAACCTGTAATACTCGCATAGCGAATTCAACTTAGAGCTGGGTTCCTAAAGGTTGGCAATGGCTTGCTAGAATATTACGATTATAACGAATTCATGAATATAGCACTATATTCACAATCTTCGTTATATTCCAGCAAGTAGCAAGTTCAACCAACCATTAGGAGCTCAGTTCAAAGTTTAATTCGCGATGCGAACATATACTCGCATTGCGAATTAAACATTGAGCTGAGCTCCTAACGGTTGCATTGCTATAATTGACGAAGATTGGGGATATAGCGCTATATTCTCAATCATCTTCTAGCAACAACCATTAGGAGCCCAGATCTAAGTTTAAATCGCGATGCGAACATATACTCGCATTGAGAATTAACGTCAGAGTTGGGTTGATGGATTCCCATTTAAAATGAAAACATGATTCCTTCCTGCTTAAGTTGCTTGTGGCCCAATGACTCATTGGCCCACAAGAAGGAAGCAGGGACAAGTCATGTTTTCGCTTTTCAGATATTGGAAAAATGGCGAATATTCGAATTAGCGAATATATAGCATCATATTCTAAATATTCACGAATTATCGAAGTTGCGATATTCGCGATAAAAATTCGCAATTCGAATATTCGCGCTCAACACTAGTCAACAGAATCCTCACCCTGATCCTCCTTCCTCCCACCATGGAGAGTCTTGGCAAACAAGTGATCCCACACTCCGATATTCTGAGGAGCTCTTTTCATCGCCATTTCTTGATTTGGCCCTCTCGCTTGAAGGGGGACATGAGGAGATCTTGTGCACTGATTATCAAACTCTTGAGCATCCACAGTCAGAAAAAGATGACGGTGGGGAATGGCAATTAGTGTTTCGAGAGGTGGATGATGATGATGAGACACAGTTGCCAATAAGTCAATGGCAATTAGTGTCTGAAGAGGTTCATGATGAGGATGAGACGCAATTGTCAATAAGTGAGGTTTTTGTTAGGTCAGGAGGCTGACCAGAGTGAGGAAGTGGAAGAGGAGGTGGTGGACAATTAAATCACTGACCCAACCTGGGAAGGTAGCAAGCCAAACAAGGACAGCAGTACAGAGGGGGAGGGATCCGCAGCACCGCAAAAGGCTGGAAGAGGCAGTGGGGTGGCAAAAAGGAGAAGGCAGGCCACACTAAACAGGCCCGCAACTGTTCCCCGGAGCACCCTCTTGTGGCAATCTCCCTTGCCAAGGGGTAGGTGTTCCGCAGTTTGGTGCTTTTTTTGAGGAAAAATCGTGCAGACGATAAACAAATTGTCATTTGCCGCCTTTGCTGTACCAAAATGAGCAGGGGAGAGAACACTAGCAACCTCACCACCACCAGCATGGTCCACCACATGGCATCAAAGCACCCTAATATGTGAGCCGAAAGCCTGGGTCCACAATTAGTGTCTGCGGGTCACACCACTGCCTCCCCCTGTGTTACGTGCTGGCCAATCGCCCTGCATCTGGACCTTCGCATGCACCATCATCTAGCACATTCACTTCTGTGTCCCAGCTTGGCGTACAGATGTCCATACCCCAGGCCTTTGAACGTAAGCGCAAATACCCAGCCACCCAACCACAGGCCATAGCACTAAATGCACACCTTTCAAAATTGCTGGCCCTGTAAATGTTGCTATTTAGGCTTGTGGACACTTTCTGCTGTCTTTCCGCAGCCTGATGTCGGTGGCCGTCCCTTGTTACTCAGTCCCCAGCCGCCACTATTTTTCTCGTTGTGCCGTCCCCACCTTATACCAGCATGTGTCTGGTAACATCACCCGTGCCCTGACCAATGCAGTTATTGGGAAGTTCCACTTAACGACTGACACATAGACAAGTGCTTTTAGCCAGGGATGCCACATCTCCCTGACAAGTTAATTGAAAAGAGAAAGAAAATAGATGGAGCGCCAGATGGATAATAAAGTAGGTTGGTGCAGAGACAAGGCTCCTCAGGTGGTGAGAGTTCTAGGTTTTCACCAAAAGATACACTTGAGGTGATATATAAGTAATTAAAAGATGTTACTCACTTCACCAGGGGGGTGGGTCAAGATAAGCTCAAGACACTTGGAGCCCACTACCCCCTCGCCGAGATCGCCTTCAGTTGGATACAATCCACGAAGTCCCTCATAAAGATGACCCGGGAGACCTTCTGTATTGTAATTTGTTCCTTTTATTCGAGCTCGACGCGTTTCGGGGTATATATAAAAAACCCCTTCCTCAGGAGCATATAAAAACAGTGGTGTGCATGCACAACTTAAATATACAATTGGTAACTAATTGGTTTGCACGTGGTATCCATTCGCTTCCGGTCATGTGACTTCCAGACCGGAAGTAAATACTGTTCAGGTCAATACAAGATAAACAGTTTCAATTGTATAGTATAATGTAATATAAAATAAAATAAAAAACTTTCAGATATCGGAGAGTGGTCTTTCCCCTTGTTCCCTTGGTGCCGATCCTTAATAGCCCTAGAGATCGATGGGGCTTCCGATCACGTGTGCGGATCTGCGTTCCACTGTGGAACGCATTGGAGATCGTTCACCTCCGGTCACGTGATCGGGCATGCGTTCCAGTGTGGAGCGCATTTAAAATCGATATGGGATTGTAACCACCTGGCGGTGTCCTCTGATCTCCTGCGTTCCAACGTGAGGCGCAAGAGGGTACATGCGTACTCGAAGTTGGACCCTGTTCTTAGATGAATCAAATAAAAAATAATAAATAATTAATCGTGGCCACAATCTCCAAAGTTATATAGACTAATTAGTCTCTTCTGGACAGACAAATTTATCCCTATATATGGGGGTAATGATAGTATTGAAAAATAAAATAGTATAAATAGTATGTATATAATTAATTGATATTCATTGTGTATAATAAATATGTTTCCTATAAAATTAATATAAAATTCATAATAAAAGAGGTATCCCTACAGGTGGGTGTTTACAGCTTTTGTAAAAAATAAAAATAAACAAATAAACTGGATATAAATATGCTTAAAAACCTATATATCTCTATATCTATATACACACACCCCCACATGTACGTACATACAGAAAGATTTTATATTATATCCACATGTATATTACGGGTGTGGACTGTATTTAACCACTGAAATTCGATGGATTTGTGGATGATAATATATCGATAGAAGGGTATATACAAAGAATATTATATGTGAATAAAACTACAAGTATAGGAAAAAATGAATTTGATAGAAATACACAAACCTATATACTATAATGAGAATAATATAGTAATACTATGAACAGAGAGGGAAGTGAGGGGGGAGGGGGGGGGGTTTGGGAGCTCCACTGATGTTCTTTGATTTTTTGATTTCTGGTTGACGCTATGGAATTCATACTTACACACAATTATTTTAAATATGAAGAGGAGTTCTACCTCCAGAAATGCGGCACAGCGATGGGGACGAAATTTGCCCCATCGTATGCAAATCTATTCATGGGGGCTTTTGAGAAACAACAAGGCCTACTAGACCATACTGACATCTGCCTTTACAAACGTTTTATAGATGACATAATTCTGGTATGGAAAGGCGATCCCACCACCATATCGGCCTTTCTAGACAACCTAAACCAGAATGAGTGGAATCTCAAATTCACTGCTCATTTCAACCCATACACGGTGGTCTTTTTGGACCTGAATTTGGAAAGCAGTGGAGAATATATCAAAACAAGCACCCACTTCAAAGAAGTGGATGCAAACAGCTATTTAGACTTCAAGAGCTGCCATTTCCATAAATGGAAAAAAAACATTCCATATGGGCAGATGAGGCGTGTAAGGAGGAATTGTTCTGACAGCAACAGTCTGTCCGAACAATTGGACATTCTACAGAAAAGATTTGAGGCTAAAGGCTACCCCGAGAAATAAATCCATGACTCCCGTTCTCGAGCCATAAAGATTAGCCAAAAAGATTGCCTTGCACCAGGTAAAACTAAAAGTAAAACCAAAATCGAAATCAAAGGGCCAGAGAAACCACATGAATTCCAATTTAACTTCTTCACCCGTTACAATACTAAACATAGCTCCATCCAACAAATAATACAGAAACATTGGCCAATATTGAACCAGGACCCAATAATTGGAAAACTTCTCCCGAAAAAACCAGGTATAACATATAGACGTGCGCATACTCTGAAAAATATCCTGGCACCCTCCTGTCCAAAATTAAATATCCCAAAAGCCAACTTCAAGAAAAGCATTGGTGAGACCCTTCCCGCAGGGTCCTTTCGCTGTGGGTCCAGACGGTGCCTGTGCTGCCTTAGTATAACGGACCAGACCACATTAGTGACTGTCTCCAATACACAAGAGACTATTCCTCTGAGACATCATATGACGTGTAGCTCAAGAAATGTTGTATACATGTTGGAATGTTCCTGCCATCTACAATACGTGGGTAGAACCACCCAGACTTTGCGCGAAAGACTTAATACTCATCGTGCGAACATCCAAAAGCAATTTTTGAAACATGGAGTCTCCAGACATTTCTCCGAGGCACATGCTGGGGATTTCTCTTGTTTGAAAATCACCCCTATCGATTGGGTTCCAAAATCCTATTCCCAGCTGTGCCGACGAGAAATGTACTGGATATACAGATTCAATACCCTTGCCCCAGCAGGCTTGAATGAAGCCCTCGAATATGGCCATTATTGATGGAGCCCCCAGCACATTAAATAAACCCCCCCCCCCCCCTTTTTTATAGCATACACATCCATATAAAATTTATTTATTTATCCTTCACTATTTATTTATAGTTTTACACGACAAACATCAGTGGAGCTCCCAAACCCCCCCCCCTCCCCCCTCACTTCCCTCTCTGTTCATAGTATTACTATATTATTCTCATTATAGTATATAGGTTTGTGTATTTCTATCAAATTCATTTTTTCCTATACTTGTGATTTTATTCACATATAATATTCTTTGTATATACCCTTCTATCGATATATTATCATCCACAAATCCATCGAATTTCAGTGGTTAAATACAGTCCACACCCGTAATATACATGTGGATATAATATAAAATCTTTCTGTATGTACGTACATGTGGGGGTGTGTGTATATAGATATAGAGATATATAGGTTTTTAAGCATATTTATATCCAGTTTATTTGTTTATTTTTATTTTTTACAAAAGCTGTAAACACCCACCTGTAGGGATACCTCTTTTATTATGAATTTTATATTAATTTTATAGGAAACATATTTATTACACACAATGAATATCAATTAATTATATACATACTATTTATACTATTTTAATACTATCATTACCCCCATATATAGGGATAAATTTGCCTGTCCAGAAGAGACTAATTAGTCTATATAACTTTGGAGATTGTGGCCACGATTAATTATCTACTATTTTTTATTTTTTATTTGATTCATCTAAGAACAGGGTCCAACTTCGAGTACGCATGTACCCTCTTGCGCCTCACGTTGGAACGCAGGAGATCAGAGGACACCGCCAGGTGGTTACAATCCCATATCGATTTTAAATGCGCTCCACACTGGAACGCATGCCCGATCACGTGACCGGAGGTGAACGATCTCCAATGCGTTCCACAGTGGAACGCAGATCCGCACACGTGATCGGAAGCCCCATCGATCTCTAGGGCTATTAAGGATCGGCACCAAGGGAACGAGGGGAAAGACCACTCCCCGATTTCTGAAAGTATTCTATTCTATTTTATTTTATATTTTATATTTTATATTACATTATACTATACACTTGAAACTGTCTATCTTGTATTAACCTGAACAGTATTTACTTCCGGTCTGGAAGTCACATGACCGGAAGCGAATGGATACCACGTGCAAACCAATTTGTTACCAATTGTATATTTAAGTTGTGCATGCACACCACTGTTTTTATATGCTCCTGAGGAAGGGGTTTTTTATATATACCCCGAAACGCGTCGAGCTCGAATAAAAGGAACAAATTACAATACAGAAGGTCTCCCGGGTCATCCTTTATGAGGGACTTCGTGGATTGTATCCAACTGAAGGCGATCTCGGCGAGGGGGTAGTGGGCTCCAAGTGTCTTGAGCTTATCTTGACCCACCCCCCTGGTGAAGTGAGTAACATCTTTTAATTACTTATATATCACCTCAAGTGTATCTTTTGGTGAAAACCTAGAACTCTCACCACCTGAGGAGCCTTGTCTCTGCACCAACCTATTTTATTTTCCATCTGGCGCTCCATCTATTTTCTTTCTCTTTTCAATTAACTTGTCTTCACGGCCTGGTAACACGCCGTCCCTTGTGAGCTGCCTAAACACCCTCTATTCCATCAGTCGCCTTGTGTGGGTATCCCCTGGCGCCCGTCCTTCTCCCTTTTCCCTTTTCCCATCCTCCCCTATCCACATTCCGTTCCCTAACCCATTTTCTTCTGCTCCTTTTTTCCGACCACATGTACATCTCCCTGACGGCACACTGGGTGTATGTTGTGGAGGCCGGGAGCGAGTCATACCCTGGGATGGCACAGGTTCTACCGACGCCAAGGATTGCGGGCCTTACTGTACTTCCATCAGGATTTCTACCACCACCTTCATTAGTGGCTACAATCCCCCTTCTCCTACTCCACTTCCACTTCTGGATTCTTATCTTGCAGCACCAGTCAGCCATCAGTCAGTAGCTGGAAGCAGTGTAGCACTGCAGTGGGGAAGTGGCAACAGGCCGTGCTGAAACCAATTTGCTTAGGTGACAAACAGCGCACCACTGCCGAGCTTTGGCAGGGTGTAAAGGACCAGACTGAGCTGTGGCTCTCCCACTCAACCTATAACCTGGCATGATTGTGTCTGATAATCGCCATAACTTGGTGGCGGCTTTGGAGTTTGGCAAGCTCACACACATACCATGCCTAGCCCACGTGTTCAACTTAGTGGTTCAGCGGTTTCTCAAAACCTACCCCAATTTGCCTGAGCTACTGGTGAAGGTGCACCACATGTGTGCCCATTTCCAAAAGTCATCTACAGCTGCCACCGGTCTGGCAACACTGCAGCAGCACTTGCAATTGGCAGCTTACCAACTGTTATGCAACGTAAGCACGCGCTGAAACTCCATGTTCCACTTGATGGCCAGGCATTGTGAGCAGCAGAGGGCAGTAGCGGGAATACCAGCTGCAACATGGTCGTCGCCTTTCAAGTCAGCTTCCGCTCTTCACAAATGACGAGTGGGCATGGATGTCTGACCTCTGTAAGGTTTTACGCAACTTTGAGGAATCAACACAGATGGTCAGTGGCGATGCCGCTATTATCAGCGTAACCAACCCACTTCTATGTCTACTGAAACGCTCACTGCTCACAATGAAGGCGGATGCTTTGCATGTGGAAGAGGTGGAAATGGGGGAAGACGGTACACAGGGTGATAGCCAGACCACCCTCAGTTCATCTTCTCAGCGCGAATTGGATGATGATGATGAGGAGGATCAGGAGACGGTTGCCTACGCTACAGAGGGTAGTACCCATAGCAGGTTTATTCCATCTTTTCAGCGTGGATGGGCAGAAGAGGAGGAAGAGGATGAGGAGATTAAGAGTTTTACACATTTTGGCCAACACCAATTACTGGTTGTTCAGCCTTCTCGACCCCCGCTACAAAGAGAACTACTCATCTCTCATTCCTGTGGTGGAGAGGAGTAGCAAAATGGTGCAATACCAGAAGGTCCTTGTGGAAAAATTGCTCCAATACCAGACGGTCCTTGTGGAAAAATTGCTCCAAAAATTTCCATCTGACAATGCTATTGGCAGAGTACGTAGTTCCTTGGGCAACCGAGGAGGGAAGACTAGGGGAACAAACAGCAGTTCCAAAAGAGGCAGGGCAACACTCTCCAAGGCCTGGGACAGTTTCATGACACCCCAACACCACCCTTACCCTGATGCACGGCCTAGTGTCACACGGAGGGAAAAGTTTTGGAAGATGGTGAAGGAGTACGTAGCAGACCGTGTCAGTCTCCTTAGTGATCCCTCTGTGCCTTACAACTATTCGGTGTCCAAGCTGGACTCGTGGCATGAACTGGTGCTCTACGCCTTGGAGTTGCTGGCCTGCTGTCACTACCAGAGTTTTGAGGAGTTCGCACAGCTCTGTTTCTCCGCCCCCTGTGATGAGGTCTTTACTTTCATTTTCACTACTTTCCCTCTTCCCAGCTGTTCCTTCTCTGATTGATTCCTCTTCCTTTAAATCACCCCTCTTCCTGTTTCACCTTGCGGGTTATATTTCTCATCTTGAGTTGTGTCAGCCGCTGGAGTATCTACACTGCTGTGGTCTCTTTACACTGGACGTGTGTTTTGCTGAAGCAAGCAACATCGGATATTGTCTGCTGAGATTGGATCTGTCTTCACTACTGCTGCAGCCCCTACAGATAAGTTTGCAGACATTGTTGGTTTTGTTTATTTGCTGACTGGATCTGAGGCGACCCCGGTTCCGTCCGTATACTGAGCAGGGAGCCGGTGGCTGTGCCCGCCCCCCCCTTTATCATAGGGGTTTCAGGTCTCACTCAGCCTTAGGTACGCGGGCATGCCTCGACCCACCATCAGGGTCTGGGCATGTGCATAGCAGCGCAGGGAGAGCTTTTAGGGTCTGACAGGGGTTACCTTTTATGCTCCCTAGTTTGGGTCCGCTCAGTAGCTTGTGCACTGATTGTACTCCTGTTGTTCGCATATTCCCGTGACACCTGCACTGCCGTCAGCGTTTTGTCAGAGCGGGTATTTAGTGCTGCTGGGGGCATAATAACTGATAAGCGCATCCGCCTGTCAACTGAAAAAATGCTGACAGATTGACTCTTATCAAAAAGGCCTGGATTGCCCCTGACATCTCAACTCCACCAGAGGAAAACGGGTGAACATAAAGGCACTTTAAATGTGGCTTTTATGGTGTGTATGGTTCAATCTTCCTTTTCTCGTCCTCCTCCTCCTCCATCATCATATCAACATGCTTATTAGGCTGCCCTCGCTCCTAATGTATTAGAGGGTGAGCTTAGCAGCAGACCCTCACCCCTAATGTTTTAGAGGGTCACCAGCAGGCCCTCACCCATAATGTTTTAGAGGGTCAGCTCAGCAGCAGACATTCACCCCTAATGTTTTAGAAGGTCAGATCCGCAGCAGGCCCTGGCCCCTAATGTTTTATAAGGTCAGCTCAGCAGCAGAACCTCACCCCTAATGTTTTAGATGGTAAGATCAGTAGCAGACCCTCACTCCTAATGTTTTTGAGGGTCAGCTCAGCAGCAGACCCTCACCCCTAATGTTTTAGATGGTCAGATCAGCAGCAGGCCCTCATCCCTAATGTTTTAGAGGGTCAGCTCAGCAGCAGACCCTCACCCCTAATGTTTTAGATGGTCATATCACCAGAAGGCCCTTGTTCCTAATGTTTATGAGGGTCACCAGCAGGCCATCAATCATAATTTTTCAAGGATGTGTATGATGTCCTCCTTTATGTGTAATAAAGGGTGTATTGGATTGCCGGCTACTTGTAATGTTTGGCAGCCCTTTAATTTAGTGCATAGGCTTTATGAGTGTAGAAGTCCCACTACCTGAACAATTGTACCACAATGTGAATGAGGCCCTCCTTTATGGGATATACAGGTTGTATCAGAGTGCCTCTTTCTTGTAATTTTTGGCAGTACTTGCACTCTATATACAAGTAAATCTGCAGGAAAGAATGTTTCCTAACAATTTTTCCTCTAAAATCATTTGTATCTTCGGTTTTGTGCGTATTATTGTAAATCTGTAAAAGTGGCATACTACTCGGACAACATTGTTCCCAGCAGCGACCTGCTGGGAGTCCAAGATGCATCCAGACATCCTCCCCATGCTGTTCCCAAACCATTTCAGTGGTGCTTCCATCAATTTCTGACCTTTTCGTTTGAACCAGACACCCTTCCCTCTTAAGAGCAGGGGGTGCCTGATTAAATGCTCTGGTTCTCCCATTGACTCTTATTGTGCTCTGGTACTCTGTAGAGCACCAGAGCATCCCAAAGTGTTCTACTCGAGCACCAGAGCACCCAAGCACTTTGGTGCTCGATCAACACTAATAGTAAACATAGTAACATAGTAACATAGTTTATAAGAACGTAAAAAGACATCAGTCCATCTAGTTCAGCATGTTAACCTGCAAGTTGATCCAGAGGAAGGCAAAAAAATACCCTGTGAGGTAGAAGCCAATTTTCCAAACTTTAGGGAAGAAAAATTCCTTTCCGATTCTAATCAGGCAATTAGTATTACACCCTGGATCAACGACCCATCTCGAGTAGCCTGTAATATTATTACACTCCAGAAATAGATCCAGGCCCCTCTTGAACTCATTTAGTGAACTCACCATCACTACCTCCTCAGGCAGAGAGTTCCATAGTCTCACTGCTCTTACCATAAAGAATCCTCTTCTATGTTTGTGTACAAACCTTCTTTACTCCAGATGCAGAGGATGTCCCCTAGTCACAGTCCTGGGGATAAACAGATGATGGAAGAGATCTCTGTACTGACCCCTGATATATTTATATGCAGTTATTAGATCTCCTCTCAGTTATCTTTTTTCTAAAGTGAATAACCCAAATTTTTATCATCTTTCAGGGTTCAGTACACCCATTCCAGTTATTACTTTAGGTGCTCTCCTCTGAACCCTTTCCAGCTCTGGTATGTCTGCATTGTTCACCGAGCCCAGAACTGTACACAGGACCCGACTAGAGGGACGGCCATACTGGACCGTCAGAACAACAGACGTGCAGGTTGGGGGACACCTGGGAAATAGTGACCATAAAGTAATAACCTTCCAATTATCATTCCAAAGAGCATTTCTACAGAGAGAAACAAAAATACCAAACTTCAAAAAAGCTCAATTTAGCCAACTAAGAGAGGCCATAGGCCTAACTAACTGGGACAAAGTCCTCAAAAATAAAAATACAGCCACAAAATTGGATATCTTTAAAAGCATCCTAAAATCTCATTGTGAGAGGTACAGGTTACAACTGTAAAGAAAGCAATAAATGACAAAAAGAAAGCATATAAATCACTAAAACAGGAGGGTAGCGAGGAAGCACTGAAAAACTATAAGGAAAAATTTAGAACATGTAAAAAACAAATAAAAGCGGTCAAACTAGAGACCGAGAGATTAATTGCCAAAGAGAGTAAAACTAACCCTAAAATGTTCTTCAATTATATAAATGTTAAAAAGTATAAATCTGAAGGTGTCGGCCCTTTAAAGAGTAATGAGGGGGGAGTTATAGAGAGCGACGAGGAGAAAGCAAAGCTGTTAAATATTTTTTTCTCCAATGTATTCACTTAGGAAAATAAAACTTTCAGATGAAATGTGACATTAAAAGTGTCCTGTCTGACCCAAGAACTGCGACTTAAAAAGATTAAAATAGACAAATCACTAGGTACGGATGGCATACACCCCTGTATCCTAGAGGAATTAAGTAATGTCATCGCCAGACCCTTATTTCTGATATTTGTGGACTCTATACTGACAGGAAATGTTCCACAGGATTGGCACATAGCAAATGTGGTGCCAATATTCAAAAAGGGTCCAAAAAAAGAGTCGGGAAACCGGTAAGTTTAACATCTGTTGTGGGTAAACTGGTTAAAGGTTTTCTGATAGATGCTATCTTAGAAGATCTTAATGGAAATAAGCAAATAGTGCTATATCAGCATCGCTTCATGAGGGATTGGTCATGTCAAACTAATTTAATCAGTTTATATGAGGAGGTAAGTTCTAGACTTGACAGCGGACAATTAATGGATGCTGTATATCTGGACTTCTCTAAAGCATTTGACACAGTGCCACATAAAAGGTTAGTATATAAAATGAGAATGCTCGGACTGGGAGAAAATGTCTGTAAGTGGGTAACTGGCTGAGTGATAGTGAGGCAACTGTATAGATGACAATCAGTATACAAACAATGAAAACGTATGATTATTTTACTTTCCCTCAACTTGTAATTGATGATGGAATTTTCTTTTTCTTTTCTGTTATCATGTTAAGATAACAAATTGTATCATATATAATTGTAAAATCAATAAAAAGATTGTTGCAAGAAAATAGAGGGTGGTTATTAACAGTACACACTCAGATTGGGTCATTGTTACTAGTGGGGTTCCTCAGGGGTCAGTATTGAGCCCTATTCTTTTAATATATGTATTAATGATCTTGTAGAAGGCTTACATAGTAAAATATAATTTTTTGCAGATGACACTAAACTGTGTAAAGTAATTAACACTGAAGAGGACAATATACTGCTACAGAGGGATCTGGATAGATTGGAGGCTTGGGCAGAGAAGTGGCAGATGAGTTTTAACACTGACAAATCTAAAGTTATGCACATGGGAAGGAATAATGCAAGTCACCAGTACATACTAAATGATAAAACACTCGGTAACACCGACATGGAAAAGGATCTAGGAATTTTAATAAACAGCAAACTAAGCTGCAAAAACCAGTGTCAGGCAGCTGCTGCCAAGGTCAATAAGATAATGGGTTTCATTAAAAGGGGCATAGATGCCCGTGATGAGAACATAGTCCTACCACTTTACAAATCTCTAGTCAGACCACACATGGAGTACTGTGTACAGTGCTGGGCTCCTGTGAACAAGGCAGACATAGCAGAGCTGGAAAGGGTTCAGAGGAAGGCAACTAAAGTAATAACTGGAATGGGGCAACTACAGTACCCTGAAAGAATATCAAAATTAGGGTTATTCACTTTAGAAAAAAGACGACTAAGGGGAGATGTAATTACTATGTATACATATATCAGGGGTCAGTACAGAGATCTATCCCATTATCTATTTATCCCCAGGACTGTGACTATGTCGAGGGGACATCCTCTGCGTCTGGAGGAAAGAAGGTTTGCTCACAAACATAGACCAGGATTCTTTACGGTAAGAGTATGAGACTATGGAAATCTCTGCCTGAGGAGGTGGTGATGGTGAGTCCAATAAAGGAATAAGTAGTAGGAGTATAATAATATTACAGGTTATAGCTACTAGAGATGGGTCGTTATTCTGATTGCCAGATTGGAGTCCGGAATGTTTTATTCCTCTGATGGGGGAAAATTCCTCACAGGGTAATTTTTTGCTTTTCTCTAGATCAACTAGCAGGATAACAGGCCGAACTGGATGGACAGATGTCTTCTTTCGGCCATATGTACTATGTTACTCAATGTGTGGTCTGACTAGTGATTTGTAAAGTAGCAGGACTAGGTTCTCATCACTGGCATCTATTATACCACAGGGAGAAGTTGGTACCTAGGGGCTTGAGGCTCACCATTCCCTCTGCCTTCAAGGAAGATCCAGAGTACAGCAAGAAGTGGACAAGGTACAGACTAGTCTTGTGGGATCCAAGCCTGGTTCATTTTAATGAACGTGAGCTTGTCCACGTTGGCTGTGGACAGGCGGCTGCGTTTGTCTGGAATGACATCCCCTGCGGTGCTAAATACACATTCAGACAATACACTGGCAGCAGGGCTGGTGGTTTCGGTTGCTGTAGTGTGGTGACAAAGCTTTTCAACATGTTGGCCATGCTAACCCTGCCTTCTGAGGTGCTGGCCGTGACCCAGCTGCGTTGGCAACCTCTTCCTCCTCCTTCTCTGCCTCTGTCTTCGCCATGTGCTTCCACTTGTCCCACAGTGTCAGTTGGGAATGCCCTCGGGAGTGCGTCTACCAGTGTGCACTTGTAGTTGCGCATCTTCCTATCACACTCCAGTGAGGAAATAAAAGACGGCACATTGTCTTTGTAATGGGGATCCAGCAGGGTGGAAACCCAGTAGCCAGCACAAGTTAAAATGTGGGCAACTCTGCGGTCGTTGCTCAGGCACTGCAGCATGTAGTCGCTCATGTGTGTCAGGCTGCCCAGAGGTAAGGATAAGCTGTCCTATGTAGGTGGTGTATCGTCTGTGTCCTCCGTATCCCCCCAGCCATGCTCCAGTGATGGCCATGAGCTGCATTGGGTGCCACCCTGCTGTGAACTCGGTTCCTCCTCCTCTACCTCCTTCTCCTCGTCCTCCAGAACTGTGCACTGGTTGGCCACATGTGTACCTGGCCTCTGCTAGTGCAGGAACCAACCCTCTGAGCCACTTCTGAAATGCCCCCTCTTCCTTCTCCTCTTCCTCCTGTGCCACATCCTCTTTCATTATAGTCCTAAGTGTTTTTTCAAGGAGACATAAAAGTGGTATTGTAACGCTAAGAACGGCGTCATCGGCACTAGTCATGTTGGTTGAGTACTCTAAACACCGCAACAAGGCACACATGTCTCGCATAAAACTCCACTATCGCCTGCTGCTGCTCGCACAGGCTCTCCAGCATATGGAAGGTGGAGTTCCACCTGGTGGGCACGTCGCATATGAGGCAGGAAGCAGGAAGGCCGAAGTTATGCTGCAGCGCAGGCAGGCGAGCAGCAGCAGGGTGAGAATGCCGAAAGTACGCACAGACGGACCGCACTTTCTGCAGCAGCTCTGACTTGTCTGGGTAGTTTTTAAGGAATTTCTGCTCCACCAAATTCAGCACATGCGCCAGGCAAGGGATATGCGCCCATTATCGCACACCACCAGGCCGGGCTTGAGGCTCACTGGCAACAACCACTCATCGGTCTGTTCTTCTATGCCCTTCCACAGTTCCTGTGCAGTGTGGATTTTGTCCCCCAAACACATGAGTTTTAAAACCGCCTGCTGACGATTACCCCTGGCTGTGCTGAAGTTGGTGGTGAAGGTCCTTTGCTGACCGGATGAGGGGCTGGTAGAAGAGGAGGAGGAAGAAGAGGAGTAGGAGGAGGAGGCAACAGGAGGCAAAGAATAATGCCCTGCAATCCTTGGTGGTGGAAGGGCATGCGCCAAACCGCCTTTCGCCTCGGGCCCAGCCGCCACTACGTTTACCCAGTGTGCAGTTAGGGTGATATAGTGTCCCTGACCATGCTTACTGGTCCATGTATCTGTGGTTATGTGGACTGTAGCGGAGTAATGGTATAATCCACGGTATCTCCGCTGGTAGTCTTATCTAGCATACAAGATACAGGTAGCGTAAGGATAATTCCTTTTTTCCAGGAACTGGCCGACACACAGTTTGGGAGTCAACAACAACTTTTATTGCAATGTAACCGTTTGTATACACGTCCACATGCAAGGGGTTTCCATAAAGGCATTCCAGGAGTTTTCCTTATCTTTCGTTACTTGTAAGACAAAAAGTAATCAGTGACCTGCTGAGCATTCGTCTGGTTGTTCAGTAGCAACACAATGGATACAATATTAATGCGGTTATCTCCTAGGCCGAGGGGAGGTGTTGTGTGGCCTGTAACCAGTTCGTGATTAGACAATGTACAATTCTCTAGGGGATATTGTTCCATGAAACACAATGGATATAATGTTAATAGGGTTATCTTCCAGGCTGAGGGGATGGGATGTGTGGCATAAAACATCTGATCATGAAACTAGCATGTCCTCAGTGTTTTTGAGGGTAAAATGAACACATGTACCCAGTTTTGGCTATCCTGAAGTGGCTAGGTTTGCCACATAGACTTTGCCACAGATCGCGTTGCGCAGTGCACACTTGATTTTATCCTTCACTTGGTTGTGCAGGGAAGGGACGGCTCGCCTGGTGAAGTAGCGGCAGCTGGGAACGACGTACTGTGGGACAGCCACCACCATCACCTGTTTAAAACAGTCCATCTCCACCACACAAAATGACAGCATTTCAGAGGCCAGTAATTTTGAAATGCTGGCATTCAGGGCCAGGGATTGAGGTGGGTAGGTGGGTATTTTCTCTTTCTCTCCAGTGTTTGGGAGATGGACAGCTGAATGCTTGCGTGTGACATGGTGAAGATGCTTGGTGATGATGACAGAGGTGGTGGTGTTGGTGGCACATTCTCTGTTTGCTGGATGGCAGGTGCCACTGTGACTCCAGAGGTGGAGGAAGAGGCAGCGACAGCAGCTGAAGAGGAAGCAGGAGGCGCCTGAGACCTTTCTTGGTTTTTAAGGTGTTTACTCCACTGCAGTTCGTGCTTTGCATGTAGAAGCCTGGTCATGCAGGTAGTGCTCAGGTTTAGAACATTTATGCCTCGCTTCAGGTTCTGATGGCACAACGTGCAAACTACTCGTGTCTTGTCATCAGGACATTGTCTGAAGAACTGCCACGCCAATGAACTCCTTGGAGCTGGCTTTAGTGTGCTAGGTCCCTGGGTGCGGTGGGCAGTAGCAGGCATACTGTCTCGGGGACGGCCGCTCCACTTTTGCACCCTGATCCCTCTTTTGCTGTGCTGTTGCCTCTGTGCGACAACCGCCTCTTCCTCAGAACTGCACACGTCACTAGCATGAACTTGAGTCCAGTCGGGGTCCAGGACCTCATCGTCCTCCACATAATTTTCCAACCATTATGACCCCTGCACTCCTCGTCGGTCTGCACACTGCAGAAACCCGCAGCAGTTGGCACCTGTGTTTCGTCATCATCAAAGACGTGCTGCGGTGGTATTCCCATGTCCTCATCCTGCAACATAAGTGGTTGGGCATCAGTGCATTCAATGTCTTCCACTTCTGGGGCAGGGCTATGTGGATGGCCCAGGGAAAGCAGAGTCATCAAAAAGCATAAGAGTCTGCTGCATGACTTAGAGCTCAGACTGCTTGGCTGCTTTGCAAGGGGGGGAGGTGAATGACTGATGGGCATAGGCTGCAGGTGCAAATTCTGAGCTTTCTGCAGAGGACAGGGTGGGAGATACTGTTAAGGAACTGGCGCCACTGTCAGCCACCCAATCTACTATCGCCTGTACTTGTTCTGGCCTCACCAACCGTAGAGTGGTATTCGGGCCTACCAAATAACGCTGCAGGTTCTGTCACCTACTCGCACCTGAGGAAGGTGCTTTACTTGGACCTGTAGCTGGCGCAGAGTGGCCATGTCCTCTCCCAGCAACAGGAGCTCCACCAACACCACCTCGACCATGTCCATGTCCCTTATTTGATGTTCTCCTCATTATTTGCGTTCACCCACCAAACTAACAGATGGTTTATCTCAGGTGTCAATTTAACTGCCAAAAGTCAACAATTAAGTTCACTAAAAGTAAGGCAGTGCCCGTGTCATAAACAGAATAAATTTCTTTAGGTCACTCAACAGTGTAACGGAGCAATTCAATACAAATACTTCACTATCAACAAAAATTAGATTTTTCAAACTAACAATGTAACAGCTGAGGTTAACGGTTTAATTTGACTGTCAGAAATGCAGCATACACCGCAAATGTGCAATCTACCACAAAACCGGTGTTTTTGCAACCAGCTATGTAAATGCGGAGTTCCACAGGTTACTTAAAATGACTGAAATACAGGGTAGGCCTCAGATCTGCTTTGTAGCACAAAACCAGTGTTTATTGCAACAAACTACTATGCACTATGTTCCCACAAAATTTTAAAATAGGTTTTTCAGTGTTGCATGCAAACGTGCTCTGTGGCACAACAGTACGTGTTTACTACCCCGACTACAGAAAAGCAGTATGTCACTGCAAAATTATAAAACAGTTTTTTCAGCGTTTAATGCAAACGTGCTCTGTGGTACGATAGTACGGGTTTATTACACCAACCACAGAATTTCAATGTTTCACCGCAAAGTTATAAAACAGGTTTTTCAGCGGTGTATGCAAACGTACTCTGTGGTACGACAGTATGGGTTTATTTCACCAACTACAGAAATGCACTATTTTCCCGCAAAATTTTAAAATAGGTTTTTCAGCGATGTATGCAAACGTGTTCTGTGGTACGACAGTACGGGTTTATTCCACCAACTACAGATACGCACTATGTCACCGCAAAATTTTAAAATTGGTTTTTCAGCGGTGTATGCAAACGTGCTCTGTGGTATGACAGTACGGCTTTATTCCACAAACTACAGAAATGCACTATGTCACCGCAAAATTTTAAAATAGGTTTTTCAGCGGTGTATGCAAACGTGATCTGTGGTACGACAGTACAGGTTTATTCCACCAACCACAGAAATGCACTATATTACCCCAAAATTTTAAAATAGGTAATGTTGGGGGACTGGACCTGCCTGAAAAAAGGAATTTTTCCTCCACTGAGCTACCAAAAGATAATTAGACTGATTTCCCTGGCAGGCTGGCACACATGCAGGTCACATGCAGTTCCAAGGACACTGCAGTTTCTAAAATGGCCGTCGACCCCCACCTCAGTAACAGATGGATTGAAAATTATTTTGCAGTATCACTGGGCTCAGGGCTAGGTACAAATATGAAGCATAGCACCCTCAATAATTGCTGTAGTTTGAAGATTTAACACCACCAAGTTCAACAGATTTCTTCCCTAATCTTTCCCTCACAGCAGCAGCAGCAACCTGTCCCTACACTAAGAGCAGCAGAGTGACTTGCGGCGCTACGTGACTGCAGCTTATATAGAAGCCTGGTCACATGCTGCACTTAGCCAATCACAGCCATGCCAATAGTAGGCATGGCTGTGATGGCTTCTTAGGGCAAAGTAGTGAAACACTTGTTGATTGGCTGCACTGCAGCCTTTCAAAATGCGGGAAGAAATCACCGAACAACTAACCCGAACTTTTACGGAAATGTTTGGATTTGGGACTGGGTGCGTAAAACCGTAAAGTTCGGTACAAACACGAACTATACAGTTCAGGTTCGCTCAACTGTAGTATACTGTCCGATGGAACGTTGAGTCCATGGACCTACCAGGTTCTGATCCAGGAACTAGTTGCTCTATTTAAATCCCCTCCTGGCCAAACACCTTTGCCAGTGATAATCTCTTACTCATTAGCTGTGTTCCTGGTTCATGTTCATTATTTTTGGATTACTTCTGACCTTGGCTTGCCTTTTTGACCACTCTCTGCCTAACGTATTGCTACTTAGCTTCTCATCTGGTTCTGATCTTGGCCTGGAATTTTGACTACTCGCCGTATCTTGATTTGGTCTTTTGTTGCCCTCCTGGTTCCAACCCATTTCTGTATGACTGTCTCGTTGTGTCTTGTCACTTGGTGTTGTTTGTCTCGCACCTTAGCAAAATAGGGAACGTCAAGTGGTTGCGGACTTACAACCTAGGGTTTGCACCGCAAGTAGGCAGGGAAAGTAGGCGGGGTTCCAGTTGGGCTCACTGTCCGTGTCTGACCCTACCTACTGACAATACACATTATTGCAGTAAAATTGCTTTTGCTGTAATGCAATGCACTTAATAACAAGAGACAGATATAAGACTTAATATCGTGTGGAACATTGTGACTTGATTATATACACTGTGACTAGGGTTGAGCGAACAGTTCGAGCATAGTTCGGGTTCAAACCGAATTTTGGGGTGTTCGGGACACGGACCCGAACCAGAACATTTAAAAAAAAGTTTGGGTTCGGGTCCGTTGTTCGGCGATTTCTTCCCTCTTTCTGAAGGGCGGCACAGCAGCCAATCAGGTAGCGTTTTACTTCTTGCCCTAAGAGCCCATCACAGCCATGTCTACTAATAACATGGCTGTGATTGGCCAAGTGCAGCATGTGACCCAGCCTCTATTTAAGCTGGAGTCACGTAGCGCCGCATGTCACACTGCTCTGATTAGTGTAGGGAGAGGACACAGCTTCTGTGAGGGCGAGATTAGGCAGGGAAAAGTCAGCATTAGCACCTAATGAAGTGATCGATCTACAGCTGTGAATGATTCAACTTCTGCTAGTTAATTGCTCACTGTTTTTTAGGCTGCACAGAGTGTTTTTCTGTCACTTTTTTTCTGGGGTGATCGGCGGACATTTTGTGACTTGTGGTGCACCAGAACAAGCTGCCACCAAAGTCCATCAATCCATCAATACTAGTTTTTTTTTGCTATATCCTACATCAGGGGCTTGGCTGTGCTTATTGTCACCGCTAGAAACTCAGGAAAGCAATTTCTATATTTTATTAAGGGGTTAAATACAATTGCCAAAATACCAATCCCATAAATCTGGTGTTCCAGCTTTGGATAGCCAAGTATAATAATGTCTGCTGTCTGGCAAAGGATAGATTATTTATTGCGGTGAAATTAATTTGACAAAATAGCAATCCCCTAAATCTGGTGTCCCAGCACTGGCTGGCAAAGTATAATAGTGTCCGCCAAAACATATATTTTGTTCTGGGGTGAAAGTCAATTGCCAAAATAGCAATAGCATAAATCAGTGGTTTAAGCTGTGGCTGGCAAAGTATAATAGTGTCCGCCAAAACATATATTTTGTTCTGGGGTGAAATTCAATTGCCAAAATAGCAATACCCTGAATCTGGTGTCCCAGCTATTGCAGGCCAAGTGTTAATCTGTCCGTAAAAGGGAATATTTTGTTCTGGGGTGAAATTCAATTGTCAAAATAGCAATACCATAAATCAGTGATTTCAGCTGTGGCTTGCAAAGTATAATATTGTCCGCCAAAACATATATTTTGTTCTGGGGTGAAATTCAATTGCCAAAATAGCAATACCCTGAATCTGGTGTCCCAGCTGTTGCAGGCCAAGTGTTAATCTGTCCGTAAAAGGGTATATTTTGTTCTGGGGTGAAATTCAATTGCCAAAATAGCAATACCCCGAATCTGGTGTCCCAGCTGTTGCAGGCCAAGTGTTAATCTGTCCGTAAAAGGGTATATTTTGTTCTGGGGTGAAATTCAATTGCCAAAATAGCAATACCATAAATCAGTGGTTTCAGCTATTGCTGGCAAAGTATAATAGTGTCCGCCAAAACATATATTTTGTTCTGGGGTGAAATTCAGTTGCTAAAATAGCAATACCCTGAATCTGGTGTCCCAGCTGTTGCAGGCCAAGTGTTAATGTGTCCGTAAAAGGGTAAATTACACTTAAGGTGTATATAAAAGTGCTGAGAGGGTCATCCTCATTAACTTCACACGCTACTGTGCATCTCCTATTGTATTTCGGTCCGTTAAAGGGTATATTACACAAAGTGCTAAAATACAATTGCTGAAGGCATAATCCTACATATTTTTTCTCACACTACTGTGCATCTCCAAGTGTAAATCTGTCCATAAACGGATACCTTTCATCCAGGGCCTAAATACTAGCCCTAAAAGAGATATTCCCCAAAATCAGTGGTTGCTGCTGTGCCTGGATTAGTGTAATACGCTACATAAACAAATAGGCAGATAGTGTTAGGTGCCTGTAAAAAAAAGGCCTGAATTTGAAATCAATACATTGGGCCAAATATTTTTTTTCTTATTGCGGTGCTTGGTGAACGGTAACAATGAGGAAAACATCTAGCAAGGGAGGCGGACGCGGTCGTGGTGGTGTTAGTGTACCCTCTGGTGCTGGGAGAGGACGTGGCCATTCTGCCACAGCCACACGTCCTAGTGAACCAACTACCTCAGGTTCCAGTACCCGCCAGAATTTACAGCGATATTTGGTGGGGCCCAATGCCGTTCTAAGGATGGTAAGGCCTGAGCAGGTAGAGGCGCTAGTCAATTGGGTGGCCGACAGTGGATCCAGCACGTTCACAACATTATCTCCCACCCAGTCTTCTGCAGAAAGCGCACAGGTAGCGCCTGAAAACCCAGCCCATCAGTCTGTCACATCACCCCCATGCATATCAGGGAAACTGTCTGAGCCTCAAGTTATGCAGCAGTCTCTTATGCTGTTTGAAGACTCTGCTGGCAGGGTTTCCCAAGGGAATCCACCTAGCCCTTCCCCAGTGGTGGAAGACATAGAATGGACTGATGCACAACCACTGATGTTTCCTGATGATGAGGACATGGGAATACCACCTCATCAGAGTCTGCACGTCTCTGATAATGACGAAAATCAGGTGCCAACTGTTGCGTCTTTCTGCAGTGTGCAGACCGAACAGGAGGTCAGGGAGGAAGACTGTGTGGAAGACGATGCAGGGGACGATGAGGTCCTAGACCCCACATGGAATGAAGGTCGTTCCACTGACTTTCATAGTTCAGAGGAAGAGGCAGTGGTGAGACCGAGCCAACAGCGTACCAAAAGGGGGAGCTGGGGGCAAAAGCTGAAAAGCTGCCGCAAAGAGAGTTCGCCTGCTACTGGCCACCGCCACTAGGGACCAAGCACCCCAAAGGCAGCTTCAAAGAGTTCCCTGGCGTGGCACTTGTTCACACAATGTGCTGACGACAAGACCCGAGTGGTTTGCACGCTGTGCCATCAGAGCCTGAAGCGAGGCATTAATGTTCTGAACCTTAGCACAACCTGCATGACCAGGCATCTACATGCAAAGTATGAACTGTAGTGGAGTAAACACCTTAAAAGCAAGGAATTCACTCTGACTCCCCCTGCTCTCTCTTCTACTGCTGCCTCAGCCTCTTCCTCCGCCTCGGGAGGAACGTTGGCACCTGCCGCCCACCAAACAGAGGATGTGCCACCGACACCACTACCTGCGTCACCAAGCATCTCCACCATGTCACACGGCAGCGTTCAGCTCTCCATCTCACAAACCTTGGAGAGAAAGCGTAAATTTCCACCTAGCCACCCTCGAGCCCTGGGCCTGAATGCCAGCATTTCTAAACTACTGGCCTTTGAAATACTGTCATTCAGGCTGGTGGACACAGACAGCTTCAAACAGCTGATGTCCATGGCTGTCCCACAGTATGTTGTTCAAAGCTGCCACTACTTCTTCAAGACAGCCGTGCCTTCCCTGCACAACCAAGTATCCGATAAAATCAAGTGGGCACTGCGCAACGCCATCTGTGGCAAGGTCCACCTAACCACTTCCGCCGCCAAGGATCGCAGGACTTATTCAGTCAGCCACACACATTCACCACAAACTTCAGCACAGCCCGGGGTAAACGTCAGCAGGCCGTTCTGAAACTCATATGTTTGGGGGACAGGCTCAGGAGTTGTGGCGGGGTATTGCACAACTAAGTATCCGATAAAATTAAGTGTGCACTGCGCAACGCCATCTGTGGCAAGGTCCACCTAACCACAGATACGTGGACCAGTAAGCACGGCCAGGGACGCTATATCTCCCTAACTGCACACTGGGTAAATGTAGTGGCGGCTGGGCCCCAGGCAGAGAAATCCTTGGCGCACGTCCTTCCACCGCCAAGGATCGCAGGGCATCATTCTTTGCCTCCTGTAGCCTCCTCTTCCTACTCGGCTTCCTCCTCCTCTGCTACCACCAGCTCATTCAGTAAGCCACACACCTTCACCACCAACTTCAGCACAGCCCGGGTTAACATCAGCAGGCCATTCTGAAACTCATATGTTTGGGGGACAGGCCTCACACCGCGCAGGAGTTGTGGCGGGTTATTGAACAACCGACCAACGAGTGGTTTCTGCCGGTGGGTCTCAAGCCCGCCCTGGTGGTGTGCGACAATGGACGAAATCTCGTCGCAGCTCTGGGACTAGCCGGTTTGACGCACATCCCTTGCCTGGCGCATGTGCTGAGTTTGGTGGTGCAGAAGTTCATTCACAACTACCCCGACATGTCAGAGCTGCTGCATAAAGTGCGGGCCGTCTGTGCGCGCTTCCGGCGTTCACATCCTGCCGCTGCTCGCCTGTCTGCGCTACAGCGTAACTTCGGCCTTCCCGCTCACCGCCTCATATGCGACGTGCCCACCAGGTGGAACTCCACCTTGCACATGCTGGAGAGACAGCAGCAGGCCATAGTGGAGTTTCGTACGCGTCAGTGGTGGGTGATATAACGCCTTATTCCTTGCTTTTGAACCTCTCTCCTCTGTCTGGGTGCTGGGGCCTAAATAACTGAAAGTGGTCTTCTCCAGTGGTGGGTGATATAGCACCTTATTCCTTGCTGTGGGACCTCTCTCCTCTGTCTGGGTGCTGGGGCCTAAATAACTGAAAGAGGCCTTCTCCAGTGGTGGGTGATATGACGCCTTATTCCTTGCTGTGGGACCTCTCTCCTCTGTCTGGGTCCTGGGGCCGAAATAACTGAAAGTGGCCTTCTCCAGTAGTGGGTGATATGACGCCTTATTCCTTGCTGTGGGACCTCTCTCCTCTGTCCGGGTGCAGGGCCCTAATTAACTGAAAGTGGCCTTCTCCAGTGGTGGGTGATATGACGCATTATTCCTTGCTGTGGGACCTCTCTCCTTTGTCTGGGTGCTGGGGCCGAAATAACTGAAAGTGGTCTTCTCCAGTGGTGGGTGATATAACACCTTATTCCTTGCTGTGGGACCTCTCTCCTCTGTCTGGGTGCTGGGGCCTAAATAACTGAAAGAGGCCTTCTCCAGTTGTGGGTGATATGACGCCTTATTCCTTGCTGTGGGACCTCTCTCCTCTGTCTGGGTGCTGGGGCCTAAAAACTGAAAGAGGCCTTCTCCAGTGGTGGGTGATATGACGCCTTATTCCTTGCTGTGGGACCTCTCTCCTCTGTCTGGGTGCTGGGGCCTAAATAACTGAAAGTGGCCTTCTCCAGTGGTGGGTGATATGACGCATTATTCCTTGCTGTGGGACCTCTCTCCTTTGTCTGGGTGCTGGGGCCGAAATAACTGAAAGTGGTCTTCTCCAGTGGTGGGTGATATAACACCTTATTCCTTGCTGTGGGACCTCTCCTCTGTCTGGGTGCTGGGGCCTAAATAACTGAAAGAGGCCTTCTCCAGTGGTGGGTGATATGACGCCTTATTCCTTGCTGTGGGACCTCTCTCCTCTGTCTGGGTCCTGGGGCCGAAATAACTGAAAGTGGCCTTCTCCAGTAGTGGGTGATATGACGCCTTATTCCTTGCTGTGGGACCACTCTCCTCTGTCCGGGTGCAGGGCCCTAATTAACTGAAAGTGGCCTTCTCCAGTGGTGGGTGATATGACGCATTATTCCTTGCTGTGGGACCTCTCTCCTTTGTCTGGGTGCTGGGGCCGAAATAACTGAAAGTGGCCTTCTCCAGTGGTGGTTGATATGACGCCTTATTCCTTGCTGTGGGACCTCTCTCCTCTGTCTGGGTGCTGGGCCCGAAATAACTGAAAGTGGCCTTCTCCAGTGGTGGGTGATATGACGCCTTATTCCTTGCTGTGGGACCTCTCTCCTCTGTCTGGGTGCTGGGGCCTAAATAACTGAAAGAGGCCTTCTCCAGTGGTGGGTGATATGACGCCTTATTCCTTGCTGTGGGACCTCTCTCCTCTGTCTGGGTGCTGGGGCCTAAATAACTGAAAGTGGCCTTCTCCAGTGGTGGGTGATATGACGCCTTATTCCTTGCTGTGGGACCTCTCTCCTTTGTCTGGGTGCTGGGGCCTAAATAACTGAAAGTGGTCTTCTCCAGTGGTGGGTGATATAACACCTTATTCCTTGCTGTGGGACCTCTCTCCTCTGTCTGGGTGCTGGGGCCTAAATAACTGAAAGAGGCCTTCTCCAGTGGTGGGTGATATGACGCCTTATTCCTTGCTGTGGGACCTCTCTCCTCTGTCTGGGTGCTGGGGCCGAAATAACTGAAAGTGGCCTTCTCCAGTGGTGGGTGATATGACGCCTTATTCCTTGCTGTGGGACCTCTCTCCTCTGTCTGGGTGCAGGGCCTAAATAACTGAAAGTGGCCTTCTCCAGTGGTGGGTGATATGACGCCTTATTCCTTGCTGTGGGACCTCTCTCCTTTGTCTGGGTGCTGGGGCCGAAATTACTGAAAGTGGCCTTCTCCAGTGGTGGGTGATATGACGCCTTATTCCTTGCTGTGGGACCTCTCTCCTCTGTCTGGGTGCTGGGGCCGAAATAACTGAAAGTGGCCTTCTCCAGTGGTGGGTGATATGACGCCTTATTCCTTGCTGTGGGACCTCTCTCCTCTGTCTGGGTGCTGGGACCTAAATAACTAAAAGTAGCCTTCTCCAGTGGTTGGTGATATGACACCTTATTCCTTGCTGTGGGACCTCTCTCTGTCTGGGTGCTGGGGCCTAAATAACTGAAAGTGGCCTTCTGCAGGGGTGGGTGATATGACGCATTATTCCTTGCTGTGGGACCTCTCTCCTCTGTCTGGGTGCAGGGCCGGAATTAACTGAAAGTGGCCTTCTCCAGTGGTGGGTGATATGACGCCTTATTCCTTGCTGTGGGACCTCTCTCCTCTGTCTGGGTGCTGGGGCCGAAATAACTGAAAGTGGCCTTCTCCAGTGGTTGGTGTTATGACACCTTATTCCTTGCTGTGGGACCTCTCTCCTCTGTCTGGGTGCTGGGCCCGAAAATAACTGAAAGTGGCCTTCTCCAATGGTGGGTGATATGACGCCTTATTCCTTGCTGTGGGACCTCTCTCCTCTGTCTGGGTGCTGGAGCCTAAATAACTGAAAGTGGCCTTCTCCAGTGGTTGGTGATATGACGCCTTATTCCTTGCTGTGGGACCTCTGTCCTCTGTCTGGGTGCTGGGGCCGATATAACTGAAAGTGGCCTTCTCCAGTGGTAGGTGATATGACGCATGATTCTCTGCTATGTGAACTCTCTCCAATTGATATTGGTTAATTTTTATTTGTTTTATTTTATTTTAATTCATTTCTCTATCCACATTTGTTTGCAGGGCATTTACCTACATTTTGCTGCATTTTTCAGCCCTCTAGCCCTTTTCCTGGATTATTTTACAGCCTTTGTAGTGCCTAAAAGTTCGGGACCCCATTGACTTCAATGGGGTTCGGGATAAAGTTCAGGTCGAGTTCGGATCCCGAACCCGAACATTTTCGGGACGTTCGGCCGAACTTCTCGAACCCGAACATTACTGACAAACGCAGCCGCCTGTTCACAGCCAAAGTGGACAAGTTGACGTTCATAAAAATGAACCAGGCATGGATCCCTCAGGACCTGTCCCTCCCTTGTGCAGAATAGATATTTAAAACTGCCTCCCCCTCAACCATGTATTCTTGGACTGCGGGGCCCTTCTTTATTGAATCCTCATTTTTTTAACTTTACCATGATCTTGCGGTGCAACCCAAATTTGAATGAACCTCTCCTCAATCTGGGTGCCGGGGCCTAAATAACTGTAAGTGGCTTTCTCCAGTGGTGGGTGATATAACGACTTATTCCTTGCTGTGGGACCTCTCACCTCTGTCTGGTGCTGGAGTATCCATCAATACTCTCCTCTGTCTGGGTGCTGGGGCCTAAATAACTGAAAGTGGCCTTCTCCAGTGGTTGGTGATATGACACCTTATTCCTTGCTGTGGGACCTCTCTCCTCTGTCTGGGTGCTGGGGCCGAAATAACTGAAAGTGGCCTTCTCCAGTGGTTGGTGATATGACTCATTATTCCTTGCTGTGGGACCTCTCTCCTCTGTCTGGGTGCAGGGCCCGAATTAACTGAAAGTGGCCTTCTCCAGTGGTGGGTGATATGACGCCTTATTCCTAGCTGTGGGACCTCTCTCCTCTGTCTGGGTGCTGGGGCCTAAATAACTGAAAGTGGCCTTCTCCAGTGGTGGGTGATATGACGCCTTATTCCTCGCTGTGGGACCTCTCTCCTCTGTCTGGGTGCTGGGGCCTAAATAACTGAAAGTGGCCTTCTCCAGTGGTGGGTGATATGACGCCTTATTCCTTGCTGTGGGACCTCTCTCCTCTGTCTGGGTGCTGGGCCTAAATAACTGAAAGTGGCCTTCTCCAGTGGTGGGTGATATGACGCCTTATTCCTTGCTGTGGGACCTCTCTCCTCTGTCTGGGTGCTGGGGCCTAAATAACTGAAAGTGGCCTTCTCCAGTTGTGGGTGATATGATGCCTTATTCCTAGCTGTGGGACCTCTCTCCTCTGTCTGGGTGCTGGGCCTGAAATAACTGAAAGTGGCCTTCTCCAGTGGTGGGTGATATGACGCCTTATTCCTTGCTGTGGGACCTCTCTCCTCTGTCTGGGTGCTGGGCCGAAATAACTGAAAGTTTCCTTCTCCGTTGGTGGGTGATATGACGCCTTATTCCTTGCTGTGGGACCTCTGTCCTCTGTCTGGGTGCTGGGCCCGAAATAACTGAAAGTGGCCTTCTCCAGTGGTGGGTGATATGACGCCTTATTCCTTGCTGTGGGACCTCTCTCCTCTGTCTGGGTGCTGGGGCCGATATAACTGAAAGTGGCCTTCTCCAGTGGTAGGTGATATGACGCATGATTCTCTGCTATGTGAACTCTCTCCAATTGATATTGGTTAATTTTTATTTGTTTTATTTTATTTTAATTCATTTCCCTATCCACATTTGTTTGCAGGGCATTTACCTACATTTTGCTGCTTTTTTCAGCCCTCTAGCCCTTTTCCTGGATTATTTTACAGCCTTTGTAGTGCCTAAAAGTTCGGGACCCCATTGACTTCAATGGGGTTCGGGATAAAGTTCAGGTCGAGTTCGGATCCCGAACCCGAACATTTTCGGGACGTACGGCCGAACTTCTCGAACCCGAACATCCAGGTGTTCGCTCATCTCTAACTGTGACTGATTATATAAACTCCTGCACAAATGATTTATGATTTGAAAAATGCTGATTATTGAGAAACGGCTACACAATACATGTGACGTTTCGGTCCATAGACCTTTTACAAACTCTAACAATATATATGAAAGTACAGTAAATATACAAGGAAAACACTAGAGCTGTTCAATTATTGACTAATTTGTGCAAATACATCATTGTGCACATTAAGATAATACAACACATGCAATATTCCATAGGATACATGATTGGACAGAAATGGAATTGAGTGTGTCATTGGGGTCGAAACTTAATCTAAATAAGTACCTACAAATATAGCTCAAAAGAATAACAGGCATGCTTCTGATCAAGACATTATTCATGAATTATAAATAGTGCCGAGACTCTATACCTGAGTTCCTCCACGTGTTACCTCACGCCGACCCTCTGACCGGGGGTGTTCGGCAAAAGTGTCTCTGCTGCTCCTGATGAAATGTGGTGTTACAACACACAGAAACGCGTCGAGCATGAGATGTAGCATTTAGCTTTAGTGAGGAGGATTGATACATAGGGTAACCCTGTTATACCCAGGGTAGCTCTATTGAAAGCCGGAGAGATCACTACGAATATAGGGCGGTACACTAACTGTCCGTGATCATGAACGGCTATTACATAACACTACCACACACATCAAGGGGGTGCTACTGAGTATCCTCTTGTTGCAGCTAGTTCCTCTTTATCTTAGAGGGAGCTATATGTTGGTGGCAATCTATTATTACCATGATACTGATGTGACACAACCCTTGTCACAATCAGAGTATCTGTTAGCCCAGCCAACAATCGTGTGTGGGTAGTTGTTATACAGGTTTTGGCCAGTCTGATGTACTGGCATCTATCTGGTTAATACCAGCAGTATAGTGCACACATCCTGCACACTTAACCATCTGTGTACAGTACACTATTGCACTTTATTGCCAGTCTAGACTTCAGCTCTTACCTTTGTATGTAGACCTTTTTTTATATTTTAGTGTAGCAAATTACAATAAAGATTTTTTGTTTTTTGTTCTTAACGTCCCTTCAGATTATTTGTTGTTGTTAGCCACAGCTGAAACCACTGATTTATGTTATTGCTATTTTGGCAATTGAATTTCACCCCAGAACAAAATATATGTTTTGACGGACACTATGAAACGTGGCCTGCAACAGCTGGGACACCAGATTCAGGGTATTGCTATTTTTGCAATTGAATGTAAAATAGCAATACCCTGAATCTGGTGTCCCAGCTGTTGCAGGCCAGGATTCATAGTGTCTTGCAAAACATATATTTTGTTCTGGGTTGACATTCAATTGCAAAAATAGCAATACCCTGAATCTGGTGTTCCAGCTGTTGCAGGCCAGGATTCATAGTGTCTTGCAAAACATATATTTTGTTCTGGGTTGACATTCAATTGCAAAAATAGCAATACCCTGAATCTGGTGTCCTAGCTGTTGCAGGCCAGGATTCATAGTGTCCGCAAAAACATATATTTCGTTCTGGGGTGACATTTAATTGCCAAAATAGCAATACCCTGAATCTGGTGTCCCAGCTGTTGCAGGCCACGTTTCATAGTGTCTTGCAAAACATATATTTTGTTCTGGGGTGACATTCAATTGCCAAAATAGCAATTCCCTGAATCTGGTGTCCCAGCTGTTGCAGGCCAGGATTCATAGTGTCTTGCAAAACATATATTTTGTTCTGGGGTGACATTCAATTGCCAAAATAGCAATACCCTGAATCTGGTGTCCCAGCTGTTGCAGGCCACGTTTCATAGTGTCCGTCAAAACATATATTTTGTTCTGGGGTGACATTCAAGTGTCAAAATAGCAATGCCCTGAATCTGGTGTCCCAGCTGTTGCAGGCCAGGATTCATAGTGTCTTGCAAAACATATATTTTGTTCTGGGGTGACATTCAATTGCCAAAATAGCAATACCCTGAATCTGGCGTCCCAGCTGTTGCAGGCCAGGATTCATAGTGTCCGTCAAAACATATATTTTGTTCTGGGGTGAAATTCAATTGACAAAATGGCAATACCCTGAATCTGGTGTCCCAGCTGTTGCAAGCCAGATTTCATAGTGTCTGCCAAAACATATATTTTGGTCTGGGGTGAAATTAATCTGCCAAAATAGCAATACCCTGAATCTGGTGTCCCAGCTGTTGCAGGCCAGGATTCATAGTGTCCGCAAAAACATATATTTTGTTCTGGGGTGACATTCAATTGCCAAAATAGCAATACCCTGAATCTGGTGTCCCAGCTGTTGCAGGCCACGTTTCATAGTGTCCGTCAAAACATATATTTTGTTCTGGGGTGAAATTCAATTGCCAAAATAGCAATACCATAAATCAGTGGTTTCAGCTGTGGCTGGCAAAAAAGAAGAGTGTCCGCCAAAACATATATTTTGTTCTGGGGTGAAATTAATTTGCCAAAATAGCAATACCCTGAATCTGGTGTCCCAGCTGTTGCAGGCCAGGATTCATAGTGTCTTGCAAAACATTTTTTTTGTTCTGGGGTGACATTCAATTGCCAAAATAGCAATACCCTGAATCTGGTGTCCCAGCTGTTGCAAGCCACGTTTCATAGTGTCCGTCGAAACATATATTTTGTTCTGGGGTGACATTCAAGTGCCAAAATAGCAATGCCCTGAATCTGGTGTCCCAGCTGTTGCAGGCCAGGATTCATTGTGTCTTGTAAAACATATATTTTGTTCTGGGGTGACATTCAATTGCCAAAATAGCAATACCCTGAATCTGGTGTCCCAGCTGTTGCAGGCCAGGATTTATAGTGTCTTGCAAAACATATATTTTGTTCTGGGGTGACATTCAATTGCCAAAATAGCAATACCCTGAATCTGGTGTCGCAGCTGTTGCAGGCCACGTTTTATAGTGTCTTGCAAAACATATATTTTGTTCTGGGGTGACATTCAATTGCCAAAATAGCAATACCCTGAATCTGGTCTCCCAGCTGTTGCAGGCCAGGATTCATAGTGTCTTGCAAAACATATATTTTGTTCTGGGTTGACATTCAATTGCAAAAATAGCAATACCCTGAATCTGGTGTCCCAGCTGTTGCAGGCCAGGATTCATAGTGTCTTGCAAAACATATATTTTGTTCTGGGGTGACATTCAATTGCCAAAATAGCAATACCCTGAATCTGGTGTCGCAGCTGTTGCAGGCCACGTTTTATAGTGTCTTGCAAAACATATATTTTGTTCTGGGGTGACATTCAATTGCCAAAATAGCAATACCCTGAATCTGGTCTCCCAGCTGTTGCAGGCCAGGATTCATAGTGTCTTGCAAAACATATATTTTGTTCTGAGGTGACATTCAATTGCCAAAATAGCAATACCCTGAATCTGGTGTCCCAGCTGTTGCAGGCCACGTTTCATAGTGTCCGTCAAAACATATATTTTGTTCTGGGGTGACATTCAATTGCCAACATAGCAATACCCTGAATCTGGTGTCCCAGCTGTTGCAGGCCAGGATTTATAGTGTCCGCAAAAACATATATTTTGTTCTGGGGTGACATTCAATTGCCAAAATAGCAATACCCTGAATCTGTTGTCCCAGCTGTTGCAGGCCACATTTCATAGTGTCCGTCAAAACATATATTTTGTTCTGGGGTGAAATTCAATTGCCAAAATAGCAATACCATAAATCAGTGGTTTCAGCTGTGGCTGGCAAAAAAGAAGAGTGTCCGCCAAAACATATATTTTGTTCTGGGGTGAAATTAATTTGCCAAAATAGCAATACCCTGAACCTGGTGTCCCAGCTGTTGCAGGCCACGTTTCATAGTGTCCATCAAAACATATATTTTGTTCTGGGGTGACATTCAATTGCCAAAATAGCAATACCCTGAATCTGGTGTCCCAGCTGTTACAGGCCAGGATTCATAGTGTCCGCAAAAACATATATTTTTTTCTGGGGTGACATTCAATTGCCAAAATAGCAATACCCTGAATATGGTGTCCCAGCTGTTGCAGGCCACATTTCATAGTGTCCGTCAAAACATATATTTTGTTCTGGGGTGACATTCAATTGCCAAAATAGCAATACCCTGAATCTGGTGTCCCAGCTGTTACAGGCTAGATTTCATAGTGTCTACCAAAACATATATTTTGTTCTGGGGTGAAATTAATCTGCCAAAATAGCAATACCCTGAATCTGGTGTCCCAGCTGTTGCAAGCTACGTTTCATAGTGTCCGTCAAAACATATATTTTGTTCTGGGGTGACATTCAATTGCCAAAATAGCAATACCCTGAATCTGGTGTCCCAGCTGTTGCAGGCCAGGATTCATAGTGTCTTGCAAAACATATATTTTGTTCTGGGGTGACATTCAATTGCCAAAATAGCAATACCCTGAATCTGGTGTCGCAGCTGTTGCAGGCCACGTTTTATAGTGTCTTGCAAAACATATATTTTGTTCTGGGGTGACATTCAATTGCCAAAATAGCAATACCCTGAATCTGGTCTCCCAGCTGTTGCAGGCCAGGATTCATAGTGTCTTGCAAAACATATATTTTGTTCTGAGGTGACATTCAATTGCCAAAATAGCAATACCCTGAATCTGGTGTCCCAGCTGTTGCAGGCCACGTTTCATAGTGTCCGTCAAAACATATATTTTGTTCTGGGGTGACATTCAATTGCCAACATAGCAATACCCTGAATCTGGTGTCCCAGCTGTTGCAGGCCAGGATTCATAGTGTCCGCAAAAACATATATTTTGTTCTGGCCTGGGGTGAAATTCAATTGCCAAAATAGCAATACCATAAATTAGTGGTTTCATCTGTGGCTGGCAAAAAAGAAGAGTGTCCGCCAAAACATATATTTTGTTCTGGGGTGACATTCAATTGCCAAAATAGCAATACCCTGAATCTGTTGTCCCAGCTGTTGCAGGCCAAGTGTAAATCTGTCGATAAAAGGATACCTTTCATCCAGGGCCTAAATACTCGCCCTAAAAGAGATATTCCCCTAAATCAGTGGTTACTGCTTTGCCTGGATTAGTGTAATACGCTACATAAACAAATAGGCAGATATTGTTAGGTGCCCGTAAAAAAAGGCCTGAATTTGAAATCAATACATTGGGCCAAATATTTTCTTCCTTATTGTGGTGCTTGGTGAACGATAACAATGATTAAAACATCTAGTAAGGGACGCGGGCGCGGTCGTGGTGGTGTTAGTGTACCCTCTGGTGCTGGGAGAGGATGTGGCCATTCTGCCACAGCCACACGTCCTAGTGAACCAACTACCTCAGGTTCCAGTACCCGCCAGAATTTACAGCGATATTTGGTGGGGCCCAATGCCGTTCTAAGGATGGTAAGGCCTGAGCAGGTACAGGCGCTAGTCAATTGGGTGGCCGACAGTGGATCCAGCATGTTCACAACATTATCTCCCACCCAGTCTTCTGCAGAAAGCGCACAGGTGGCACCTGAAAACCAAGCCCATCAGTCTGTCACATCACCCCCATGCATATCAGGGAAACTGTCTGAGCCTCAAGTTATGCAGCAGTCTCTTATGCTGTTTGAAGACTCTGCTGGCTGGGTTTCCCAAGGAAATCCACCTAGCCCTTCCCCAGTGGTGGAAGACAAAAAATGCACTGATGCACAACCACTGATGTTTCCTGATGATGAGGACATGGGAATACCACCTCATCGGAGTCCGTACGTCTCTATTGATGACGAAACAGAGGTGCCAACTGCTGCGTCTTTCTGCAGTGTTCAGACCGAACAGGAGGTCAGGGAGGAAGACTGTGTGGAAGACGATGCAGGGGACGATGAGGTCCTAGACCCCACATGGAATGAAGGTCGTGCCACTGACTTTCATAGTTCAGAGGAAGAGGCAGTGGTGAGACCGAGCCAACAGCGTAGCAAAAGAGGGAGCAGGGGGCAAAAGCAGACCAGCCGCCACCAAGAGAGTTCGCCTGCTACTGGCCACCGCCACCAGGGACCGAGCACCCCAAAGGCAGCTTCAAGGAGTTCCCTGGCATGGCACTTCTTTAACCGCTTGCCGACCGCCTCACGCACGGATGCGTCCAGGCGGCGGCAAGTTTGTTCCTCCTGGACGCATCCGTGCGTCATCTCGCGGGAGGCGAGATTTGCTGTGACCGCTCGCACGCACGCGCGTTCACAGCAGAGCGCGGCTCTGAAGTGATTCTGCAGCCTGCCAGCGATGATCAATCGCTGGCAGGCTGTAAATGTAAAATAAATTAGATCAAAGTGGTATATCAGATGCTGTTTTGTTAACAGCGTCTGATATACGTGCTACCTTGTCCTCTGGTGGTCCCATTTACTGGGATCGACCACCAGAGGACCAGGTAACTCTGTAAAGTTGCACCAAACACTACAATAATACCCCCACCCCCCACCCCCCACCCCCCTCACTTTATAACCACTATTAACCCCTTGTTAATCCCTGATCACCCCATATAGACTCCCTGATCACCCCCCTGTCACTGATCACCCCCCTGTAAGGCTCTATTCACATGTCCATATGTGTTTTGCGGATCCGCGGATCCACGGATCCACAGATCCGTGCTGCGGATCCGCAAAACACGGACACCGTCAATGTGCTTTCTGCATTTTGCAGATCCGCACATTGCCAGAACTATATAGAAAATGCTTTTTCTTGTCCGCAATTGCGGACAAGAAAAGGGCATGTTCTATATTTTTGCGGAACGGAAATGCAGACCCATAAGTGCGGATCCGCAATTCCGGATCCGAGCGGGAGAAAGTCTGTCCCCAAAGTCTGTCCCCAATGAAATGAATGGGTCCGCAATTCCGTTCCGCAAACAGAATTTCAGACATGTAAATCTGGCATAAGGATCCCTTATCACCGCCAGTTAGTTAGCTACTTGTTAGGTAGCTAGCGCCCAGCCCACCGCACCGCAGTCACTGATTTTGGCAGAGATTTTTTCATCCACGATGATCGATGCGAATGAAAAAATCCTGGGTGAGAGAAATATCTCTGTAAATGACAACTTTTTAAATTTTTTTATATAAAGTTGTCAATTTACAGCGATATTTCTCAAACAAAGTATGGGTATATGTAAAAATACACCCCAAAACACATTTTTTTTAATAGTTTTTTTTATTTTAAACATCTTGAAAAATACAATCCATCAAGGACAACAACACAAGAACCTACCTAACCACCCCACACCTCAAACCCCCCCCCCCCCACCCCCCCGGTCCCAAACCCTGCAGGAAAAAAAAATAAATAAAAAAAAAACCAACCCAGCTAAAATAGCATAAGAATAATCATTTAATCGTCCCAATCCTTCCATATAGTACTCCATTTTGCATAGGACCCTCTTTGTCTATACAAAACCCTCTCGTAACTTTTCACCTTCTTAACTAAACTTAGCCAATGATTGCGATCTGGAACGAGAGGGGAGCACCATTCTCTGGATATAAGAAGCCTGGCCAAAAAAATCACTTTCATCAACAGTTGGCGCTTCAGAGGCAGACAATTAACTTCCGATAGATCACCAAGGACCCACAATTTTGGAGATAAACGGATGTCCATGTTAAGTCTCTGAGCTAAGGTTGTTTGGACCATTCTTCAATATTTGCTCACCATCGGGCAGTCCCAGAACAGATGAAGATGATCTGCCCCGGTATCCCCGCATCGAGGACAGTCAGAGGAGGCTCTAAATCCCCTCTTATGGAGCCATAGAGGTGTCACATAAATTTTATGTATAATGTTAAACTGTACAACAATGTGATTAAAATTGTGAGAAACCCATCTTAAACCATCACCTATATTCTCCCAATCCGGGGAGCCCAACTCAAACAATAAGTCAGACCAGGATCTCTGTCCTGGGGAAAGACAATCCCAAAAAAAATGTTTCATCAGGTGTCTATAACATTGTGAGAGTTTTACTTTCATGCTACCTTTATTACTAATCAGGTTATGCAAAAATTCAGGAGTGTCTATATTAAGTGAATGACTAACAGCAGTGCTAAAAAGTGCAGACCTCAATTGAAAATAGGCATACCATGCCACCTCACCTACATTTAACTTTTGTTTTAGCTCCATAAGCGACAGGATTTGTCCATCCCTGACCACCTGATGCACGTATCGAATATTTTTCATCCTCCAATATTGCCAACAATTTGAGTCATCTAAGTTCAGAAGCTTTTGATTATGCCATAATGGGGTACAAATAAGTAATGCCTCCACTTTAAACCAACTCTTTATGACTAACCAAGCTTTTATAGCAATTCTGCAGAAAGGTTTAAATCCGGTCTGTGTATTAATTAAATAATCAGACTCTAATACTGTATAAAAATCGGAAAAACCTGAATCTCTTACCAATTTTCTACAGAAATGGTTATTTTCCCAATCATTAAAAAAATTAAGTTGAGAGGCCATATAATAACCCCTAAAATAGGGGAGGTTAAGACCTCCCCGATTGTAGGGCATAGAAAAATAAAGCGCCTTTAATCTCACACGCTTCCTCCCCCATAGCAAATCGTTAATCATCCGCTCTATCAATCTGAAATATTTGTCTTCAATCCATACAGGCGAATTACGTAGAACATAGAGAACCTGGGGCAGCACCACCATTTTTATTAAAGAGATTCTGTCTGCTCTTGCGGGCAGAATTTTTTGCCATACCTTAACTTTAGATCTAACTTTTAATAGTAGAGGAAACAAGTTAAATTTTAAGTAATCTTGAATTTTGGCAGTTACTGTTATCCCCAAGTATTTCATCGAGTCAGATATTAATAACCGATTTGTACTAGTGTTCTCCATCATTCCTCGCATTTCATCTACCGGGAGAAGAACAGTTTTCACCTAATTAACTTCAAAGCCGGAAGGAACAGAAAATAGATTGGCCAACTCCATTATTCGAGGGAGTGTGGTTTCTGTCTGATGAATAAAAAACAAAATATCATCTGCATAAAGAGATATTCGATCCTGCATCCCCATTACACCAAAGCCAGACACTTTCAAGTCCTGCCTGATACTAGCAAGAGGTTCGATATAGATATTAAATAAAAATGGTGACAGAGGACAACCTTGACGGGTGCCTCTTCCTAATACAAAACTCTCTGTAAGCGTATCATTAATCTTAATCCTAGCTACCGGGCATTTATATAACTGCACCATCGCCATAAACTTAGGCCCAAAACCCATCTTTTTCATCACCTCCCAAAGGAACCCCCACTCGACTCTGTCAAACGCCTTGGTGGCATCCAGTGATAGAATAGAGCGGGCGCCGTTCCCAGGCGATTGAATATTAGTAAAAAGCCTGTGTAAATTATGGTGGGTGCCCCTTTTTGGCATAAAGCCATTTTGATCTGGATGAATAACAGACGACATCACCCCAGAAAGCCTCCTAGCCAGAATTTTTGATAATATCTTAACATCCGAATTTAATAAAGAAATAGGTCTATATGAACTCAGATCGATCGGATCTTTATCTTTTTTAGGGATTAGAACTATCAGGGCTTCCATCATGGACTGTGGTAGGCCCCCTCCCTGTAAGGCTTGAGAGAATACCTCCAGTAGATGAGGAAGAATGATATCCCTGTACTTCCGATAAAATTCATAGGGAAGACCATCTAGCCCTGGTGATTAATTCCCAGAAATGGCGCTCAAGGCCTCCTGGATCTCCAACAGAGACAGTTCTCTTTCCAAACAATTTTTTTGGGCTTCTGTTAACATCGGAAGCGAGATTTTATCCAGGAACTGCCTCGCCAGGTCAGGTGATAATCCAGGAGAAGCTCTATATGTCTGAGAAAAATATTGCAGAAAGATATCTTTGATTCCCTCTGAATCTGTTATAACTACACCATCCAACTTACGAATCGAAGCAATGGCTTTCTTTTTCTTATCCTGTTGTAAAATGATTCTGGCTAGGAGCTTACCAGGACGTCCAGACTCGGAGAAGTACTTTTGCCCCTTAAAAAACAACCTATGGTTTGCTTTATCCATTACTAAGTCTTCCAGGGAGCTACTAGCCTTCTGCATCTCTTCTTTATTATCTTCGGTAGGTTGATCAATAAAACGCTCTGTTGTGGATGCCACGGTCCTAGACAATTCCTCCTCCCTTTTCCTAAATGATTTCCTCACAGCAGTGATTTCACTTATAAGGACCCCCCTCAAATATACTTTCAAGGCGTCCCAAACTATATTAATTCTAGCAGAGGGAAGATTCACTTCCCAGAAAGAGGATACATATACTTTAATAGACTTATAGTTATCCATAATGGTAAGCCAATATGGATTCAACCTAAAACCAAGCTCCCTTTTATTGTTATTCTCCCCAGTACAAACCTCAATAGATACAGGTGAGTGATCTGAAACTGTTCTTACTCCATAACGTATCCTTCTAATGTTGTTCAGATTCCTCTCATTAGTAAGTGCTAAGTCAATCCTAGACATTGCTCTGCCCCCCCACTAACACAAGAGTATACCCTCTTTCCTCCGCCAAGATGTTCCCATATATCCACCAATCCAACCTCCAAGCAAAACTGAGGCAAAGGAGAATTAAAGATGTTCCTTCCCACATCTGCATCTAATGTCAGCCTGTCCTTTTTAGGATCCATAACAGAGTTAAAGTCTCCCATCAGTACAAGCCGACATTCTGGTTTCTTTTCCAAAAAACACAATAGTTGGATAAGTGGATACATAGAAAATGGCGGAGGTATGTCGAAAAAGGCGAGAATATAGCTGTAACCATAAAGCCTACCATACAAAAAGATAAATCTACCCTGGTCGTCTATATAAGAGTCTATTAAAGTAAAATCTATAGAGTTATGAATCAGGACTGATACTCCCCTAGAGGCACTATCACCCCAAAACACATTGCCCTACTTCTCCTGAGTACGGTGATACACATGTGTGACACTTTTTTGCAGCCTGGGTGCGCAAAGGGGCCCAAATTCCAACGAGTACCTTTAGTTTTTACATGGCTGCTCACAATTTAGCCCCACCCAAAATGCGAGAACAGTGCAAACACCCCACAAATGACCCCATTTTGGAAAGAAGACACCCAAGGTATTCACTGAGGGGCATAGTGAGTCCATGAAAAATTTAACTTTTTGTCAAAAGTTAGAAGAAAGTGAGACTTTATGAGAAAAAACAATAAAAAATTAATTTCCGCTAACTTGTGCCAAAAAAAAATCTTCTATGAACTCGCCATGCCCCTCACGGAATACCTTGGGGTGTCTTCTTTCCAAAATGGGGTCACATGTGGTGTATTTATACTGCCCTGGCATTTTAGGGGCCCTAAAGCGTGAGAAGAAAAATGCGTAAAAATGCCCTCCTAAAAGGTACTCATTGGTTTTAGGGCCCCTTTGCGCATCTTGGCTGCAAAAAAGTGTCACTCATGTGGTATCGCCGTACTCAGGAGAAGTAGGGCAATGTGTTTTGGGGTGTATTTTTACATTTACCCATGCTGGGTGAGAGAAATATCTCTGTGAATTGACAACTTTGTATAATTTTTTTTTGAAAGTTGTCATTTACAGAGATATTTCTCACACACAGCAGGGGTATATGTAAAAATACACGCCAAAACACATTGCCCTACTTCTCCTGAGTACGGAGATACCACATGTGTGACACTTTTTTGCAACCAAGATGCGCAAAGGGACCCTAAAACCAATGAGTACTTTTAGGATTTCACAGGGCATTTTTACGCATTTGGATTCCAGACTTCTTCTCACGCTTTAGGGGCCCCTAAAATGCCAGGACAGTATAAATACCCCACATGTGACCCCATTTTGGAAAGAAGACACCCCAAGGTATTCTGTGAGGGGCATGGCAAGTTCACAGAGAAAAAATTTTTGGGCACAAGTTAGCAGAAATTGATATTTTTTTTTTCTTACAAAGTCTCATATTTCACTAACTTGTGACAAAAAATTAAATTTTACATGAACTCACCATACCCCTCACAGAATACCTTGGGGTGTCTTCTTTCTAAAATGGGGTCACATGTGGGGTATTTATACTGTCCTGGCATTTTAGGGGCCCCTAAAGCATGAGAAGAAGTCTGGGATCCAAATGCATAAAAATGCCCTGTGAAATCCTAAAGGTACTCATTGGTTTTAGGGTCCCTTTGCGCATCTTGGCTGCAAAAAAAGTCACACATGTGGTATCGCCGTACTCAGGAGAAGTAGGGCAATGTGTTTTGGGGTGTATTTTTATATATACCCATACTTTGTGTGAGAATTATCGCTGTAAACGACAACTTTTTAAATTTTTTTATACAAAGTTGCCAGTTTACAGAGATATTTCTCTCACCCAACATGGTTATATGTAAAAATATACCCCAAAACACATTGCCCTACTTCTCCTGAGTACGGCGATACCACATGAGTGACACTTTTTTGCAGCCTGGGTGCGCAAAGGGGCCTAAATTCCAACGAGTACCTTTAGGTTTTACATGGCTGCTCACAATTTAGCCCCGCCCAAAATGCCAGAACAGTAAACACACCCCACAAATGACCCCATTTAGGAAAGTAGACACCTCAAGGTATTCACTGAGGGGCATAGTGAGTCCGTGGGAGATTTTTTATTTTTTTTGCCAGAAGTTAGCAGAAATGGAAACTTTATTATTTTTATTTTTTTCCTCAGAAAGTGTCATTTTCCGCTAACTTGTGAAAAAAAATGAAATGATACATGAACTCACCATGCCCCTCCGCGAATACTTTGGGGTGTCCTCTTTCTAAAATGGTGTCATTTGGGGGGTATTTATACTTTCCTGGCATTCTAGCACCTGAAGAAACATGACAGGTGGTCAGAAAGTCAGAGCTGCTTCAAAATGCCGAAATTCACTTTTTTGCACCATAGTTTGTAAACGCTATAACTTTTACCCAAACCAATAAATATACACTTATTGGATTTTTTTTTTTATCAAAGACATGTAGAACAATAAATTTTGCGAAAAATTTATATAGAAATGTAGTTTAAAAAAAAAAATTACAACAGAAAGTGAAAAATGTCATTTTTTTGCAAAAATTTCGGAAATTTTTGACTAATAGCAAAAAAAGTTAAAATGTCAGCAGCAATGAAATACCACCAAATGAAAGCTCTATTAGTGAGAAGAAAAGGAGGTAAAATTCAGTAGTGTAGCGCGGAATTGTAAAAAGTGGCCTGATCATTAATGGTGTTTAAGCTAGGGGGGCTGAAGTGGAAAACAATGTGCTGACGACAAGACCCGAGTGGTTTGCACGCTGTGCCATCAGATCCTGAAGCGAGGCATTAACGTTCTGAACATTAGCACAACCTGCATGACCAGGCATCTACATGCAAAGCATGAACTGCAGTGGAGTAAACACCTTAAAAGCAAGGAACTCACTCTGGCTCCCCCTGCTCCCTCTTCTGCTGCTGCCTCGGCCTCTTCCTCCGCCTCGGGAGGAATGTTGGCACCTGCCGCCCACCAAACAGAGGATGTGTCACCGACACCACCACCTGCGTCACCAAGCATCTCCACCATGTCACACGGCAGCGTTCAGCTCTCCATCTCATAATCCTTGGAGAGTAAAGCGTAAATTCCCACCTAGCCACCCTCGAGCCCTGGGCCTGAATGCCAGCATTTCTAAACTACTGGCCTTTGAAATGCTGTCATTCAGGCTGGTGGACACAGACAGCTTCAAACAGCTGATGTCCATGGCTGTCCCACAGTATGTTGTTCCCAGCCGCCACTACTTCTCCAAGACAGCCGTGCCTTCCCTGCACAACCAAGTATCCGATAAAATCAAGTGTGCACTGCGCAACGCCATCTGTGGCAAGGTCCTCCTAACCACAGATACGTGGACTAGTAAGCACGGCCAGGGACGCTATATCTCCCTAACTGCACACTGGGTAAATGTAGTGGCGGCTGGGCCGCAGGCGGAGAGTTCCTTGGCGCACGTCTTTCCGCCGCCAAGGATCGCAGGGCATCATTCTTTGCCTCCTGTAACCTCCTCCTCCTACTCGGCTTCCTCCTCCTCTGCTTCCACCAGCTCATCCAGTCAGCCACACACCTTTACCACCAACTTCAGCACAGCCCGGGGTAAACGTCAGCAGGCCATTCTGAAACTCATATGTTTGGGGGACAGGCCCCACACCGCGCAGGAGTTGTGGCGGGGTATTGAACAACAGACCGACGAGTGCTTTCTGCCGGTGGGCCTCAAGCCCGGCCTGGTGGTGTGCGATAATGGGCGAAATCTCGTTGCAGCCCTTGGGCTAGCCGGTTTGACGCACATCTCTTGCCTGGCGCATGTGCTGAATTTGGTGGTGCAGAAGTTCATTCATAACTACCCCGACATGTCAGAGCTGCTGCATAAAGTGAGGGCCGTCTGTGCGCGCTTCCGGGGTTCACATCCTGCCGCTGCTCGCCTGTCTGCGCTACAGCGGAACTTCGGCCTTCCCGCTCACCGCCTCATATGCGACGTGCCTACCAGGTGGAACTCCACCTTGCACATGCTGGAGAGACTGTGCGAGAAGCATCAGGCCAAAGTGGAGTTTCATCTGCAGCACGCACGCGTCAGTTGCACTGCGGAACAGCACCACTTCACCACCAAAGATTGGGCCTACATGCGAGACCTGTGTGCCCTGTTGCGCTGTTTCGAGTACTCCACCAACATGGCCAGTGGCGATGACACCGTTATCAGCGTTACAATACCACTTCTATGTCTCCTTGAGAAAACGCTTCGGGCGATGATGGAAGAGGAGGTGGCCCAGGAGGAGGAGGAGGAGGATGAGGGGTCATTTTTAGCACTTTCAGGCCAGTCTTTTAGAAGTGGCTCAGAAGCCAGGTACAAATGTGGCCAGCCAGGGCCCACTACTGGAGGACGAGGAGGATGAGGAGAAGGTGGAGAAGGATGAGGATAAAGCAGGTTCACAGCAGGGTGGCACCCGACACAGCTCAGGCCCATCACTGGTGCGTGGCTGGGGGGATATGGAGGACGATGATGGTACGCCTCCCACAGAGGACAGCTTGTCCTTACCTCTGGGGAGCCTTGCACACATGAGCGACTACATGCTGCAGTGCCTGCGCAACGACAGCAGAGTAGCCCAAATTTTAACGTGTGCGGACTACTGGGTTGCCACCCTGCTGGATCCCCGGTACAAAGACAATGTGCCCACCTTACTTCCTGCACTGGAGCGTGATAGGAAGATGCGCGAGTACAAGCGCACGCTGGTAGAGGCGCTCCTGAGAGCATTCCCAAATGTCACAGGGGAACAGGTGGAAGCCCAAGGCGAAGGCAGAGGAGGAGCAAGAGGTCGCCAACGCAGCTGTGTCACGGCCAGCTCCTCTGAGGGCAGGGTTAGCATGGCAGAAATGTGGAAAAGTTTTGTCTCCACGCCACAGCTAACTGCACCACCACCTGATACGGAACGTGCTAGCAGGAGGCAGCATTTCACTAACATGGTTGAACAGTACGTCTGCACACCCCTCCACGTACTGACTGATGGTTCGGCCCCATTCAACTTCTGGGTCTCCAAATTATCCACGTGGCCAGAGTTAGCATTTTATGCCTTGGAGGTGCTGGCCTGCCCGGCGGCGAGAGTTTTCTCTGAAAGTGTATTCAGCACGGCAGGGGGCGTCATTACTGACAAACGCAGCCGCCTGTCCACAGCCAACGTGGACAAGCTGACATTCATAAAAATGAACCAGGCATGGATCCCACAGGACCTGTCCCTCCCTTGTGCAGAATAGACATTTATAACTTCCTCCCCCTCAACCATGTATTCTTGTACTCCGGGGCACTTCTTTATTGAATCCTCATTTTTTTAACTTTACCATGATCTTGCGGTGCAACCCAAAGTTGAATGAACCTCTCCTCTGTCTGGGTGGTGGGGCCGAAATAACTGAGAGTGGCCTTCTCCGGTGGTGGTTGATATGACTCATGATTCCTTGCTGTGGGACCTCTCTCCTCTGTCTGGGTGCTGGGCTGAAATAACTGAGAGTGGCCTTCTCCGGTGGTGGTTGATATGACGCATGATTCCTTGCTGTGGGACCTCTCTCCTCTGTCTGGGTGCTGGGCTGAAATAACTGAGAGTGGCCTTCTCCGGTGGTGGTTGATATGACACATGATTCCTTGCTGTGGGACCTCTCTCCTCTCTCTGGGTGCTGGGCCGAAATAACTGAGAGTGGCCTTCTCCGGTGGTGGTTGATATGACGCATGATTCCTTGCTGTGGGACCTTTCTCCTCTGTCTGGGTGCTGGGGCCGAAATAACTGAAAGTGGCCTTCTCCAGTGTTGATTGATATGACGCATGATTCCTTGCAGTGGGACCTGTCTCCAATTGATATTGGTTAAATTTTATTTATTTTATTTTATTTTAATTCATTTCCCTATCCACATTTGTTTGCAGGGGATTTACCTACATTTTTCTGCCTTTGGCAGCTCTCTAGCCAGTTCCTGGACTATTTTACAGCCTTTTTAGTGCCTAAAAGTTCGGGTCCCCATTGACTTCAATGGGGTTCGGGTTCGGGATAAAGTTCGGGTTGAGTTCGGATCCCGAACCCGAACATTTTCGGGAAGTTCGGCCGAACTTCTCGAACCCGAACATCCAGGTGTTCGCTCATCTCTAATTATAAATAGTTGCTGCCATTCCTATACAAATATCCAGAGGCTATTAAACTAACTTCTAGTAGACTCCAAGTGTGACAGGACTAGTCTGTTTAGCTTGTATTGCGCTGTGGAGTAGTGATGCTTGCGTGTTTAAAAAAGCACATGTCGTGATGCAAATGACGGGAAGTGTCTGAAGTGCATGTGCAGCACGATCACATGAATGGAACCTAGACGCATGTCTCGTGATAGCGTGCAGGGCAAGATGACATAGGTACGGTAAAGCTTGATGAAATGTATAGATGGGGTGTCATCTATCATATGACATATGGATGTAAGAGTGGCTAATGCATATGAGCTTACTTAGTAGGTGTATGTCATGGAAAGCATAATGAGAAAATAGGACCAAAAAGAAGGGGACATAGAGAAAACAATATGAATAGGAATGGATAGTAATTAGGTAGTAAATAAATGAAATAAAGGGCTGAGATAAGAGGATAAAAAGATAAAGAGATAAAAGGAAAAAGGAGATAAAGAGAAAATAAAATATGGTTTGTGTAATATATACCAATAGCTACGTATTTTGGAACTTAGTAGCACTGGGAAGGAATGTGTATACAAACGGAATACATTTATTGGACATACAAATCACTTTTGGTTTTGGATGTCGGTATTAATTAGTTAGGAATAGAGTTGAACGAACACCTGGAAGTTCAGGTTCGCTGGGTTCGGCCGAACTTCGCCGCAAAGTTCGAACTTTGGGGCACTAAAATGGCTCTAAAAAAGTCCTGGAAATGGCTGGAAATTGAAGCAAAATGGGGGTAAGTATGACAAATGCCCTGCAAACTAATTTGGATAGGGAAATAACTTAAAATAACATAAAATACATAAACATTAAAAATAAACATTCTAAACCTGAGGACAATTAAGTGACAGTGGCACCTGCCACCCCACAAACAGAGGATGTGGCAGCCACGCCACCACATCTTTCACTGTCACCAAGCATCTCCACACTATACTGTTCAGCTATCCATCTCCCAAACACTGGAGAGAAAGAGAAATAGAAAGAACCCCCCTACCCACCTGCGATCCCTGGCCCTGAATGCCAGGATTTAAAAATTCCTGATCCGTTGAAATGCTGTCATTCTGTCTGGTGGAGATGGATGGAGACTTTTAAAAAACTTATGGCGGTGGCTGTCCCACAGTAAGTAGTTCACAGCCGCCACTACTTTTCCAGGCGAGCCAACCCTTCCCTGCACAACCAAGTGGCAAGGTCCACATAACCACCAATACGTGGACCGGGCAGGGAAGTTATAACTCCCTAACAGCACACTGGGTTAATGTAGTGGCGGCTGGGCCAATGGCGGATAGTAGTTTGGCGCATGGCCTTCTGCCCCGAGGATTGCAGGACATTTCTCTTTGCCTCCTACTCCTCTTCCTCCTCCTCTACCGCCTCCTCATCCACTCAGCATAACACCTTTACCACCAACATCAGCACAGCCAGGGGGAAACGACAGTAGGCTGTTCTGAAACTCATCTGTTTGGGGGACAAACCCCACGCCGCGCAGGAGCTGTGGACGGGCATGGAACAACAGACCGATGAGTGGTTGGTGTCACTGAGCCTCAAACCCGGCCAGGTGGTGTGCGATAATGGGCGAAAACTCATAGCAGCTCTGGGCCTAGCCAGTTTGACACACATCCCTTGCCTGGCGCATGTGCCGAATTTGGTGGTGCAGAAATTCCTGAACACCTGACAGTGAAAATCAATTCAGTTAATCCAGCTCTTAGATTCTGGTGGGACAAATTCACTTTTGTTGAGCTGCAGATGTGACAGGCAAAACATTTTATTAAATTTGTCGGTTAGATTGTTGGGTAAAATTTTCACAGTTATCAGGACTTTTTATTATAAATCGGAACAAAAACTATACAAGGAACATTTCAAAAAGAGAAAATTAACCCGACTAGCCTCTCACCCTACACCCCCCCCCCTTTCACTCAAACCACTTATTAATGCCCATTCACAAACTAATCAACATAGGCCAGGTACACAATTGTCCAGCCAGGGCACAGTTCTGGAGAAGAAGAAGAAACCATGTTCACAGCAGGGTGGCACCCAAAGCAGCTCATGGCCATCACTTGATCATGGCTGGGGGATACAGAGGACACAGATAATACACCTCCCACAGAGGACAGCCTCTGGGCAACCTAGCAAACATGAGCGACTACATTCTATAGTACCTGCGCAACAACTGCCTAGTTGCCCATATTCTAACTTGTGCAGATTACTGGGTGGCCACCCTGCTGGATCTCCATTGCAAGGACAACGTGCTGTCCTTAATTCCGTCACTGAAGCGTGATCTGATGAAGCCAACGCTGGTAGACATGCTGCTGATGGCATTCACACCTGACACCGGGGGCTCAGTTGAAGGCTAAAGCAGAGGAGGATGAGGAAGAAGCCGCCAGAGCAGCTGGATCACCGCCTGCACCTCAGAAGGCAGGGTTATCATGGCTGAAATGTGGAAAAGCTTTGTCACCACCCACAACAACCAGCAGGAGGAGGAGGACTAAAAGACTTTGTAAGGGCCCCCTCAACAGTATTATACAATGAAATTATATACAGTGGAAGTATAGACAGTGTAGAAAACTGATGAAACAGCTGCCGGGCCTGGTCTGAGAGAGCAATCTTTAGTAGCCACAGGAATGGGGGTGGCATGAAAGAAAGGGGTTGCGAAAAAATTACTGGGGGAGGGGGGCCCAATTAAAAATATGCTGTTGGGCTCCGTCATTTCTAGCTACGCCACTGGGTCTGCCGCATTTAACTTCGGGGTCCCCAAATTGGGGACATGGCCTCAGCTTGACCTTTACGCCTTGGAGGTGCTGACCTGACCATAGATAAGCACAGCCGCCTGTCCACAGCCAACGTGGACAATCTCACATTCATTAAAAAGAACCAGGCATGGATCCCACAGAACTTATTCGTACCTTATGCAGAACAGACATGTATATCGGCTTACTCTTTGTTTTCTTTTTTATATTTCCCAATGTTTTGAGATCTACCACCATTTATAAAAAAAACATTAAAAAAACATTGTTGTTGGCGACTACCTTTTGCTTCACAGCCAAAAAAGGCTTTCTGTCAGGCAACAATGTAACCGCCAATTGTAATGAATTAAGTTCACTGTCTGTTATGCAGTGCAGGGGTACTTTGAAAGAAAGAAGGGGTACAGATCAGCCAACAATCTAAACGCCAACTAATTTACAGAATATATTTCCCAGTCAGGTATGCAGTGCCGGGGTACTTTGAAAGAAAGAAGGGGTACAGATCACCCAACAATCTGAAGGCCACCTAATTTACTGAAAATATTTTCCAGTCAGGTATGCAGTGCAGGTGTACCTTGAATGAAAGAAGGGGTACAGATCACCCAACAATTGGAAGGCCATCTAATTTACTGAATATATTTCCCAGTCAGGTATGCAGTGCAGGGGTACTTTATGGCCCAAGAATGTAACAGACGATTTTTAGAAATTTACCTCCCTGTCACCTATGCAGAGCAGTGGTTTGTATACGGCAAAAATGCTAAAATGTCAGCCACCAATGTAACAGATGATTTTTAGAAATTTACCTCACTTTCACCTATGCAGAACAGGGGTTTGTATAAGGCAAAAATGGTAAAATGACACCCAATAATGAAACAGACAATTTTTACCAATTTATGTCCTTGTCACCTATGCAGAGCATGGGTTTGTATATGGCAAAAATGGTAAAATGTCACCCAAGAATGTAACAGACAATTTTTAGAAATGTATGTCCCTGTCACCTATGCAGAGCAGGTGTTTGTATATGGCAAAACTGGGTTAATGTCACCCAATAATGTAACAGATGATTTTTACAAATTTACCTCCCTGTCACCTATGCAAATCAGGGGTTTGTATCTGGCAAAAATTGTAAAATGTCACCCAAGAATGTAACAGTCGATTTTTAGAAATTTACCTCCCTGTCACCTATGCAGAGCAGGGGTTTGTATACGGCGAAAATGGTAAAATGTCACCTGCAATGGAACAGACGATTTTTACTAATTTACTTCCCTGTCACCTATGCAGAGAAGGAGTTTGTATGCGACAAAAATTGTAAAATATCACCCAAGAATATAACAGAGGATTTTTAGAAATTTAGCTCCCTGTCACCTATGCAGATCAGGGGTTTGTATATGGCAAAAATATAAAATGTCACCCACCAACGGAACAGTCGATTTTTAGAAATTTACCTCCCTGTCACCTATGCAGAGCAAGGGTTTGTATACGGCAACATTGGTGAAATGTCACCCACCAACGGAACAGTCAATTTTTACAAATTTACGTCCCTGTCACCTATGCAGAGCAGGACTTTGTATATGGCAAAAATGGTAAAATGTCACCCACCAATGGAACAGACGATTTTTACTAATTTATGTCCCTGTCACCTACGCAGAGCAGGAGTTTGTATATGGCAAAAATGGTAAAACATCACCAACCAATGGAACAGATGATTTTTACAAATTTACATCCCTTTCACCTATCTAGCACAAAAAGTGTGTTTTTTTATAGCACCAATATAAATGCAGTATGCTACGGTTGTATTGGACTGTCAGAAATCCAGTGTAGCCTGCAAATTTGCTATCTAGCACAAAAAAAGTGTGCTTTTTTATATCAGCAAGGTAACTGCAGTATTTAACGGTTGTATTGGACTGTCAGATATGCATTGTCTGTTGCAGACAGATACAAAATCGCTTTAGGTCACAAAAATATGTGACAGGCTAATGTAATTGAATGATTTTCACTGCCAGGTATGCACTGCAGGCCGCAAAGGTACTTGACTCGCCAAAAAAGGGAATTTGTGCTCCACTAAACTACCAGAACAGAATTAAAGTAATGTCCCTGGCACTAATGCAGTTCACATGCAGTTGCAAGTGCACTGCGGTTGCAAAAATTGCCGCCGACGCCCACCGAACTAGCAGATGGATTAAAAGTTATATTTCAATGTCACTGGGCTCAGGGCTAGGTACAAAAATGTAGCATAGCATAGCACTCTCAATAATCGCTGTAGTTTGAGGATTGAACACTAAGTACACCAGAATTCTTCCCTAATTTCTCTATGGGCAGACTAGTGAAACGCTTGTTAATTGGCTGAGAAATGTATGAAATGAGAGCAAGGAGTCCAACGGGTCCTCTCATATGCAGAAGATATAATCAATGTAGAGTTTCCAAAGTTTGGCGTGTAAAACGAAGTAGGGATGTTGGTAAATGTACGTATTTTCAAAATCCGCCATATAGCAATTAGCATTGGGAAGCGCCACATTGGACCACCTTGCGGTACCTTGTATCTACAGGTAAAAATCATCCTGAAACATAAAGTAATATTTGGTGAGAACCAGATGATGGATACCCGTACAAAACCAAATCAAGTTCGGCTCAAAATTTGCAGAGGATAGTAACTTTAAAACTGCTGGTGTTCATCGAAAACAAAACAATAGCTGGTCTCAGGGAGACCAGCTACAAAAAACACTGCAGAGCCTCATTTAAGAGTCTCAACACAGCAATCCAAAGTGCAAAGCTCCCTGGGAAACAGTAATATGCAAAACAAATGTGGAGCCCCAGTATTGGGTCTACACTACAGCACAATGAAAGCCAGATATCCCTGGTGTTCAACGAAAGCATACAAACTGGATACATCCTTGGTGACCAGAATTCTGCTGAGAGCAGACCAAGGAAACTAATTTTTTTTTAAAAATGCTGTAGTTTCCAATAGGGAGAATCTAGTGCCCTTAACTATAGGTGTGATGATTTTTTACAATAAGACTGACAGAGGAGATATATAGAGTCAGTGGGGACCACTATGGGGGTAAAAGGGGGGATTTTGAATATTTTTATGTATTTTAGGTAGAATATAAAATACTGGTATGATAGGGTGTTATGCAAGCAGGTGAGGACCCACTGCCCTACTGCCTGGCTATACTCTGGAGGGGCGTGACTAAGCAACTACGTGGTCTTCACTAGAGCCTCTGATGGTGAGGATAGGCTTGGGCCATTAGGGTAGTTGCCAGGTGCCACTACAGAGCAGTCCCGAGTCAGTGGCATCTGACCAGGAGGTCAGAGATACGGGTGCAAGCACTGAGGGGAAGTACGTGGACAGGGCCGGCAGAGATCAAGCAAAGTCCGTAAACGAAGTCCAAGGTCAGGGGCAGGCGGCAAACAAGCAAGGTCTGTAAATGAAGTCAGCTCGGTGCATGGCAGCTGGAAGGAAAGAGGGAGCCCAGCACCCATGCCCGAGGGTAGGGTCAGCAGCGCCGACACGGACTACTGGGCTAACATAGGGTTAGGATTGGTAAGAAAGCTCACAACTGAGTCATCAATAACTCCAAAGGTTTGATGGTATTTAGGGGTATCCTTGATCTTGGTAGCTATCTTGTTAGTCGGGTTTTGTGTGAGTTACTGGTAGACTTGGGTGTCAAGTAATTTACATTTTATCTCCTGAATATAAAGTGAGCTGTCCATAATTACCAGTGCTCTCAGTAAGTTAAATTACTATTTTTTATTATGTGAAAAATGCTTTTTATTGAGAAGCATTTACGTGTGATGTTTCAGTCGGTAGACATTTTTCAAACTGTAGCAACATAAATGAAAATACAGTAAATATACATAAATAACTCTAGAGCTGTTCAGTGACGAATACAATATTCCATAGGATACATGATTCCACAAAAATGGAATTGAATGTGTCATTGGGGTCCAAACATAATGTAAGTGCCTACTAATAACGCTCAAAAGAATAGCAGACATGATTATGATCAAGACTAGGGTTAAGCGAGACCGAACTGTAAAGTTCGAGTTCGTACCGAACTTTAGGGTTTTTGGTACCCAGACCCGAACCCGGACATTTCCATAAAAGTTCGGGTTCAGTGTTCAGCGATTTCTTGGTGCTCTTTGAAAGGCTACAGGGCAGCCAATCAACAAGCGTTTCACTAGTCTGCCCTTAGCAGCCATCACAGCCATGCCTACTAATGGCATGGCTGTGATTGGCCAAGAGCAGCATGTGACCCAGCCTTTATATAGGCTAGAGTCACGTAGTGCCGCACGTCACTCTGCTCTTCTAAGTGTAGGGATAGGAAACTACTGCTGCTGTGAGGGAGAGATTAAGGGAGAATTCTGTTGAACTTGGTGGTGTTCAATCTTTAAACTACAGCGATTATTGAGGGTGCTATGCTACATTTTTGTACCCAGCCCTGAGCCCAGTGATATTGAAAAATACCTTTTAATCCATTAGCTAGTTCGGTGGGCGTCAAGCGACAATTTTTGCAACTGCATGTGAACTGCATGTGTGCCAGGGACATTACTTTAATTCTGTTCTGGTAGCTCAGTGGAGGACAAATTCCATCAAGTACCCCTGCAGCCTGCAGTGCATACCTAGCAGTGAAAACTATTCAATTACATCAGTCTGTCACATATTTTTGTGACCTAAAGCAATTTATTATCTGTCTGCAACAGGCACTGCTTATCTGTAAAAAGTTAAATATACAGTTAAATACAGCAGTTACCTTGCTGATATAAAAAAGCACAATTTTTTGCTAGATAGTAAATTTACGGGCTATGCTGCATTTCTCACAGTCCAATTAAACCGTTACATACTGCAGTTACATTGCTGCTATAAAAAAGCATATTTTTGTTGTGCTAGATAGCAAATTTACATGCTACACTTCATTTCTTACAGTCCAATACAATTGTAACATACATTACATTGGTGCTATAAGAAAACACACTTTTTGTGCTAGATAGGTGACAGGGACATAAATTAGTAAAAATCGCCAGTTCCACTGGTGGGTGACATTTTACCATTTTTGCCATATACAAACCCCTGCTCTGCATAGGTGACAGGGAGGTAAATTTCTAAAAATCATCTGTTACATTATTGGGTGACATTAACTCAGTTTTGCCGTATACAAACCCCTGCTCTGCATAGTTGACAGGGAGGTAAATATCTAAAAATCGTCTGTTCCATTGGTGGGTGACATTTTACCATTTTTGCCATATACAAACCCTTAATCTGCATAGGTGACAGGAAGGTAAATTTCTAAAAATAGTCTGTTACATTCTTGGGTGACATTTTACAAATTTTGCCTATACAAACCCCTGCTCTGAATAGGTGACAGGGAGGTAAATTGTAAAAATCGTCTGTTACATTCTTGGGTGACATTAACCCAGTTTTGCCGTATACAAACCCCTGCTCTGCATAGGTATTAGGGATGTAAATTTGTAAAAATCGTCTGTTACTAGTGTTGAGCATGAATATTCAAAAAACGAATTTTAATCGCGAATCTCGTCAGTTCGCGATTTCGCAAATATCTCGAATATGTGACAATATATTAGGCAAAGCGAATATTCGTTTATTCAGAAGCCTAACTACGCTAGTAGCATGTCTCCTTTCTTCGTCCAATCATACCCAGTCATTTCTTATCGCTTCTAGCCCTAATGCGATTAGATTAGCGCGCATATTATATTACATTTTTTTCGGAGACTATACATTTCATAAAAGATGCATAATTTTTTTTCGAATTTCCCCTTTTTTTAAAATTCTGTCTAGTTTTGGTCCCTCGCTTTTGCTTCGCGTCAGCCCACAGTATAGTTGATTGTGCACAATTGTAGAGGTCCGGTTTCGGGTCTTCTGGAGAATTGATTATTTTCCCTTATAACATGGTTATAAGGGGAAATAATAGCATTCTTAATAAAGAATGCATTGTAAAATGAAGTGGAAGGGGTTAAAAATAATAAAAGGTAACTTACCTTAGCCACTTGATCGCGTAGTTGCGATCTTTCCTGTCTTTCCCTGCATCAGCTAAGATCTAAAGGACCTGTGATGACGTCACATCACATGGTCCAATCACATGGTCCATCACCATGGTAAGATGGACCATGTGATTGGACCATGTGATGTGACGTCATCACAGGTCCTTTAGATCTTAGCTGATGCAGGGAAAGAGAGGAGAGATCGCAACTACGCGATCAAGTGGCTAAGGTAAGTTAACTTTTATTATTTTTAACCCCTTCCTCTTCATTTTACAATGCATTCTTTATTAAGAATGGTATTATTTCCCCTTTTAACCATGTTATAAGGGAAAATAATAGAGATCGGGTCCCGTTGCTAAGCAACCATGCGGGAAAATCGCAACGCATCCGCACTTGCTTGCTCACTTGATTCACTTCTATGGGGCCTGCGTTGCGTGAAAAACGCACAATATAGAGCATGCTGCGATTTTCACGCAACACGGAAGTGATGCGTGAAAATCACCGCTCATGTGCACAGCCCCATAGAAATGAATGGGTCCGGATTCAGTGCGGGTGCAATGCGTCCTCCTCACGCATTGCACCCGCGCGGAAAACTCGCCCGTGTGAAAGGGGCCTAACTGTGACTAGAATTCACATGACATATGCAATAAAAGTATTCAGTATTCATGTGAAATTTAAGACATTAAAGTTACTGCGAAAATTCGGTACTTGCACATTCGCATATATCTGTTCGTGCAATGTTTTATTTTTATTGGAAGCTTTAACTGCGTGTGTTAGTGACTGCACCTTAAACATAGTGCATGTTCTGCGAAAAGTCGGATATGTAATTTTCGCAGAAATCTAATCGAGTCCAGACTGTCGCCTGCCATTTCATGTAGACTTTTCCAGTTAAAGGGCTTCTGTCCCGCCCAAACAGCGCCGTATCGGTCTTCATTCTGCGCAGGTGCTCAGAGAGAAGGACGCTCGCTTGGCTGCTCCTTCCTCAGTGTGCCTGCGCTGAATGAGGACCGGTACGGTGCAAGCACGGGATTTTAGCTGCAGACAATTTGCTGGTAGTGAAGAAATTTGCATATCATAAAAGTACTATTTTAAAAGAATTTAAGGCACAGCCAGAGGTAAGAGGGGTATATATGGACTCTGTGTACATTAGCAATTATATTAAGTCCAATACTGAAAATTGCTGTTTGGGGGGTGACAGAAGCCCTTTAAGATCATGTACTGCGAGAAATCGTTACCTAAAAAGTTGCCGGAATCTCTGTGCAATATGGCGTTTGGCTGTTTTGCTATTCATTCAGTATGCTTGGACGAATAGCCGAATATGTAGAATATAGCTATATATTCACAAATCGAATATTCATTTCTTTTCCCCCTTTCCCTGTGAGTAGAGATGAGCGAACACTTGGATGTTCGGGTTCGAGACGTTCGGCCGAACTTCCTGAAAATGTTCGGGTTCGGAATCCGAACTCGACCCGAACTTTATCCCGAACCTGAACCCCATTGAAGTCAATGGGGACCCGAACTTTTGGGCACTAAAAAGGCTGTAAAATAGTCCAGGAAAGGGCTAGAGGGCTGCAAAAGGAAGCAAAATGTAGGAAAATGCCATGCAAACAAATGTGGATAGGGAAATGAATTAAAATAAAATAAAATAAATCAAAATTAGCCAATATCAATTGGAGAGAGGTCCTATAGCAGAGAATCATGCGTCATATCACCCACCACTGGAGAAGGCCACTTTCAGTTATTTCGGCCCCAGCACCCAGACAGAGGAGAGAGGTCCCACAGCAAGGAATCATGCGTCATTTCACCCACCACCGGAGAAGGCCACTCTCAGTTATTTTGGCCCAGCACCCAGACAGAGGAGAGAGGTCCCACAGCAAGGAATCATGCGTCATATCAACCACCACTGGAGAAGGCCACTTTCAGTTATTTAGGCCCAGCACCCAGACAGAGGAGAGAGGTCCCACAGCAAGGAATCATGCGTCATATCAACCACCACTGGAGAAGGCCACTCTCAGTTATTTCGGCCCAGCACCCAGACAGAGGAGAGAGGTCCTACAGCAAGGAACCATGCGTCATATCAACCACCACTGGAGAAGGCCACTTTCAGTTATTTCAGCCCCAGCACCCAGACAGAGGAGAGAGGTCCCACAGCAAGGAATCATGCGTCATATCACCCACCACTGGAGAAGGCCACTTTCAGTTATTTCGGCCCCAGCACCCAGACAGAGGAGAGAGGTCCCACAGCAAGGAATCATGCGTCATATCACCCACCACTGGAGAAGGCCACTATCAGTTATTTCGGCCCCAGCACCCAGACAGAGGGGAGAGGTCCCACAGCAAGGAATCATGCGTCATATCACCCACCACTGGAGAAGGCCACTATCAGTTATTTCGGCCCCAGCACCCAGACAGAGGAGAGAGGTCCCATAGCAAGGAATCATGCGTCATATCACCCACCACTGGAGATGGCAACTTTCAGTTATTTCGGCACAGCACCCAGACCGAGTATACAGGTCCCACAGCAAGGAATCATGCATCATATCACCCACCACTTGAGAAGGCCACTCAGTTATTTCGGCCCCAGCACCCAGACAGAGGAGAGAGGTCCCACAGCAAGGGATCATGCGTAATATCACCCACCACTGGAGAAGGCCATTTTCAGTTATTTCGGCCCCAGCACCCAGACAGAGGAGAGAGGTCCCACAGCAAGGAATCATGCGTCATATCACCCACCACTGGAGAAGGCCACTCAGTTATTTCGGCCCAGCACCCAGACCGAGAATACAGTTCCCACAGCCAGGAATCATGCGTCATATCACCCACCACTGGAGAAGGCCACTTTCAGTTATTTCGGCCCCAGCACCCAGACAGAGGAGAGGTTCATTCAACTTTGGGTTGCACCGCAAGATCATGGTAAAGTTAAAAAAATTAGGATTCAATAAAGAAGTGCCCCGGAGTACAAGAATACATGGTTGAGGGGGAGGCAGTTATAAATGTCTATTCTGCACAAGGGAGGCACAGGTCCTGTGGGATCGATGCCTGGTTCATTTTTATGAAAGTCAGCTTGTCCACGTTGGCTGTGGACAGGCGGCTGTGTTTGTCAGTAATGACGCCCCCTGCCATGCTGAATACACGTTCAGACAAAACGCTGGCCGCCGGGCAGGCCAGCACCTCCAAGGCATAAAATGCTAACTCTGGCCACGTGGACAATTTGGAGACCCAGAAGTTGAATGGGGCCGAACCATCAGTCAGTACGTGGAGGGGTGTGCAGACGTACTGTTCAACCATGTTAGTGAAATGCTGCCTCCTGCTAACATGTTCCATACTAGGTGGTGGTGCAGTTAGCTGTGGCATGGAGACAAAACTTTTCCACATTTCTGCCATGCTAACCCTGCCCTCAGAGGAGCTGGCCGTGACACTGCTGCGTTGGCGAACTCTTGCTCCTCCTCTGCCTTCGCCTTGGGCTTCCACCTGTTCCCCTGTGACATTTGGGAATGCTCTCAGGAGCGCGTCTACCAGCGTGTGCTTGTACTCGCGCATCTTTCTATCAAGCTCCAGTGCAGGAAATAAGGTGGGCACATTGTCTTTATACCGGGGATCCAGCAGGGTAGCAACCCAGTAGTCCGCACATGTTAAAATGTGGGCAACTCTTCTGTCGTTGCACAGTCACTGCAGCATGTAGTCGCTCATGTGTGCCAGGCTCCCCAGAGGTAAGGACAAGCTGTCCTCTGTTGGAGGCAAATCGTCATCGTCCTCCGTATCCCCCCAGCCACGCACCAGTGATGGGCCTGAGCTGTGTCGGGTGCCACCCCGCTGTGAACCTGCTTCATCCTGATGAGGATGAGCTGGTGGAAGCAGAGGAGGAGGAAGCCGAGTAGGAGGAGGAGGCTACATGAGGCAAAGAATGATGCCCTGCGATCCTTGGCGGCAGAAGGACGTGCGCCAAGGAACTCTCCACCTGGGGCCCAGCCGCCACTACATTTACCCAGTGTGCAGTTAGGGAGATATAGCGTCCCTGGCCGTGCTTACTGGTCCACGTATCTGTGATTAGGTGAACCTTGCCACAGATGGCGTTGCGCAGTGCACACTTGATTTTATCGGATACTTGGTTGTGCAGGGAAGGCACGGCTGTCTTGGAGAAGTAGTGGCAGCTGGGAAGAACATACTGTGGGACAGCCATGGACATCAGCTGTTTGAAGCTGTCTGTGTCCACCAGCCTGAATGACAGCATTTCAAAGGCCAGTAGTTTAGAAATGCTGGCATTCAGGCCCAGGGCTCGAGGGTGGCTAGGTGGGAATTTACGCTTTCTCTCCAAGGTTTGTGAGATGGAGAGCTGAACGCTGCCGTGTGACATGGTGGAGATGCTTGGTGACGCAGGTGGTGGTGTCGGTGGCACATCCTCTGTTTGGTGGGCGGCAGGTGCCAACATTCCTCCCGAGGCGGAGGAAGAGGCCGAGGCAGCAGCAGAAGAGGGAGCAGGGGGAGCCAGAGTGAGTTCCTTGCTTTTAAGGTTTTTTCTCCACTGCGGTTCATGCTTTGCATGTAGTTGCCTGGTCATGCAGGTTGTGCTAAGGTTTAGAACGTTAATGCCTCGCTTCAGGCTCTGATGGCACAGCGTGCAAACCACTCGGGTTTTGTCGTCAGCACATTGTTTAAACAAGTGCCATGCCAGGGAAGTCCTTGAAGCTGCCTTTGTGGTGCTCGGTCCCTGGTGGCGGTGGCCAGTAGCAGGCGAACTCTCATGGCGGCTGTTCTGCTTTTGCCCCCTGCTCCCTCTTTTACTACAATGTTGGCTCGGTCTCACCACTGCCTCTTCCTCTGAACTATGAAAGTCAGTGGCACGACCTTCATTCCATGTGGGGTCTAGGACCTCATCGTCCCCTGCATCGTCTTCCACACAGTCTTCCTCCCTGACCTCCTGTTCGGTCTGCACACTGCAGAAAGACGCAGCAGTTGGCACTTGTGTTTCGTCATCATCATAAACGTGCGGACTGCAATGAGATGATATTCCCATGTCCTCATCATCAGGAAACATCAGTGGTTGTGCATCAGTGCATTCTATGTCTTCCACCACTGGGGAAGGGCTAGGTGGATTCCCTTGGGAAACCCTGCCAGCAGAGTCTTCAAACAGCATAAGAGACTGCTGCATAACTTGAAGCTCAGACAGTTTCCCTGATATGCATGGGGGTGATGTGACAGATTGATGGGCTTGGTTTTCAGGCGCTACCTGTGCGCTTTCTGCAGAAGACAGGGTGGGAGATGATGTTGTGAATGTGCTGGATCCACTGTCGGCCACCCAATTGACTAGCGCCTGTACCTGCTCAGGCCTTACCATCCTTAGAACGGCATTGGCCCCGCCAAATATCCATTGGCCCGCTGTAAATTCTGGCGGGTACTGTAACCTGAGGTAGTTGGTTCACTAGGACGTGTGGCTGTGGCAGAATGGCCACGTCGTCTCCCAGCACCAGAGGGTCCACTAACACCAACACGTCCGCGTCCCTTACTAGATGTTTTCCTCATTGTTACCGTTCACCAAGCACCAAAATAAGAAAAAAAATATTTGGCCCAATGTATTGATTTCAAATTCAGGCCTTTTTTTACAGGCACCTAACACTATCTGCCTATTTACGTACCGTGTAACACTAATCCAGGCACAGCAGTAACCACTGATTTAGGGTAATATCTATTGTAGGGATAGTATTTAGGCCCTGGATGAAAGGTATCCTTTTATGGACAGATTTACACTTGGAGATGTACAGTAGCATGTGAAAAAATATGTAGGATTATGCCTTCAGGAATTGTATTTTAACACTTTGTGTAATATACCCTTTAACGGACAGAAATACAATGTGAGATGCATGGTAGCGTGTGAAGTTATTGAGGATGACCCTCTCAGCACTTGAATATACACCTTGAGTGTAATATACCCTTTTAAGGAAAGATTAACACTTGGCCTGCAACAGCTGGAACACCAGATTCAGGGTATTGTTATATTGGCAATTGAATTTAACCCTAGAAAAAAATATACCCTGTTACGGACAGATTTAAACTAGGCCTGCAACTGCTGGAACACCAGATTCAGTCTATTGCTATTTTGGCAATTAAATTTCACCCCAGAAAAAAATATTCCCTGTTACGGACAAATTTAAAATAGACCTGCAACAGCTGGAACACCAGATTCAGGGTATTGCTATTTTGACAATTGAATTTCACCCCAGAACAAAATATATCCTTTGCCGGACACTATGAAACTTGGCCAGCCACAGCTGAAACCACTGATTTATGGTATTGCTATTTTGGCAATTAAATTTCACCCCAGAACAAAATATAACCTTTGTAGGACACTATGAAACTTGGCCAGCCACAGCTGAAACCACTAATTTATGGTATTGCTATTTTGGTAATTAAATTTCACCCCAGAACAAAATATATCCTTTGCCGGACACTATTATACTTTGCCAGCCACTGTTGGGACACCAGATTTAGGGGATTGCTATTTTGGCAATTGAATTTCACCCCAGAACAAAATGTATCCTTTGCAGGACACTATGGAACTTGGCCAGCCACAGCTGAAACCACTGATTTATGGTATTGCTATTTTGGCAATTGAATGTCACCTCAGAACAAAATATATCCTGTGCAGGACACTATTATACTTTGCCAGCCCCTGCTGGGACACCAGATTTATGGTATTGCTATTTTGATAATTGAATTTCACCCCAGAACAAAATATACCCTGTTACGGACAGATTTAAACTAGGCCTGCAACTGCTGGAACACCAGATTCAGGATATTGCTATTTTGGCAATTAACTTTCACCCCAGAACAAAATATATCCTTTTCCGGACACTATTATACTTTGCCAGCCACTTCTGGGACACCAGATTTAGGGGATTGCTATTTTGTCAATTGAATTACACCCCAGAACAAAATATATCCTTTGCCGGACACTATTATACTTTGCCAGCCACTGCTGGGACACCAGATTTAGGGGATTGCTATTTTGGCAATTGAATTTAACTTCAGAACAAAATATATCCTTTGCAAGACACTATGAAACTTGGCCAGCCACAGCTGAAACCACTGATTTTTGTTATTGCTATTTTGGCAATTGAATTTCACCCCAGAACAAAATATATCCTTTGCAGGACACTATGAAACTTGGCAAGCCACAGCTGAAACCACAGATTTTTGTTATTGCTATTTTGGTAATTGAATTTCACCCCAGAACAAAATATACCCTGTTATGGACAGAGTTAAACTAGGCCTGCAACTGCTGGAACACCAGATGCAGGGTATTGCTATTTTGGCAGTTAAATTTCACCCCAGAACAAAATATATCCTTTGCCGGACACTATTATACTTTGCCAGCCACTGCTGGGACACCAGATTTAAGGGATTGCTATTTTGGCAATTGAATTTCACCCCAGAACAAAATATATCCTTTGCAGGACACTATGAAACTTGGCCAGCCACAGCTGAAACCATTGATTTAGGGTATTGCTATTTTGGCAATTGAATTTCACCCCAGAACAAAATATACCCTGATACGGACAGATTTAAACTAGGTCTGCAACTGCTGGAAAACCAGATTCAGGCTATTGCTATTTTGTTAATTGAATTTCACCCCAGAACCTAATATACCCTGTTATGGACAGATTTAAACTAGGCCTGCAACTGCTGGAACACCAGATTCAGGGTATTGCTATTTTGGCAATTAAATTTCACCCCAGAACAAAATATATCCTTTGCCGGACACTATTATACTTTGCCAGCCACTGCTGGGACACCAGATTTAGGGGATTGCTATTTTGGCAATTGAATTTCACCCCTGAACAAAATATATCCTTTGCCGGACACTATTATACTTTGCCAGCCACTGCTGGGACACCAGATTTAGGGGATTGCTATTTTGGCAATTGAATTTCACCACAGAAAATAATCTATCCTTTGCCAGACAGCAGACAGTATTACATTTGGCTAGCCAAAGCTGGAACACCAGATTTAGGGGATTGGTATTTTGGCAATTGAATTTAACCCCTTAATAAAATATAAAAATTGCTATCTTGAGTTTCTAGGGGTGACAATAAGCACAGCCAAGCCCCTGATGTAGGATATAGCAAAAAAGAAACAACTAGTATTGATGGATTGATGGACTTGGTGGCAGCTTGTTCTGGTGCACCACAAGTCACAAAATGGCCACCGATCACCCCAGAAAAAAGTGACAGAAAATTGCTCTGTGCAGCCTAAAAACCAGTGAGCAAGTAACTAGCAGAAGTTGAATCATTCACAGCTGTAGATCGATCACTTCATTAGGTGCTTTTGCTGACTTTTCCCTGCCTAATCTCGCCCTCACAGAAGCTGCGTCCTCTCCCTACACTAATCAGAGCAGTGTGACGTGCGGAGCTACGTGACTCCAGCTTATATAGAGGCTGGGTCACATGCTGCACTTGGCCAATCACAGCCATGCCATTAGTAGGCATGGCTGTGATGGTTTCTTAGGGCAAGAAGTAAAATGCTAGCTGATTGGCTGCTGTGCCCCCCGTCAGAAAGCGGGAAGAAATCGCCGAACAACGGACCCGGACCCAAACTTTTTTGAAAATGTTCGGGGACGGGTCCCAAACACCCCAAAATTCTGTACGAACCCGAACTATGCTCGAACTGTTCACTCAACACTAATGGTGATATTTCGCTCTCGTTTCTTTTGCCAATAGGTGCACCAACCCACCCACTCAAGCTTGGAGACAGAGTCCTGGTGAAGGCCCTCCTTAACTTGAAGTCGCTGGACCCACCCTATGGACCCCCTGTGACAGTCCAGGCCATGACCAGTACTGCAGTGCTAACAGTCACCAGGCTGAGTTGTTACCAGGAGCAACAGTGCAGGACAGAAGGATGAGGCAGAGGTAAAGTCAGAAAGGCAATTGGTCAGGGCAGGCGGCACAGGTACAGGTCAGGCAATCCGGGTCGACAACAGGAGAGTCAAGGCAAGCAGTCAGGGATCAAATGGGTAGCAGAATCCAGGAACACAAGCGGATATCAGGAACCTTAGCAGGACACAAGGACCTTGACACTAAGGCATCTGGGAATGGGGCTGAGTCACTTATATATGTGCAGGAGGGCTAGGATTGGTTGGCGATGTCACATGATGCAACCCATAAAACACAGGAAGTGACGCACGCCAGCCCTTGAAGAAATGCTGCAGGAAACAAGCAGCAAGCATGTTGTGGCCAGGGCTAAAAGGAAACACTGGCGGCAACTCACTGCTGAACATGGCGCCCATGGCAGCGGTAGTAAGCAGGGGAACAGCGGCGCACAGCAGCCGTTGTTACAGTAAGTATATCATTTTTCCATTATCCAGTGCAAATCACACAAAGGAAACAGTTTTCTGTCTTTTGTGGCCCATCCTATATAAGGAAAAAATGGCATATTATTTCAGCTAGCATGTTGCTCTAAATATAGAAGAATAATCACTTAAATTTGTTTTTGTCTTGAAATATGTGTTTTTCCATCAGTGATTGATGTAACCTTGCCAGTGTTATCTTTGTCCATGGGATTTCTATTAGCTGTTTTTCACCTGCTAGCTTACATATTATTCTCACAATATTCCTACTATGTTGGAGCACATGATATGTGTTTATTTAGCCATTTCCAAGTAAATTGGATCAACAGTATTCCTAAGATGTAGGCTAACATAGTACATAAGGCCAAAAAATGACATTTGTGCATCCAGTTCGGCCTGTCATCCTGCAAGGTGATCCAGAGGAAGGCAAAAAAAACGTGTGAGATAGAAGCCAAATTTTCCCACTTAAGGGCAATAAAAAATTCCTTCCCGACTCCAATCAGGCAATCAGAATAACTCCCTGGATCAATGACCCATCTCTAGTAGCTATAACCTGTAATATTATTATACTAAAGAAATACATCCAGGCCCCTCTTGAATTCCTTTATTTTACTCACCATCACCACCTCCTCAGGCAGAGAATTCCATAGTCTCACTGCTCTTACCGTAAAGAATCCTCTTCTATGTTTGCGTACAAACCTTCTTTCCTCCAGATGCAGAGGATGTCCCCTTGTCACAGTCCTGGGGATAAATAGATTTCTGTACTGTCCTTTGATATTTTTATACATAGTAATTAGATCTCCACTCAGTTGTCTTTTTTCTAAAGTGAATAACCCTAATTTTGATAATCTTTCAGGGTACTGTAGTTGCCCCATTCCAGTTATTACTTTAGTTGCTCTCCTTTTAACCCTCTCCAGCTGTGATATGTCTGCCTTGTTCACAGGAACCCAGAACTGTACACAGTACTGACTAGCGATTTGTAAAGTGGTAGGACTATGTTTTCATCACGGGCTTCTATGCCCCTTTTGATGCAACCCATTATCTTATTGACCTTGGCAGCAGCTGCCTGGCATTGGTTTTTGCAGCTTAGTTTTCTGTTTATTAAAATTCCTAGATCCTCTTCCATGTCAGTGCTACCGGGTGTTTTACCATTTAGTATGTATGGGTGACTTGCATTATTTCTTCCCATGTGCATAACTTTACATTTGTCAGTGTTAAACCTCATCTGCCACTTATCTGCCCAAGCCTCCAATCTATCCAGATCCCTCTATAGCAGTGTATTGTCCTCTACAGTGTTAATTACTTTACACAGTTTAGTATCATCTGCAAAAAATGGACATTTTACTATACAAGCCTTCTACAAGATCATTAATAAATACACTCACCTAAAGAATTATTAGGAACACCATACTAACACGGTGTTGGACCCCCTTTTGCCTTCAAAGCTGCCTTAATTCTACGTGTCATTGATTCAACAAGGTGCTGATAGTATTCTTTAGAAATGTTGGCCCATATTGATAGGATAGCATCTTGCAGTTGATGGAGATTTGAGGGATGCACATCCAGGGCACAAAGCTCCCGTTCCACCACATCACAAAGATGCATTATTGGGTTGAGATCTGGTGACTGTGAGGGCCATTTTAGTACAGTGAACTTATTGTCATGTTTAAGAAACCAATTTGAAATGATTCGAGCTTTGTGACATGGTGCATTATCCTGCTGGAAGTAGCTATCAGAGGATGGGTACATGGTGGTCATGAAGGGATGGACATGGTCAGAAACAATGCTCAGGTAGCCCGTGGCATTTAAATGATGCCCAATTGGCACTAAGGGCCTAAAGTGTGACCAGAAAACATCCCCCACACCATTACACCACCACCACCAGCCTGCACAGTGGTAACAAGGCATGATGGATACATGTTCTCATTCTGTTTATGCCAAATTCGGACTCTACCATTTGAATGTCTCAAAAGAAATCGAGACTCATCAAACCAGGCAACATTTTTCCAGTCTTCAACAGTACAATTTTGGTGGGCTCGTGCAAATTGTAGCCTCTTTTTCCTATTTGTAGTGGAGATGAGTGGTACCCGGTGGGGTCTTCTGCTGTTGTAGCCCATCCGCCTCAAGGTTGTGCGTGTTGTGGCTTCACAAATGCTTTGCTGCATACCTCGGTTGTAACAAGTGGTTATTTCAGTCAACGTTGCTCTTCTATCAGCTTGAATTAGTCGGCCCATTCTCCTCTGACCTCTAGCATCAACAAGGCATTTTCGCCCACAGGACTGCCACATACTGGATGTTTCTCCCTTTTCACACCATTCTTTGTAAACCCTAGAAATGGTTGTGCATGAAAATCCCAGTAACTGAGCAGATTGTGAAATACTCAGACCGGCCAGTCTGGCACCAACAACCATGCCACACTCAAAATTGCTTAAATCACCTTTATTTCCCATTCTGAGATTCAGTTTGGAGTTCAGGAGATAGTCTTGACCAGGAGAACACCCCTAAATGCATTGATGCAACTGCCATGTGATTGGTTGACTAGATAATTGCATTAATGAGAAATAGAACAGGTGTTCCTAATAATTCTTTAGGTGAGTGTATATTGAAAAGAATAGGGCCCAATACTGACCCCTGAGGTATCCCACTAGTGACAGTGACCCAATCTGAGTGTGTGCCGCTAATAACCACGCTCTGTTTTCTATCACTAAGCCAGTTACTTACGCACATACAGACATTATCTCCCAGTCCGAGCATCCTCATTTGATATATTAACCTTTTATGTGGTACAGTGTCAAATGCTTTGGAGAAGTCTAGATATACAACATCCATTGATTCGCCGCTGTAAAGTCTAGAACTTACCTCCTCCTAGAAACTGATTAAATTAGTTTGGCATGACCGATCCCTCATGAAGCCATGCTGATATGGTGTTATTTGCTTATTTCCGTTGAGATCCTCTAAGATAGCATCTCTCATCACCTTTAAACGGTTTACCCACGACAGATGTTAAACTTACCTGCCTACAGTTTCCAGGCTCTGTTTTTGGACCCTTTTTTAATATTGGCACCACATTTGCTATGCGCCAATCCTGTGGAACATTCCCTGTCAGTATAGAGTCTGCAAATATCAGAAATAAGGGTCTGGCTGTTGTACTTCCTGTGTCAGACAGGACACTTTTAATGGGGAATATGTTATTACATTCAGCATTTCATCTGACAGTTTATTTTCCTCAGTGAATACATTGGAGAAAAAATCATTTAACAGCTTTGCTTTCTCTTCGTCGCTCTTTTCAACTCCCCCCTCATTACTGTTTAAAGGCCCGACACCTTCAAACTTATACTTTTTAACATTAATATAACAGAAGAACATTTTTGGATTAGTTTTAATTAGTGTTGAGCGAACAGTTCGAGCATCGTTCGGGTTCGTACCGAATTTTGGGGTGTCCGGGACACGGACCCGAACCCGGACATTTTCAAAAAAGTTCGGGTTTGGGTCCGTTGTTACTTGCTCACTGGTTTTTAGGCTGCACAGAGCGTTTTTCTGTCACTTATTTTCTGGGTTGATCGGTGGCCATTTTGTGACTTGTGGTGCACCAGAACAAGCTGCCACCAAGTCCATCAATCCATCAATACTAGTTTTTTTTTGCTATATCCTACATCAGCGGCTTGGCTGTGCTAATTTTCACCCCTAGAAACTCAGGATAGCAATTTCTACATTTTATTAAGGGGATAAATACAATTGCCCAAATACCAATCCCCTAAATCTGGTGTTCCAGCTTTGGCTAGCCAAGTATAATACTGTCTGCTGTCTGGCAAAGGATAGATTATTTTCTGTGGTGAAATTCAATTGCCAAAATAGCAATACCATAAATCAGTGGTTTCAGCTGTGGCTGGCAAAATAGAATAGTGTCCGCCAAAACATATATTTTGTTCTGGGGTGAAATTAATCTGCCAAAATAGCAATACCCTGAATCTGGTGTCCCAGCTGTTGCAGGCCAGATTTCATAGTGTCCACCAAAACATATATTTTGTTCTGGGGTGAAATTAATCTGCCAAAATAGCAATACCCTGAATCTGGTGTCCCAGCTGTTGCAGGCCAGATTTCATAGTGTCCGCCAAAACATATATTTTGTTCTGGGGTGAAATTAATCTGCCAAAATAGAAATACCCTGAATCTGATGTTCTAGCTGTTGCAGGCCAGATTTCATAGTGTCCGCCAAAACATATATTTTGTTCTGGGGTGAAATTAATCTGCCAAAATAGCAATACCCTGAATCGGGTGTCCCAGCTGTTGCAGGCCAGATTTCATAGTGAACAAAAGAGTATGGTTGTGGTGGCTCACACTGGATGGGTATATGGAATAGGTGCCACAGCCCTAGTCAGAGGTACACCACCCCTCTGTTTGGAAATTCAGTAAAGTTAGCTTGGTGGGGCGTGCACTCAACACCTGGGCAACATAATACCGTTGGACAATATTAAATTTATACACAATTGAATTTATTCAGCCGCGGTCTATAAAACATATAACAAACAGATAAAAAAGGCAATAGCTATTGCAAATCACCACTAATTAAAAATGTATCATAGAGGCAGTAAAGGAACTGGAGTCCGAGAATGTATATTGTTACAATGTTCTTAATGTATCAAATGGATGTGGTCTGATTCAGATTGAAGTAATGGTTTTGGGCTTTAATCCCTCCGATTTTAGTCCAATCCTCAGGGTAAGTATAAAACACTCTTCAGGGTAAGTATATAACACTCCTTTATCGTAGATGGAATTTGGAATGATAATCCACCCAAGTCTTAGGGTATCGAAGGTACTGGCTTACCTCTCCACGGAGCTCGCACGGAGTTCTCACGCTGCAGGGCGACACCCTGAACTCGGCTTCCCAGGATCGGCGTCTCCCGCCGTATAGCGTGCAGTCCAGGTATCGCAATCTCGCGAGAATAATTGCGTGCAGTCCAGGTATCGCGATCTCGCGAGGGTAGAGGATCGTGTTTTACCTCCTTTGCCTAGGGAGAGGGCCAGTCCAATATTCCAATATTATATCTTTCAATATTATATCTTTCTTTACTTGATTTTTCGCATGGCCATGCTCAACGGGTTGGGGGTTTTATCACAAGAAAGGAAACAGCCCATACGCGTTTCGGGACCCTCCTGGTCCCTTCCTCAGTGGTGTCGCCATGCTTGTGTTCCCCCATTTTTATACCCCACTTGGGTTAAACATAAAGGATGGAGTTGTAAGTCCACTTTTTTGGATCCCTTATTTGTATCATTGGGATATACTCAATGGCTCTCAGTTTTCAGACTCTTGAGCATTCAATATACTGCTAGTAATCTCAACACTTTATATTCTAATACCGGTGAGGTTCAAACCATAAAAAATTTTTTAAACAATCTTTTCTACTATAAAAAACATATAAAATATTAGTGATATAATCTAATATGCTGCATTAAACGCAAATAGAAAATCATTGTGATGAAAAAGACGCATCCCTGTTCACATGCGGTTTTGATGCGTTTTTTTCTTATTGATGCGTTTTATGCAGAACGGTATCCCAAAGGTCTCTATAGACAGACCTATGTCTCCCTTTGTTTCTTTGCTATTGCATATGTGCAGGAGAACATATTTTATATAATAGAACTATCATTCCCACTTTAGGATCTTTATACTTCTCAATATTCATCTATTGGTTTATACAGTCCTAAATGTCTTGTCTGGTAACCCCAAAAGATGTAATGGGGTGGGAGTCTTGGTCCGAGTCAGTGTCGCAGTGTCGGAAAAACGGCCAGACTACGACACTTGAGTCGGACACAGGACAACCACCCCCTTAGAAGAAGCCAAACAATTCCAATTCTGAATTCAAACCATTAGGCAGAAGTGTACCGAACTCATAGATCTTTCTGGATTCAGCTCTTGACATTTGCCTAATGTAGTCGCCCCCTCTCCAATGTCGATCTACCTTTTCCAATGCCATAAATATCAATTTGGATGAGTCTTTATTGTGAACATCTTTTTAATGTTTAGACAGACAATGCTTGTCATAGCCCTTGTTGATATTGTTTATGTGCTCAGCAAGTCTGATTTTCAAGGAACGTTTCGTCCTACCGATGTACTGTTTATTACAAGGGCATTGGACAAGGTAGATGACTCCAGTAGAGTTACAGGTTAGGCAGTCCTTAATTTCCCAATTGAGTTTATTCTGTGTAGAGATAACTTGTGTCGTTTTACGAGGTGTTTTGTTGATCTTGCAGGCCATACATCTTCCACACTTATAGAAGCCCTTTAGGTTCAAAGATGCACTTAAATAGATCTTCTCGTTCTTTTGGGCCTTTATTGAGGGTGCTATCTTTATGCCTAAATTTGGTGCTTTAGTGAAGACTATTTTTGGTCTAGTGGGTAGAAGATGTCCTATCATTCTGTCATTAAGCATACAATGCCAATGTTTATTTATGATATTCTTAATTTCTCAGTAGTTGTCACTAAATGGGAGAGTTATTCTACCATTTATATCATTTTGTGGTTTCCTTTCCTCTACACTTTTATCCATGAAAAACGACTTCCTTTCTAGCATCCTTGTTTTTTGAAGGGCTCCTTCTATCAGATCCTCTGGATATTTTTTCTCCAGAAATCTGTCCTTCATTACTGCCGATTATTTTTCAAAATCACAGTCCTGCGTACAGTTCCTCTTAATTCTTCGGAACAGCCCACCAGGGATGTTGATTAACCAAGTAGGCAAATGGCAACTTGAAAATTGTATGTAACTGTTCTTCATAGTTGGTTTGAAGAACGTGTTACATTTATAAGAGTCTCCATATTCCTGGATTTTAAGATCTAAAAATTCGGTTTCAGTCTCAATGGTGGCAGTGAAGGACAGATTTAAATGGTTTTGATTGATCTCCTTAATAAAGAGATCCAACTCCTCCCTGCTTTTCTTCCAAATAAAAATGACATCATCAATGTAGCGCTGCCATAGGGCCAGATCCGCCCCGAGTCTGGGTGTTATATGATGGTGCTCCCATTCTGCCAAAAACAAATTGGCATAACTCGGGGCGAACCTGGTCCCCATGGCAGTACCACGTATTTGTAAATAATAACTATCCTCAAAGAAAAAATAATTATGATTCAGGATATATCTGATGCCCTCTAAAACAAAATTTATATGTAAATTTTCCAGGGAGCCCTCTCTTTCCAATTGTTTTTCGATGGCTGATAAACCCTGTTGGTGATCTATAACTGTATAGAGGGATTTTACATCTAATGTTCCCATGATCCAATTGGATTCTACTTCTAAGTTCTCTAAAATTTTAATAATATGGGTCGTATCTTTAATATATGAATTAATTTTCTTAACTATGGGTTGTAATTGAATGTCTATATATTTGGACAGGTTGGTTGTGATTGAATTTATCCCTGAGACAATAGGTCTACCTGGAGGTTTTTCTAAATTCTTATGGACCTTGGGCAGGCAGTAGAAGACTGGTAGTCTTCCCTGTGTGCCCAAGATAAAATCATATTCTTGTTTTGAGATAATTAAGGAATCCAACCCTTTATTACAATATATTTTTAATTCTTTTTCAAACTCTTTCAATGGATTCCCTTTCAGTTTTTTATATGTGTCTACATCCGATAATTGTTTGTGACATTCTTCATTGTAATCTTTTGTGTTCATAATCACCACCGCTCCCCCTTTATCAGCGGGGCGTATGTGTCTGCCGAAACATATATTTTGTTCTGGGGTGAAATTAATCTGCCAAAATAGCAATACCCTGAATCTGGTGTCCCAGCTGTTGCAGGCCAGATTTCATAGTGTCTGCCAAAACATATATTTTGTTTTGGGGTGAAATTAATCTGCCAAAATAGCAATACCCTGAATCTGGTGTCCCAGCTGTTGCAGGCCAGATTTCATAGTGTCCGCCAAAACATATATTTTGTTCTGGGGGGAAATTAATCTGCAAAATAGCAATACCCTGAATCTGGTGTCCAAGCTGTTGCAGGCCAGATTTCATAGTGTCTTGCAAAACATATATTTTGTTCTGGGGTGAAATTAATCTGCCAAAATAGCAATACCCTGAATCTGGTGTCCTAGCTGTTGCAGGCCAGATTTCCTAGTGTCCGCCAAAACATATATTTTGTTCTGGGGTGAAATTAATCTGCCAAAATAGCCATTCTCTGAATCTGGTGTCCTAGCTGTTGCAGGCCACGTTTCATAGTGTCCGCCAAAACATATATTTTGTTCTGGGGTGAAATTAATCTGCCAAAATAGCAATACCCTGAATCTGGTGTCCCAGCTGTTGCAGACCAGATTTCATAGTGTCCGCCAAAACATATATTTTGTTCTGGGGTGAAATTAATCTGCCAAAATAGCAATACCCTGAATCTGGTGTCCCAGCTGTTGCAGGCCACGTTTCATAGTGTCCGTCAAAACATATATTTTGTTCTGGGGTGAAATTAATTTGCCAAAATAGCAATACCCTGAATCTGGTGTCCCAGCTGTTGCAGGCCAGATATCATAGTGTCTGCCAAAACATATATTTTGTTCTGGGGTGACATTAATCTGCCAAAATAGCAATACCCTGAATCTGGTGTCCCAGCTGTTGCAGGCCAGATTTCATAGTGTCCGCCAAAACATATATTTTGTTCTGGGGTGAAATTCAATTGCCAAAATAGCAATATCATAAATCAGTGGTTTCAGCTGTGGCTGGCAAAATAGAATAGTGTCCGCCAAAACATATATTTTGTTCTGGGGTGAAATTAATCTGCCAATATAGCAATACCCTGAATCTGGTGTCCCAGCTGTTGCAGGCCAGATTTCATAGTGTCCGCCAAAACATATATTTTGTTCTGGGGTGAAATTAATTTGCCAAAATAGCAATACCCTAAATCTGGTGTCCCAGCTGTTGCAGGCCAATTGTAAATCTGTCCATAAAAGGATACCTTTCATCCAGGGCCTAAATACTAGCCTAAAAGAGATATTCCCCTAAATCAGTGGTTACTGCTGTGCCTGGATTAGTGTAATACGCTACATAAACAAATAGGCAGATAGTGGTAGGTGCCTGTAAAAAAAAGGCCTGAATTTGAAATCAATACATTGGGCCAAATATTTTTTTCCTTATTGTGGCGCTTGGTGAACGGTTACAATGAGGAAAACATCTAGTAAGGGACGCGGACGCGGTCGTGTTAGTGTACCCTCTGGTGCTGGGAGAGGACGTGGCCATTCTGCCACAGCCACACGTCCTAGTGAACCAACTACCTCAGGTTCCAGTACCCGCCAGAATTTACAGCGATATTTGGTGGTGCCCAATGCCGTTCTAAGGATGGTAAGGTCTGAGCAGGTACAGGCGCTAGTCAATTGGGTGGCCGACAGTGGATCCAGCATGTTCACAACATTATCTCCCACCCAGTCTTCTGCAGAAAGCGCACAGGTGGCACCTGAAAACCAAGCCCATCAGTCTGTCACATCACCCCCATGCATATCAGGGAAACTGTCTGAGCCTCAAGTTATGCAGCAGTCTCTTATGCTGTTTGAAGACTCTGCTGGCAGGGTTTCCCATGGGAATCCACCTAGCCCTTCCCCAGTGGTGGAAGACATAGAATGCACTGATACACAACCACTGATGTTTCCTGATAATGAGGACATGGGAATACCACCTCATCGGAGTCCGCACGTCTCTGATGATGACGAAACACAGGTGCCAACTGCTGCGTCTTTCTGCAGTGTGCAGACCGAACAGGAGGTCAGGGAGGAAGACTGTGTGGAAGACGATGCAGGGGACGATGAGGTCCTAGACCCCACATGGAATGAAGGTCGTGCCACTGACTTTCATAGTTCAGAGGAAGAGGCAGTGGTGAGACCGAGCCAACAGCGTAGCAAAAGAGGGAGCAGGAGGCAAAAGCAGACTAGCCGCCGCCAAGAGAGTTTGCCTGCTACTGGCCACCACCACTAGGGACCGAGCACCCCAAAGGCAGCTTCAAGGAGTTCCCTGGCATGGCACTTCTTTAACCAATGTGCTGACGACAAGACCCGAGTGGTTTGCACGCTGTGCCATCAGATCCTGAAGCGAGGCATTAACGTTCTGAACCTTAGCACAACCTGCATGACCAGGCAACTACCGTACATGCAAAGCATGAACTGCAGTGGAGTAAACACCTTAAAAGCAAAGAACTCACTCTGGCTCCCCCTGCTCCCTCTTCTGCTGCTGCCTCGGCCTCTTCCTCCGCCTCGGGAGGAATGTTGGCACCTGCCGCCCACCAAACAGAGGATGTGCCACCGACACCACCACCTGCGTCACCAAGCATCTCCACCATGTCACACGGCAGCGTTCAGCTCTCCATCTCACAAACTTTGGAGAGAAAGCGTAAATTCCCACCTAGCCACCCTCGAGCCCTGGGCCTGAATGCCAGCATTTCTAAACTACTGGCCTTTGAAATGCTGTCATTCAGGCTGGTGGACACAGACAGCTTCAAACAGCTGATGTCCATGGCTGTCCCACAGTATGTTGTTCCCAGCCACCACTACTTCTCCAAGACAGCCGTGTTTTCCCTGCACAACCAAGTATCCGATAAAATCAAGTGTGCACTGCGCAATGCCATCTGTGGCAAGGTCCACCTAACCACAGATACGTGGACCAGTAAGCACAGCCAGGGACGCTATATCTCCCTAACTGCACACTGGGTAAATGTAGTGGCGGCTGGGCCGCAGGCGGAGAGTTCCTTGGCGCACGTCCTTCCGCCGTCAAGGATCGCAGGGCATCATTCTTTGCCTCCTTTGGCCATGTTGGTGGAGTACACGAAACAGCGCAACAGGGCACACAGGTCTCGCATGGAGGCCCAATCATTGGTGGTGAAGTGGTGCTGTTCCGCAGTGCGACTGACACGTGCGTGCTGCAGCTGAAACTCCACTATGGCCTGCTGCTGCTCGCACAGTCTCTCCAGCATGTGCAAGGTGGAGTTCCACCTGGTAACCTCCTCCTCCTACTCGGCTTCCTCCTCCTCTGCTTCCACCAGCTCATCCAGTCAGCCACACACCTTCACCACCAACTTCAGCACAGCCCGGGCTAATCGTCAGCAGGCTATTCTGAAACTCATATGTTAGGGGGACAGGCCCCACACCGCGCATGAGTTGTGGCGGGTTATTGAACAACAGACCGACCAGTGGTTGCTGCCGGTTGTCCTCAAGCCCGGCCTGGTGGTGTGCGATAATGGGCGAAATCTCGTCGCAGCTCTGGGACTAGCCGGTTTGACTCACATCCCTGGCCTGGCGCATGTGCTGAATTTGGTGGTGCAGAAGTTAATTCACAACTACCCCGACATGTCAGAGCTGCTGCATAACGCTTCCGGCGTTCACATCCTGCCGCTGCTCGCCTGTCTGCGCTACAGCGGAACTTCGGCCTTCCCGCTCACCGCCTCATATGCGACGTGCCCACCAGGTGGAACTCCACCTTGCACATGCTGGAGAGACTGTGCGAGCAGCAGCAGGCCATAGTGGAGTTTCAGCTGCAGCATGCACGTGTCAGTCACACTTCGGAACAGCACCACTTCACCACCAATGATTGGGCCTCCATTCGAGACCTGTGTGCCCTGTTGCGCTGTTTCGAGTACTGCACCAACATGGCCAGTGGCGATGACACCGTTATCAGCGTTACAATACCACTTCTATGTCTCCTTGAGAAAACGCTTAGGGCGATGATAGAAGAGGAGGTGGCCCAGGAGGAGGAGGAGGATGAGGGGTCATTTTTAGCACTTTCAGGCCAGTCTGTTAGAAGTGGCTCAGAGGGAGGTTTTTTGCAACAGCAGAGGCCAGGTACAAATGTGGCAAGCCAGGGCCCACTACTGGAGGACGAGGAGGATGAGGAGGAGGTGGAGGAGGATGAGGATGAAGCAGGTTCACAGCGGGGTGGCACCCGACACAGCTCAGGCCCATCACTGGTGCGGAGGACGATGACGATACGACTCCCACAGAGGACAGCTTGTCCTTACCTCTGGGGAGCCTGGCACACATAAGCGACTACATGCTGCAGTGCCTGCGCAACGACAGCAGAGTTGCCCACATTTTAACGTGTGCGGACTACTGGGTTGCCACCCTGCTGGATCCCCGGTACAAAGACAATGTGCCCACCTTACTTCCTGCACTGGAGCGTGATAGGAAGATGTGCGAGTACAAGCTCACGCTGGTAGAGGTGCTCCTGAGAGCATTCCCAAATGTCACAGGGAACAGGTGGAAGCCCAAGGCGAAGGCAGCGGAGGAGCAAGAGGTCGCCAACGCAGCTGTGTCACGGCCAGCAAATCTGAGGGCTGGGTTAGCATGGCAGAAATGTGGAAAAGTTTTGTCTCCACGCCACAGCTAACTGCACCACCACCTGATACGGAACGTGTTAGCAGGAGGCAGCATTTCACTAACATGGTTGAACAGTACGTCTGCACACCCCTCCACGTACTGACTGATGGTTCGGCCCCATTCAATTTCTGGGTCTCCAAATTGTCCACGTGGCCAGAGTTAGCATTTTATGCCTTGGAGGTGCTGGCCTGCCCGGCGGCCAGCGTTTTGTCTGAACGTGTATTCAGCACGACAGGGTGCGTTATTACTGACAAACGCAGCCGCCTGTCCACAGCCAACGTGGACAAGCTGACGTTCATAAAAATTAACCAGGCATCAATCTCACAGGACCTGTGCCTCACTTGTGCAGAATAGACATTTATAACTGCCTCCCCCTCAACCATGTATTCTTGTACTCCGGGGCACTTCTTTATTGAATCCTCATTTTTGTAACTTTACCATGATCTTGCAGTGCAACCCAAAGTTGAATGAACCTCTCCTCTGTCTGGGTGGTGGGGCCGAAATAACTGAGAGTGGCCTTCTCCGGTGGTGGTTGATATGACGCATGATTCCTTGCTGTGGGACCTCTCTCCTCTGTCTGGGTGCTGGGCCGAAGTAACTGAGAGTGGCCTTCTCCGGTGGTGGTTGATATGACACATGATTCCTTGCTGTGGGACCTCTCTCCTCTGTCTGGGTGCTGGGCCTAAATAACTGAAAGTGGCCTTCTCCAGTGGTGGTTGATATGACGCATGATTCCTTGCTGTGGGACCTCTCTCCTCTGTCTGGGTGCTGGGCCGAAAAATAACTGAGAGTGGCCTTCTCTGGTTCTGGTTGATATGACGCATGATTCCTTGCTGTGGGACTTCTCTCCTCTGTCTGGGTGCTGGGCCTAAATAACTGAAAGTGGCCTTCTCCAGTGGTGGTTAATATGACGCATGATTCCTTGCTGTGGGACCTCTCTCCTCTGTCTGGGTGCTGGGCCGAAGTAACTGAGAGTGGCCTTCTCCGGTGGTGGTTGATATGACACATGATTCCTTGCTGTGGGACCTCTCTCCTCTGTCTGGGTGCTGGGCCTAAATAACTGAAAGTGGCCTTCTCCAGTGGTGGTTGATATGACGCATGATTCCTTGCTGTGGGACCTCTCTCCTCTGTCTGGGTGCTGGGCCGAAATAACAGAGTGGCCTTCTCTGGTTGTGGTTGATATGACGCATGATTCCTTGCTGTGGGACTTCTCTCCTCTGTCTGGGTGCTGGGCCTAAATAACTGAAAGTGGCCTTCTCCCGTGGTGGTTGATATGACGCATGATTCCTTGCTGTGGGACCTCTCTCCTCTGTCTGGGTGCTGGGCCGAAATAACTGAGAGTGGCCTTCTCCGGTGGTGGTTGATATGACGCATGATTCCTTGCTGTGGGACCGCTCTCCTCTGTCTGGGTGCTGGTGCCGAAATAACTGAGAGTGGCCTTCTCCGGTGGTGGGTGAAATGATGCATGATTCCTTGCTGTGGGACCTCTCTCCTCTGTCTGGGTGCTGGGCCGAAATAACTGAGAGTGGCCTTCTCTGGTGGTGATTGATATGACGCATGATTTCTTGCTGTGGGACCTCTCTCCTCTGGGTGCTGGACCTAAATAACTAAAAGAGGCCTTCTCCGGTGGTGGTTGATATAACGCATGATTCCTTGCTGTGGGACCTCTCTCCTCTGTCTGGGTGCTGGTGCCAAAATAACTGAGAGTGGCCTTCTCTGGTGGTGGGTGAAATGATGCATGATTCCTTGCTGTGGGACCTCTCTCCTCGGTCTGGGTGCTGGCCGAAATAACTGAGAGTGGCCTTCTCCGGTGGTGGTTGATATGACGCATGATTCCTTGCTGTGGGACCTTTCTCCTCTGTCTGGGTGCTGGGGCCGAAATAACTGAAAGTTGCCTTCTCCAGTGTTGAGTGATATGACGCATGATTCCTTGCAATGGGACCTGTCTCCAATTGATATTGGTTAAATTTTATTTATTTTATTTTATTTTAATTCATTTCCCTGTCCACATTTGTTTGCAGGGGATTTACCTACATTTTGCTGCCTTTGGCAGCCCTCTAGCCCGTTCCTGGACTATTTTACAGCCTTTTTAGTGCCTAAAAGTTCGGGTCCCCATTGACTTCAATGGGGTTCGGGATAAAGTTCGGGTCGAGTTCGGATCCCGAACCCGAACATTTTCGGGAAGTTCAGCCGAACTTCTCGAACCCGAACATCCAGGTGTTCGCTCTTCTCTTGTTTTAATCTCTTTGGCAATTAATCTCTCGGTCTCTATTATGGACGCTTTTATTTGTTTTTTACATGTTCTTTTTTTTTTCCTCATAGTTTTTCAGTGGTTCCTCGCTACCCTCCTGTTTTAGTGATTTATATGCTTTCTTTTTGTCATTTATTGCTTTCTTTACAGTTTTATTTATCCATATTGGTTTATTTTTGTTCCTTAACCTTTTATTACCATTCGGTATGTACCTCTCACAATGAGATTTTAAGGATGCTTTTAAATATATCCTAGTTTGTGGCTGTATTTTTAGTTTTTAGGACTTTGTCCCAGTTTGTTAGGCCTATGGTCTCTCTTAGTTGGCTAAATTTAGCTTTTTTGAAGTTTGGTATTTTTGTTCCTTCCTGTAGAAACGCTCTTTTGAATGATAATTGGAAGATTATTACTTTATGGTCACTATTTCCCAGGTGTCCCCCAACCTGCACGTCTGTTGTTCTGTCAGGTCTATTGGTTAATACTTAGTCCAGTGTGGCCATCCCTCTAGTCGGGTCCTGAACCAGTTGGGAAAGGTAATTGTCTTTGGTTATTGCCAAGAACCTGTTTCCTTTATGCTTTCAGTTTCCCACTCTATATCTGGGTAGTTGAAGTCCCCCATAATAACCACCTCATTATGATTTGCTGCCTTGTCTATCTCGTTTAGTAGTAGATTTTCTGTGGACTCTGGTATATTAGGTTGTTTATAGTAAACTCCTATTAGTAATTTATTATTGTTTTTTGCTCCATGTATCTGTACCGACAGTGACTCCACATGTTCATGTCCCCCACTTATATCTTGTCGGACTGTGGGCTTTAGACAGGACTTTACATAAAGGCAGACCCCTCCCCTTCTCTGGTTTTGACAATCCTTTCTAAACAGATTGTATCCTTGTACATTAACTGCCCATTCATAGCTATCATCCAGCCATGTCTCAGTTATTCTCACTATGTCATAGTCCTCCTCACACATCACTAATTCCAGTTCCCCAGTTATGTTAGTCAGGCTTCTGGCATTAGTATACATACAATTGAGAGGTTTATGTATATTTTTAACCCTACACCTTTCCTTCTAAACTGTTCTAGCTCCTCATTCCATTCCTCCCCCAGTCCACTACCTTGCCCCCGGTCTTTATCTGCACTATCTTCCCTTCCTATGATGTAATTACCCTCCCCTCAGTCCCTAGTTTAAACACTCCTCCAACCTTCTAGCCATTTTTCTCCCCAACACAGCTGCTCCTTCCCCATTGAGGTGCAGCCCGTCCCTACGATAGAGCCTGTAGCCAACAGAGAAGTCAGCCCAGTTCTCCAGGAACCCAAACCCCTCCTTCCTACACTAGTTCTTGAGCCACTTGTTAATCTCCCTAATCTCCTGCTGCCTTTCTTGTGTGGCTCATGGTACAGGAAGTATTTCTGGAAATACTACCTTTGAGGTCCTTGCCCTAAACTTTTGACCTAAATCCCTGAAATCATTTTTAAGGACTCTACACCTACCTCTAACTTTGGTTCCGATTTGGACCATGACCGCTGGATCTTCTCCAGCCCCTCCCAGTAATCTGTCAACCCAATCCGCGATGTGTCGAATTCTAGCACCAGGAAGACAGCACACTGTTTGGCGATCATGGTCTTTGTGACAGATTGCCCTATCTGTTCCCCTAATATTGGAGTCTCACACTACCAGCACCTGTCTGGCCTGCCCTGCTCTCCTGGTCCCCTGCTTACTGGAGCTGACATTCCCCTGACTGGCAGAGGAAGTGTCCGGCTGCAGCAGTGCAGTCCCTGAACTGACATCCCCCTCATCTGCCAAATGTGCAAACTTGTTGGGGTGTGTCAGATCAGGGCTAGCCTTGATGGCACTCTTCCCTCTACCCTGCTTTCTAACTGTTACCCAGCTAGCTACCTCACTTTCCTCAGCCTCCTCACTGTCACCCTCATCTACCCCAGAGAGTGCTTGCTCGGTGAGAAGCAAACTCTTTTGCGAATTTTCTCTTTCTCAGTGTTGCAACTCGCCCGTTTAGATACTCGATTTGTGATTCCAAACTGGTAATTTGCCCACATTTTGAACAAAGATATACACCCTCAAACGGCTGTTCCAGGACTGCATACATCATACAAGATGTGCACTGGATGGCAGTGAAAAATAAAGTATAATGTAGTAATAATGCAGCTTTGACATCTCTTAACAAAAACATAACATAAATCTTAAGTCTTTGGGGTAGGAGTTTCCTGATGGCTGTGTAATCTGTAGCCCAAAAGCTTTCATACCATAAGTCAAAATATGCCACACCATACCACCCAAGTTTGTGGGCAGTCAAAGAGGGACACTTACAGCTCTCTGTGTGAAAGATCCAATTACTGACTGAGGCGGGTCATGGCTGCAGCCATTGATTGGCTGAGCAGCATTCACACCCATTTCCTGCCATGTTGAAACTGTAGCAGTAAGTGGGATGCAGCACGGGCCTGGCACCATCAGAACTTCAGCTGTGGTGGATCAGAAGGTTGGGTATAAGTTCTGTTTTATAACAGCATGTGCAGCTCCTGGGACAGCATTTTCCTTGCACTGGAACACCCATTTAAATATTAGCACAAAAAGCATCAGGTATAGACATTTTAAGATCCAAACTGCACCAAGTAATAAAAAAATATATAATTAGAGGTCTAGTATGCAGTTAGCAACCAGCCAGTTTCTGTTGCACTTCCCATGGGTAGATGTGCTAACTCAGGCACATCTCTGGATTTCGCATAAAGAAATTCTCCAATTGCTGCACAGGGCGGGTCTAGCCTGGGTGTCAATCTAAAGGTAGCATGAAAAAGTAGGGGATAAACTGTGCACTGCTAGCGGGATACATCAGATTTATTTCTAAAATAAACCTAAAGTACATAAAGGTGATAGTCCTGAGAGACATGTTTCAGAGGCGATCCACCTCCATCCCCAGACGTATGATAAATCATAAACAGGGATGAGCGAATCCGAACTGTACAGTTCGGGTTCATACCGAATTTTGGGGTGTTCGGGACACTTTCAAAAAAGTTCGGGTTCGGGTTAGTTGTTCAGTGATTTCTTCCCGCTTTCTGAAGGGCTGCACAGGAGCCAATCGGCTAGCGTTTTACTTCTTGCCCTAAGAAGCCATTACAGCCATGCCTACTAATGGCATGGCTGTGATTGGCCAAGTGCAGCATGTGACCCAGCCTCTATTTAAGCTGGAGTCACGTAGTGCCGCATGTCACTCTGCTCTGATTAGAGTTGGGATATGACGCAGCTGCTTTTAGGGCGAGATTAGGCAGGGAAAAGTCAGCAAAAACACCTAATGAAGTGATCGATCTACAGCTGTGAATCATTCAACTTCTGCTAGTTAATTGCTCACTGGTTTTTAGGCTGCACAGAGCGTTTTTTTGTCACTATTTTCTGGGGTGATCAGTGACCATTTTGTGTCTTGTGGTGCACCAGCGCAAGCTGCCACCAAGACCATAAATCCATCAATACTAGTTTTTTTTTTTGCTATATCCTACATCAGGGACTTGGCTGTGCTTTATGTCACCCCTAGAAACTCAGGATAGAAATTTCTATATTTTATTGAGGGGTTAAATTCAATTGCCAAAAAAGAAATCCCCTAAATCTGGTGTTCCAGCTGTGGCTAGCCAAGTGTAATAATGTCTGCTGTCTGGCAAAGGATAGATTTTTTTGTGGTGAAATTCAATTGCCAAAATAGTAATCACCTAAATCTGGTGTCCCAGCAGTGGCTGGCCAAGTTTAAAAGGGTCCGGCAAAGGATATATTTTTTTCTGGGGTGAAATTCAATTGCCAAAATAGCAATACCATAAATCAGTGGTTTCATCTGTGGCTGGCCAAGTTTAATAGTGTCCGTCAAAGGATATATTATTTTATGGCGTTAAATTCAATTGTCAAAATAGCAATACCCAAAATCTGGTGTTCCAGCTGTTGCAGGCCAAGTGTAAATCTGTCTGTAAAAGGGTATATTACACTCAGCGTGCATCTCCAAGTGTATTTCTTTCCGTTAAAGGGTATATTACAGTAAGTGTTAAAATACAGCATAATCCTCTACATTTGGACACACTGTTTTGCATCTCTAAGTGTATTTCTTTCCGTTAAAGGGTATATTACACAAAGTGTTAAAATGCAAGTGCTGAAAGCATAATCCTATATATTTTTTCACACGCTACTGTGCATCTCAAAGTGTAAATCTGTCTGTAAAAGGATACCTTTCATCCAGGGCCTAAATATTAGGCCTACAATTGATATTCCCCTAAATCTGTGGTTACTGCTGTGCCTGGATTACTGTAATACGGTACATAAATAGATAGCCAGATAGTGTTAGGTGCCTGTAAAAAAAAATGCCTGAATTTGAATTCAATACATTGGGCCAAATAATTTTTTTCTTATTGTGGTGAACGATAACAATGAATAAAACATCTAGTAAGGGACACAGACGCGGACATGGTCGTGGTGTTGTTAGTGGACCCTCTGGTGCTGGGAGAGGACATGGCCGTTTTGCCACAGCCACACGTCCTAGTGAACCAACTACCTCAGGTTCCAGTACCTGCCAGAATTTACAGCAATATTTGGTACGTCCCAATGCCGTTCTAAGGATGGTAAGGCCTGAGCAAGTTCCAGGCGCTAGTCAATTGGGTGGCCGACAGTGGATCCAGCACGTTCACAACATTATCTCCCACCCAGTCTTCTGCAGAAAGCGCACAGGTGGTACCTGAAAACCCATCAGTCTATCACATCACCCCCATGCATATCAGGGAAACTGTCAGAGCCTCAAGTTATGCAGCAGTCTCTTATGCTGTTTGAAGACTCTTCCCAAGGGAATCCACCTAGCCATTCCCCAGTGGTGGAAGACATAGAATGCACTGATGCACAACCACTTATGTTTCCGGATGATGAGGACATGGGAATACCACCTCATCGGAGTCTGCACGTCTCTGATGATGATGAAACACAGGTGCCAACTGCTGCGTCTTTTTGCAGTGTGCAGACCGAACAGGAGGTCAGGGAGGAAGACTGTGTGGAAGACGATGCAGGGGACGATGAGGTCCTAGACCCCACATGTAATGAAGGTCGTGCCCCTGACTTTCATAGTTCAGAGGAAGAGGCAGTGGTGAGACCGAGCCAACAGCGTAGCAAAAGAGGGAGCAGGGGGCAAAAGCAGACCAGCCGCCACCAAGAGAGTTCGCCTGCTACTGGCCACCACCACCAGGGACCGAGCACCCCAAAGGCAGCTTCAAGGAGTTCCCTGGCATGGCACTTCTTTAAACAATGTGCTGATGTCAAGACCCGAGTGGTTTGCACGCTGTGCCATCAGAGCCTGAAGCGAGGCATTAACGTTCTGAACCTTAGCACAACCTGCATGACCAGGCAACTACATGCAAAGCATGAACTGCAGTGGAGTAAACACCTTAAAAACAAGGAACTCACTCTGGCTCCCCCTGCTCCCTCTTCTGCTTCTGCCTCGGCCTCTTCCTCCGCCTCGGGAGGAATGTTGGCACCTGCCGCCCACCAAGCAGAAGATGTGCCACCAACACCACCAGCTCCGTCACCAAGCATCTCCACCATGTCATACGGCAGCATTCAGCTCTCCATCTCACAAACCTTGGGGAGAAAGCGTAAATTCCCACCTACCCACCCTCGAGCCCTGGGCCTGAATGCCAGCATTTCTAAACTACTGGCCTTTGAAATGCTGTCATTCAGGCTGGTGGACACAGACAGCTTCAAACAGCTGATGGCGATGGCTGTCCCACAGTATTTTGTTCCCAGCCGCCATTACTTCTCCAAGAGAGCCGTGCCTTCCCTGCACAACCAAGTATCCGATAAAATTAAGTGTGCACTGCGCAACGCCATCTGTGGCAAGGTCCACCTAACCACAGATACGTGGACCAGTAAGCACGGTCAGGGCGCTATATCCCCCTAACTGCACACTGGGTAAATGTAGTGGCGGCTGGTCCCCAGGCAGAGAGTTCTTTGGCGCACGTCCTTCCGCCGCCAAGGATCGCAGGGCTTATTCAGTCAGCCACACACCTTCACCACAAACTTCAGCACAGCCCGGGGTAAACGTCAGCAGGCCGTTCTGAAACTCATATGTTTGGGGGACAGGCTCAGGAGTTGTGGCGGGGTATTGCACAACCAAGTATCCGATAAAATTAAGTGTGCACTGCGCAACGCCATCTGTGGCAAGGTCCACCTAACCACAGATACGTGGACCAGTAAGCACGGCCAGGGACGCTATATCTCCCTAACTGCACACTGGGTAAATGTAGTGGCGGCTGGTCCCCAGGCAGAGAGTTCTTTGGCGCACGTCCTTCCGCCGCCAAGGATCGCAGGGCTTATTCAGTCAGCCACACACCTACACCACCAACTTCAGCACAGCCCGGGGTAAACGTCAGCAGGCCGTTCTGAAACTCATATGTTTAAGGGACAGGCTCAGGAGTTGTGGCGGGGTATTGAACAACAGACCGACGAGTGGTTGCTGCCGGTGGGCCTCAAGCCCGGCCTGGTGGTGTGCGATAATGGGCGAAATCTCGTCGCAGCTCTGGGACTAGCCGGTTTAACGCACATCCCTTGCCTGGCGCATGTGCTGAATTTGGTGGTGCAGAAATTCCTTCACAACTACCTCGACATGTCAGAGCTGCTGCATAAAGTGCGGGCCGTCTGTGCGCGCTTCCGGCGTTCACATCCTGCCGCTGCTCGCCTGTCTGCGCTACAGCGTAACTTAGGCCTTCCCGCTCACCGCCTCATATGCGACGTGCCCACCAGGTGGAACTCCACCTTGCACATGCTGGAGAGACTGTGCGAGCAGCAGCAGGCCATAGTGGAGTTTCAGCTGCAGCACGCACGCGTCAGTCGCACTGCGGAACAGCACCACTTCACCACCAATGATTGGGCCTCCATGCGAGACCTGTGTACCCTGTTGCGCTGTTTCGAGTACTCCATCAACATGGCCAGTGGCGATGACTCTGTTATCAGCGTTACAATACCACTTCTATGTCTCCTTGAGAAAACACTTAGAGCGATGAGGAGGTGGCCCAGGAGGAGGAGGAGGTGGAAGAGAAGTCATTTTTAGCACTTTCAGGCCAGTCACTTAGAAGTGGCTCAGAGGGAAGTTTTTTGCAAAAGCAGAGGCCAGGTACAAATGTGGCCAGCCAGGTCCCACTACTGGAGGACGAGGATGAGGAGGTGGAGGAGGATGAGGATGAAGCATGTTCACAGCGGGGTGGCACCAAAAGCAGCTCGGGCCCTTCACTGGTGCGTGGCTGGGGGGAAACGGAGGACGATGACGATACGCCTCCCACAGAAGACAGCTTGTCCTTACCTCTGGGAAGCCTGGCACACATAAGCGTCTACATGCTGCAGTGCCTGCGCAACGACAGCAGAGTTGCCCACATTTTAACGTGAGCAGACTACTGGGTTGCCACCCTGCTGGATCCCCGGTACAAAGACAATGTGCCCACCTTACTTCCTGCACTGGAGCGTGATAGGAAGATGCGCGAGTACAAGCGCACGTTGGTAGAAACGCTACTGAGAGCATTCCCAAATGTCACAGGGGAACAAGTGGAAGCCCAATGTGAAGGCAGAAGAGGAGCAAGAGGTCGCCAACGCAGCTGTGTCACGGCCAGCTCCTCTGAGGGCAGGGTTAGCATGGCAGAGATGTGGAAAAGTTTTGTCGCCACAGCTAACTGCACCACCACCTAATACGGAACGTGTTAGCAGGAGGCAGCATTTCACTAACTTGGTGGAACAGTACGTGTGCACGTGTGTACTGACTGATGGTTCGGCCCCAATTCAAGCTTCTGGGTCTCCAAATTGTCCACGTGGCCAGAGTTAGCATTTTATGCCTTGGAGGTGCTGGCCTGCCCGGTGGCCAGCGTTTTGTCTGAACGTGTATTCAGCACGGCAGGGGCGTCATTACTGACAAACGCAGCCGCCTGTCCACAGCCAACGTGGACAAGCTGACGTTCATCAAAATTAACCAGGCATGGATCCCACAGGACCTGTCCATCCCTTGTGCAGAATAGACATTTATAACTACCTCCCCTTAACCATATATTCTTGTACTCCAGGGCACTTCTTTACTGAATCCTCTTCTTTTAATTTTACCATTATTTTGAGTGGCAACCCAAAGTTGAATGAACCTCTCCTCCGTCTGGGTGCCAGGGGCCTGAGTCGTGAATGAGGCCTGTGGCACTGCAGGCACACATGAATCCTTTTTGGTTGTGATGAGAACATCAACTCCTATAGCATTCCCACCTGATGCCACCCCAACCTCCTATTCCACCTCCTCCTCCTCCAAGTTGCCAATTGATATTGGTTAATTTTTATTTATTTTATTTTAAGTCATTTTCCTATCCACATTTGTTTGCAGGGGCCTTTTGCAGCCCTCTAGCCCTTCCCTGGCTGTTTTACAGCCTTTAATGGGGTTCAGGGTGAAGTTCGGGTCGAGTTCGGATCCCGAACCCGAACATTTTACACTGGGTTCAGACCTGAGCGTTTCTAAGACGCGCGTTTTACGCGCGTTTTAGTCGCGCGTTTTTATGCGCGTTTTTGGCAATAGTAAACGTTTTACGCGCGTTCGTGACTCTGGAGACTTTTTTTAATTGGTCTGGAGACCAATTAAAAAAGGGCATCTCTACACTTAACGCGCGTTAAACGCGCGTTAAACGCGCTTTCCCATTGAAGTCTATGGGAGGAAAAGCGCGACAAACGCCCAAAAAAACGCTCCTGAACGAGCTTATGCATCGGGCGTTTTACAGCGCGTTTTTACGCGCTGTAAAACGCGCAAGTGTGAACCACTCCCATAGGGATGCATTGGTTTTCATGTGTTGAGCGTTTTACAGCGCGTTTGAACGCGCTGTAAAACGCTCAGGTGTGAACCCAGGGTTAGGGAAGTTTGGCCGAACTTCTCCAACTCGAACATCCATGTGTTCGCTCAACTCTAATCATAAACAGACACTATGATAGATTGGAAAAATAGGCATTTTCTTGCTTTACACAAATGTAATAGTAGAGTAATAGAAGAATTATTTTGCCCATAAAAATATATTAGGAAGGAGCAAAATGGAATGCATTCCAGCCTTAAAAATCCATTGTATGCCCTGTTATAACAGAACAGTATAACGGAATCATGAACACATATGCAAACTCCCCCTAATTTGTAGAACAAAACTTTTTTCCTGAAGAATTTTTTTTTCTGTTTTTGCAGAAATCTGTAATGCAAAACGAGTTGCTTGCCAGCTAATATGCCTGATAGTGATCAATTATCACTCTCTCACCCTCTTTCCCTGTTTAGACCCCTTAATATACCCCAAATTCCCCCCCCCCCCCCCCGCACACACACACACACACACACACACACACACACACTTCTCTCCCAGTCTTATGTGACCAGCCTTCATCTTTCTCCTTTGGGGGTTTTCCCCACCACACACAGTAATATGGGGCTAGGTGCTGTCTTTATGCAATTTGTCTGAAACAAATAAAAAATCTCCTTTTGTGATTAATTTTTTATGAAGCTGGTAACATATCTGATTAGTTTTGAATTAATTTACTCATCTTTTATAATAATCTTTCCTGGAAAAAACAGATTCCAGACAAAAGTTTTAGTTCCAGTAAATAATTAGGGTTTCTGTAGTAGCACCAGATGTCAAATTTAGAAAGTGCTCATAGTGAGATTAAAAATACTGAGGTAAAACATTGAAGGTTGTAAGTTAGCACTATTTGTTTACCTTGCTTTGTACAGTTCAACCAATCATTAAGCAAATACATATCTTACAGCCTGTATTTCTTTACTATATAAGTTGTTCATGTGAATACAGAAAGTATTCACTATGGCTTTCCTTCTACTTGTCTCCTGTTTGGCTTTCACTAGTGCAGCTTATGGTAACTTCAATTGTTGTCATTCCACTGTTGCATGTGAATTGTATAACTGTGATTGTGGTTGGTGATAATGATTAGAGATGAGCGAATCGAATCCCACGAAGCAGAATTCTATCCGAATTTCAGGATAAATTCGATTCACCTTGCCGAATTTCCTCGTGTTTCGTGTCAGCGAATCAATTTAACCTGAAATAGTGTAAAAAACAAAAAATAAAATCATAGTTACCTCCTCCATTTGCTTGCGATGGGCCGCCAGCCTCCATCTCGGCCAAAATCTCGCGCAGTGTGAGATTTCGCTCAAGATCTTCAAGCAAGATGGCGGCAGCTGGCCCATCACGAGCAAATGGAGGCAGTCATTTTTATTAAATTTATTTATTTTTTTATGTTATTTTCACACAGTTTTTTACACACAGATGCAGCGGTCATGTATGAACGCGGCATCTGAGGGGTACAATTACTGGGGACGGCGCTATCGCTGCTGCCTGTCATCCCACCTGCTACTTACAAAAGCAAATTTTTATTTTTAATTCGGCAAATAAGCCGAATCGAACTATTCATAAATTCGCTCATCTTTTCAAAATCACTCCACTTTTCTGGTGCAGTTTGTTAAATAATTACCCCCTAAATTTACATTTTCATCAGTGATTGTAAGCCAAAACCAGGATTGGAGCCTCTGCAGACATAAGGTATAAGGCAAGGATCAGCAACCTCTGGCACTCCAGCTGTTCTAAAACTACAACTCCAAGAATCCTCCTTTCACTTCTGTAGGAGTTACAAGAACAAGCGAGTTTGCATGCTGGGAGTTGTAGTTTCACAGCAGCTGGAGTGCCGCAGGTTGCTGATCCCTGGTATAAAGGAAAGATCTGCACCTGTTCTGTGTTTAGAGCCACTCCTGGTTTTGACTCAAAATTACTAATGGAAATCACTGACCAAAACTGTGTGAATGAGGCATTTCCGCTAAACCTGTCACCTTTACAAGCGAACGAGAAAAAAAATTGGAGAACAGCTATTTGCACCAAAATGCATCAAAATGTGAGGCTCTGACAAATTTGTAAATTGTGGGCAATGTATTTTATATGTTTAACTACATAGAAAAGAAGCCTTCAAAAAGAGATTTCTTGGTTGAAAAAAATATGCTATAAAAAAAATATTTAACATTATAAAATATCAAAATCTATGTTCTTACCAGGCTGTGGAATTCCCAGTATCTCCCCTGTTGTCACTGGCTATGCTAGGATAGTCAATGGTGAGGAGGCAGTTCCTGGATCTTGGCCCTGGCAAGTCTCCCTTCAGGTAACAACACATATTAAAGAGTTATTAGGTGTTTATTACAGGAGGAGGTGTATTTTTAATGGCACTTTAATTTATTGATTAACTTTTTATTAACTCTTTCAGTGTGGGGGGGAATGAAAAAATCATTAATTTCTGCTATTGTTTCATATTTTGTGCACCATGCATTAAAAATAGCATGGTAGCTTCCATCTATGAATCGGTATGGTTACTAAAATACTAATATGTAGCCATGCGTTGGATAAATATATTTGTTTAGTGTTTTGTATTTGTTTACTCCTTTGTAATGTTTTGCTGTGTTAAATTTATTATATGGTGAATTAAGATTTTTAACACTTTTATAAAACAAAATCAATTATTAAAAAAATATATTTTTTGTTTTACTGTGAACACATTATTTTATCATATTTTTTTATTTATTGTGATGCTCATATAATGCTTGGGTATATCCAGTAAGTACAGTATAATTCACTAATACGATTAAAGATGCTGCAGTCACTATTGAGCACTGAATCTAAGGGGCTTAATGTCTGTAATCAGATATTTCTTTGACCACAGCCATTGCAGAAGAAAAGGCACTATGAGGATTTCATGGCGATCACACAGGCACAACTTCTGAGCTTCTTCTTGTGATAGCACAATGGCACACTTTTGCATTCAGCAGTAGTTGCATCCCACAGATGATGCACATAAACATAGATAATTTTGCATTAAGGGTTTATAGTGAACAATAGTTCACTGTTAGGGCTCGTGCACACACGACTATTGTTGCTTTGCGGACCGTTTTTTACAGATCCGTTGTTCCGCATCTGAGTTTTTTTTTCTCTGATTTAAGTCCTCTTCCGTGCCGTTATTGCACAAAACATATCCATATGGTTTCCGTATTTGATCAGTTTTTTGCGGTTCAGAAACAGTAACTTATTAATTACCGAACACATGAGCAATATGGGCTGGGCATAGCATTTCTACAGTACGGATCCGCAAAATAAGGATGAAATACGGATGACATATGGATGTGTTCCGTGTGCGTTCCATATTTTTTGCGGACCCATTGACTTGAATGGGGCCTCGGGCCGTGATTTGCGGACAATAATAGGACATGCACTACTTTTTTGCGGAACGGCCATGCAGACAAACGGAATGCACACGGAGTAACTTCCATATTTTCGACAGCCCCTACTGAAGTGAATGGTTCTGCATACGGGACGCACAAAAAACTGAACGGAAGAGGAAAGAAAATACGGTTGTGTGCATGAGCCCTTAGGCCTCATGCTCACGACCGTTGTTGTTTTGCGTCTATTTTTCACGGATCCATTGTTCCGCATCTGAGTTTTTTTTGTCAGATTTAAGTCCTCTTCCGTTCCATGATTCCACAAAACATATCCGTATTGTTTCTGTATGCGATCTGTTTTTTGCAGATCGGAAACGGAAGCACTAAGTTATTAATCACCAAACACATGAGAAAAATGGGCTGGAGGATAGCATGTCTACAGTATGGATCCTAAAAATACGGAAGATATATAGATGTGTTCCGTATGCATTTCATATTTTTTGCAGAACCATCGACTTGAAGGAAGCCACGGACCATGATTTGCGGACAATAATAGGACATGCACTACTTTTTTGCAGAACGGCCATGCGGACATACGGAAACGAAATGCACACGGAGTAACTTCCGTTGTTTTTGCGGACCGCAAAACAACTGAACGGACACGGAAAGAAAATACGTTTGTGTGCATGAGCCCTTAGTCTTATCCCCTTTTAAAACCAGCATTGTTAATAATAACAAATAAGCAAGGACAAGTGGTTAGTGTCTGCATTCTGAAGCAGAAACCTTAGTAACACTTACAAATATACACTACTAGATGAAATTACTATTATTGCTAGTGATGAGTGAAACCGAACTGCAAAGTTCGTGTTCATACTAAACTTTGCGATTTCGGGTACCCGGACCTGAACCTGGACTTTTTCACTGAAGTCCAGTTTTTGTGTTCAGGTGATTTTATTATTTTCCATTATAACATAGTTGTGTCGGAAAATAATTTCCAAAAGAGAAGGCGCAAGTTTGTCCTTTTGATTTAGTATTCCCTCTTTTGCTTAACAAAAGGCCACTTGATCCAGTGCTGTTATTTCTTTTCCATGCTACGTTACCCCCTCCTCGGTTCACTAGCACTAGCACTAGCTTAGCCGCAGCGGTCCATCTCCTGGGTAACCAGTCACATGACAGCAGCTCTCGCAATCACGTGACCGGCAGGCACATTTGCACATCCGGCATCTCCCAGCTTCTCCTGAGCATCAGTCACGTGACTGTGACAGCCGCAATCACAGGACTGCTCAGGAAGAGCACATATCCGGCAAAACTCCTCCTTCTGAGCAACCGGTCACGTGACCACAAGTCCAGCGATCACGTGACCTGCCTACATACATTCATTTATTTTGTTTCTCTTCCTTTTCATTCACATCTGCAACCTGAGAGATTCTAATCACTATGTGTTGACACTCAAAACATGGAATGCAGATTGGAATGCCTCTTAAAGGGTTCCATTTTGCATTCCGTAATAATAGAAGTCAGGACTGGACAGGACTCCTGCATAACAGAAACCAGTATGGATCCGTTATGCTGCCCATAGACTTCTATTATGACGGAATACAAAACAGAATGCCTCTAAAGGTTTCCCCTTTGCATTCAGTCTTAAGAATGCCATTGTTTTCCGATATAACTATGTTACAACGGAAAATAATAAAGTAAAGTTCGGGTCACCGTTGACTTCAAATGGGAACCTGGCGAACCCGAACTTCCACGGGTTTGCTCATCCCTAATTATTGCTGATTGGCCAATTGACCTTGTCCTTCTTGTATAAATAAATATATATATATATATATATATATATATATATTTTTTTTTTTTAATTATACCTGCTTAATACACTTAATTTCAGCAGTATAAAGTGCCCCTACAGATTAGATTAATGTTGGCTGAACCTACCAACTCTGACGGTAGATATCAAGGGAACGGAGTTCTTGCATGCTGGACTTCAACATGCCCGTTCCTTTGTTCTCACAGGAGATAAGCCCCCTTCAAATGTATCTGCCAGCAACTTATTTATTATTCCCACTAACAGGACATACAGCGCATCCTTTGTTGTATGTTTTCTGTAATATCTCCTATATTGTTGTTTTATCTCCCAGGACAATACTGGATGGCATTATTGTGGTGGTTCTCTGATTAACAGCAACTGGGTGGTAACAGCAGCTCACTGCACTGTTGGGTATGTATTTCATGTCTCATAAAGTATTATTTAAAAGGAGTCTGTGGTCACTTTGGCCCATCAAAACTGCTGTAAAGGTCGATAGGCGAGGGGTAAGTCACTGTTTGAACATACATCAGTGGGTGCTTCTTGCATGACAGAGGGGGAGACATTTTAATTATCCTGGTACAATGATCACAAGTGCCATAAAGGTGATTCCATGATGTGCTAGTGTCCTGAGATCTCTGCACATAAGGCTTCCCAAACCCTCTACTCTACTGTGACTGATAGCTCTAACACTGGGTTCAGACCTGAGCGTTTTGAAGCCTAGCGTTTTTGGTGCGTTCAAGACTTGCATATAGGCGCGTTTTTTCAAGCGTTTTGGTAAATAGTGTAGGCGCGTTTGACGCGCGTTTATGTGATTGACTGCATAGTTGGCCAATGACCTATGATATAGTTTGGCCAATCTGAGTGCTTTAGAGGTGTGACATTCCATGGTGGCTGATTCAGCATGTTGCAAACTTTGTAAAACGCGCATCCATAGGCGCGTTTTACGCTGCACAAACGCCCGAACAACACGCCTATCGCGTTTCCCATTGAAGTATATTGGCACCAAACGCTTGAAAAAAGCCCGAATTAACGCGAACATACTTGCTTATGCGTCGGACGTTTATAGGCGCCTACGAACGCGCATAAAAACGCGCAAGTGTGAACCACCCTCATTGGAATGCATGGTTCCTTTACTGTTGTGCGTTTTTATGTGCGTTCAAAAGCGGCGTTTTACGCGAAAGTCTCCTTTATGGATGCTAGAGCCATCACTCAAAGAATAATTGCAGGATTGGAAAGTCTTCAATGCAGAGAATCTGCTTTACTTCACCCAAAGGAACTTCACCATAGCACCTGTGATTGTAGTGCTAGGGGAATTAAAATCCTCCTCAGTGATGCAAGAACATGAGAACCTATTGGGTTATGTTTAAAGCGGCTCTGTCACCTGGATCAGCTCTATTAAACCAGACATACTGGCTTGTAGGGCTAATCATGCTGATTAAAGGGGTTGTCTCACTTCAGCAAGTGGCATTTATTATGGAGAGGAAGTTAATACAAGCCACTTACTAAAGTATTGTTATTGTCCATATTGCTTAAGTTACTGGTTGGATTCATTTTTCATCACATTATATACTGCTTGTTTCCATGGTTACAGACCACCCTGCAATCCATCAGCTGTGGCTGTGCTTGCACACTATAGGAAAAAGCACCAGCCTCTCTGGTTGGCGGGAGTATGGGACTGCACATAGGCTAGTGCTTTTTCCCATAGTGTGCAAGCACAGCCACCAGTGATGGATTGCAGGGTGGTCGTAACCATGGCAATGAGCAGTGTATAATGTGATGGAAACATGAATCAAGCCAGCAAAGGATGCAATATGAATAATAACAATACATTAGTAAGTACCTTGTATTAACGTCCTCAACATAATAAATACTATTTGCTGAAATGAGACAACCCCTTTAAACCTTTGTTTTGTCTTTATGTTAAACAGCTGCAGAGAAATCCGTGTTTTTATTTATATCCAAGTTCGAGCACCAGGATGCAGGGCTGAACCCTTTCAGCGCTGCTTTGTAACACCCCCAGTGCTCTGCACATTCCCCTTGATTGACAAGGCTAGACATGCTGAGTAGTTATAAGCGGCAGGGGCAATATTCTAATTCACAATATTCTTCGAAAATTTGGGCGAATATTGGCCATATATTCGCGAATTCGCGAATTCCTGATCTTCAGGCATTATTTTCTTGCTTGCGAAAATTTGCATAAAATTTGCATAAAAATTTGCATAGTCTGGTATTTAAAAAAAACGAATATTCGCGATTCCGAATATATTTTGAGATATTCTAAATATTTGCGAATTCTCGAAGTGCCGATATTCGCGATTAAAATTCTCAATTCGAATATTCGTGATCAACACTAATGCTGAGGGCAGAGCTGTGTCCTAGCAACTGCATATCATATTCTCTATATGCCATAGTTACATAGTTACATGGTTAATACAATTGAAAAAAGACATAAGTATATCAAGTTCAACCAAGGGATAGGTGGGGACGCGAATCCCTGATGGAAATGAGACTCAGATTTCTACACGTTTTCATAAGCATTAATGTTGTTTACTTTTAAGAATACATCTAAACCCTTTTTAAAACTGTCCACTGTTCCTTCTGTGACCACGTCCTTAGGAAATCTATTCCACAGAATCACAGTTTCTGGAGACTGAACTTTTTCTTCTCAAGTTGGAGGCAGTGCCCCCTTGTCTTTTGAGGGCATTTTACATAGAACAGTTTTTCTCCGTATTTTTTCTATGGCCCATTTATATATTTGTATAGGTTAATCATGCCACCCCCCCCCCCTTCTTAGACGTCTCTTCTCAAGACTAAATAAATGAAATTCTTTTAATATTTCTTCATAACTAAGACCCTCCCTGCCTCTTATCAGTTTAGTCGCTCTCCTCTGTACTTTTTCCAGCTGCAGTGCGTCTTTTCTATGGACCGGTGCACAGAACTTAACTGCATATTCCAGATGAGGCCGCACCAACGCTTTGTAAAGTGGTAGTATTACATCCCTGCCCCGTGAGTCCATGCCTCGTTTAATGCATGACAATATCCTGGTGGCCTTAGAAGTAGCTGATTGATATTGTATGCTGTTATTCAATCTATGATCTACAAGGACACCCAAATCCTTCTCCACAAGTGACTACCCCAGTGTTACACCCCCTAGGACATATGAAGCGGGTAGTGGCATAGAGAGAAGAGAGGCGCTCATAGGGTTAATATGTTATAAATCCCTATTCCTACCTGCCATTGGCTGCCCCCCCCCCCCCCCGACACGGATGTTTTCATCCGTGTACAGGGAGAAGCAGCAGCGGCGGTGCGGTTACCAAGAGTGGCACCGGGAGCGGAGAGCGGGGTAAGTATATTACCGATGAGGGCCCGACACATGTGGGGGGTTTTCTTGAAATTGGATAACCCCTTTAATTTAGGTTTAAATGAAATTAGAAATCTGAAGGAAAGACTTATCCTTCCTACTTGACCCACTTCTGATGAATTGGTTACATGATGTCTGTTTCTGTTATTTTTAGTTTAAGCGACCGTGTTGTTCTTGGAGAACATGACAGAAGTTCCTCTGCTGAACCAATCCAGTCCCTGGCAGTATCACAAGTGAGTCTAAATTTTGTTTTATTTTTGTTACAGTATGTAACTTACTGTTTACAGACCTGACAACTAAAATCATTTTCTATAGTTTAGCAAGTATTTAGGAGATTCATTATTTGAGTTAGGCTCCATTCACACGACCGTATGTTGTCCGCAAAAAAACGGATCTGTTTTTTTGTGGATTAGATGCTGTCCCATTCACTTTTCTTCCATTGCACAGCTCAGCAAAAAAAAATGAAACATGTCCTATACTTGTTAGTGAAAATCAGGACATGGCCCTATTGAAGTCTATGTATCAGCAAAAAAACGGAATGCAATCCGTTTTTTTGCGGACATGGATCCGTTTTTTTGCGGACAACATACGGTCGTGTGAATGGAGCCTTAGGCTAATGTGCCCATTTGCATCATGATTTGTGTTTATAGTGGATACTCCAAATACCACTGGCATCAAATTGACTCCATTTACTTATAATAGGGCCCATCCAGTTCTGTTTTAATGAGAAAAAAATATAGTGCATGCATCGCTGTTAGGGCTCATGCAAATTGCGGTCCGCAATGCACGGGCACCGACCATGGGGCAGCTGCATGAGGTTTGCGGACCCATTCATTTGCATGCATTAATTTGTTGCAGAGGCACTCCGTAGTGCTTCCGTGCCTCCGTTCCACACCGACTTTCTGGATTGCGGACCCATTTAAGTGCATCTGTGATACGGTGCCAGAATGGCGGAGGCCCATATAAGGGCCTCAATACAGGCCCAGTTGGCACACGGTCATGTGCATCAGCCCTTACTCCTATCACATTTGACAGAATTTGAGATGGAGGCTCTACTACATTAAAGGGTTCATCCCATGATTATTGTAAAAAAAATAAAAACCCTTTTACGTGTGAATAAAGACTTACCTGTGGTCCACAATATGTGATCTCATTTTTTCATGCGCAGTAAAAGTTTAAAAAAAATAGCACATGAAGCCGTATGATGGTTTCACTAATCATTACAAAACATGATTTCTAAATACATGTTCTCTTTTTAAGGTTTTTACTCACCCAGATTGGGATTCCAACACCATCAATAATGACATTTCTTTGATAAAACTAGCCACTCCAGCTGTTATTGGCTCAACTGTATCCCCAGTGTGCTTAGCTAATCCTGGTGAAGTATATGATGATGGTCGCATCTGTGTTACAAGTGGATGGGGAAAGACAAAATGGTTTGGTGAGCAAAGGATTTTGAATGTTTGCCATTTGTTAGGATTGCTAACATTAAAGAGTAACTAAGCCTTTGTGTAAAATTTTAATAAGATGTCCCTCATGCCCTAGTAAAACTTTTTCTAATATACTTTATTAATTAATTTTGTATTTTTTTTATATTTTTCCCTACCTACAGCACACCATTCACCACTGTGCCCTTAAAACTCAGTTCTCTGTACACCGCTGAGCAGCTCAGTGGTGTAGGGAGTACGGACTGTGAAATTTATGAATGGGGCCGCATAAGCAGGGAGTATGGTCAGGAGCGCATATTCTATTCCGTAGAATAAAAAAAAGCAAACAAAATAAATTAAATAAATAAATCTAAAAATAACTGTACTATTCCCATAGGGCAAATGATGTAACAGAAAAAAAATCTATCTTGCCAATTAGCCATTTGTTTGTCTCTTCACCTAACAAAAGAATTGAATAAAAAGTGATCAAAATGTCATATACACTTCAAAATGGTATAAATAAAAACGACATATTGTCCCACAAAAAATCCCTCATACAGATCTATAAAAAGGTTATGGGGGTTAGAATATGGCAATGAAAAGAAAAAAATAATTTACAGTATTAAAACACAAGAAAAAATAAATGTGGTATGATTGTAATCATACTAACCCAGAGAATAAAGGGCACATGGTAAAAACATAACCCTTAAATGTTTGGTGTAATTTTTTTTTTTTTTTAAATTCCACCTCGTTTTCCCACCTCTCGCTACTTTGTATGCAAAAGTAAATTATGGCATTAAAAGTACAACTTGTCCCACAAAAGACAAGCCCTCTTAATGCTATGTAAGTGGAAAAATAAAAAAAGTTATTACTCCAGTAAGGCAGGAAGTAAAAAATGAAAACACAAAAATTTAAAATTGCAAGGTCCTGAAACGGTTAAATTAAAAAATAAAAATATCCCAATATTAAGATTTAAAAGTTAAATCAATGTCTAAACTTAATTAATGCATGTTTTATAAATACTCACATTTAAGTGAATGATAAAACAAAGCATAAATTGTTTACATACTGAATTCTTTATTTTTGAACAGCCTTTAACACCCCTAGCAAATTGCAGCAGACAGCCCTGCCTGTGTTGTCTAATGAACAATGTAAGACCTACTGGAGTACTAACATCAGTGATGTCATGGTCTGCGCTGGAGCTGCTGGGTCATCTTCCTGCATGGTTTGTATTATCAGATGGATTTATCCTTTTTAAACTATAAGCTAAAAGCGTCTGAAAAAAACTTGAGTTGTGAATATTGTTAAATGTCAGAAAGAAAGTTTATTGTCAAAGTAGCCCATTAATTCAACAGTTGCATGAAAAATGTGATTAGAACGAAGTTTTGAAAAATTCAATTTGGCTACTTCTCAGAATTTCACAAAGAAATTCGCTTTGTGGCGAATTATTTAGTCACAGAGCGCATTTCTTTGTATGAAGCGACCACAATGATGAGAACAGCAATTACGCAGCCCCCCATTATTGAACCCCTCAGATGCCGCATTCATCACTAATCTTGGCATCTGAGATTAACATTGAGGGCTTTCAGGGGTTAATCCAGAAAAAAAAAAATTCTCACTGTATCCATTTGATCGCGTAGAGGCCACCACCAAAGCCTGCGAGGTGGCTTCAATCAAGATGGCTGTGGCGGCCTTTTCATGTGTAATAAATGAATGAAGGGAATATGTATTTTTTGCCCGCCATTTCAGGGAAAATTGATTTGTTACCACAATGCGCAAGGAAATTCGGCTTTGCGGCAATTAGAATTTTAACTGAGATTCCACTTCGGATACTTTAATTCTAAATGTGATATTAATATGTTAATTACAGGCTATAGGCAACTTAAACATATGTAGAAAAAAGTACAGTATTTTTACATACAGTTATATTTGTGTTTATTAAGTTAAAAAAGCTTGAGGTTATAAGAGATATGCAGTTTGTAATCTGCTGTTTCAGAGTTATTTTTTTCAATTTTTTGTGTTTATTTCATTTATTTTACATATTATGAAACTAAAAGATCATACAGGACATTTGGGGGCATTTTAACATTACATTTTCTTATTGTTGATATTGTTGCTAAGACATACTATCCCATTTACAGGGAGAATAAACTCTCAAGAGTCTCACTGCAGAGCTGATCTGGGTCTGCTAAGACAAAGCAAATCCTGCAGTTATCCAGCACCACACCACAATCACATGGTCACTGTGAAGGGAGGAGGAAGCATCATGGTGGTCTCCTGATCTGTATACATGGTCCTCATAGATCACCATGTATAACATGATGGGGAAGTCCTTGCCTTCTATGCGGAAACTAGTTGTCAGTGACAATTGATCCTGCAGCTGCACAATCTTCATTTAGAAACGTCCATGCAGAGTTGTGTGTGGACTTGTGGTCTGGAAGTGGTTAATTTTGCATTTTGGAAATAAACAAAACAAAAAAGGGATGATTATATTTTCTACGTAATTATTCCTCATAAGGCTGAGTTCACATCATGTTTTTCCCATCTGTTTAATTTATACAAAAACGTATTCTATAAACAGATCTGTCACACAGATGCCATACAGTGGTATCCGTTCACCATATAGTTCCATTGTAAAAAAATAATAATAATAATAAATAAAAAAAATAAAAAAATAAAAATATATATATATATATATATATACAGTATATATATATATATATATATATATATATATACTTTTTTTTTTTTTTCACTAAACTCTGCAGTAAAAAATACAAGATACAAGATAGTGGTTTACTACGTTTTTGCATTCTTTTATGTCAAACGGAGGCATAAAACATGATGTGAACCCATCCTAAGTACAAAGTGATTTCTATATTTTAAAAAGTAACAAATATAATTGAGCAATAAAAAAAAAAGAGCTAAAGCAATAAATCAATGTTATTATTATTGTTTTAATACAGGGTGATTCTGGTGGACCCCTTGTGTGTCAAAGAAATGGTGCTTGGACACTGGTTGGTATTGTGTCATGGGGAAGCAGCACATGCTCAACATCTACTCCCGCTGTCTATGCACGTGTCACTGAGCTCCGTAGCTGGGTGGACCAGATTATTGCTTCTAACTAATGAAAAAAAGCTTTCTAGAAAAAGAATAAACATTTTTGTTTCCATTTTTATGATTGTCTTTCTTAAGCTATTCTAAACATGTTACTCTGAACATATTTCTATAGACATTGATAAAAGTAGGTACTTTTCAGCACCTTAGGAATAATACAGTAAGTGACTTGAGTAGAGATGAGCAAATCAATTCTAAACTAATCGGATTTGTCATGGATTTCACAAAACTTCTTTAAAAAAAATTGGAAGTTTTGGGGATTCAAATCAGACAAATTGTGCAAAACAGTGCCTACCATTTTACATTTCAAATTCAATATATTGAGGGAAACAGGTCAGTGAAGATGCAGACAGGGGATCACATGACCCCAGGTGGGGCTCCACCTGTTTGGCTTGCCCACAATGCCTTGAAGTCTGACAGCCATTCAGGAGGGAGGATATTGACTGGCCTATCAGGCACTGTGTTGGCGAGTCCTAAGGCAAAATGACATTCTAAACTCATATTTGAGAGAGAAAGAAAAACATAGTCATATAATCCACGAGGAACCATAAATTAGGAAATGTTATCAAGTTAAACTCTATCTGGAAGGGCACAAACACTTAAAAGGCCAATTTCTCTGGGTTGAGGGCAGCATTTCAGGGCATGGACTGGGAGCAGCTATTATCATATTGTAGTGGCTGGGTTTGGGGTAGCCCCAAAGCTACACTGGGTCCCCTGGACAACGTCTAGCTGTCACCACGTGTTACTGCTCTCCAGAAGAGATGGTAAAGCATGGTGTACCCCAATGGAAAATAAGTCCAGAGAATCAGGGTCTACATCTAACCAGTTTGCTTATTTATTGGAGGAATTCAGAAAAGCAATATAGGTGAGACATAGGGCTGGCTTCTCCAGTCTCCTCCATGGCAGAAGAAGGTTTTGATTCTGAGGAAAGAGCTGAGCTAGCTATCCCTGGCCAATGGCTGGAGGCCCACAGTCTGTAGATCAGTAGTCCGGGTGGCTGCTTGATCACAGGGCTGGTGACCCATAGTCTGTGGCTCAGCGTCCCCATCTCAGTGTTTTCTTCTGGTCATTCATGCAGACTGGCATGAGTCTCCCCCTCCAGCCACTGGTCCATACCTGCATAACAGTAGGGGCTCTGACCGCTCTACTTATATACAGCTTCTGGCAGAACTAGAACCTTCTAGTGGGAAGGGTGGAGTGGAGAAACTCAGCACAAACAATTACAAAGTTACAACTTAAATCTGTCATAGACTTACATTAGAGCCTCGATGATACTCAAGGCAATGAGACAGCAGTTTTCCAGACAAAAACAGGATTCCAAACATAACAACATAGGTAAACCTGACATCCAAAAGCTCAGTATGTCTGGTTTTGGTAATAAACAAGTCTTGTTTTTCCCCTCTAAAACATGTTCTTCTTTAAACCCTAGGGTAGCTGTAGAAAATTACCAGCTTCTCTTTCAAAGTCCCAAAAGTCTCTCAGTATTCATTAACCCCTTAAGGATGGATGACGTACCGTTTCGTCATGATTCCCGAGTCCTTAAGGACCCATGATGAACCGGTACGTCATATCTTTAAAAGTACATTGCGACACTGCAGGGGTTAATCGGAACAGGATGCCAGCTGAAATCATTCAGCAGGCATCCTGTCACAACGCGTGGGGGTCATGTGACCCCCCCCCCCCCCCGTAACGGCGATTGTAGCAAACCACAGATCTATTCAGACCTGCGGTTTGCATCGCTTTATGCGATCTCTGATCCGAGGATCACAGACTTAAAATGTGCCCAAAGTGTTAAATTAACCCCCACCCCCGCAGCCAGCAATCATATTGTGCCAGCGGGGGTGCAGTGCTAGGTAAATTTGTAAATCATCTGTTACATTCTTGGGTGACATTAACCCAGTTCTGTCATATACAAACCCCTGCTCTGCATAGGTGAAAGGGAGGTATATTAGTAAAAATCATCTGTTCCATTGGTGGGCGACATTTTAATTTTTTTTTCCATATACCAACCGCTACTCTGCATAAGTGACAGGGAGGTAAATTTGAAAAATCATCTGTGACATTGGTGGGTGACATTTTACAATTTTTGCCCTATACAAAACCCCTTCTCAGCATAGGTGACAGTGATGTAAATTTTTAAATATTATCTGTTACATTGGTAGGAGACAATTGACCATTTTTGCTGTATACAAACCCCTGCTCTGCATAAGTGACAGGGAGGTAAATTTGTAAATCGTCTATTACATTCTTGGGTGACGTTAACCCAGTTTTGCCATATACAAACCCCTACTCTGCATAGGTGACAGGGAGGTAAATCTGTGAAAACCGTCTTTTAAATTGGTGGGTGACGTTTTACCATTTTTGCCGTATACAAATTCCTGCTCTGTAGAGGTGACAGGGAGGTAAATTTGTAAAAAATCATCTGTTACATTGGTGGGGGACATTGTACCATTTTTGCTGTATAAAAACACCTGCTCTGCATAGGTGACAGAGAGGTACCATTGTAAATCGCCTGTTACATTCTTGGGTGACATTAACCCAGTTTTGTCATATACAAACCCCTGCTCGGCATAGGTGAAAGTGATGTAAATTTTTAAGTATTATCTGTTACATTGGTAGGAGACAATTTACAATTTTTGCTGTATACAAACCCCTGCTCTGCATAAGTGACAGGGAGGTAAATTTGTAAAAATCGTCTGTTACATTCTTAGGTGACATTAACCCAGTTTTGCCGTATGCAAACCCCTTCTCTGCATAGGTAACAGGGAGGTAAATTTGTAAAACTCGTCTGTTCCATTGGTGGGTGACCTTTACAATTTTTTTCGTATACAAACCCCTGCTCTGCATGGGTGACAGGGAGGTAAATTTATAAAGATCATCTGTTACATTGGTAGGTGACAATTAACCATGTTTGCCGTATACAAACCCATGCTCCGCATAGGTGACAGGGAGGTAAAATTGTAAAAACCGTCTGTTACATTGGTGGGTGACATTTTACCATTTTTGCCGTATACAAACCCCTGCACTGCATAGGGGACAGGGAGGTAAATTTGTAAAAAAAATCTAATACATTGGTGGGTGACATTTACAATTTATTTCGTATACAAACCCCTGCTTTGCATAGGTGACAGGAAGGCAAATTTGTAAAAATCATCTGTTACATTGGTGGTGACATTTTCCCATTTTTCACGTATACAAACCCCTGCTGTGCATAGGTAACAGGGAGGAAAATTGTAAAAATCATCTGTTACATTGGTGGTGACGTTTTCCCATTTTTTGCGTATACAAACCCCTGCTGTGCATAGTTGACAGGGAGGTAAATTTGTAAATCGTCTATTACATTCTTGGGTGACGTTAACCCAGTTTTGCCATATACAAACCCCTACTCTGCATAGGTGACAGGGAGGTAAATCTGTGAAAATCATCTTTTAAATTGGTGGGTGACCTTTTACCATTTTTGCCGTATACAAATTCCTGCTCTGTAGAGGTGACAGGGAAGTAAATTTGTAAAAAATCATCTGTTACATTGGTGGGGGACATTGTACCATTTTTGCTGTATAAAAACACCTGCTCTGCATAGGTGACAGGGAGGTACCATTGTAAATCGCCTGTAACATTCTTGGGTGACATTAACCCAGTTTTGTCATATACAAACCCCTGCTCGGCATAGGTGACAGGGAGGTAAATTTATAAAGATCATCTGTTACATTGGTAGGTGACAATTTACCATGTTTGCCGTATACAAACCTATGCTCTGCATAGGTGACAGGGAGGTAAATTTGTAAAAATCGTCTGTTACATTCTTGGGTGACATTAACCCAGTTTTGCCATAAACAAATCCATGCTCTGCAGAGGTGACAGGGAGGCAAATTTGTAAAAATCGTCTGTTAGATTGGTGTGTGACATTTTACCATGTTTGCTGCATACAAACCCCTGCTCTGCATATGTGACAGTGAGGTAAATTTGTAAAAATCATCTATTACATTGGTGGGTGACATTTTACCATTTTTTGCCGTATACAAACTCCTGCTCTGCATAGTTGACAGGGAGGTAAATTTGTAATAAATCATCTGTTACATTGGTGGGTGATATTGTACGAATTTTGATGTATACAAACCCCTGCTCTGCATATGTGACAGGGAGGTATATTAGTAAAAATCATCTGTTACATTGGTGGGTGACATTTTAAACATTTTTCCATATACCAACCGCTACTCTGCATAAGTGGCAGGGAGGTAAATTTGTAAAAATCATCTGTTACATTGGTGGGTGACATTTTAAAATTTTTGCCATATACAAACCCCTACTCTGCATAAGTGGCAGTGATGTAAATTTTTAAATATTATCTGTTACATTGGTAGGAGACAATTTACCATTTTTGCCGTATTCAAACCCCTGCTCTGCATAAGTGACATGGAGGTAAATTTGTAAAAATCGTCTGTAACATTCTTAGGTGACAATAACCCAGTTTTTCCATATACAAACCCCTGCTATGCATAGGTGACAGGGAGGCAAATTTGTAAAAATAATTTGTTCCATTGGTGGGTGACATTTTAACATTTTTGCCATATACAAACCCCTGCTCTGCATAGGTGACAGGGAGTTAAATTTGTAAATATCGTCTGTTTCATTGGTGGGTGACATTTTAACATTTTTGTTGTATACAAACCCTTGCTCTGCATATGTGACAGGGAGGTAAATTTGTAAAAATCATCTGTTACATTGGTGGGTGACATTTTACCATTTTAGACGTATACAAAACCCTGCTCTGCATAGGTGACAGGGAGGTAAATTTCTAAAAAATCGTCAGTTACATACTTGGATGACATTTTTACATTTTTGCTGTATACAAACCCCTGCTCTGCATAGGTGACAGGGAGGTAAATTTATAAAAATCATCAGTTACATACTTGGATGACATTTTTACATTTTTGCTGTATGCAAACCCCTGCTCTGCATAGGTGACAGGGAGGTAAATTTGTAAAAATCGTCTGTTACATTGGTGGGTGACATTTTAACATTTTTGCTGTATACAAACCCCTGCTCTGCATAGGTGACAGGGAGGTAAATTTGTAAAAATCGTCAGTTACATTCTTGGGTGACATTTTAACATTTTTGCTGTATACAAACCCCTGCTCTGCATAGGTGACAGAGAGGTAAATTTGTAAAAATCGTCTGTTACATTCTTGGGTGACATTAATCCAGTTTTGCAGTATACAAACCCCTGCTCTGCATAGGTGACAGGGAGGCAAATTTATAAAAATCGTCAGTTACATTCTTGGGTGACATTTTAACATTTTTGCTGTATACAAACCCCTGCTCTGCATAGGTGACAGGGAGGTAAATTTGTAAAAATCATCTGTTACATTCTTGGGTGACATTAATCCAGTTTTGCATGTATACAAACCCCTGCTCTGCATAGGTGACAGGAGGTAAATTTGTAAAAATCGTCTGTTACATTCTTGGGTGACATTAATCCAGTTTTGCAGTATACAAACCCCTGCTCCGCATTGGTGACAGGGAGGTAAATTTCTAATAATCGTCTGTTACATTTTTGGGTGACATTAACCCAGTTTTGCCATATACAAACCCCTGCTCTGCATAGGTGACAGGGAGGTAAATTTCTGAAAGTTGTCTGTTACATTCTTGGGTGACATTTACCATTTTTGCTGTATACAAACCCCTGCTCTGCATAGGTGACAGGAGGTAAATTTATAAAAATCGTCTGTTACATTCTTGGGTGACATTTACCATTTTTGCTGTATACAAAACCCTGCTCTGCATAGGTGACAGGGAGGTAAATTTATAAAAATCGTCAGTTACATTCTTGGATGACATTTTACCATTTTTGCCGTATACAAACCCCTGCTCTGCATAGGTGACAGGGAGGTAAATTTGTAAAATCGTCTGTTACATTGGTGGGTGACATTTTACATTTTTGCTGTATACAAACCCCTGCTCTGCATAGAGTGACAGGGAGGTAAATTTGTAAAAATCGTCAGTTACATTCTTGGGTGACATTTTAACATTTTTGCTGTATACAAACCCCTGCTCTGCATAGGTGACAGGGAGGTAAATTTGTAAAAATCAGTCTGTTACATTCTTGGGTGACATTATACCAGTTTTGCTGTATACAAACCCCTGCTCTGCATAGGTGACAGGGAGGTAAATTTATAAAAATCGTCAGTTACATTCTTGGGTGACATTTAACATTTTTGTTGTATACAAACCCTTGCTCTGCATATGTGACAGGGAGGTAAATTTGTAAAAATCATCTGTTACATTGGTGGGTGACATTTTACCATTTTAGACGTATACAAAACCCTGCTCTGCATAGGTGACAGGGAGGTAAATTTGTAAATCGTCTATTACATTCTTGGGTGACATTAACCCAGTTTTGCCATATACAAATCCCTACTCTGCATAGGTGACAGGGAGGTAAATTTGTAAAAATCATCTGTTAAATTGGTGGGTGACATTTTACCATTTTTGCCGTATACAAACTCCTGCTCTGCAGAGGTGACATGGAGGTAAATTTTTAAAAAATCATCTGTTACATTGGTGGGTGACATTGTACCATTTTTGCTGTATGCAAACACCTGCTCTGCATAGGTGACAGGGAGGTAAATTTGTAAAAATCACCTGTTACATTTTTGGGTGACATTAACCCAGTTTTTCCATATACAAACCCCTACTATGCATAGGTGACAGGGAGGCAAATTTGTAAAAATAAGCTGTTCCATTGGTGGGTGACATTCTAACATTTTTGCTGTATACAAACCCTTGCTCTGCATATTTGACAGGGAGGTAAATTTGTAAAAATCATCTGTTACATTTTTGGGTTACAGTAACATAGTTTTGGCATATACAAACCCCTGCTCTGCATAGGTGACAGGGAGGTAAATTTCTAAAAATCATCTGTTCCATTGGTGCGTGACATTGTACCAGTTTTGCCGTATACAAACCCCTGCTCTGCATAGGTGACAGGGAGTTCAATTTTTAAAAGTCGTCTGTTCCATTGGTGGTGACATTTTCCCATTTTTTACATATACAAACCCCTGCTGTGCATAGGTGACAGGGAGGTAGATTTGTAAATCGTCTATTACATTCTTGGGTGACATTAACCCAGTTTTGCCATATACAAACCCCTAATCTGCATAGGTGACAGGGAGGTAAATTTGTAAAAATCATCTGTTAAATTGGTGGGTGACATTTTACCATTTTTGCCGTATACAAACTCTTGCTCTGCAGAGGTGACATGGAGGTAAATTTGTAAAAAATCATCTGTTACATTGGTGGGTGACATTGTACCATTTTTGCTGTATACAAACACCTGCTCTGCATAGGTGACAGGGAGGTACATTTGTAAATCGCCTGTTACATTCTTGGGTGACATTAACCCAGTTTTGTCATAAACAAACCCCTGCTCTGCATAGGTGACAGGGAGGCAAATTTGTAAAAATTGTCTGTTCCATTGGTGGGTGAAATTTTACAATTTTTGCCGTATCCAAACCTCGGCTCTGCATAGGTGACAGGGAGTTAAATTTGTAAAAATCATCTGTTACATTGGTGGGTGACATTTTACCATTTTAGACGTATACAAAGCCCTTCTCTGCATAGGTGACAGGCTGGTAAATTTGTACAAATCGTCTGTTACATTTTTGGTTGACATTAACCCAGTTTTGCCGTATACAAACCCCTGCTATGCATAGGTGACAGGGAGGCAAATTTGTAAAAATAATCTGTTCCATTGGTGGGTGACATTTTAACATTTTTGCCATATACAAACCCCTGCTCTGTATAGGTGACAGGGAGGTAAATTTGTAAAAATCGTCTGTTTCATTGGTGGGTGACATTTTAACATTTTTGCCAGTGGCGTAACTATAGCGGAAGCAGGGGAAGCGGCTGCTTCGGGGCCCTGACCCAGAAGGGGCCCATCCAAGAGGCGGAGAAGTACTAAAAGATTTTGTCAGGGCCCCTCAACAGTATTACAAAATGAAATTATATACAGTGGCAGTATAGACAGTGTAGAAAACGGATGGAACAGCTGCCGGGCCTGGTCTAAGAGAGCGATCTTTACTAGCCACAGTAAAGGGGGCGGCATGAAAGGAAGGGGTTATGAAAACATTACTGGGGGTGGGCCCTATTCAAAAATTTGCTGTGGGGCCCAGTCATTTCTAGTTACGCCACTGATTTTTGCTGTATACAAACCCCTGCTCTGCATAGGTAACAGTGAGGTAAATTTGTAAAAATCATCTGTTACATTGGTGGTAACATTTTCCCATTTTTTACGTATACAAACCCCTGCTGTGCATAGTTGACAGGGAGGTAAATTTGCAAATCGTGTTAGATTCTTGGATGACATTAACCCAGTTTTGTAAAAATAATCCATTGGTGGGTGACATTTTAAAATTTTTGCCATATACAAACCCCTTCTCTATATAGGTGACAGGGAGGTAAATTTGTAAAAATCGTCTGTTCCATTGGTGGGTGACATTTTAACATTTTTGCTTTATACAAACCCCTGCTCTGCATATTTGACAGGGAGGTAAATTTGTAAAAATCATCTGTTACATTTTTGGGTGACATTAACACAGTTTTGGCATATAAAAACCCCTGCTCTGCATAGGTGACAGGGGGTGTAAATTTGTAAAAATTCATCTGTTACATTCTTGGGTGAGATTAAACCAGTTTTGCCACATACAAATCCCTGCTCTGCCTAGGTGACAGGGAGGTAAATTTCTAAAAATCACCTGTTCCATTGGTGCGTGACATTGTACCAGTTTTGCCGTATACAAACCCCTGCTCTGCATAGGTGACAGGGAGTTCAATTTCTAAAAGTTGTCTGTTCCATTGGTGGGTGACATTTTACCATTTTTGCCGTATAGAATCCACTGCTCTGCATAGGTAACAGGGAGGTAAATTAGTAAAAATCATCTGTTACATTGGTGGGTGACATTTTACCATTTTTGCTGTATACAAACCCCTGCTCTGCATAGATGACAGGGAGGTACATTTGTAAATCGTCTATTACATTTTTGTGTGACCCAGTTTTGGCATATACAAACCCCGGCTCTGCATAGGTGACAGGGGGTGTAAATTTGTAAAAATCATCTGTTACATTCTTGGGTGACGTTAACCCAGTTTTGCCATAAACAAACCCCTGCTCTGCATAGGTGACAGGGAGGTAAATTTCTAAAAATCATCTGTTCCATTTGTGGGTGACGTTTTAACATTTTTGCCATATACAAACCCCTGCTCTGCATAGGTGACAGGGAGGAAAATTTGTAAATCGTCTGTTACATTATTTATTAGGTGACATTAACCCAGTTCTGCCATATACAAAACCCTGCTCTGCACAGGTGACAGGGAGGTAAATTTGTAAAAATCGTCTGTCACATTTTTAGGTGACATTAACCCCGTTTTACTGCTGAAAAACCCCTTCTCTGCATTGCTGAAAGGGAACTAAATTCAGTAAAAACATCTGTAACTTCGGTGGGTGACCACAAAAAATTAGGAGAGCGTCACATAAGGGACCTGGTCCTGGTCGTGGTGCTGCTGGTGTTAGTGGAGTTCCTGTTGCTTGGAAAGAACGTAGTCGTTCTGTGCCAGCTACACGCCCAAATAAGACACCTTCCTCAGAAGCGCTTAGACGACAGAGCCTTCAGCGTTATTTAGTAGGCCCGAATGTCGCTCAAGTAGGGCCAGAACAAGTACAGTCGCTAGTAGATTGGGTGCCTGACAGTGCCTCCAGTACCTTCACGTTGTCTCCCATCCAGTCCACTGCGGAAAGGTCATAGTTGGCACCTGCAAGCCCTGGGCATCTATGTAGCACCTCACCCCCTTGCAAATCAGCCAATCATTCTTAGCCCCAAGTCATGCAGCAGTCTCTTATGCTTTTTGATGACTCTGTTGGTAGGGTTTTCCACGGCCATCCACCTAGCTCTTCCCCAGAAGTGGAAAATATTGAGTGCAGCGATGCCCAACCACTTATGTTTGAGGATGAGGACATGGAAAGACCACAGTCTGCAGTGTACAAACCGACAAGGAGGGAAGGGGTGAAGACTGGGTGGAAGATGATGTGGAGGACGATGAGGTCCTAGACCCCACATGGAATCAAGGTCAAGCGAGTGACCTGTGCAGGTTGGAGGGAGAGGCGTTGGTCGCACAGAGCCACCAGCACAGCAAAAAAGGGAGCAGGGTGCAAAATCAGAGCGGCCGTCCCCTAGACAGTACCCCTGCTACTGCCCACTGCACCCAGAGACTGAGCACAACAAAGCCAGCTCCAAGGAGTTCCCTGGCATGGCAGTTCTTCAGACAATGTGCAGAAGACAAGACACAAGTGGTTTGCATGCTGTGAAATCAGAGCCTGAAGCGAGGCATAAATGTTCTAAAACTGAGAACAACCTGCGTGACCAGGCATTTAAGTGCAAAGTACAAGCTGCAGTGGAGTAAACACCTCCAAAGCCAAGAAAGGTCTCAGGCTCCTCCTGCTCCCTCTTCTGCTGCAGTCTCTGCCTCTTCCTCCACCTCTGGAATGACAGTGGCATCAGCCACCCCACAAACAGAGGATGTGGCAGCAACGCCACCACGTTGGTCACCTTCAACAAGCAGCACCACAATATCCCATGGCAGCGTTCAGCTGTCCATCTTCCAAACAATGGAGCAAAAGAGGAAGGACCCCCTTACCCACCCATGATCAATGGCCCTGAATGCCATCATTTCAAAATTCCTGGCCTTTGAAATGCTGTCATTCCATCTGGTGGAGACGGATAGTTTTAAAAACCTTATGGCGTTTGCTGTCCTATCGTACGTCCTTCCCAGCCGCCACTACTTTTCCAGGTCAGCCTTCCCTTACCTGCACCACCAAGTGGGGGACAAAATCAGGTTGGCACTGCGCAACGCCATCTGTGTCAAGGTCCACATAACTACCGATACGTGGACCAGTAAGCACGGGCAGGGACGTTATATCTCCCTAACAGCACACTGGGTAAATGCAGTGGCGGCTGGGCCTGAGGCGGATAGCTGTTTGGTGCATATCCTTCCGCCATCGTGGATTTCAGGGCATTTCTCTTTGCCTCCTGTTGCCTCCTCCTCCGACTCCGCTTCCTCCTCCTCTAGCACCTCCTCATCCGGTCAGCGTAACACCTGCACCACCAACTTCAGCACAGCCAGGGGAAAACGACAGCAGGCAGTTTTGAAACTCATCTGTTTGGGGGACAAACCCCACACCGAGCAGGAGCTTTGGATGGGCATGGAACAACAAACCGATGAGTGGTTGGTGCCACTGAGCCTCAAGCCCGGCCTGGCAGTGTGCGATAATAGGCAAAATATCGTAGCAGCTCTGGGCCTAGCCAGTTTGATGCACATCCCTTGCATGTGCTGAACTTGGTGGTACAGAAATTCCTGAAAAACTCTGATGTGTCAGAGCTGCTGCAGTAAGTGAGAGTCGTCTTTGCGCGCTTTCGGCATTCTTACCCTGCCGCTGCTAGCCTGTCTGCGCTGCAGCGTAACTTCGGCCTTCCAACTCACTGCCTCATATGCGACGTGCCCACAAGGTGGAACTCCACCTTCCACATGCTGGAGAGACTGTGCGAGCAGCAGCAGGTGACAGTGGAGTTTCAGCTGCAGCACGCACGGGTCAGTTGCACTGTTAACAGCACCACTTCACCACCACAAAGTGGGCCTCCATGCGAGACCTGTGTGCCTTGTTGCGCTGTTTCGAATACTACACCAACATGGCCAGTGCCGATGACACCATTCTCAGCGTTGCTCCCACTTCTATGTCTCCTTGAAAAAACGCTTTGGGCGATGAAGGAAGAGGATGTGGAACAGGAGGAAAAGGAGGAGGAAGAGGGATAATTTTCATGGTTATCAGGCCAGTCATTCACAAGTGGCTCAGAGGGTGGGTTCCTGCACCAACATAGGCCAGGTACACAATTGTCCAACCATGGCACAGTTCTGGAGGATGAGGAGGAAGGGGAGGATGAGGAGGAACCGTGTTCACAGCAGGGTGGCACCCAAATAAGCTCAGGACCATCACTGTAGATTGGCTGGGGGGATGGGGGGATACCGAGGACACAAGAGATACACCTCCCACAGAGGACAGCATGTCGTTGCCTCTGGTAAGCCTGGCACACATGAGCAACTATATGCTGCAGTGCCTGCGCAATGACCACCGAGTTTCCCACATTCTAACTTGTGCTCATTACTGGGTGGCCACCCTGCTGGATCTTCGTTACAAGGTCAACATGCCGTCCTTAATTCTCTCACTGGAGCGTGATCGGAAGATGCGCGAGTACAAGAGCACGCTGGTAGATGCACTGCTGATGGCATTCCCAACTGACACCGGGGCCTCAGTGGAAGCGCAAGGCGAAGGCAGAGGAGGAGGAAGAGGTCGCCAGAACCTCAGAAGGCAGGGTTAGCATGGCTGAACTGTGGAATAGTTTTGTCACCACGCCACAACAACCAGCACCACCAGCTAATATGCAACGTCTTAGCAGGAAGCAGCATTTCAGCAACATGGTGGAGCAGTTTCTGTGCACATGCCTACACGTACTGACTGATGGGTCTGCACCATTCAACTTCTGCATCTCCAATCTGGGCACATGGCCTGAGCTTGCCCTTTATGCCTTGGAGGTGCTGGCCTTCCCTGCAGCCAGTGTATTGTCTGAACGTGTATTTAGCATGGCAGGGGGCGTTATCACAGACAAGCGCAGCCACCTGTCCACAGCTAATGTGGACAAGCTCACGTTCATTAAAATGAACCAGGCATGGATCCCAAGACTTGTCTGTACCTTGTGCAGAATAGACATTTATACCGGCCTCAACCATCCATCCTTGTACTCAGGTGCACTTATTCTATGTTTTATATGTCCCAATATTTCGGGGGCTACCCCAATAAAAAAAAACTACGTTGGCTACCTCCTCCACCTCGACCCCTGCTTCCACCTACACCGCCACGGCCCCGCCTCCTCAACCTCCCACCCCACATCCACTTCCTCCTCCTAGTTCAAGATTGTTATTTTTAATTTTTATTTATTTTATTTTATTTTAAGTTATTTCCCTATCCACTTTTGTTTGACGAGCACTTGCCATGCTCTTCAGCACATTTTGCTGCCTTTTGCTGCCCTCTATCCCTTTCCATGAAATCTCGAACTCGAACTTTGCAACGAAGTTAGGCCAAACCCAGCGAACGCGAACTTCCAGGTGTTCGCTCAACTCTAATTGATAGAAATATTCGTAATTACAAATATTTTGGAACACTTTTTCGGCATATAAATACATTTAAATAACAGTCATGTGATATGTAATACAGTGCTGTAATGTTTCATTACTTACAGTGATCAGTACATCCAACTCTGGGTCTGTGAAATTACTTCCGACCATGTTGCACACTGAATGTTTGAAAACGCTTGTGAGACCAAGCCACGACCATATATGCGCATGCGCACACGAATATTTCAATGACGTTATTTTGCAATAAGAAAACAATGTACGAATATCACGAAGTTACGAATTTGCCCTATGCATGTTTCTACAATGCACAGTGTTCTACACCACTATGTAGGCTCTCAGCAGCCAGGAAATTCCTTTTTTTTAACTCGGTCATCTCTAGGGATGCAGAGCCGTGGAATTAAATAAAAGGGCTCCATAGAAGTAAATGGGTCAGCATCTAATCTACACAAAAAACGGATCCGCATTTTTGCAGACAGCATACAGCTGTCTGAATGAGCCCTAAGGAAGAGTGTCCTAGGTATACCTGACAAAATGATTCATGATGAATTCATTCAGAATGAATCAAATTTGTTGGCTAACTTCGGCAAACTTGCTAAATCGAATTTTTCACTCATTTCTGTTCGTAACTAAATCGATTAGTTCAGAATCGATTTGCTTATCCTTAGTCCAGAATGTTATCAACTTTCTAATCATAAATGTAGTCATACACTATAGAAACCAATAGGAATTTTGAGGGCCAATTTATAAATACTGGTGTAGAATATGATATGTACGCCACTTTCTTAACCAGTGCCTTACATTTAACTTCACAATTGTTCCATGGAAAAGGATATTTGTTTCCTTGGAAAAGCAAATGCCAGATAAAAGTCTTAGTTCCAGTAATTAGTCACTATTTTGGTAGTAGCAGATGTCAAATTTAGAAAGAGCTCATAGTAAGATAAAAGTCAGTTGTATACTGAAGGTTCAGTTAGCATTATTTGTTCACCTTGTCTTGAACAATTTAACCAATCATTAAGCAAATCCATATCTTAAAGTTTGGGGTCCTTTACTATATAAGTTCTTGTTCATGTGAATACTGAAAGTATTGACTATGGCTTTCCTTCTGCTTGTCTCCTGTTTGGCTTTCGCCAGTGCAGCTTCTGGTAAATTCTATTGCTTTTATTATGCTGTTGCATGTATTTGTACAACTGTAGACAAATACTGTACATTGATAAGTTGTTGTTAAATACATTGTTTCACAATTTTTTTTATACAAATATAGCAGGTATTAATGTAATTTCTGGCATGTTAACACACAAGCTTATTGCGCTGACTTAGTTTAACAATGTGCAAAGCTTACTAAAGCTTAAAGGGAATCTATCATGAGAAAATGACCTATTGCTTAAATCATGTTTTATGTTATACATATTTTTCATTTTTTTCCATGTCACTCTATATTTAAAAAATGCATATATTCCTGCAATTTTCACACATACCGCTAGGTCTAAAATATGCCAAGACTGCATGTCTTTTGAGAGCAGCTACATGAGACATAGACACAAGGGACAGGAGCTGACCCCATTGACATTTATGGAACAGTTTTCTAGGTATGGACTGTGAACTGTGCAGAGGTCAGGAAAAAGCAGATAAGCTGTGATGAGGGAACTTGTGTTATCTATAGAGAGGTGTTACTTGTCATTATAATTCTGCCGGTGGTGATAATTAGTGTTGAGAAAATAAAGCTTCCGATCATAGGTCTGAAGTCAATTTGTTTTAATGCTGTCCAGGGAGCTTTTTCTGTACAGTATTAAAATGTCTCACCTCCGTGGAGGCAAAATTCCTTTATCTGAGCTTGCGTGAGACTTCAGTAAATAAATTTGCTAATCACTTATGAGTTTTTAAAAAATATTTTAAAATAGCAATCCGAAGTCGGGTCTAGTACCAAGGTAACAGCCAGTACCAAACCTGACTTCGGATTTTGAATTTTAAATGTTTTTAAAGATGCAAACATGAATACCTAATTCATTCAACGAAGTCTCACGCAAATTCGGGTAAAGCGAATTTTGCCTCCACAGAGGCAATAAATTTTAATGCTGTACGTAGAGGAAAGCATTAAAATGAAGTGTTTGAACTAATCGACTTTGGATCTGTGATTCGAAGCTCGATTCGCTCAAGTCAATTGATAATGATAACCGCTACTGAAAAGTTAGCTGTACAGAACAGGAAGTCATGACCCCTTATTAGACCTAATGGCCAGTTTGAAATTCGGATGATTATATACATTATATATATATTTTTTAAATATAGACAGCAACATGAAAGATTAAAAAACAGCAAAAATTCTAAACAAATATGTTTATCATAAAAATGTGATTTAAACAATATGTCATTTTTTGATGACACATCCTTTAAAGTTAGTATCAAATTACACAGTCAGGAAAATGTGTTAACCCACTGATTTTGGCACTTACTACATTTGTATTTAGTAAATATAAAAATGGGGGGGATTTACCATGAGGTGAGTATCTAAAGTCAGTTTTGCTTGGATCTGAATTGCTGAACTTTGCACCAAATTTATCAGATGCTGCACATTGTTTGATACATTTGGTATATCTTTAAAGAGACTCTTTCAGCATGATCAATTGTATTAAATGGTAGGGCTGATCATGCTGATTTAAATGATATCTTTCTTTTGTCTGCTTACACCTGCAGAGATATCTGAGTTTTTATTTATATAAAAATGAGCTAATTGGATCACAAGGGGGCGGGGCTAAATCCCTGGAGCAATGCTT